>JAPTHN010000005.1:68005530-69205530 GCA_026936325.1 Platynereis dumerilii | reverse complement strand
GTCACATTCCTACATACATGTTGCTCACACTCCAACTTGCTCTTTTCAGATCTTCTCCTTCCAACCCCTGCCGGCCTGCTTCCATGATGCCATCCACACCCATCCAAGATCAAGCAAGAACACCCCGCGTCTACCTCTCCCTGGCCTGACTTGAAACGGGCACTCGGTGTCTATGCTTGCAGGAGGGAGAGATTTCCGCGGGGTGCCCTTTCTTCATATGATGCAGCAGAACTCTTGCCACACAAATCCAGAACGAAACAACAAGCCACATCTCCCCCAGATCCCCAGTGGACTATGGGAGTTATCCTACCTTCAGGAAGATGTGGAGCAGCCCCAAGGCTGCTGACCATCTGAGGTCCTCCATAGGATCCTTGACCCCACTTTTCGTTCCTTGTATACCAAATGAGATGAGCCACAGGCCATTGGGATTTATTCATAAGAAATTAATTTTTAAATCTCATTGTGATGCAATGGTCTTTGTTGAATGCATCTTGGGCCTGTCCACGGTGTGCTAAAATGAAGCATACTGGATCAGGTGAGATCAAACAATATTTTGGGATAACAGCCCATATTCATAAATAACTTTATAATACAGGTCACACAAATATAAATCATAAACAACTAAAAATAAGTCAACACAGCTCAAAATTTTGAGTTGTGTCAGCTTGGATCAATAAGTCAACAAAACTCAATATTTTGAGCTGTAAGTCAACACAGCTAATTGTTTTGAGTTTTCTCAGCTTGAATACCTTAGTCAACATAGCTTAGTATTTTGAGCTATCTCAGCTCGGTATTTTGAGTGAACTCAGCTTAAAACATTAATCTATGTTAGCTCAATCAACTTGTGCAACCATCTCACTCAATCAATTGAGCTGAATCAGTGCCTCCGATTTTACAGTGCATCATAATTTGTATTTGATGACATCAAATTGTTTATTCTCATTGAAATTATCATCAAAACTGGACTGAAGAATATTTTTTCATGAACTGACCAGACCAGACTGGCTTCAAATTGTCAAGCATATGGACCACACTAACCAAACTACACATAAAATTATGTATTTACTAATAGGTTTTTCTTGTCAATGTCAGTCAACTGCAGACAGCTAATGGTGAAATCAATGACCCCTGGAGTTCTGGGGAAGACTTTGGGCTATCAACGAAGACACCAGTCAACTCCTGAGAGTTTTTTTACTGTCTATAACACAAAATGATTTAGACATGGCGGGAGCTACATCTATTTCACACTGATGGATTAAGCTCCCATGGCAGTTAAGAGCCACCAAGCAAAAAACTGCACTTGAAGAACTTCGAAAATACCTACACTGTCAAAGCAAGAAAATTGATAGCCCTTGCATTTGAGCTAAATAACACCAGGCTGAGTACTGAAGCAGTGAAGCAGAATGCACCGGTTAAAACATCAACAATCTATCAATGCTATGAACAACTTCTTATATCTATTACAGATGATTTCATATTTGTAGACCAAATGACGAAATGTGATTTTTTTTCTAGGACATGGTATCCTATGGGGAAAAGTGACGTCATAAGTTTTCTGATGTCATTTTTCCCTATAGAATACATGTCCCAGAAAAAAATTCACATTCAGTCCTTATGTCTACAAATATGAAATCATCTGTAATAACAAACTCAGTACAAATTTATTCAGGTTTCTACTCCTTTGTTACAACAGCTTCAATTGTAATTCTTTACAACTTGCTTTGGAGCATTTCAGTTTAATATGATTGGTTCTGCATCCAGCAAGAAACAATCAGATTAAGGTAAACATTAATTACTATTTGAATTTATAACTAAGCAAGAAGATGAAGGTTTAAAAGTACATTGTTAAAGTCAATAATGCACTTTTAAAGAGCATCTTGAGTTGTGTTGGCAATCTGCACAGTCAGAAACATTGTGATTGGTTTCTTTTACACTGCGTTCCCAATTATTATTAGGGATGGGCCAATCTACATTATTTTCGAAATTCTCACTGGAGACTTGTGGTTTCATAGGCCAAATATTCTGGAGATCTCGAATTTGGTTGGTTTTTTCAGCTAAAAGGCATATTTAGGTTGGTTCTTTTGATTTTTCTGAAAAAGGTCTATGAAGTTGAAAAATCGCCTATTTTCGGACATGTTTTTCTTAATATACAGCTCATAATTCCATATTTTCACATAAATTAGGTTTCTATTGTAGATTTTAGGTGTAAGTAATATTGATTGAACCATTTTTATTCATCAAATAGTAAAATCATTTGCAAATTCCATAAAAATAACTAATTTTATTAAGATGTTAGTGGCGGAAATTGAGCAATTTCACCAATAAACAGACAAATTGCATAATTTAAACACTTAAACATAATATACAATCAGAAATAATGCTACTTCCTTGAAGTTCAAATACTTTTAAAAACTTGTCATAAGGAAAATTGTTACTATAAAGTGATTTGGCATTATACAACATATATAAACTTTGAACAGGTTGGTCTATTTGGTTGACATCACATAATTTATGACTAAAATTTTATGTGAACACCAACAATACATGTTGTAAATTTAGAAGTGTTAGTACAACTAAAACAAAAACCCAATTCTCACAAGGGATAGGGTTAGGCCTATCTGAAGGTATAATGAGAAGCTGAAATACAAGATTGTGAAGCTAGACATTACTGTTTGGCGTGTTAAATTCAAGCATCATGCATAAGCCAATTAGGATAGTCATATCACACCCACATTATTCAGCAAGGAATCTAAATTTGTCTTCATCTAGCCCCCTGGTTTGAAACACAACCATGATTCCATCTGTAATCTCTAAGCTCCTATACTAAGAACAAAACATGAGAGTGCCATACATTCGGTGAAAGTCAGAATTTGACAGCACTGAACCTCAAATTCATCAATGCATATTAAGGTCTTTAAAAAAGTGTGTCAATGACATCATTTGCACTGACAGTGCTCCTTGACCACTTGTGCTGACCTCATAGAATGTCTAGTTGTTGAAGTTTCTTGTTGAAGAACCTTGTATCGGGCCAATCATGCCCAGGAATCTAATTCTCATCGATCCCAAGCAACTTCAACAATGGGAAGATAAACTGTAGTGTCCTATACTGGGGCAATTGAAAGACCCAGGACAGCTCTGAATGAATAGACCTTTGCTTGAATTGTGTCCTTCTCATCATCATAATTATGGAGATAACCAACAATGAATGGCAGCTCCATCTATGTATATTAGGGTTGAGCTACCCAGCTGTTGAGGGGTACACCAGCACAGCATGAAAGTGACCAAGACATGTATGACAGAATCAAAAATCTACAAAATGGTTTCTCACTTCATGCGAGTACTGGCTTCATACATGGACATTATGAAGTGAGGCTAATGCTGAGCAAGACTCGGGAGACAGCAGCTTGGAAATGACAATGAGACTATGGTATGGATACTTGAGATGGACTTAAAAACCCAGGATGCGGTTGGGTTTTGGATGAAAACTTGAATGACAATTCTTCTTTTTTGAATCAGAAAACGCCTTTAATTGCATGGTCAATCCCTAAAAAGAACATATCTGCAGCGATTTAGTATGGACAGTTTTGATTGGGCCTTTGGGAAATAAGCCCAAGATGGTTCTGCATTGGTACCAATGTTTCTCTGGTTGTGTGCCTTGATCTTGAATGGTTCAACCATTGGTGTGGTAAATTCTGAGTCATCTTTTACAATGTCCATGCATATATGCATATTGTATGCCCCTTTTCAAACCATTTGCTCTGTCTTTAGCTTTCCCTCTGTGCCTAGAATACTTCTCTTCTATACATGTTTTGTTTCATTTTGTGCTGCTTTGTCCAGTTCATAAGCACAGTCTGTGAAGAGGTAGCTTTCGTGTATGTGACAGTTATTTTCATAGAAAGTTGTGCCTTCTGCTTTCATGATAGTATCATATTCATCACCCAACTGTTTCTGGTGATTACCCAGGCTCTTACTACTGATGTCATAGGCTCTCCTGATCATGCTCTCATGTAATTAATTAATTTTAATTGATCATTCTTGTGTCTTCTATTTCAGGTTGCTTCTAAAATATGGTTATTTTCCGTAGATGTCTCTCATATAGACTTTTTAGGCATGAGGAATAGTTTGTTAGATATTTTAGTTCTCAATCCCGTCCTTTAAAACTTTAAGAACCAATAATACTTCATATTTTTCCCCTTTCTCAGAGACTTGGTCTGTCACACACCACACTGTTTTCGTTGGGCCCAGGGTAATTTTTGAGTAACATGTGTTTTAAATAGTCTCCTGTACTCTGTTTACAAGCAATTAAGTTAACATGCTAACTTAATTTCCTGTAAGCAGAGTTCAGGAGACTATTTATGACAACACTAATTTATGGCTTCAAAATGTTTGGACATCATCCTTAAACAAGCACTGCTTTCAATTGGTATAAAATTTGCATATTCATAGCTACGCTGGGAGTCTGAGACTCCTCAGATGCATGAAACTTCCATTTTTTATCTACTTTTTAGGAGAATTTGACCATGATATGTAATATAAATTGTACTTAAACATGTTTATTGACATCTAGTGTGGTTTTAATGAAAAGAATAAGCCCACCTGTCTGTCTGCCTTGATGAAAAGGACCCAAAATGTATGAAAAACGTCACTTTTTCGCCCAGATTTAGATAGGGACAAACAAATGCAAAGAACCAACCTAAAGATTATTCTGAGACAACTTTACCTGCCCATTTCTTGATCAGGAGGATATTTGGCCTAAGAAATCACAAGTCTTATGATGGTTACCCAGATTGGCCCACCCCTATAATATTATGCAACTACGCTTTTTTCTAATATCTCCCTAAGAAATAGCACTATTCGGATATCCTTTACATATAATGATATGTGTGACATAAAGCAAATATCCTGTCACTTTCACTGAATTCCGTTGGTTGAGTGAGGAGTTATGCAATATAATAAGGTTTTCGGGTGTTCCCAATTATTATGCAAATTATTGGAAAAGCCTCTATTGCCACCCAAAATCAACAAAGTTTATTACGAAATGCCTTTAATATATGCCTCATAACACTAAATGAAAAACAGAACCATCATTTCAAATGTAGGTGTCACCATGTCTAAGGAATGAATTTAATACAATTACATTGAAAAATCATTGAAATTGGCTTTTTCCTCAAAATAGAAGCCTCCCATGTTCTTAAAAAAAATCAAATCACCGAAAATTCAGTTTACAATATATCTGTATGACACTAGGATAATCATCTGCGATAAACCACCAAATCCGACATCTCTACAACATATGAAATCAAGTCAAAATCTCGCTTCTCTGTTTCCCATTGGAAAAGCATTGGCAATCGAATGAGTTCAATTCATATCAAGATATTTTTTAGGTACAGTGGTGCAATTTTATTTTCATTGGTTTAAAGAACAGTTCTACATCTAAGGAAAGTGGGCAATGAGTTTGGTAATGATTTTATAATTTTCCTGGCAAACAGTGGCTTTTTGTGGCAATAAAACTGTAATTTCAACACTATTTCAATGCAGCGGTTTAACATGGATTTCCTGGAAATGAATGGATCAATATTTGGAATGATGGTTCTAATTTTTGTTTAGTAACATGGGGTATATGTTCATGACATTTTCGGATCATTCTGGTTGATTTTTGCTGACAATGGATGCGTTTCCAATATTTGCGTAATAATTGGGAACACCTCAAAACGTGATTATGTAGCATAACTCCAAACTGAAAGAATGGAATAGGACGAAATTGACAGGATATTGGCTCCATGACACATTGATCGTTATGTGTTAAGGATATCCAAATAGTATTATTACTTTTGGAGATATCACGAAAAAGCGTAGTTGTATGATAATTGGGAACGCAGTGTAGTATTTTCTTCTCATCAAGATTTTGAAAAAAAAAATTGCTTGAATTGCTGTTACAAACAGGATAAGGATCTTACAGTTCTTTTTGCTATACTTGAACTGTGGTTTGAAATACCCAAGGGCTGGTGTCAAAACATTTACTCAACGAAACTGCAGCCTTGTTTATGAATGTTAGTCACAGGGTAAGAAATTTTGATATATCTGTCATTTCTTGCAATGTGCAATCATTCATAAACCGATAAATCTCAACAGTATGTATGCCACATTGCACTGAGCCTCTAATGATTAATCTATTTGTTAAACTGATTTTCTTCAACCTGAAAATAGCAGTGTGGCAGGTCTGTATGTTTTTCCCCTTCTATTGATCCAGCAAATGAAAGGCAACAGCAGTACAAAAACCTGTACTTTAGCAGAAGGAAATTGTAAAGCTTATACAGCTCTATTGACGTCAAAAGTCATATGATCTGTAGAATTTGGAAACAACTTATAACTGTTATTCTTTGGTTCATTTCTAAAACTCCTCTTAGGAAAAGCTGTTTTTGAGTATTTCTGGAAAATGCGTCTATATGTTACATCTTTGGGTGCTAGTGGAAGTGTGTTGATCTTTCTTAATTTAGGATTTTGATTTTGGTCACTCAAGACCTGTATATTGCCAAAAGTGGGAGATGTGGAATTGTGCATGCAGTAATTATCATTTTTGTCTTAAGCATTTTTGGATAAATTCGTGTAATGGAAGCATTGTTGGCGCAATTACAAAAACTGCTTGGGAAACAGCCGTCTGGGTGTCACAATGAAATTGTTTTTGCCAAGTTTTAATGCGTGTAATTACAAAACTTGATACAGTGTAAATTTTTCTGGTTTATATATTCTGCAAAACCTGGTTGATACACCAAACGCCTGCTGTTGAAATACTTCTTACATAAAATTGCAGCCTTGGTGACACTCTTGATATATCTGTCACTTTGGACCCTAACTTATAAAACTGTTAATCCTCAATATATTTGTGTAAGATAAACTTTCTTCAGCCTAATACTTGCTGTGGCAGGTCTGTATGTGTTTCCTCTCTCTATTGATCAAGAAATAGAAGCCAACAGCAGTACAGACCTGTACTTTAGCTAATAGAAAGTTGTTGAGCTCTTATTGCTTTATTGATGTCTAATGTAAGGTGATCTGTGTGAATTTAGAAACAACTTATTTAACAGTCATTCTTAGATAAATTTATAAACTTTCTCTTCAGCAACGTATAGTTCAGACTCGTTTTAGATGATAAGAAGCAGTTTTGTGCAGAAATTTATTTTATTAAAATAAATATATCGCACTAAGAACGTAAGAGAAAGAATGCAACACAATCATATATTGTATAAGGCAGGCATTTAGAGTTAAAGCTAAGCACAAACAGCCAAACAAATCTTAAAATGCCATGAACATAAACTATATTGTTGAAAAGCACGGTTGCATAATATTTGGGAAGGCTGCGTAAAACAAGTTTGATAAAATGGTAGATACAGGCTGTTGGATTTAAGTGCGAAATGATTTCAATATAAGTGCTAAATGATTTAAATATAGGCGCTAAATAATTTCAATAAAAGGCATCACAAGTTGATTTCCCTGGCAGCAATCATCTATCTCAGATATTCTCACCAAACCTATTGTCGAAACTGGAATGAATAATAGCAGTTTACCAACTCGGTGTGTTCACCAACTTGTCAAACCAATGGACCACCTTGACGGTGTTAACACAGGAATGATGAATCTTATAAATAGGTTTTACTTGTAGATGTCAGTCAACTGGAGTCAGCTAATGGTGAAACCACTGACCCCTTGAGCTCTTTGGGAAAACCGCTAATGGTGGAATTGAAATGAGTGACCCCTGGAACTCTGGGGAAGAATTTTGGCTATAGGCAGTATCATTCAAGTAAAAATAAACATGGTTTATTTTTACTTGAATGATACTGCCTATTGTGTGTGATATTATCTCAATTCCAGATCGAAATACTCTGAAGCTGTTGTTGAAATATTTGACAACATGAATGGGGAAAACTGCATGCAGCCTTGGACAAGGAAAAATCTGTCAATGAAGGAATGAATCAAGAATTAATTGAATGGCTGCAAGGCTTGAAACCAGATGTTTTAACGTTTGGGTAATTGGAAGACATACCATTTATAATCCCTAAATGGCCTAGGGATAAGGGGCCAACCAGATGATCATTTGGAGGCTGGTAGGGACACATCGATTGGGTCTTTATTTAAGCAAACTTAATACTGACTTCATATAGTATATAGAGGCAATCTCTGTTTCTAAAACTCAGCACGGGTCAGTGCAGATCTAGTATAAGGCTGGAGAGAATTTTTAAATGAAGAATGACAGCTCTAGAAACACAAATAGTAGAAAAGAAAGCCAGTGACATCTGACAAAATGTAATCTGACAATTTGGATCTTGATCAGAGTTGGAGCTCAGAATCTGCCGAGTAGGCACCAGATCTTCCAATTTCTTGCCATTTTGTGATTTGAACTGTAAAATGTACTTGTAATGCTTGCAATATATGGATATTTGGTAAGTTTCAAGCCACTTCAAGTTGATATTTCATCTGTTATAAAAGGAAATTTGTCAATAACTGTTATACCTTTGCCTGGCTATCATCTGTTCATATAGAAACTTGGATACAAATATAATATTATGTGATGGTAGGTTGGCAGGCATCGTTTTTGTCATATTGAGCAGGAACAGTGAATTAATCTGTTCACCCCATACTGTATCTTTACCAGCACTGTAAGAATTAATCCATCCAGGTTCCTATCTTCTTGTCTACGTGCTGTCCGCTTATATATGCATTGTAGTCATCCATCAGCTGTAATACATGGAGGGGTATTGCTCTTTATGTGTGCATCATTTATTCACCTGTCTCCCTTGCCATAACTCTGTCATGTTCAGGTTATAGAGGACAACCTAGGGCTACACATTGGCCTCATAACAGAATTCCCCAGTATCTGAGGGCTCCTCTGATCCCTAGACCCATTTGATATTGCCTCTTTGCCATTCAAAGAAATTACATTCTTTCCTTATGGTGAGTCTTGGCTCATTGCTCTTGTCAGCAAGGCGTTTCGAAAGAGGATTTCAATGAACAAAGATTGTGCAATTTCTACATCATGTACGTACTGATCATACTTCCATTATTGCATAAGCTAATGGATATTGGTACATAAATCAGTTTTTGCCTCCATGTTCCAAAAATGTACCTTAATATAAATTGCTGCATGACATCAACAAACACATTCAAGAAGCATCAGGGAGAGTCATGATTTCAACCTCGGGAGTAAGGCTGATGAAGAAATGGAAGAGATAAAATTAATCAGAGGAACCTAGGGCATCTTTGAGGAAATTGTGAGGAGAAGCAACGTGATGAGTGTCATTTTCTTGTAGATCAGCTGACCTTCCTCAGATTATAGTTGATGAGAAATGTACCAGCCCACCAGGGACACTCTAATTGGCTCATTTAGTGTAACCTCAAGCAAGATTAGCACAGTACCTAATTTGTCATAAAACAGTGTTTTCTTTCTCTTTGTTACAGGATGTCAATTTTTGCTCTTTCTCTTGGTGACCGGGTGGCCAAATTTGTAAAATTGAAGATTAAGTATATATATGTAATGTCTGCTGTCAAATGCACCGAACCCTTCCAACTGACATTTTTGTTGTCCTGGCTTTCTGCAGGTCTACAACTAGCAGTCACAGGTCTCTAAGGCATTTCTGCCTTTTATTGATCCTGCAAATAGAAAGTAACAGCACAAAACCTGTACTTTAGCCGTCAGATATTGTGCAACTCGCTTTACATCTGAAGTTAGATGATCCTGTGAACTTGAAAGTCGTTTTAATGGTTATTCCAGTATGCCACATTGCATTGAGCCCCTAACGATTAATTTTTTGTTCAACTGACTTTATTCAACCTGAATCTAGCATTGGCAGGTCTGTATGTTTTCCCCTTTCCCCTTTCTATCGATCCAGCAAATGAAAGGCAACAGCAGTACAAAAAACCTGTACTTTAGCAGATGGAAATTGTGAAGCTGATCCAGCTATATTGATGTCAAAAGTCATACATGTTTGATCTGTAGAACTTAAAAACAACTTATAACAGTTATCTGTTGGTTCATTTATAAAACTCCTCTTCGGACAGGCTATTTTTGATTATTCCAGGAAAATACTTATAGATGTTATGTCTTTGGATGCTGGGAGAAGGGTGTAAATATATGTTTCTTAATTTACAATTTTGGTTTTGGTCACTAAAGATCAGTATACTTTGTACCGCCAGAAGTTGGAGGAGTGGAACTGTGCACGCGAATATCCAGACAACAATGATTATAATTTTTGTCTTCAACATTTTTGGATGAATTCCTTTTATGGAAGTATTGTTGGAGCCATTGCAAAAACAGCTTGGGAAACAAACAGCCGCCTGGGTATTAAAATGAAATCGTTTTTGCCAAGTTTTAATGCTTGTAATTACAAAACTTGATATAGCGTAAATGTCTCTGGTTTATATATTCTGCAAAACCTTGTTGATATACCAAAGGCCTGCTGCTGAAATACTTCTTACACAAAATTGCAGCCTTGCTTATTTATGTCAATCATTAGTGACACTCTTGATTTATCTGTCACTTTGGAACCTTTCTTATAAAACTGCAAATCCTCACTACATTTTTGTTTGATTTACTTTCTGCAGTTCTGAAACTGGCAGTTTCAGATCCGTATGTGTTTCCTCCCTCTATTGATCCAAGAAGTAGAAGGCAACAGCAGTACAAACCTGTACTTTAGCTAACAGAAACTTGTTAAGTTCTATTGCTGTATTGATGTGTAATAAAAAACGATCTGTGTGAATTTAGAAACAATTTATAACAGTCATTCTTAGATACATTTCTGAACTTTAGCTTCAGCGACTTTTAATTCAGAATCGTTTTAGGAGACAAGAAGCAGTTTTGTACAGAAATTTGTTTTATTAACGTTAATTTATAACACTAAGAACAAAAGAGAAAGAATGCGATGAAATCATATATTTTATAAGGAAGGCATTTACAGTTAAAGTTAAGCGCAAAAAGGCAGACAAATCATAAAACGCCATGAACATAAAATATTTTGGCAAAAAGCACCGTTGCATGATAGTTGGGAAGGCTGTGTAAAACAAGTTTGATAAAATGGTAAAACACAGGCTTTTGGATTTAAGTGCTAAATAATTTCAATATAAGTACTAAATGATTTAAATATAAGAGCTAAATTTCAATATAAGGCGTCAGAAGTTGATTTCCCTGGCAGCAATTATCTATCTCGGATATTCTCCCCAAAACTATTGTTGAAACTGGAATGATTAGTAGCTGTTTTCCAACTTGGTGTGTTCACCAACTTGTCAAACCAATGGACCACCTTGACGGTGTTAACGCCGCAAATGATGA
Organism: Platynereis dumerilii; assembly: GCA_026936325.1. Classification (NCBI taxonomy): domain Eukaryota; kingdom Metazoa; phylum Annelida; class Polychaeta; order Phyllodocida; family Nereididae; genus Platynereis; species Platynereis dumerilii. Next base: position 69,194,213 of record JAPTHN010000005.1, on the reverse strand, counting down.
ATCTTATAAATAGGTTTTGCTTGTAAATGTCAGTCAGCTGGAGTCGGCTAACGGTGAAATCACTGACCCCTTGAGCTCTTTGGAGAAAACAGCTAATGATGAAATTCTAATGGGTGACCCCTGGAGAATTTTGGCTGTCAATGAAGACATCAGGCAACTCCTGAGAGTTTTTTTACTGTCTTTCAAATAAAATGGTAGTTTGTACCTGGAAGCTTTGTACACAGATTGCAAGAAAGCGCAACTCCTTGAAGCAACCCGAAAGAATCATGCACAATTCTAGAAGATGCATCATTTCACAATTTCAAACTTGTAGACTGACATTTACACAAATGAGCTTCCATTTAGAAATGTTGCAAGTTACATCTTTTTTTCTTAGGGATGGATCAAGCTCACTTCTACTGGCAGTTGAGATCCACCAAGCAACAAACTGCACTTGAAGTACTCAGAAAAACCAACCCCATCCAGAAAAAGAAAATTGGTAGCCCTCACATTTCAGCAACATTGCAACAGTTTGAATTCGGAACGTTAATGCACCGGTTAAAAAAAAAAAACTGCAAATGCTATTAACAAGTATACTTAGATCTATTAATAGCAAACTTGGTACAAATTTAATCATTTAGGTGCACATCTGTTGCAGCTGTTTCAATATCCATGTGATTCTTTTCGCGTAGCATTCTTAGCTAAATCTAGTTAGTTCTACTTGTATCAAGAAACAATAAGTCAAGAGAATCACTGTATCATTGAAACTGCAAAAATTTTTGAAAAAGCTATTCAGAATAAAAAAAAACTTTAAAAAGTCAATGAAAACAAAAATAAATCTGTAAAGAGATTGTGAAAGTAATGCCTGTAATATCTAGAGTGTTTCACATCATTGAAATATATTCCAAAGCATAAATTTATATTTTAAGCATTGGAGCAGAGAGCATGGTGCAAGGAGTATTTATTTTCAATATATGTATCAATTATGATATCGTGAAATGTCAATAAAAGTGATATATATATATTGTCAAGCTTTCAATCCTGACGGCACAAAGACAGCCACAGAAGCTGAAGCTGCCGACTCCTTTGCCTCTCACTTAGCTCGTGTTCACAATACTCATAAAGGTCCCATCTTCGACGATGTCCACAAAGACGAAGTCGATCAACTCATCTCAGATCATTTAAGCCTTTTTAAGCCCGACTTCTCTCCTGACCCTAATGAATCCGTAGAAGATCATCCTCTATCAATGCCCATTACCTGGGCCACTTTAAAAGCCACCCTCTCCAGAACTACCAATAGCGCCCCTGGAGAAGATAAAGTAGGCTACATAATCCTTAAACAGCTCCCTGATCCAATTCTCAAATTCCTCACAAATCTCTTTAACTACTTAATCAGCGTAGGCTACTTTCCCAAGCCTTGGAAATCAGCCATTGGCGTAATGATTCCAAAGCCTAACAAAGACACTAAACTTCCCTCAAACTATCGTCCCATCAGTCTTCTCAAATGCGTAGGTAAACTCTTTGAAAAAACCATTGCAAATCCTCTCATCGACCATCTCACTCTAGAAGGACACATAAATAAATGGCAAAGAGCCTATCTCCCCCAAAAAGAAGCTAATGAACATGTATACAGACTCTTCCATCACATGAAAACATCCATCCACTATGGCTGGAAAGGTTCGGCCATCTTTCTAGATGTAGAAAAAGCCTTCGATTCTGTCTGGCATAACGGTCTCAAACTCAAACTGCTCACCTTTGAGCTCCCTCTAAAAATCATCAAAATTCTCTCTTCATTCTTAGATTCCAGAACCATAAAAGTTAGAGTCCAAAACACTATATCCCAAGAAGTACACTTGGCAGCAGGAACACCCCAAGGCTCTGTACTGAGCCCCATCCTATTCAACATGTTTGTAAATGACCTCCCTTTCTCAGAGGAGCCAGAACTCCACATTTCTCAATACGCAGATGATCTTGCTCTCTGGACATCAGCCAGAGGCAAAAATGCCAGAAAGAAAACAAGCAAAACTCTTCAAAACTCACTTAATGAGCTAGAAGCATGGTGCTCCAAATGGAGAATTAAAATTAATGCCTCAAAATCTCAACTTATCCACTTCCCAACAAACAGAATTAACAAATATGCTTCCAACTTCACCCTTTTTGGCACACACATCCAAACTGCTCCTACAGCAAAACTATTAGGCTTAACACTCAATCCATCTCTGTCCCTAATTCAGCACTGCAAAGAGAAAAAAGCCAATGCCATCCGCAGAATAAACCTTCTTAGAAGGCTGCGAGGCACAGATTGGGGAACCGACATTCAAACCCTCCTCCATCTATACAAAACTTTCATCCGTCCTGTTCTGGAAACAGGCCATGTAGCCACTGTCTCAGCCTCAAAGACAGCCAAAAAACAACTAGCTATAGCTGAATGTAAAGCCCTTAGAATAGCCCTCAAACAATTTTACATTCCTGGTCAAAGTAGAACAACTAACAAGGCTCTGTATGAAATGGCAAACATCAGGGATATCAATAGTCGTAATGAAGAACTCATAGCAAAAGCCCTTGTAAGATACCAAGACTCCGAGCTTCTCCTGGAGCTCCAGGAAGCTCTCAGGCCCATCCGCAGGCTACCCTTCCCATTCACCAAACCTCGTACTCAATATTCAATAACCTAAAAATCTCTCATCACAATCATCACATCATCCCACACAAGCTCAAAAAGCAGTCAGGCTGAGGCCCACATATCATGACTGGCCCTATGCCAGTATGTACGGTGGGGCGACGCCAACCGACTGTGGGTGGGAGCCCTGTTGCCAACCCGCGCAGACCCACTCCTTTGCTTTCCAAATACACAGCCAAAACTGCGCAGACGCAGCCTTCTACTGTGTACTGATCAATCTATCAATTACCAATCACTCTCATCCAACTTTTCATCAATCTTCACCACTAAAAGCTCAAAAAACAGTCAGGCTGAAGCCCACATATCATGACTGGCCCTAAGCCAGTATGTACGGTGGGGCGACGCCAACGACTGTGGGTGGGAGCCCTGTTGCCAACCCGCGCAGACCCACTCCTTTGCTTCCTAAATACACAGCCAAAACTGCGCAGACGCAGCCTATCACTGTGTATGAATCACTCTCATCCAAATTTTCATCATATTGTTCACCCAATAAAGCTCAAAAAGCAGTCAGGCTGAGGCCCACATATCATGACTGGCCCTAAGCCAGTATGTACGGTGGGGCGACGCCAACCGACTGTGGGTGGGAGCCCTGTTGCCAACCCGCGCAGACCCACTCCTTTGCTTCCACATACACAGCTCACCTGCGTCACCGCAGCCACTGTGTACAACACATCCAGTCCGAGCCCATGGGACTTTAAATGGAGGCGGGTTGTATCCGGTATTCTATGCCGGGGCAACTGAAAGACCCTGGACATCCCTGAATTAATAGGGCTTGTACCAGACTCTCATTCTTATACTCAATTCCTACAAAACAATGCGAAAACACCTCTGTCTTAAATGCTCGTCCCACTCAAAAGCCCAGATACTGCTCTCTCTTTTCATTCTCTTTTCAGGAAAAACAAGAAGAACACCATCACAAGAGCATCACAGCCTCCCTCCGGACCCCGCACACAGACGAAAGAAGAAAAAGACCCGAAAAAGCTGGCGACCCGTTGGATCCCTTCCCAAGTGCCCCCCCCCCCAAAAAAGACTATGAACTCACCCAGGTGGCCCATAAATCTGATCTTCGGAGAAGAAAAACAAGGCCACCTGGGTACTAATTAATGACAATTCAAGGCCACAGGGGTTTCGTGCCCATATTGGCCTTGGGCCTTCGGCCCAAAATGACACTATCATCATTGTCAAGCATGACACCAGTTGACTGCACTTACCTATCATTTTCCGATCACATGCAGTGACAGCTTCACCTTTATAATGATATCCATGAAATGTTTAATGTTTTGATAAATCCAGTTAAAGGTTACATCCAGAAGAACAGTTATGCTTCAGCATGAAGTTCCACAACCCACATGGCTGTGTGCTCTACTGTTTCACAGCTCATGTTACCTCTGTGGCAGCATCATAGCTTTTGCTACAACAGGCTCAGCGCAGCATTCTTTTGACTGAGGCTTGATGCCAAACGCTGTTGAAGAAAGCCACACCCCGTCCTGCTATTACACATTACTAGTCGAAGGAGAGGCAGGGCCTCAGACAGCTTATCTGTTAAGAATCATTGGGAAGACTGTAGTGTGTCATTTGTGTATTTTTTCTCGTATTGTGTGCCTTTTAAAGTATACATTATATCTATACAATATGCAAGTCAAGATATATCAGATCTCATTACAAGTAAAGCAAGCATATGATCACAAGAAAATTTTTATCACACTGATCAACAAATTGTAGATTCATTGCAATCACAAAACACCAAATCAGACACTTTTAAAATTCATAACTTTAGTTTTAACAGTTAATAGATCAATATCTGACACAAGTAGGAGTTTACGAGACCACCAATCTCAGCCAGGGTATCCTATTAAAAATTCCAAACACCCTCTCCTCTTCGTGTTTACAAATCAGCCCCGACTTGGATATCAAACAGCTGAAATTGCTCTATGATTCTTTTAAATTATCCATAGTTCCATAAAATGGATAGCAACTAAAAGTAACTGAAGGAGAGGAGAACCGGATTACATTATTGCACACCTGAGATATGACAGGTTCACATGGTAGACATCCAGACACTTCCATTTTGCTGCAAGTCAGATCAAGAATCATGTGATTGACAGCCAAACAAGGCGATTCTGAAAATTTGGCAATCCGTCAATGAATGGGGGAATTACTTCACAAAATGAAAATGACATAAAATCACAAAAGGGATTTTAATAAAAAATTCCTGTTCTTCATAGATAAGCTCACTGGCTTACATTTCAAAAATGACAGGACGAGGATGTCAAATTACAGAGATAGACCGACATGTCCCACAACATTTCAAATGGGGAGCAAATTGGATAATAAAACAAGGAGTATCTGTCATTTTTATACATGGGTGATAGGAAGAATGGTTCATATACTGCAATACTGGCCTGGGAGACAAAACAGTGACATTTTTGAAGTTGAAACTCATCCATAAGAATATAAATATGTAGAAATTGTGATAAAAAAAAGTGTGGATCAGAGCAATAAATCTTGTCAGGTTTTGGAAGAATAGAAGATGAGGCTGAAGGACAAATGTTTGTTTTGCAGCAGATCTGACATGAATTAGCCACACTCTAATTTAGTTGTACTCATCTCTAAAAATAAAAATGAACCTCAAATCAAGAAACTGAGTGATTTTCAAAGACTCTGTGTCTTATGAATGACTTAAGAATAGCCCTAATACCACTCTGACCAATCACACCATTTCTTTCACCACAAAACATCATGACATAATCACTTTACTAACCACTGTTTACATAGCAACATCAGGCATATTTTTCAGGTGGTTTTAACAAGGATGAACCAAATGCTGTGAACCACATGGTTTATTTTTTACTTGAATGATACCTTTTGTTGTGTGCGAAATCATCTCAATTCCAGATGGAAATACTCAAAAGCGATTGTTGAAATATTTGACAACAAGAATGGAGAAAACTGCATGCAACCTTGGCCAAGAAAGAATCTGACAGTTTAAGAATTAATCAAGAATTAATTGAATCGCTTCGAGGCTTGAAACCAAATGTTTTAACTTTCGGGTAATTGGAAGACATTCCATTTATAATCCCTGAATGTCCTAGGGATAAAGGGCCAACCAGATGATCATTGGGAGGCTGGTAGGGCCACATCGATTGAATCTTTGTTCAACTTAAATGTTAATACAGACTTGATACAGATGCAATCTCTCTTTCTAAAACTCAGTGCAGCTCAGTGCAGATCTAGCTGGGCCTGAGGGAATTTTTTTTTTAAATGAAAAATGACAGTCCCAGAAAGATAAAGATAAATAGAAGTAAAGAAAGTCTGTGACATCTGACAAAATGTAATCTGACATTTTGGATCTTGATCAGAGCTGGAGCTCAAAATCTGCCGAGCAGGCACCAGATCTTCCAACTTCTTCTTGCCATTCTGTCATTTGAACTGTAAAATGTAACTTGTAATACTAGCAATGCATGGGTATTGGGTAAGTTCCAAGCCACTTCCAGCTGATATTTCATCTTTTATAAAAGGAAATTTGTCAATAACTATTATACCTTTGCCTGGCTATCATCTGTTCATTCAGAAATCCGAATACTGATATAATATTATGTGATGGTAGGTTGGCAGGCATCGCTTTTGTCATATTGACCAGGAACAGTGAATTAATCTCTTCACCCCATACTACTGTATCTTTACGAGCACTGAAAGAATCAATCTATCCAGGTTCCTATCTACTTGTCTTTGTGCTGTCTGCTTATATATGCATTGTAATCATCCATCAGCTGTAATACATGGAGGGGTATTGCTCTTTATCCTCAGTCCAGAGTGAATCCTTGATTCTGATTGGCTGAGAGCCGTGATGTGTGACACCGTACACCCTGTCTGTTGTCACCAGACAGGGTGTATGAGATAAACAATGATGTCGCAATTGCAACCATAGGATTGTTATGATGTCATCCTTGTAGCAACAATAGTCATGACGTCACAATGTCATTGTTAGAGCCATGAAGTCTTAGGATAAAACCGTTACACCCTGCTCGTTTTTCGAGGGTACGGGAATATACACCACTCAGGTCTTCGGCTTCGTGGTGTATGGAGTCCTTCGTGGTGTATATTCCCGTACCCTCGAAACGCGCAGAGTGTAACTGATATTACGTGTGCACCATTTATTCACCTGTCTCCCTTGCCATAACTCTGTCATGTTCAGGTTAAAGAGGACAACCTAGGGCTACACATTGGCCTCATAACAGAATTCCCCAGTATCTGAGGGCTCCTCTGATCCCTAGACCCATTTGATATTGCCTCTTTGCCATTCAAAGAAATTACATTCTTTCCTTATGGTGAGTCTTGGCTCATTGCTCTTGTCAGCAAGGCGTTTCGAAAGAGGATTTCAATGAACAAAGATTGTGCATTTTCTACACCATGTACGTACTGATCATACTTCCATTATTGCATAAGCTAATTTTAACCTCGGGAGTAAGGCTGATGAAGAAATGGAAGAGATAAAATTAATCAGAGGAACCTAGGGCATCTTTGAGGAAATTGTGAGGAGAAGCAACTTGATGAGTGTCATTTTCTTGTAGATCAGCTGACCTGCCCTTCCTCAGATTATAGTTGATGAGAAATGCACCAGCCCACCAGGGACACTCTAATTGGCTCATTTAGTGTAACCTCAAGCAAGATTAGCACAGTACCTATTTTGTCATGAAACAGTGTTTTCTTTCTCTTTGTTACAGGATGTCAATTTTTGCTCTTTCTCTTGGTGACCGGGTGGCCAAATTTGTAAAATTGAAGATTAAGTATATATATGTAATGTCTGCTGTCAAATGCACCGAACCCTTCCAACTGACATTTTTGTTGTCCTGGCTTTCTGCAGGTCTACAACTAGCAGTCACAGGTATCTAAGGCATTTCTGCCTTTTATTGATCCTGCAAATAGAAAGCAACAGCACAAAACCTGTACTTTAGCTGTCAGATATTGTACAACTCGCTTTACATCTGAAGTTAGATAATCTAGTGAACTTGAAAGTCTTTTTAATGGTTATTCCTGTATGCCACATTACATTGCACTGAGCCCCTCACGATAATTTTTTTGTTCAACTGACTTTCTTCCACCTCAAACTAGCAGTGGCAGGTCTGTATGTTTTCCCCTTTCTTTTGATCCAGCAAAGGAAAGGCAACAGCAGTACAAAATACCTGTACTTTAGCAGATGGAAATTATAAAGCTTATATAGCTCTATTGATGTGAAAAGTCTTATGATCTGTAGAACTTAGAAACAACTTGCTAAAACTCTTCTTAGGATAAGCTTTTGGTGGTAGGGGAAGGGTGTAGATGTTTCTTAATTTAGGATTCTGGTTTGGGTCACTAAAGATCAGTGTACTCTGTTTTGCCCGAAGTTGGAGAAGTGAAATTGTGCACGCAAATATCCAGACAACAATGATTATCATTTTTGTCTTCAACATTTTTGGATAAATGCATGTAATGGAAGCATTGTTGGAGTAATTGCAAAAACAGCTTGGGAAACAGCCGTCTGTTTGTCACAATGAAATTGTTTTTGCCAAGTTTTAATGCTTGTAATTACAAAACTTGATACAGCGTAAATGTTTCTGGTTTATATATTCTGCAAAACCTGTTTTGATATACAAAAGGCATGCTGTTGAAATACTTCTTACAAGAAATTGCAGCCTTGTTTATTTATGTCAGTCATTAGTGACACTCTTGAAATATCTGTCACTTTGGACCCTAACTTATAAAACTGTAAATCCTCACTACATTTTTGTCGGACAAACTTTCTCAGCCTGATGATTGTTGTGGCAGGTTTGTATGTGCTTCCTCACTCTATTGATCCAGGAAATAGAAGGCAACAGCAGTACAAAACCTGTACTTTAGCTCACAGAAAGTTGTTAAGCTCTTATTGCTTTATTGATGACTAATGTTAAATGATCTGTGTGAATTTAGAAACAACTTAACAGTCATTCTTAAATACATTTCTCAACTTTCTCTTCAGCAATGTTTAATTCAGAATCGTTTTGGAAGATAAGAGGCAGTTTTGTACAGAAATTTGTTTTATTAAAGTAATTTTATCACACTAAGAACGTAAGAAAAAGGATGCGACATAATTTTGCATAAGGCAGGCAGTTACAGTTGAGCACAAAAAGCCAAACAAACCTTAAAATGCCATGAACATAAACTATATTGTTGAAAAGCACGGTTGCATAATATTTGGGCAGGCCGTGTAAAACAAGTTTGATAAAATGGTAAGATACAGGCTGTTGGATTTATGTGCCAAATGATTTCAACATAAAAGCTAAATAATTTAAATATAAGTGTTAAATAATTTCCATATAAAGCATCACAAGTTGATTTCCCTGGCAATAATTATCTATCTCGGATATTCTCACCAAACCTATTGTCAAAACTGGAATGAATAATAGTTGTTTACCAACTTAGTGTGTTCACCAACTTGTCAAACCAATGGACCACCTTGACAATGTTAACACAGCGGATGATGAATCTTATAAATAGGTTTTGCTTGTTAATGTCAGTCAACTGGACTCAGCTAACGGTGGAATCACTGACCCCATGAGCTCTGGGGAAAACAGCTAATGGTGAAATTGAAATGTGTGACCCCTGAAGCCTTGGGGAAGAATTTTGGTTATAAATGAAGACATCAGTGGACTCCTGGGAGTTCTTTACTGCCTTTCAAATAAAATGGTTGTTTTTAACTGGAAGTTAGGCCTATGTACATGTGTTGTAAGACAGCACAACCTCTCAAAGCAAGCAGAAAGAAACTTGCACAATTGTAGAAGACACATTACTTCACTACTTCAAACTTGTTGACCGACATTTACTAAATAACACAAATGAGCTTTCGTCCAGAAATGTTGCAAGTTACATCTTTTTTTCTTCAGGATGGATTAAGCTCCCTTGTACTGGCAGTTAAGAGCCACCGAAAAACAAACTGCACTTGAACTACTTAGAAAAACCAACCCTATCCAGAAAAAGAAAATTGGTAGCCCTCGAATTTCAGCAACATTGTAACAGTTTGAATACTGAAGCTGAATGCACAGGCTAAAAAATCACAAACTCTAAATCACATTTACAACAACTTCGATCTATTAATAGCAAACTCGGTACAAATTTAATAATATAAGTGCCCATCTGTCGCAGATGTTTCAATAAATTTATATGTGATTCTTTTTGCGTAGCATTCGTTGCCTCTACATAGCCCACGCCGGTGCTGATGGGGCGTAAAACACAAACTCAGTCACTCACTTTTGCGTAGAATTCTTAGCTAAATCTAGTTGGTTCAAGTTGTTACAAGAAACAATCAGATTAGGGTAGAATAAGTAAAGAGACAAATTTTATTAGTGAAACTGAAACACTTTTGGAAAAGCTGGTCAGAACAAAAACATTTAAAAAAAGCAAATGACAACAAATAAAATCTGGAAAGAGATTTTGAAAGTTATTTCTGTGTTTATATTTAAGCATTGGCGCAGAGTGCATGGTGCAAGGAGTATTTATTGTACTGCATGACATCTGTTTAATGCACTTACCTATTATTTTCCGTCCACATGTAGCAATTGCTTCAGCTTTACAGTGATATCCACGAAATGTTTAATGTTTTGATAACATCCAGTTAGAGGCTATATCCAACAGAACAGCTAATTATGCATCAGCATTAAGTTCAAGAACCCACATGGCAGTGTGCTCTACTGTTTCAGAGCTCATGTTGCCTGTGTGGCAGCATCATAGCTTTTGCTGCAACAAGCTTAGCACAGCATTCTTTTGACCAAGGCTTGGTGCCAAACGCTGTTGAGGAAAGCCACACCCCTCTCTGCTGTAACACATTACCAGTCGAGAAGAGGGAGGGCCGCAGAGCTTATCTGTTAAGAATCAAAGGCAAGACTGTAGTTTGTCATTTGTGTAGTTTTTCCCTTATTATGCCCTTTAAAGTGTACAAAGTATATATATATTCATTATACAAAATTCAATATCATACTAAATCTCATTCTCATTCCTTTTCTAGATATATGTAAACAAGCAAAAGATCACCAAAAAACTTTTATTGCACTTTTCATCAAATGCAGGTCCATTGCAATCACAGAACATTTAATCAGACAATTTATTCATGATTTTAGATCTAACAGTTGACAGATTAATATCTGACACAAGAAGGAGTATACCATAGTACTGGTCAATCTTAACCAGAGTATCCTATAAAAAATTCCGAACACTCTCCCCTCTTTTTGTTTACAAATCAACACCCAACTTGACTATCAAACAGCTGAAATTGGTCTGTGCATCTTTTAAATTATCCATAGTTCCATAATATGGATAGCAACTAAAATTAACTGAATGAAAGAGGAAACATTTTATATAGATATGAAAGATTTACATGTTAGATTTCCAGACACTTTCATTTTGCTGCAAGTCAGATCAAGCATCATGTGATTGACTGCATAACAAGGTTATCGTGAAAATTTGGCAATCTGTCAATGAATGGGAGAATTACTTCACAAAATGAAAATGACTTAAAATCACAAAAGTAATTTGAATGAAAAATTCCTGTTCTTCATAGATAAGCTCACTGGCTTACATTTCAAAAATGACAGGAGGAGGATGCCTAATTACAGAGATAGTCCCATTGTCCAACACGTTTTGAATGGGGAGCAAATTGGATAAATAAAACAGGGAATATCTGTCATTTTAATTCAAGGATGATTGGAAGAATGGTTCAGATACTGCAATACTGGTTCGAGAGACTAAAGAGTGACACCATCAAAGTTGAAACTCGTCCATACGAATATGACTATGATATTATGTAGAAATTGTGATAAAAAAGTGTGGTTCAGAGCATTAAACCTCATGAATGTCAGGTTTAGGAAGAATACAAGATGAGACAAATGTTTGTTTTGCAGCAGACTGGACATGACTGAACGACATTCTAAGATTTACTAATACCCATAAATAAAAATGATATCCAATCAAGAAACTGAGTGATTTTCCATGACACTGTCTTATGAATGACCTTAGAATAGCCCTAATACGACTCTGACCAATCACACCATTTCTTTCAGCACAAAACATTGTGACATCAATATCACAACATCACTTCACCACCCACTTTTTACATAGCAACATCAGGCATATTTTTCATGTGGTTAACAAGATGACCAAATGCTGTGAACCACATGGTTTATTTTTGCTTAAATGATACCTCTTATTGTGTACGAAATCATCTCAATTCCAGATCAAAATACTGAAAAGTGGTTGTTGAAATATTTGACAAAATATATTGGGAAAACTTCATGCAACCTTTGACAAGGACGAATCTGTCAATGAAAGAATGAATCAAGAAATAATTGAATGGCTCCAAGGCTTGAATCCAAATGTTTTAACGTTCGGGTAATTGGAAGACATTCCATTTCTAATCCCTAAACCGCCTAGGGATAAAGGGCCAACCAGATGATCATTCGGAGGCTTGGAGGGCCACATTGATTTGGTCTTAATCTTAGCAGACTCGATACAGACTTGATGTAGACGCAATCTCTCTTTCTAAAACTCAGTCCGGCTCAGTGCAGATAAAGTTGGGCCAGAGGGAATTTTTTTAATGAAAAATGACAGTTCCAGAAAGGTAAATAGAAGAAAAGAAAGTCATTGACATCTGAAAAAGTGTAATCTGACATTTCGGATCTTGATCACAGCTGGAGCCCGAAATCTGCTGAGTAGGCACCAGATCTTTCAACTTCTTCCTGCCATTCTCTCATTGAATTTGAACTGTCAAATGTAACTTGTAATACAAGCAATGCATGGGTATCGGGTAAGTTTCAAGCCACTTCTAGTTGATATGTCATCTATTATAGAAGGTAATTTAATAATTATTTTACTTTACCTCGCTATCAATTGTTGTTTAAGAAATCAGGATGCTGATACATATGGTGATAGGTTTGTTGTCAATGCTGTTGTCATATTTATCGAGAACGGTGAATTAATCCATTCACCCCATATTGTACCTTTTTATGTGCATTGTAAAAATCAATCCATCCATGCAGGTTCATATCTGCTTGTCGATGTGCTGTCTGCTTATATAAGCAGTGCAGTCATCCTTCAGCTGTAATGCATGGAGGGGTAGTGCTCCTTGCATGCACACCATTTATTCTCAGTTCTTCTGCTATCTTTTCTTGCCATAACTCTGTCATGTTCAGGTTAAAGGGGTCCACCTTGGGCTACACATTTGCTTTCTGGCAGAATCCCCAAGTGGCCGAGGGCACTTCTAGTCCCTCAACCCATTGAGTATTGGCTCAATGCCATGTCATGAAAAGTACCTCTTCTTGCTTTTGGTGAATCTTTGCTCATTGTTCATGTCAAAAAATCATTTAGAGAGTGGATTTCGATGATCAACGATTGCAGTGTCTACACCATGTACTGATCATACTTCCATTATTCCATTATCTGATGTTCTTGCCTCCATGTTCCTTAATATATCTTCCTATTATGTATGTATAGCAACGTATTTTGAAAAGTACAATTGCTGTATAACACCACCAAACACGTGGTGCATGAGGAGATGATCACAATTTCAACCTTGGAAGTTGGCTAACATGGAAAGAAAGAAAAAGATAGAATGAATTAGAGGAACCTGAGGCATCTTTTAGGAAATTAAGAGGATAAGCAATTTGATGAGTGTCATTTCTTGCAGATCTGCTGACCTTCCTCGGATGATAGCTGACGAGAATTGCACCAAGCTGCCAGGGACACACTAATTGGCTCATTAAGTGTAAGAGTAAGGACTGAAAATTTGCAAGAAAACAACGTTTTTTTAAAACCTGTTTAAGGATGCCAATTTTGCAATTTCTCTTGCTAACTGGATGGCCGAATTGGTAAATATAAAGAATAAGAATATATGTATCAAAATGTCTGCAGTGAAATTGCACTGAACCCTTTCAGCTGACATTTTTGTTGTCCTTGCTTCTACAGGTCTGAAACTAGCAGTCGCAGGTCTCTAAGGCATTTCCGCCTTCTATTGATCCAGCAATAGAAAGCTACGGCAGTACAAAATCTGTATTTTAGCCGTTAGATATTGTGCAACTCGCTTTATGTAGATCTAAAGTTAAACGATCCTGTGAACTTGGACACCCTTTTAATGGTTATTCCAGTCAGATATCTGTTGCTTCCGAATTACAAATATCAATTTACCAGAGCAGATTAAATGTAAAGACGAAATTAACTGAAATAAAACTAAATCAGCCAGGCACAACCAGCTGATAGTGTATGTTGAGTAATTTTGATGTATGTTGCTTCTGAAATAGTAGGGGGAACGGGGGCACATTCGGACGTGGGGCACTGTGGGATAGTGGGGTTTTCTTGGATCCTGGTAAGGTATATGATATTGTAGTGCCATCATATCTTTTAATTTCACACCCTGATGTTTCCATGGTTTTATAGACAAATTACAGCCACATGCAGAAGACCTGATTGTAGCAACGAGGTCAATTGCAAAGAGACCTTTGGGTTAAAAAATGAAAATGAAAATGCTATCAATTGATTTTCTGCCAATGATTTTCATGTGAAACTCATTTACTCTTTACACATCTCTTTCAGTCGCAGTGCCAACGTACACGTTATGAGACAACATATAAAACATATCCCCATCTCATTTTAAGATTATAAGTTCTTAGTGAAGTTGACATGTAGTTGTTGTTGTTGAGTATAATACCCTTTAATTACTTTTGCTAGATCCAGGTGATGAGCTGGACTTCCTTGCAGGAGTAGCAATGTTTTAGTGTCTCAAAGTCCACTGGGCTAGGTGTGTCCTACTGTTGCATGGCTCATGTTGCCTGTATGGCAGCATCATAGCTTTTGCTGCAACAAGCTTAGCACAGCATTCTTTTGACCAAGGTTTGATGCCAAACGCTGTTGGAAAAATACTTAAATTAATCAAGATGTTTGGTTTTTGATTTGATTGGATTTATTCAGTATTATCAGTAAGAGCATATAAATACGCCCTCACCATGGTTGGTCTCATTTGTAGACATTTTAAATTCATAGGTCAGGAACACTCAACATGTGAAAATATATTGAAATATTTCAATTCAGCATCCAGAGAAGCCTATTTATTCACTGTGTACTGCTATTCTCTGTGTCCCCGTTTGCCCTAATTGATTGTTATAGAATAAATGCAGGTGGTAAATTTTAATGGATCTTTAGAAAGGAAACTAATCGTAAATAGGTATAGTTAAGCAAGAATAAGATTATTGGTCTTCTTTGATACTGTGCACAGAATACTATTGATTAGCTTTCAACTTCAAATTCACAAGACACAGTTTACAAGAGCACCAATTTGAGAGAGGCCCCCACCAACAACCAAGATAAGGTCTTGCAATCGATCTCAGTTAGTTTAATCCTGACAAAATCTGGTCC
The DNA here is from genome assembly GCA_026936325.1 of Platynereis dumerilii. Lineage (NCBI taxonomy): Eukaryota > Metazoa > Annelida > Polychaeta > Phyllodocida > Nereididae > Platynereis > Platynereis dumerilii. The sequence continues at coordinate 69,179,143 of JAPTHN010000005.1, read as the reverse complement.
TTTGGGAGTCATTCCTATTCACATGTCAGCACCAAAACTGGCGTGATTCAGAGAGGATAACGATATCAGACATCCGAGATTGGTCAGCAATTTCTATAATTCCCCATGGTACGACAAAGAGTATTGCCATTGTGAATGAATAAATCAGCGAAGGAGTGGTCTAGACATGTTCGAGAAACTTTTGCTGCTGCGGGGCCAGATATTTTCATCTTACCGACAATATTATAGTGATTAAATTTTGTTGAAATGTTATTTCTGCAAATATGCCTTACAATATCCTAGTGGAAGGTATAGTTCTTTTAGTGTTTTATGTCAGTATGATATTGGTAAATTGGTTACTCAAGACTAGATAAAGTGTATGGGAATTGGAGATTCGGGAGCAATTAAGGCAAAGATTCTGCCTTGAAATTTCTTGTGGAAAAAATCAATTCACGTCACCGACACATTGTAGAAGGCACGACAAAAACAGCTTGTGAAACAGCCACCTGAGTGTCACTGTGACATTGGTTTCTCTTGTTGTCATTGAAATGTTTTTTTCCAGAATCTGATACTATGAAGGCTATGCAAAACTAGGACACTCTTGTTTTTGTCAAGTAGAGAGTAGATATATGCTACCAAAAGCACAGCTACTAATAAGATTTATATCTACTAATATTATCTATTTATCTATTTATCTCTCTATCTATCTATCTTTTATTTATTATCTATTGATATACTTTTTCTTTATTTGACCTTTACTACAGACGAATCCCCTTCCATACCCCATCATTCTTCATTAGGTGACCATTTTAAAATGTATGTTTCCGAACAGATGTAAATGCCAGACTTGTTTTATTAGACACCATATATATATTTTCCAAAAGAATAGACATTTCAAATGCATGCTGGACCTGACACATGTCATGATTTATTAAGCTGAAATTACCAGACTTACTGATATATAAATATTGGCAGCTGGTGAAAGAATAAATGAGCTGACATGGGACACCAAAAGGATTTCACTATTTTGTCAGAAATCTCCCAAATAGTTTTTACATGTAGTTTGCCTTCCCCCCAGATTTGTTTCAGCAGTGCCATGGTTGGTTTTTTTTTCCATCATTGTGATGCTTTTGGATGGCCAAATTGGTAAAAGTAAAGATTAAAATAATAGATAATAATAAATTTATTTTTACAGTGTAAAATCCAGAAACCTTCTCGAAACGTAATATACGTTAGGGTGTCTCATTTTTCGAACTTTTTTCCGGATCACGCTCTTCTTTAAACCAATTGATCTCCTATGTGAACAGACCACGCAGTTCAAATTTCAGCCAAATCCAATGATGTTTAGACCCCCCCCCCTACCCACTTCTATTTTGGGGCTATTTTCACCATTCGCGAGTACAGTAAAAATGTCATTTTCGTATGGAAAAACATGCACTACAGACCTATTGTACCTATTAAGGTTGCTTTAAAGGTACAATTAGGTGTCTGTTGGGTACTGCTTTCATTTCCATCAACTTTTTCTCCGTAGCATGTAATCTATAGGCATTTTCAGGGCAAAAAATCACTAAATTCAGCCTTAATCTTGTAAAATTGCACCAAATATCTAATCTTATGCTTACCATGCTTGATAAATTAATGATCTGTGGGACTTTTTAAACGGAGTCCAGGATTTCTGCAAAGTTTGAAGAATTGAGAATTACAGTTAAGGGATGTCTTATTCATTCTATGATCTTTAAAAATGTTCATTAATCCAAATGCATTACATGCATACCATTACGTCTGTTGTTACCAGTCCAATAAAACAAGCCATGAAACAAGATGGACAAAAATATTCTTGTATGCTCAGGTAGCCTACTTGTGAAACTGTGAGTAACTAGATAATGGAAAATTTGACACCAGATACATGTAATACAGGCTCTCAGAAATTCATATCTTGAATCCTGACATGACCATTTGGCTCAATCAGGAATGACTCCATTGAATGCAGTCTGATTTGCAAATGCGAGTAAATACACACCCTGGAAGTCAAATATCTCAATCGAGTTATTGTGGTCTCCGATATGTCCATGGTCTATGATAATATTTAGGATACACTGCAGCAATATTCAGAATTATTGGAGACATGTATTTATATTCATTTGTTGGATAATTTTTAAAAGTATTTGCGGAGGTGTTGTCTACAGCCAATTAATGATTCAGGTTTCACAACTTCAATTAAAAAAAGACACAGATGACAGGAAAATGTCACTGGTTTGGCTTGAACAGCATTGTTGAGTTTACCAGCTGCAGTAATCCAGTGATCTCTCTCAGTCAATCTTACATGTGTACCTCAAATGCATTTCAATTCAAGTCTGATGCCAAGTTCTTGAGTGGCACTGACCCAATCAGATAATATTTTGAATTATAAATTCAATTTCATGAAGTTTTAGTTTATAAATAGCTGAATAGAGTTAATAATGACATAAATGTATTTTTTTTTTAATCTGTTACAAAAACTGTATAGTCATTTATGGCAAGCTTTAGTATTGCCTGGAGCAATTATGTATGATCCAATTGATCCATTGCTCCATATATTGCATCTCGCGCACCACACAGCACCTGCAGAAGCAAAATTATAAAGGTTTTGGATTACTGGATGGATATGAAGATCTGTAACTCAATTGGGACCACTGACATAAATCACATTATGTATACTGACTTCCTGGAAGGCAGATTTATATATGACAGAACATTTCTAATTCCAAGCCATGAAGTGTTCACTATCTTTAATTAACAGGAGAGCATTGGTCATTGTGTCTCGGCCAAGATTCATTGAAACACCTGAAAAAAGGCCCTAAAGAGTGTTCTAACAGTCTCAATGACTAATTTAATGGTCAGTCTGTGTCTTGTCAGTAATCATATATATAATATTACACTAGTGCACGTGACATGACGTCATCCCTGGGCATAATCCTGAAATAAGCCCCGCATGCTGATAACAGAATGAGCGGCCCTATGTTAGAGCATAGGCAGCAGCTCATTCCGTGGAAGGTGCGGGGCCTATTTCAGGATTATGCCAATCCTTTTCCACGAGCACTAACAATATCCACTCATTTCTACTCATCTTTCAGGCCCAGTTTTCACTTCGATTCACCCCATTCCTTCGTGAATGCCATCCCATAATAGCACTCTCTCAAAACTACGGCACTTCTGAATGTGGCTTTCTAAGATGGCCTAATCTAAGGGCCACATGCACAATATATAACCTACCACACATCAATCCATATCTATAGGTGAAAATGCACATTGCTCAAGTCATAATCTACTTAACCTGTGAATTTATGTTTAGCTCTGTACAAATGTCATGCAGTTCACTTTCATTAACAAACTTAAAAGTTAAGTAATTGTTCACAAACCCTGTATATTGTCTCATACTAATTTTTCACCATGCCCACTTCTCAACATACAAATACTGTATCCGTACATACATAATAACTTTTATTTATATGCTGCAGACATACATGCAAAGACACACACACATGTATACATTTATACTTCAAGCAACAGCCTGTCCACTGTTTCATTCCTATTAACTCTTTAAATCAATCATACCCCCAACAAATTTTCAATCTCAAAACTATCCCGTCCACACGCCCCTCAGTCTCTTCCCATGCAAACCTGCCCTTTCCAATATTGCGATATATATCAGTGACACCTTCGACACTGTTGTATCACAGAAGAGATTGAGGGGGCCTGTGCTCCCGTCATACACACACATGTTTTGCCAGCATCTCTCTATTCATGACACTGTTTTCTTTGCGGGCTTCTCTAGTGTGGTATATTGCTGTTCCACCGGGCAAATGATATAGCCATGATAGGTTAAAAAAAGTCATAGCTGGGTCAGAGTATTTCAATGACAGTAGTACCAGGTTAATAAGGACCTCTCAAAGTGCAATCACTGTACTCAGAGCTGCAGTATCATCCTGATATTTAATCTCTAAAGACCTAGTTTGACCACATTTATACAGAAAAGAATAAATTACATGATGGAATTGAATCACATGGCATATCTATATTAATGTGATTGTTGTGCCAGTTTATAGAAAAAATTAACTGAAATAATTATTTCATCAGTGAATTCCCAATTGGGGTTGGCAACTCTTGATTTTACTGTAGTTCTTAATTATTCAACCCTATCAAAAGTCCTATACTTCTAAAAGATATCACCATCCTCAATCTACCCTTCTCAGTAAGAACAAGATTAGATATTTGGGCAATTTTACAAGAATTTTAGCTGAATTTAGTGATTTTTGCCCTTAAAATGCCTATAGATTACACGATAAGGAGAAAAAATCGATGAAAATGAAAGCAGTACCCACCAAACACCACATTGTACCTTTTAAGCAAACCTTAATAGTTACAATAGGTCTGTAGTGCACGTTTTTCCACACAAAAATGACATTTTTACTGTGCTCACGAATGATGAAAATAGCCCCAAAATAGAAGTGGGTAGGGGGGGGTCTAAACATAAATGGATTTGGCTGAAATTTGAACTGCGTGGTCTGTTCACATAGGAGATCAATTGGTTTAAAGAAGAGCGTGATCCGGAAAAAAGTTTGAAAAATGAGACACCCTAATATACGTAATGTCAGCTGTCAAATTGCACTGAACCCTTGCAACTGACATATTTGTTGTCCTGGCTTTCTGAAGGTCTGAAACTATTAGTTGCAGGTTTCTAAGGCATTTCCGCCTTCTATTGGTCCAGCAAATAGAATGCAACAACAATAAGAAACCTGTACTTTGGCCGTCAGATATTGTGCAACTCGCTTCACATCTGAAGTTAAAGCAAATTCATTTAGTGCAAGTTTCTCTGGCCATGCAGTTTCCTTAGTATCCACGTCATTTTTCCAGCTAGCCTAATTGGTGCATAAGCAATGAGACATCCTCTTAATCTGTTAGTTCAACGAATGAAACAATAAAAAACGTAAAATATTGCTTCAAGTGAGCAGCTTAGCTTGAAAATAGCTCAGATTAGCAGGTAGATACTAACACACAAGACCACAACCTTTCACGTCAACTGGACTTAATTGATAAATGTCTTCAAGATATTCAAATTAGTTTTAGGCTATGTAATTCAGTGTCTCAACCAATCACATGAATTGCTTTTCTACATTTCTATATCATTTTGCAGAAAATCATGCTTGTTGAATCTGCTGTTAACGATCCTGTGAACTTGGACACCCTTTTAAAGATTTTTCCAGTGAGATGCATGTTACTTCAGAATTATATATAATTACAAGAGTGTATAAAATAAAATAAAAGAATGAATTAATTGAAAATATAAATAAATCTGCATGACACAAGCTGGCTGAATGTATGTTGAGTAATTTGGATGTACGTCGCCTCTGAGTAAGCAAAGTGACACATTGGGAAAAAAGGCTTTTAAAAACTGCAGAAAATGAAAGTTGATTACTGCAAGAGAGCGCGAATCCATATTATGTTTAATATGTGTAGATATACTTAAGTTGAGGGATCTTATTCTGTGTGACAAAAAAGTTGCATGCGACCACAGTAATTTCATATTGCAGTAACTGTACCAAGCTCCAATCAAATCAAGTCCCCACAGAAACCAATACGTTCCTGTGATTCCCACTAAAATGTACCATGGAGGTGGGATGATATTGCTGACACGCCACCAGTGCCCCACAGACACATCTTGAAGGAATTTACAGAAGGCTACATTCTTGTGTGAATTAGCTTTTGCCTGTCAATAACCTCTAGAGCACTGAGAGGAGACTTCCAGCTATAAAGGAACAAATCAGTCAACTGCTTCGGGATCTTTATGGTCTTTCTGAGAAAAGGCTGCAACTGAAAGTTATGTACAAGGAACTTCAGTTGTGTATGCCCAAAGCATATATAATCACTCACAAATATCCACAAAAGACTGTCATGGATTTTGGCTTGGTCTTTTGACTTTGACCAAAGAGCCTATTTGACTAATAGCCTATTTGATATTAGGCTCAATTTTCATTGGCTGTTGGATATTAGATTGGAATCTCATTGAATTCTCAGTGTGTTCAATGAGAATGCAGCTTAATATCCACTGGCCAATCATGGCTCTGTGCATATTACGTGTGATTGTCGTGTGATTGTCATTGGCTAGGATATTTGGCCGGATTCTCATTGGACAGGATATTAGGTAGCATTCTCATTGGACAAACAATTAACTACAGTGCCCCCTACTGTGGATATTAGGGTGAATTCTAATTGGTCAAGATATTAGGGCGTATTCTCATTGGTCAGTTCACTATTATCCAAAGTTGAATATTTGTCAAAATCCACAATAGTATAAAAGAGTTATTGGGAGTGACTTGGGCATGTACCCTAAGTATAAGAGCTTTGCCAAAATCCACTATAGTCGGGAGAGAGCGACAATGAGTGATTTAGGCATGCGTCCAAAGGACCTATATTTAGCCCAAAGGCCTCGCGGATATTTTGAAGGATGCGATGACTTTGGGAACGTCATACCAAAAGGAGTCGTAATGCCCAAAGGCCCTCTAGTTTGCCCAAAGACCCTATTATTTGCCAAAAGACCCTATATTTTGCCCAAAGGCCTAATATCCATGCCCAATAGGCCTATTGGGCACAATAGTGGATATTGGCGGTAACATCAGTCGCACTTGTATTCATGTGGAAAGAAATATGATATCGCTGCACAATAAAAAAAGACATTATCAATAAATACATACATCTGGATTTAATGAGTATTATTAATCACATCTGACACATACTCCATTAATTAAACTACATACACAGAGCTCTGAATAAGAATTTCAGACTAAAGAAAACATGACGAAGATACTCTAATAATAGACAAATTTCACTCAAAGAACTTTCCGCAGAATTAAAGGAAACTTCCAGATGCGAGCCAATTGTGGCAACAGAGTTCATATTGAGAGTCAATTGGCTTTCAAAGAATAAGGACTTCTCTATATCAATAGTTTTACATATATCAGTCCAACTGTAAATATATAAACATCTCAAATTCTCAATGATATTGATATAACATTTTCCTTTTGTAACATTGAATATGATCTCAGAGTTTTTGCCAGATACGACGTGACTGAATTTTTTGACAGAGACCAATGCGCAGATGTAGTGATCAATTGATACAGGTATACTAAATGGTTTGAAAGTCTCAACCCACTTTTGAAAATCTTTTTATGGAACGAGATTCTGATATCGGGTGAAAAACAAAATTTACAATTTTCAATTTGTGGAATCAAAGATTGATAATTGTTTAGTTCTGTTTTTTTTTAAACAGATAAACTTCCTCTCATAATCCATAAATAGAAGGAAGAGGCAATCAAATTATAATTGGAGGGCAATAAGATAGTTCACAATGATTGCAATGCCCATAGTAAGGAAATTGGATTGTGAATTAGTAACTCAACAATTTTTTTCCTGTTACTGTACCTTGGTGGTAGGGAGAAGTTTTTTTATAAATTAGAGGATTATTCTGCCTTGGGGAGTTAGGCTAATTTACTGCAGACATCCTCTTTCGAGTTTCCTGTCAAAAAATCAATTCATGTCACAGGCACATTGTAGAAACCATGACAAAAACAGCTTGTGAAACAGCCACCTGAGTGTCACAGTGAGATTAGTTTCGCTGAGTTTTTTTGTCACTGAGATGTTTTTTCTAGAATCCGATGCCTATGAATTGCAGTGCAAAAAAAAAATTAGCCCTTTAGTTTTAGTGAATGGGTGTCTGAAGTATTCTATTTTAACAACAAGGCAGTATAGAATATCTATAGGGCCTACTCATGTGATAAGATATTATGTGTTACAAGATTTACAAGCATCTTCATGGAATAAAACATCAGCAAGATGGGCAGAATATTTCTCAACGGAAACAAAATACAAATAGGAAAATATATTGTGTGATACCTACTGAGACAAAATGGAATTGGTCATAAATGCATCATTGATCTCAGCTCAAGTGAGCATGATGATATAATGATGTATAATATAGAAGTCATGTAAATAAAGATTTGGTCTGTCTGTCTGTCTGATTGTCTATAATAAAATTAGCAATTCTTGCTAAACTTGTGAGGATTGCTCCATAATATTGCCAGAAATTAGAACAGCTATGCATGGATGCATTTCACGCCAGTACTTTCTGTCAACGTTTCATCTGCAAAGGAAGTCTACTTGTCAATTATATTTTTTTTCTGACCAACTTTCTTCTCTCTGGATATTGGAAGTGACAGCTTTGCAGGTATGTCCCCCCTGTATTGATCAGACAAATAGAAGCTAACTGCAGTGAAAAAAAACCACACACACAAGTCACATTTTAAACATATAGGTTGCAAGCGTATGGAGATGATGTGTAAAATGAAATGATATTGCATAAATATTTGCACATTTAAACACATGCACCTATTTATTTTAAGTTCGGGCCGAAGTAATAATATTAAATCAGACTCGTTGTTCAACTGGAGCCCTCTTGTTTTGACAGGTCAAGAATAAATATATGCTTTCAGCTGCATGTTCTCATATTATAGCTTAAACCTGATAACATGCAATTGTGTTTGAATCTATATATCTATCTGTCTATCAATTTATCTGTCTGTAATTGATCTACAATACATATTAATTTCACATGTATTGATCTATAAAAAATTCTATATATCGATCTATCTATTGAAACTTTTTTTTTTTGTTCTAGTGACCCATCCCAAGTTATGTAGCAATAAACCTGATTAGCTGACCATTGCATAGGCAAATAAAACTCTAGACTTGTTTTGTCAGATGTCATACTCTATTTTACAAACAAATAGACATATCAAGGTTACACTAGACCAGACAAACTTCATGATTTATTAAGTCGGAACTTCAAAACATACCGATGTATATCTAAAGGCAGCAGGTGATAGAATAAATGAGCTATCATGGGACAACAAAATGATTTCACTACTGATGATGTTATTGGGAGAATCCCGTGATAAGTCCACATTTGGCTATGTATAGCCTCAATGAATCTCAATTCCAGATCGAAACACTCAAAATTAGTTCTCTACCAGACTGGAGAAACTGCAACCTTGGACAAGGAGGGATCTGTCAATGAAAGAATGAATCAAGAATTAATTGAACGGCTCCAAGGCTTGAATCCAAATGTTTTATAACATTTGGGTAATTGGAAGACATTCCATTTATAATTCCTAAATGGCCCAGGAATAATGGCGAAGACATCCACCGCCACATTGATAACATCATTATTTAAGCAAACTTAATACACACCTATATAATATAGAAACAATCTCTTCTTTCCAATACTTGTCGTGGTTCAGTGTCAGCTCTGGTTTGCCCAAGGTGATTTAAAAAAAGAAGACAGCTACAGAAGATAAAGAAAAGAAAGTCGTTGCCACATGTGACAAAATGTAATCTGACATTTTAGATCCAGAACGGAGCTGGAGCACAAAATCTACTGAGATGGCATCAATTCTAAATTATAATGCCAGTACGGCACTGCATGGATAAGTTTCAAGCCATTTGAAGTCAACATTTTCTATCTGGAACGAAAAGCTACTCTCAATTCAGAGTTATTTACTCATTTTATGAACTGCTCCTACATTTTGTTTATTTATCTCTATCTTTCTGCTATGTTTTACCTATAGCTGCAAATCTACAGTGCAGCCAACCATCAGTTTTAGTACATATTGACGGGTAGTGTTGCATGCACACCATTTATTTTCATTCTTCTGCTACGTTGTGTATCTTTTCTTGCCATAACTCTCTCACGTTCAGGTTAAAAGGGACCCCCTTGGGCTACACATTGGCTCTATGGCAGAATGTAAAATAGCCATAGGGCACCTCTAATCCCCTGACCCATTGAGCATTGGCTTCTGGTCATGCAATGGAATTACTTTTCTTCCTTACGGTGCTTTTCTCCTGGGTCTTAACTCATTGCTTGTGTCAGCAAAACATTTAGACAAACAATTTCATCATACTTCCACATTTCCATACGCTTAAAGGTCACTGGTACCTTGACCCTGTGTTTGTCTCATTGCCTTATCCATTTCCCATAATACATGTAAGAGGACTTACTTGGAATTGTATGGAACCGTTGCAAGCACATGTGAATGGTTACCAGAAGTACATGTCATTATGAGAAATGACATGAACTGGCATAACGATCATAATGCAGTCACAGATTAACACTACGGAACATAATTATTCAAGTTGCATCGGGGAGAGTCATGATTTCAACCTTGGGACTTGGCTTACAAGGAAAGAAATGAAAGAGATTGATAAATTAGAGGAACATAGAGCATCGATGAGGAAATTAAGAGAAGCAACTTGATGAGCTATATTTTCTTGCAGAGCAGCTGACCTTCCTCAGATGATAGCTGATGAGAAATGCACCAGCCTGCAAGGGACACATTAATTGGCTCATTTAGCGTAACCTCTAGCAAGAGTAAACGCCAAACCTAATCTGCCAGAAAACCTTTTTTTCAATTATCATGGAATGCCAATTTTTGCAATACCTCTTGATGACTGGGTGGCCAAATTGGCAAAAGTAAAGATTAAGAATATATGTAATGTCAGCTGCAAGTTGCACTGAACCCTTCCAACTGACATTATAGTTGTTCTGGCTTTCTGCAGCTCTGAAACTAGCAGTGACAAGACCTGGTGTTCGAGGCATTTCCTTCTTCTATTGATCCAGCAAATAGAAAGCAACAGCATAAAACTGTACTTAGCAGTCAGACATTGTGGAGCTCCATTGACATTTAAATTCATACAATCCTTTCAAGCTGGAATCTATTGAAACAGTTATTCCAGTCAGACATTAGCCACCTCAGAATTTATATAAATTAGTCTAATAAATAACGTGAAAAAGACAGAATTAAATGAAATTGAACTTAATCAACTTGACGCAAGCCTCTCAATAAAGTCTGTCTTGTTGTAAAATAGCAAAGCTATCTCAAGATGTCTATATATGATGCATGTTTGTCTTGTAACTAATGGGTTTACATAATATTCTATCACATTCTTTATATTTCTGCACAGCTGTCACTAATCAAATACATTCTGAGATTGCAAGATCTTCTGGTTTCCACAGAAGTTGATTACGGCAAGACGAATCTCTAAAACCCTAATAAAATCTAATCTCCATGGCATCAAGTACATTTCTGAGATCCCCACCAGAATATCCAATGAAGATTGGTTATAAGGTTGACAGTTGGCCAGCGGGATATCCTAAGTTCCTTACACATAGATACACATCCTGCAGTCATGTACCTTGACTGCAGCAGGCTATAGTCCCATGTGTATTAGGTTTTGCTTGTCAGTCAACTGCAGACAGCTAATGGTGAAATCAATGACCCCCAGAGCTCTGTAGGGGACTTCAGGCTATCAGTGAAGACATCAGTCAACTCCTAGGAGTTCTTTACGGTTTATGGTAGAAAATGGCTCAAAATCTGCAAATTGTAAACAAGGATCCGTTGCAAACTTGTAGGAAGATTTTTCAAAGACATTCTTTGTTTTACTCGCTGTACACATGAAAAAGTTATTCAGAGCACACTAGTTTCAAGAGTTGATGAGTAACATCGAGTTTTGGAAAGGTAAATCACTTTTGCTAACTAAATTACAGGTACAGCTGTGTGATTTTCAGATTAGAAAATGCTATAAAAACAGGTACAGACAGACAGATAGCACCCAAGGACCATAAATACTTTCAAAAAAACTAAATTTGTAATTTGAGAGATGATGGTAGCAATAAGTTCAACTAGAAGGATAAACTATCAATTGATTTTCCTCCAACAAGATTTAATTAACCTTGTTTGCTCCATACACATCTATTGCAGCCCCAATGTGAATGAATATAAAGTCTGCAAATATTATTTAAGTAATTTGTTGTTGAAGCTATTTAGTATATTGAAGAATTGAAATGCTTGGCTGAGATTTTGATGCAGGGCTTCTACCATCTTAGTATATATCCTTCGTTTATCTTTGCTAGACCCAGGTGATGAGCTACAATTTCTTGCAAGAGTAGCACAGTTGTAGCATGATAAAATCCACATGGCTGTGTGTCCTACTATTGCATGGCTGATTGACTGTGTGACAGCATTATATAGCTTTGCGGCTGCCGCCTTAACACATCATCATTTGACCAATGCCTGATGAAAAACGCATTGGAAAAAAGATTTCAAATCATAAAGATATTTGTAAGCAAGGAGTTCTTCATCTATCAATGCATTATTCACTGAACTTTTAAATGAACATTCATCAGAAAAGTGACCATAAATCAGTAGGCCCCTAATTAAACTCGGGAAAGGTTGGTTGGTCTTCTTTGATGCCATGTGATATTTCAAATTCACAAGAAATGGTTTACAAGAACACCAATCTCAGAGAGACCTGCACTTGCAACAACCAAGATAAGGTCTTGCAATCTATCTCAGTAAGATTAGTCCTGACTAGATTGGGACCGTTGGGAGTCATTCCTATCTACATGTCAGGCTGACATTGTCAGCACTAAAACTGGCATCGTACATACAGGATAAGGATATCAGACAGCTGAGATTGGTCCACAATTTCTTGAATTTCCCATGGTATGACAAAGAGTATTGCCATTGTCAATGAATGAATGAGCAAAGGAGTGGTTTAGACATGTCCAAGAAACTTTTGCTGCATTAAAACCAGATATCTATATGTTATTAAGAGTATCATAAGAGATTAATAGACATGTTATTTCTGCAAATACTTAAAAAAATTGGGAAACAGAGTGGTTTAAGTGTTTCCAGATAGAATTTTGAAATAGGCTACTCTAGCCTAGAGAAACTGCATAGAAGTACGAGATGTTGGAGCAATTAATGCAATGATTCGTCTTACAATTTTTTGGGGGCAAATCAATTCATGTCACCAACACATTGTAGAAGCCATGACAAAAACAGCTTGTGAAACAGCCACCTGAGTGTCACAGTGAGATTAGATTCTCTCAGTTTTTTTGGTCATTGAGATGCTTTTGCATCATATGATACTTCTGAATTCATGTGCAAAACCTCTGTATTATTGACTTCATCCAATGCATGGGTCTTATCAATACTTAAAGGCTACTGCTGTAATGTGTTGACAGCCAAGAATAAGCTGATAAGGAAATCGGCAGCCTTGGACTTGTTGCTGACCATTTTGAACCATCCATGTAAATGTAACTGCTGTACTTGATTTAGTAAACACTAGCCTCGGTGTTGCATTTTAGAATATACTATATACCAAATGTACACAAGACTTGACACATATCATGATTTATAAAGCTGAAAATGTCCCGACATACTGATACATCGTATATATACAGTGTACTGTATATAGATTGGCAGCTGGTGATTGAATAAATGAACTGACAACGGAAAACACATTAGATTGATTTGTTTTGGTGTGTAATTTTACCATATTTACTTAAATCCTCACAATTCACATGTAGATTTTTTTTTTAAATACAAATAGTGCAACAACATTGAAATATCTGTCTATTAAACAACCCAGGAAACAGACAAAAGTTGAAAAAAAAAAGCACTTCAAAAGTCATATATATATGATCAGGCATTAACTGTTTTTACTTTCAATGACAGTTTGTGTGAATTGTAGATGTTATTATCATTAAAAGCAACAACGGTATTATTATCAAAAGCAACAACGTCAATTTCCAAAGTGAAATTTTTGAATTCACATATACTTATTTTTGTCCTTTGAAACAATTTAAACAAAGGGACCAAATCATAATTGAGTCGTCATTTTCCATTATTATTATTCTACTTGATGAAGTATCAAAATATCAAAATTGCACAATGTTCACTTGCCTTATGTTTCTGCCAGCTTTGTATGAAACTGCTCAACCCTTTTTCTCTTTGTGTTTTGTCATGTATTTCACTGTCTTGAATAGTCTCCAGAAATCAACAAAATAAATTTCTATCACAACCAGATCCTGCTCAGGTACATCTGAATTTGTTCTGTGGAATCATGTGATGTGCTTTGCTATCAATCCACAACATAGACTCAGCTGGAGCAGGAAAACACCAGAGTTAAGTGTGATAAGCCCTCAGCAGCTGCCTTGCTATATATGCTCTACTGTTGCATGTCTCATGTTTCCAGCTTGGCAATAAAGCTTCAATTGACCAAAGCCTGTTGTCCGACACAGCTTAAGAAAACATATCTTCTGCTGTAGCAAAACTTGCAATTCACTTTTTGGCGGAAGAGGGAGAGGGTACTGTGCAGTACTATACTGCTAAGAAAGAGGCCAGTGCATGTTAGCAATTTATGAACCCAAATAACTACTAGTTTTACTTCTCAACATCTTTATTCCGAACAGATGTTTTTAAAATATCTATAATTAATTCTTTACTGCTTATTATATTAAAACCTACCCTCAACTTAACCCTGCATTTAAGAATTAAAGTGTTCAAGTGATGTAGTAGGCTGACATCACTGTATAACAATGCTATTAATAAATTGCGAAATGATTTTAATTAGAGAAAGATCTTTTATAATTTGTCAGAATAAAACATTTTTCATGATTATAAATCATTCTCAATTTGGGTGAATCTAAGCCTTCTTTGTTCCATCCTGATACAAAGACTTAATCAATTTTTTCATCTACACTAACATGTTCTTCGGGAATTAGAATTTTAAGCTGGGGAAGATCAGCCTACAAAGTACCAAATCATGGCAAATGGAATTACCCGAGGGTACCCTCCCACAACACAGTCCACCCTCTTTAGCAGTGTGAAGAGCAAGATAACATCTCTCAATCAATCTCTCGGAGTTTATGCATTTGTATACATTTAACAAGACCTTGCACTTTTCAGAAGCAATTACTTTTAGATGTCGGGAAGGAATGCACAATGTGTTTCCCTAGGCCTGATGGCTAGGAGTATACAACTACTGGTATCTGAGAGTGTGGGTTCGACTGCACCCAAAGAACTCAAATTTGTCAATCGGGTGTAAACTATAGATAAGAGGGTGCTTTGTCATGTGCACAACGTTCTATGCTGAAGCAGAGAGAAGAAATACATGTACATCCCCACGTTTTAAATCCTCACAACCAAGACATAAGACTTGCCAAGTTTGAGTAATTTTATAAATTCAGACTACAAACCATAATTTTTTCTATTTCGGTTTCGCCTCCGGCATGGAAACTTTGCAATTCAAGAACTCTTGAGATTAAAAACCTGCTTCTATCAACCATAGCGTCCAAGAGGGATGATTCTAATCTTTCCAGATCACTGCACTGTCTGCTCGCCTCCATATTCCATCATAGGCTGTCACTTCCTTGATAATCGCAGCCTTTCAGGACCTTATCTGCAAAAAATATATATTTTGAATACTAAAAGGCTGCACCAGATACAATAGCACTAAATATAGATGTTTTATCATAAATGACAACAAAAATTAAACAAACTATAAATGATTTGCCTTGTCCTTGAGACGCCATGTCCAGATTTGTTGTTTGTTTGTGATAGATACACTTTGGCCTTGATAATATGTGTACCAAAATATTTTAATTTAATAATATTATCCTGAAGTTTGGTGGATGTGAATTTGATGATGAACAAATGGCTCTTTCCCTCCTGGTGCCTCAATATTTCATTGCATATGGGTTTGAATATGCATATGCGAGAAGCTGAGAGAGGTAGATACGTGATATGAGATGATGAACGGTGAGTCCATACCAGGGTATCCAATGTTCTTAAGGTGTTTTTTACTTGCCTCAGCAATGGACATTGAGTCATAAATAGTTGCCTTGGTAGATTCAAACTGTCAGACAGCCAGTGGTTGCACTTACAAATGCTCTTTACCAACAACCATGCATCAGGTCACAGGGGGGGAACTGGAACCTTGCCTCTGAAGTTCTTTTCTGGTGTATAGCAATAGTTCTTGACCTGGTTACACCTTTGAGTAAACAAAGAAAGTAGTGAATCCTGTCCTGACTGCCAGGAATCCAGAGGCACCCGACTGATAAAAAAATATATCCCTTTGTTCATGGTCTGAAGATATATTGATGTAACTGATCAATTTTTTTACAAGGTTACTAATTGCAACCTTTGAAAGTGTGTTTGAGATGATAAGATAAAATTAGGTGAAACAACACTGTAAAATCTGAAATTTTGAGTTGGCTCAGATGATTGAGTCAGATGGTTGCACAATTTGTTTGAGCCATGATAGCTTGCCGTTTTGAGTTATGATAATCTTTATGTTGTTATAACTTGCACACAACAAGCTATCTTGGCTCAAAGGAATTGTGCAACCATCTCACTCAATCAATTAAGCTAAATCAAAATTCAAAATTTACAGTGAAGCCTGGGGCATCTTTATTTTGGATACAAACAAACGTAAGATACAGTTGAACGATACTTTCTTTCAAACCTTTTGAAAATCAGTCCTTCAAAGCTACTTTATTTAGTGACAGACAAGCGGTTTAGTTTGCTGAAGGCAATCTATGTCACTCTAGGCAATATGAATGAAGCATAGGACCTATATAGGTCCAAACTAAAAAGGCATCTTTGCCAAATTTGACATCTGACATGAGGACATCTGAAGAATGATGTTTCTTTTGACACAAGTTGTCCTCTACAGTGGCTGTCCTGACTTTGCTCTGTTCTTCATATGAAAGGTCTGAGGCAGACAGATGGTCAATTTCTGTTTCTATTTTTATGCAGGAACAATTTCTTTCTGGCCTCTTTTTTCATCATAAATTATTATGGGTAGCTTCGGTATGTCATGCATCATTCTGAACCAGAGAAGAAAGATATATTGGCTTCTTCACAGTGTTGGTGTAAAACTGTATATGCTGTGTACTTCGGTAATAACGCTGAAATCACAATTCTCCATGGTGATATTGATTGATTGATTGAATGAGTTTATTTGAATAGTATTGCCAATGTGTATGAATGTTGCAAGCTGAGTTCAAAATTAATTATTCTTTAATTATGTTATCAACAATAATAAAATGAACCCCTGACCTCTTTTAGAAATCACAAGTTTTTGATGCATGAGTTCTTTTTTCTTTCAGATTGGCTTTGTTTTACAGATTTGAATTGTAAATATATTGCTGCTCCAAATATTTTCTGCAATTCTTGGTAAGGAGTCACATTGGTTTTAAAAGTGTTTCTGGATAGAATTTTGAAATAGGCTGCGCAAGACTTCAGAGACTGTATAGAATTTGGATTAGGGTTTGTTCCCGGGACTGCCGGGAACGGGAAATTCCCGGAAAATGGGCAAAAAACTGAAACCGGGAGAACCGGGAAATACAAACCGGGACTGGATGCAGCGTTTTTGAAGAAATGGAAAAAATTTATTCCTTATTTATTAAAATAATTTGATTATCAGTGAGTATTTTATATGGACATAGAACTTTTTTGTCCATGACCAATCACTGCAGTAACTGTTGGAGGCAACATTTTGGGCTGGCCTTGTAATTTTCAACATGAAAAGTCATTAAATTCTCATAAGGATTTCTAAATATGCCCACATCTGATGGCATGATTTTTTTTTTCAGCAATTTTTTATTTATTTCAAGAAAAATTGATTCCTTATTTCTTAAAAGATAGATTATCAGTGATGTAGAGTCATAAAAAAATCATAACTTCTTGCATCAGGCAACAGTGGAGCATTTCATATTGACGTAGAACTTTGTTGTCCATGAACAGTCACTCCATTTGCGGACAAAGTTTTGGACTGGTCTTGTAATTTTCAACATAATAAAGTCATTAAATTGTCATAATATCTGATGCCATGTACTTTTTCTGCAAAAAAATCTTATTTCAAGAAATTTTCTAGTTTGCTCTATATTGAAAATATTATATTTTGTCGTGCCTAAGCAAAATTTTCTGTTAATTGGCTTGAAATTTATATTTAATTACAAGTCCTTATTTCAAGAATAATCATTTGGAACACACAAATGTAATAATTTATTGGCATTATTGCTCAATAAAGCATTTTAATTTGCATCATATTAATTTACTTAAAGGTCCTAAAGTAATAGATGATACTTTGTAAAGTATCTTAAGATGTTTTATGGGAAAATATTATATACAAGACAACAGTTTGTAACGAATCAAAATATATTTCTACTGGAGTGATGAATCACACACATAGGCATGTATGAATACCTATTAACACTGTATTTTTGCAATTGGCCATCCAGAATTTCATTTGTTCATGAATTGTGAATTTTTGATGAAAAAAAAAGATTAATTTGGCAAAACGTCACATGGATTTCAAGATTTGATTATGACCAAAACTGAAACTGCGATTCCCGGGACTCCCGGTTCTGGGCACTTTATTTCCCGGTTTCCCAGTTTCTAAGAAAACCGGGAAATTAGCAAACCCTAATTTGGATATGTGGCATCAATTAATGCAAAGCTTCTTCTTACAAATTTCCTGGGGAGATATCAGTTCATGTCACTGACACATTGTAGAAGTCATGACAAAAACAGTCTGTGAAACTGCCACCTGAGTGTTACTGTGAGATCGGTTTCCCTTGTCATTTTTTGTCATACAGATGTTTTTTGTAGAATCTGATGACTCTGACCACCCAGAGAATCTACCCTAGACGAATCTCTCAATCATAGCACATTATCTTATGATTTTGCGTCAGAGCGTCACAGCCAATCAGCGTGCAGTATTTCTCTTCACTTCAAAACTTTACCGGCATTTTGCGAAGTAGACATATGGCACACCATTTTAAAGGTCTCAGAGAGATCTATCTACTCATGTAAGAATGACACCTCTAACCCTTACGGTAACGTGCGTAACAGCGAAATCGGCCTAATTTGCATAACTTGCTTGAAGACCTGTTCATTGGTCAGCTTTGTGGGCGTGTCTGATTTAATCACTGAAGGCTTTGCTGAAGTGACTCTGACTTACTATGCAAAAATTCAGATTTAACAACTTTTTCTTGTGCATGGATAGTGAAACCTAAATACTGCTAAATGCTGTTGTGGTGATATTTTGACACTTTGACATTAAAAAGAAGTGGATAAGGAAATCTGTTACCTTGGAAATGTGTTAATAAAAACAATCATTTGTAATTAATCAAATAAAAGAACCTCAGGAATATAAAGGGATTACACAGAAGCTTTTTATTTGCTTTCGTGTCTTTTTCAGAAATTTACTGACCTTTCTCCGTTAATCCCTGAATGGCCTGGGGATGATATTGCCTGAGACTGCCAAGGTCACACCCATTGGTGAATTTTTCAGAAAGCTATTAAAATAACACTTGGTTTATCAAAATAATTGCATCTTTCACTTTGCTCTGGTTAACAAAACACAATGTAACTTAAAATACTTTGTAATTGCTACTGAGAGAGCTATAGAAGAATATAGTCGATGATCGAAAAATGAGATACCACATTTATGATAGCATATTTTACCAGACTTGCATGCATCCAGAAAAATGAATCAGTAAAATTGACACAAATTCTTCCCAAAAGTCTTAACAAGGAGGAAAACATACTTTGTGATTTCTGGCAAAGTAGACAAAATGAAAACTGTCATATACATTTGTATCTATTCTGATTCCTGCTACAATCTATCATCATATCACCACTTCTTCCAATCCTTGCATGGATTCACTTCATAAGATTAGGTTACCAGATATTTGAACTGCAATGCAACGATGTTAGCAGTTTCTGTCAATACTTCATCTGCAATGGAAGATTTTTTTTATTTGACTGACATTCTCTTTTTTTTTTAGGAAGTACGAAATGACAGGTCTGTAGGTATTGCCTGCGTGTATTGATCAGGCAAATAGAAAGCAACTGCAGTGCAAAAACCCCAGACAAGATACCTTTTTTTAAAGGTATGCTGCTGGAATATATAGTGGAGGAGATCTGTAAAATAAGATGATCAAATAAAAGAAGATGATTCAGTCAGAAGATGATCCAGTCATAGGACTTGTCATTTATTCATCTCTTATTATAAGGGACAGATCTGAGTTCAGATCTCAGTTATGGTATCTCGTAAATGTTTACTGAAACATGTGTGTTCAAGCTAATGCTGAAGTAATATATTGGACTTTCTCTTTTTGTTTCACAGAAGTCAACGACGGAAGTTGAGATAGACCAGTACTCGTTTTTGGCACGCAAGGGGTAAATATATACTGCAAAAAAGCAGAGTCACATTTTTTTTTAAACAAGGTAAAAGGTTTGTAGCTATACACTACCAATTCACTAGTATCAGTCTTTCAATCTATCTATCTATCGATCTATCTATCTATCTTTCAATCAATCACCAATACCTTATAAGCTGACCATTTTGTGCCATCCATGTTAATGTAACTGCTGACCTTGTTTAGTAAACACCAACCTCGGTGTTGCATTTGAGAATATATATACCAAATGTAAACAAGACTTGACACATATCATGATTTATTAAGCTGAAAATGTCCAGACATACTGATACATCGTATAAATACAGTGTACTGTATATAGATCGGCAGCTGGTGATTGAATAAATGATCTGACAAGGGACAACACATTAAATTTATTTGTTTTGGTGTGTAATTTTACCATATTACTTAAATCCACACAATTCACATGTAGATTATTAATACAAATAGTGCAATACTTTGAAATCTCTGTCTGTTAAAACAACCCAGGAAACAGACGTAAGTTGAAAAAAAAAGCACTTCATAAGTTCATTTATATGATCAGGCTCTTTTTACTTTCAATGACAGTTTGTGTGAATTGTAGACAGTATTATTTTAAAAAGCAGCAACGTTAATTTCCAAATGAAATGCTTAAATTCACATATACTCATTTTTGTCATAATTTTTTTCATAATCATTATCTGACTTGAAAAACTATTGAAATTTCAAAATTATATAAATGTTCACTTGCCTTGTGTTTCTGCCAGCTTTTTAGGAAAATGCTCAATCCCTTTTCTCTTTGTGTTTTGTTATATATCTCACTGCCTTGAATAGCCTCCAGGGATCAACACAATAGATTTATATCACAAGCATGTCAGTTTCACCATATCTGTGTTCATTATGTCCTGCTCAGGTACATTCAACTTTGTGTCTTCTGGAATCATGTGATGTGCTTGCTATCAATCCACAACATAAACTCAACTCTGGTGTTTTCCTGCTCCTGCCAAGTGAGATAAGCCCTAAGCAGCTGCCTTGCTATACATGGGCTCTACTGTTGCACGGTTCATGTTTCCAGCTTGGAATCAAGGCATCAATTGACCAAAGCTTGATGCCCGACACAGCTTAAGAAAACATATCTTCTGCTGTAGCAATTCACTTCTTGTTGAAAGAGGGAGAGGGTACTGGGCAGTACTACTGCTAAGAAAGAGGCCATTGCATGTTGGCAATTTATGAGGATAGATAACTGCTGGTTTTACTTCTCGACATCTTTATTTTGCACAGCTGTTTCTAAAATATCTGCAATGATTAATTCCCTACTGCTCATTATATTAAAACCTACCCTCAACTGTAACCCTACATTTAAGAATTAAAGTGTTACAGCGATGTAGTAGACTGACATCACTGTATATTCATGCTATTCATAAATTGAGAAATAATTTTAATTTGAAAAATCTCTTTTGTAATGTGTCAGAATAAAACTTTTGTTATGACTATAAATTATTCTCAATTTGGGTGAATCTAGGTCTTCCTTGTTCCATCCTGCCTACACGTGCAAAGAATCAATCAATTTTTTCATCTACACTCATGTGTTCTTCAGGAATTAGAATTTTAAGCTGGGGAAAGAACAACCTGCAAGTACTCCAAATGGAATTGCCCAAGAATACCCTCCCCCAAACACTGTCCACCCTCTTCAACAGTGTGAAAAGCTAGATAACATCCAACATCAATCTCTGGGAGTTCATAAATGTGTACACAATTAACAAGATCTTGCACTTTTCAGAAGCAACTACTTTTAGATGTCAGGAAGGAGTGCACACTGTCTTCCTTGAGGCCTGATGGTTAGGAGTGCAACCACTGGTTTCTGAGGGTGTGCACCCCAAGAACTCAAACTCAAATGTGTACCCCAAGAACTCAAATTTGTCAATCGGGTGTTACGCAGAACTATAGACAAGAGGGTGCTTTGTCATGTGCACAACATTCTATGCTGATGCAGAGAGAAGAAATACATCCCCATGTTTTAAACCCCCACAATATCTTATAACTTATAAATTAAGACTGCAAACCATTTTTTTTGTATTTCAGTTTCGCCTCTGTCATGGAAGCTTTGTAGTTCAAGAACCCTGAGATTAAAGACCTGCTTCTATCAACCATAGCATCTAAGAAGGATGATTCCAGTCATTCCAGATCACTGCATTGTCTGCCCGCCTCCATATTCCATCATAGGCTGTCACTTCCTTGATAATCACTGCCTTTCAAGACCTTATCTGCAAAAAATATATTTGGAATACTAAAAGGCTGCACCAGATACAGTAGCACTAACTATATATTTTTTTTCATAACCGACAACACACATTTAACAAACTATGAATAATTTGCTTTGTCTTTGAGACGTCATATCCAGATTTCAGAATGCTGTATTTTGAAAATCCGGCCCTTCCATAATAATGTGTGAATTCACCATATGGCTGAAAGCTTGATTTAACAAAAACTATTTAATTCATAAATGTTTTTGCCAGGATTTCTTTTGTTATCAATGCAGAAATTGATCTGACTTGATAACAATGGACATTGTATTTAGAACAGCTTGCTATCATGCATGTTTGAACTCCCTCTCACTCAAAAAACAAAAATTTGTCAGGCTGCAGATCTACAATTTTTCCAATAGTTGAAGCCCCAATTCGGTACAAGTAAGACAGACTTTGGTATGTTTCCCCTGTCAATAGATTATTCACACATATATATACATATACAGGAATTTATCAATGCATCATCGGTACAAGAACACTCTAAACATTTGGTTGTCACTGTGACTAGTTTATGACTACTTTAGGGTAGTAATGGTTGCAAAAATTTGGTACCAACTTCCTGGAAAGTCATTTTGACTATTTTATCATAATCAAAATAACTATGTTGACTATGTAAGTGTCCGAAAGGTAGTAAATTTGATCACCATCTGGTAGCTCTGATGAGCGGAGTGGTACGGCTTACTAGTCCAATATTTGTCGCATTGACAACCTTTTAGTACTTTTGACTCACCAGGAATTACCACTCTAGAGTTGTCATCTTGACCACCCTGTGTTTAGAGTGAATCTGCGGATTGCATACCGGAATGACAAGTCAGTTGTGGGACATTATCCTCAGTTATTCATTTTTTGTATATATCTGATAGCTACTAATTCTCATAACTAGGCCTATATGTGGATGTTGAGTCAACAAATATTATACAATTATGGACTTCGGTTGAGGTCAATATCAGGTTTTAAGTACCTGACCGGTGATATTAACTACACAACTTACCCGCTGGCACAACTTACCCCAGCTTCCCCTGAATAACATGGTTCTGAATTGGTGCTAATATAATAGCACTCGGATTTATTTTGTTTATCTGTCTGTATGTCCATCTATCAAGCCATCTGGTTGTTTATTTGTGATAGATACACTTTCGCTTTGAGAATATGTCCAGTGGTATATTTTAGGGGGGCATTGGGTCATGGCCCCCCCCTCAGGCCCAAAATTAACATGGAAGAGATAGGAAAAGCCGCGGTGCGTTCCGTATTTACCCCATGTAATGCCCCCACCCCTCAAGCCATTTCCAGATACGCCCCTGGTACCGGAATATTTTAATTTTATAATATTATCCTGAAGTTTGGTGGATGTGAATTTGATGATGATCAAATGGTTCCTTCCCTCCCAGTGCCTCAATATTTCAATGTTTATGGTTTTGAAGATGCTTATGCGAGAAGCTGAGCGAGGTTGATACGTGATATGAGATCATGGACGGTGAGTCCGTACCAAGGCATCCGATGTTCTTATGGTTGAGGCTTTTTTCTCAACAACGTACACTGATTCATGAATATTTGCCATGGTGGATTCGAACCGTCACACAGCCAGTGGTTGATCTTGACCTGGTTACACCTTTGAGGAGACAAAGAAAGTTGAGAATCCTGTCCTGCCTGCCAAGAATCCAGGAGGCACCCGACTGATAACCCAAAATATATCCCTTTGTTCCTTGCCTGAAGAAGTATTGATGTAACTGATCTATTTGTTCACAAGGTTACTAATTGCAACCTTGGAAAGTGTGTTTCAGGTGAAAAGATAAAATTGGATAAAACAAGCCTGGGGCATTTTTATTTTGGAAACAAAAGTCAGTTATAGTTGAAGGATACTTTCTTTCAAACCTTTTTGAAACCCAGTCCATGAAAGCTACTTTATTTAGTGACAGACAGGCAGTTTAGTCCACTGAAGGCCGTCTATATCACTCTAGACAATATGAAAGATTCATAGGACCTATATGCGACCAAACTAAAAAGGTGTCTTTGCCAAATTTGACATCTGACATGAGAACATCTAAAGAACGATGTTTCTTTTGACTTTGCTCTGTTCTTCATATGAAAGGTACAAGGAAGACAGATGTTCAATCTCTCTTTTTATTTTTATGCAGGAACAATTTGTTTCATGTCCCCTTTTTATCATAAATTCATCTGGGTAGCTTCGGTATGTCTTGCATTATTCTGAACCTGCAGAAGAAAGGAATATTGGCTTCTTCACAGTATTGGTGTACACACTACGTAGCATATGTGTACTTCGGTAATAATGTTGAAATCACAATTCTCCATGGTGATATTGATTGATTGATTGATTGAGTTTATCAAAATAGTATTGCTAATGTGAATGAATGTTGCCAGCAGAGTTAAAAACAATTCTTCTTTTATTTTGTTATCAACAATTATAAAATGAACCCCAGGCCTATTTTGGAAATTACAAGTTTTAATTCTTGATTTCTTGTTTCTTTTAGATTGGCTTTGTCGTACAGATCTGTATTGTAAATATGTTACTTCTCCAAGTATTTTCTACAATACTTGGGTAGGAGTCAGAGTGGTTTTATAAGTGTTTCTTGATAGAATTTTGAAATAGGCTACCCAAAACTACAGAAACTGTATAGAATTTGGGGACGTTAATTGGATAAATTACTGCAAAGCTTCTTCTTAAAAATTTCTTGTGGAAAAATCAGTTCATGTCTCCGGCACATTGTAGAAGCCATGACAAAAACAGTTTGTGAAACAGCCACCTGAATGCCTCAGTGAGATTGGTTTCCCTTGTTTTTTTTGGTCATTCCAATGTTTTTTTAGAATCTGATGGTTCTGAATTGCTACGCAAAAGCTGTAATTTCGTGCCTTTATCCACGTCATGAATCTTGATACATGTACCTAAAAGCTTTTGCTGTATTATTTTGATATTTTGAGAGGCAAGAATAAGCAGATTTAATGTAATCTGCAAACTTAAAAATGTGTGAATTTTAACAATAATATTGAATTAATCAAATGAATGAATCTCAGTCATTAAAAGAATCACAGAGAGGCTTCGCATAAGTTTACCTGTCTTTTTCAGAAGTGTTTTGACCTTTAAAATCCTAAAGGGCCTGGGAATGACATCGCCAGAGATATCCAAGGTCACACTCATCAGTTTCCTTTTTGAGACACCTTTTTGATTTAAACAAGCCTTGTCAAAATATCTGCTTTCTTCGTCACCCCGGTGTAGTAAGCATGGCAAAGGGGTACATAAATACTCCATTTTTTCTATGGTTAGAAAGAGAAAGAATATAAAGTCAGTAAAAAAGGAATGAGAGAGAATATTTATTATATTATGTGTTGTCAGACTTAAATGCATTCAGAAAACTGAATCAGTAAAATTCACACAAATTCTTTCAGGAGGAAAATATAGAGTGTGGATTCCAGCAAAGTAGACAAAATGAAATCTGTCATTGATCTATTCTGTTTTCTGCTTCAGTGTATCATCATATCACCACTTCTTCCAATCCTTGCACGGATTCACTTCATAAGAATTATATTTCTACCAGATATTTGAACTGCAATGCAACGATGTCGTTCAAGCCAGCACTTTCTGTCAATATTTCATCTGCAATGGAAGACTACTTGTCAATTACATTTTTTCTCTGACCAACATTCTCCATTCGGAAATACGAAATGACAGGTCTGTAGGTATTGCCATCGTGTATTGATCAGGCAAATAGAAAGCAACCGCAGTGCAAAAAACCCAAACAAGATACCTTTTTTTTAAAGGTATACTGCTAGATTATAGAGGAGATCTGTAAAATAAGAATATCAAATAAAAGAAGATGATCCAGAACTTGTCATTTATTCATTGCTCATTACAAGAGACAGAGCCAGTTTCACATACTTTGACTTATTGTATCAGTTTGTGTAAATATTTGTTTAAATACAGATATTTCAAGTTAATGCTGAAGTAATCTATCTGTTTTTGTTTGACTGGAGCGAAGTTGAGACTGACTACTACTTGTTTTTGGCAGGCAAAAGGTAAATACACCGAAAAAAAAAGCCAAGTCACAATATATTAAAATACCAAGAAAAAGTTTGCAGCTCACCATTATCTGCCCATCCTCTATCTATCTATCTATATATCTATCTATCTATATCTTGTAAGCTGACCATTTTGATCCGTCCATGCAAATATGACTGCTACACTTACTTCAGTGGACACCATACTCAGTGTTGCATTTAAGAATTTATCTATCTATCTATCTATCTATCTATCTATCTATCTATCTATCTATCTATCTATCTATCTATCTATCTATCTATCTATCTATCTATCTATCTATCCATCTATCTATCTATCTATCTATCTATCTATCTATCTATCTATCTATCTATCTATCTATCTATCTATATATCTATCTATATATCTATCTGTCTATCTTATAAGCTGGCCATTTTTATCAGTCCATGTAAACATGACTGCTACACTTATTTCAGTGGACACCATACTGAGTGTTGCATTTAAGAATTTATGTACAAAAATTTACACAAGACTTGACACATATCATGATTAATTAAGCAGCAAATTTCCCAACACGCTGATACATTGTATATACAGTGTACTGTATATATGGATCGGCAGCTGATGATTGAATAAATGAGCTGACATGGGACAACACAACAATTTAATTAGTTTTGGTTTATGATTTTGCATATATTTTGTATTATCACAATTCACATGTTGGTGATCAAAACAAAAGTGCAGCAAATTTGAAATTTCTTTCTACAACCCAGGAGACAGTCATCCTTAATTGGTTTAAGTTGAATAATTGGCACTTCATTTGTTCATATAGGATCAAGCATTAGTTATTCTTACTTCCCATGAAATGTTGAATGATTTATAAATAGTATTATTATTTGATCATTGCTACAAGACAAGAAAAACAAGACCGTTAACTTCTGTTTTGTTTAGGGAAATGTTTAAATATACACATACTTATTTTTGTAATTTTTGACCTCTAAAACTAAGAAACAAATAGAGTCATTATGTTCACAATTATTATCCCACACAATGAACTATTGAAATATCAAAATTATAAAATTTTCACTTGCCTTGTGTTTCTTCCAGCATCATTGTTTTGAAACACATAATTGTCCACGATGTTTGTGTTTTGTGCTTAATCTCCCTGTCTTAAATCGTGTAGTTTGCTGTGGAATTCAACACTCTCCAGAAATCAACAAAGGTAGATATCTTTTACAGCCATCACCAGATCAGTTTTAATGATATCCAGGCACATCAAACTTGGTTTCTTTGGGTATCATCCAATGTGCTTTGCTAGTAAACATAAACCTCAGCTGGAGAGAAAAACAATTTAAGTGTGATTAGCACTAAAAAGCCCCATGCCTTGCTGTGTGCTATACTGTTGCAAGGCTCATGTAGCCTGCTTGGCTCCACAGCATCTTTTGACCAAAGCCCGATGCACAGCTTAAGAAAATGTATCTTCTGCTGTGGTAATTCACTACTTGGTGGAAGAGGGAGAGGCTACTGCAGTTCACAATTTATGAGCCCAGATACCTCTGATTGTACTTCTCAACATCTTTATTTTGCACAGTCTATTAAAGTATTAATGTCTGTATAATCAATTAATTCTTCACTGCTTATAAGATTGTAAAATCTACCACAAACAAAAACCAAATATTTCAGAAATTGTAGTATTCAAATTACAGAGCAAACTATCATCACTGCTTGAATGTAAAAAAGCTATTTTAGAATGTGTCAGAATATGAGCGGTATCATTTTAAGATTATATCTTCAGATTATATATTTTTACAACTTGGGTGCTACTTAATCTTCTTCATTCCATCTTGCCAACAAACTCATCACATTTTTTCATCATAAAGACTACCAACTATATATTTTTTTGTATTTCGGTTTCGCCTCTGGCATGGAAGCTTTGTAATTCAAGAATTCTGAGATAAAAGACCTGCTTCTATCAACCATAGCATCCAAGAAGGATGATTCTAATCATTCCAGATCACTGCACTGTCTGCCCACCTCCATATTCCATCATTGGCTGTCACTTCCTTGATAATCACTGCCCTTCAAGACCTTATCTGCAAAACTCTATGTAGCATACATACTAAAAAGCGGGTACATATAGATATATCTAGAACTAAATATATATGTTTCATTATAACTGACAACAAAAATTAAAGTACGCCCTTGATACAGTGTCATCTCTCCATATTTTTGCCAAAACCAATATCTACCTAACATAAAAAATCAACAACCATTATTGATAATTTTCTCTGTCCTTGAGATGTCATGTCCAGATTTTTAAAAGTCCATTCTGCTTTTGATACATTTACGTGTGAATTTTATCATCTGCCTGAAGCTGAAATTGACAAAATTAATTTATTCAAGGCCAAGTTGTTCTTTTTTTTTTTTGCTTCATTGTAATGTTGAAGTTTATCTGATTTGATAAGAACATGCAATGTATTTAGAACATTGCTCATGCTCGAACTCCTTCCTACTTCGATTAAAAAAACAAAAATGTGAGATAATAATTTTTAACTGCAGGAAACATTCCTGATATGCCCTTAATCGTGAGACCAAAGGGGATCTGGAACTTTGCATATAATTTTTCATCATCACAAGTATTCTTGATTTTGCACGTTGTTACTTATCATAATTTGAATATTAAGGTAATTACAGGTCAGCCCCAGCTGCACCCAGTCCTTGGTTGCAGCATTGTGTAAACAGAGAAAGTTTAAATCAGGCCCTGACAACCAGGATTCAACAAACTCACTGTCAAAGCAAAAATTATGTTCCTTTGTTCTTAGGCTCAAGATCAATTTGTGTTTACTGATCTAGCTGTACCCAAGGTTACTGTTAATTGCAACCTTGGATAGTGTGTTTCCAGTGTGTTTCCAGAAGATAAGATCAGATATGGTTAAACAAACCCCGAGCACGGGCATCTTTATGAGGGATACAAACACACATCGGGTGTAGTTGAAGGATACTTTCTTTCAAACCTTTTGAAACCCAGTCCTCGAAAGCTACTTTATTTAGTGACAGACCAGTTTAGTATGCTGAAGGCAATCTATACCGTTCTAGGCAACATGAAAGATGCATAGGACCTACATAGGACCAAACTAAAAATGTGTCTTTGCCAAATTTGACATCTGACATGAGGAGATATGAAGAACGATGTTTCTTTTGACACAAGTTGTCCTCCAAAGTGGCAGTCCTAAATTTGCTCTGTTCTTCATATGAAAGGTCAAAGAGAGACAGATGTTCAATTTCTCTTTCTACAATTTGTTTAATGTCTCTTTTTTTTTCATCATAAATTCTTCTGGGCAGTTTCCAAGGGTTAATTGCTATCTGCATCAGAAGAATAAACAGACTGGCATACAACAGCGTTTTTTGACAAATATTGAAAAAGGTCACTATTAAGAAGTCAGAAAAGGTATAGGTTATGTAGAAATTCTAATAAGTCTCAAAACTTAGGATAAAAGAAACTTATTTTTATATAGGGTGTCTACAGAAAAAGAGGACAGTCACTTTTCTTCCTTTTCACACTCATATAAGTTCAGAATTTGGTGATAAGTCTAACATAAGAATGGATTAGATAGTCCGCCATATTAGGTCTATTGCAAATACATTTATTTGTGAATTAGATCACTACTAAAAGCAAAATGCAAGCATGATATGCAAAAGTGCTTGCATTGCTATAAGCTGAAAAAGGCCGTACTGTTTTCCTCATTCTTGATGAGAAATTTTTCACCATTAATGGTGCTGGTGAGAGTAGGAATGATTCATGCATGAGTAGTGGGACATCTGCTGATGCTCCAGCAGCCGATAATTCAATTCAGGACCTAACACTTGGTCTTCAACATGGAGTCATCTGATGACTAGAAAATCACAAAAATGTATCAAATAAACCATTGACCAGAGTGCCGGAATCAATGTAAAAGTTTATAATAACATTCTGAAATAATTTGGGGTGCCATGGCGTCAAACGAGAAACTCTTTTGTTGGCAAAATCATCTTCTTATATGGTGTAGCACCTGTTCATACTGCAAAGAAAACTCAGGAGGGCCTCAAAACAAGCCTCCTGAGCCAGGTAGAGAGCCACCCCTTGTCTCCTGAGCTGGCCCAGTGGATTATTCAGTATGGGCAAATTGGGAGGTGCGAATAATGGGTAATTTGATTGTTCTGAATATATTGTTCATATACAAATCATGTTTTGTTGAATAATGATGCTTGGCACAAAATAAAATATAAACAAGTCCAATTGTGTTGACTTTCCACTTTTTCTGTAGACACCCTGTATATATTTTAATTGTCCATAAATATATCTATAGGGAGTCAAAATATTAGGCTTGTCCAAAAAATAAGCACTCTGTGTCTTTTAACAATCTAACAAAGGGATGATTTGGTCCTTCTATGCAGGTTCAGTTAATAGATTCTGTCAAGTAATCAAACTTGACAAATGTTCTGCACATAACTCTTAGATATATCTGAGAGCTGCGCACACACATTAACCGGCTCACTCATTAATTTATTGCAAATACATGATCAGATTTTTCCGGTAGCTATTTTAGGAGTCAGGTGGTTTTGCATATGATGGATAATACAGGAAATTGTAAGCTTGAACTGGATGACGTTGCCTTAGAAACACTGTATATGTCTAAAAAACTAAATATGTTATTATATAAATCATGCTCTCCAATATCTCAGGACACTAGCGCTTTGAAACAGAATGTCAGTGTTGTTCCAGCAATCGGAGTTAAATTCATGAATTTAAAAAAATTCCTTTGTATAGGCCTTATTTTGTAAGCTATACCTGTCTGTTATTCAAAATCCCAAAACATCATGCTCCTTTTGTGAAATAAACGAATATATCATTTGATTAATCTTGTCGCTCATTGAGGTATATGATGAAAAAAATTGTTTGGATCCAGTTTTACACCAAACATCAAATTTGGAAATGAAAAATATTGATGCAGTGTTACACACTCTGCTCCTCCTCCTCTCCTTCTCCTATCCGCCCAAAGCACCTACAGTCCTAACCGGATTAGCTGTCTCTTAGTGTATCACTCACCCTTACAGGTCTTTCCGGCCTCAAGGCAAAGGATGACACACCCAAGTGGAGAACGCTTAATTCTGGCACAGGATAATTAAGTCTTGTTTACTTGATTAAGAAGATCCACTCAATACCAACAATATGTGGCATATATGGTACTACTCTATCCTATCTGAGGGAATTAATCTTGATAATGACTACATAGACGTTTCGTATATAAATTGCATATATAACTATATCTGTAAACAAAGATGTGCCAACACTATAAGAGACAGACAGACAGACAAGAAATGTATTTATAAAAACGTCATGACATATAAGAAAGCTTTACAAAGAAATTCTGTTTGTGGACTTCCTAGGGTTACTTGAAGAATATTACTTGCAGGTCACATAATTATTTGAATCCCGTGTATACTGTATTGTATAGGTGCTGGAACTCTTCCTTATTTCTACAAAACCTGTGATTGATCACCAACTTTCAAAGTACAGACAATTTCTGCACTAATAGGTCAGCACAGGCTACCCCAAGCACTTAAATTCCTTATTTTTTTCCTTCCAGCCTTCCATCAATGGTCTCTAAGGTATTGTGGAAGGTTAAGTTCAAATGAGATGGGAATATCTCAGCATCTTAGTGACTCAATTACACATATTAATGGTTTAACAAAGGCTGTCTTCATCCCATACTTGATGAAATCCTGTGAACATAAACAGTTCAACAAAAGTAAGTCCCCCTTTAGAAAAACTTTAATATTTTTTTAAGTTCTGATCTGATTTTTATGAAATTTTTTGAGTGTATAAACTGGCATATGTACGCAAAATCTGTAAAATTGTAGCTTGGTGACATAATTTTTGCCCACATGAGAAAATCGCGAGTGAGACTACCCCTCTTTTCAAAAATTTTAGGTTGTGTCAGCTGACACACAAAATCAAAGAAAAGCAGTAGAAAATGCATTTATCAGTGACAGAAAAACATGCAAAATTAAGAATTAACATGAGAAATGGTATCATTCATTAATAATCCAAATTTAACTTTATTTACTGGATGAAAGTGGGCTAATGTGGCCCAACAACAGCAAAAACATCAAATTCATGAAATCAAGCATTGTCAATCTTCAACAACAACACCAATGCTCTGTATGTCCACCATAGCTGTTGCACACCGGTTCACATCTCTTTCTCATTGAAAAAACGAGTTTCCTTATCCTCTGCTGGGGTATGATGGCCCATTCTGCCACCAGGATGGGTCTCAAGTAAACAAGATCAGTGTCTCCTGCCATCCGTTTGCGTACAGCCTGCTTTATCTGGTCCCACAGGGCTTCAATAGGGTTTAGATCTGGGGAATTAGCTGGCCACTCCATCCTATTGATGCCCTGTGTTCAGCCTGTAACCGCTTATGGTGGAGGAAGTGTGATGGTCTGGGGAGGGATTAGTGAGACAGGTAGGACTGATCTTTTGGTTATTGAGAGCAACCTCAATGCCAACAGGAACGTCCAGGAAGTGCTGACACCACAGGTAATGCCCTACGCTGGAGATGTTGGTGAGGGCTTTGTCCTGATGGATGACGATGCTCGTCCCCACCGAGGCAGAGTTGTGCAACAGTTTGTCGTCAACCGGGGCATCAATAGGATAAAGTGGCCAGCTAATTCCCCAGATCTACACCCTATTGAAGCCCTGTGGGACCAGATAAAGCAGGCTGCACGCAAACAGATGGCAGGAGACACTGATCTTGCTGACTTGAGACCCATCCTGGTGGAAGAATGAGCCACCATACTCCCGCAGAGGATAAGGAAACTCATTTTTTAATTGAGAAAGAGATGTCAACCGGTGTGCAACAGCTATGGTGGACATACAGAGCATTGGTGTTGCTGTTGAAGATTGACAATGCTTGATTTCATGAATTTGATGTTTTTGCTGTTGTTGGGCCACATTAGCCCACTTTCATCCAGTAAATAAAGTTAAATTTGGATTATTAATGAATGATACCATTTCTTATGTTATTTCTTAATTTAGCATGGTTTTCTGTCGCTGATAAATGCATTTTCTACTGCTTTTCTTTGATTTTGTGTGTCAGCTGACACAACCTAAAATTTTTGAAAAGAGGGGTAGTTTCACTCGCGACTTTCTCATGTGGGCAAAAATTATGTCATCAAGCTACGATTTCACACATTTTGCATACATATGCCAGTTTATACACTCAAAAAATTTCATGAAAATCAGATCAGAACTTTAAAAAATATTAAAGTTTTTCTAGAGGGGGACTTACTTTTGTTGAACTGTTTAGTATATGAAGAGGGTTAAGTGGTCCATAACTCCCTTATTTCTGAGTCAAACAAAAGTGCTTTTGTCCAGCACGTTATTAACAATCTCGAACAAGAGAAGTGTCTCACAACAGACGCTAATTTGGAATATCGGATGATCGGACCTGTTTGCAATAACACACATGTTGCACTGTTATAGCCCGACTTTCTTGCTTTTGGGAAAGTCAAATACATCTAGGAGAGCACAAATTAAAACATTTCCTGTGAGTTGAGAGCAAGAAAACGCAACAAACTGTTCATATATATAATATTACAGGGGTGCCGGAAGGAATCGCAGGTGGCAGGGGTGGTGCGATAAAAAAGGGCAAATTATATTCATGCCAATTTCGCATGACAAAATTTAGATAGGGAGCCACTTATCATTTTGAAAATATACTTACTAATTTGTGCCTAAACCAGTAAAATAAGGCCTTACAATGTTTTTTTTTCTTCAAGATTTAAAGGGCACCCTTGCCCCCCCTTCCCCCCTTGGACAAGGGCAGA
This sequence comes from Platynereis dumerilii, assembly GCA_026936325.1. NCBI lineage: Eukaryota > Metazoa > Annelida > Polychaeta > Phyllodocida > Nereididae > Platynereis > Platynereis dumerilii. Next base: position 69,144,852 of record JAPTHN010000005.1, on the reverse strand, counting down.
AGGGGCCATTGCCCCCCCTGCCCCCCCTGTTCCGGCATCTCTGTAATATTATTTTGTAATTAACCCTTTGTACTATATAAGATATCTGCACTTAGCAAATTAATGACTTTTGCGTTTCTTTATTCCATTGTTCACAGAATACCACTAATGCAAAATAAGGTAAGGGATAACTGTAACAGTTCTTTTACAACTTCATGTCTGGTTGAACTGGACTTAAGTTCATTCCATGCAAATAGTATTGAAAATGTTATACTGACCAGAAACTCCTTTGTGCACTATATAGACTATTGCGTTCATTCCTCAGAAGTAGCCTTAATAGTGTTGTACTGACAGACAACTATTTTTGCACAATACTGTAGTCTACAGAAAAGAGTCTACAACTCACCGAAAAAATGTCCACGGCCTGTTGCATTGTTTTTCGCCAAAGTTTGCCACATGTAGATGAATGACAATCTATTTTATGCAAGCCTTGCAACTTGCAAGGTTATCACAAATTGCAACCTTGGACATCATTATACGGGATGATGAGGCGACTAATGAATTCTTAGAGGACAACTAATCAGCTCATTAAATGATATTCTGAAACATGATGTAAATCTGTTTAGTCAAGATCACGATCAAGCAATTTTTCCTGCTTGAGAGCATTTTTTTTATTTGGCACGGAATAAATTAAATATTTGGCTATATACGTAATTTGTTTAAATGAATCTTGGATACCTGAAACATGTGTAAAGTGTGCCCCTTGTAAACTACATGTATACGATCAGTGCTGACAGTCAAACTATAAACTTACTCTCTTTTTCTAGCCACATCTGACTCATCTCTTTGTATACAAGGCTACTTACTACTGTTCACTGCAAACTTGGACAATCTGCAAAGTGATGAAGAAGATAAACCTTTTTAGTACCTATAATTGCACTACGGCTTACTATTAAGCAATACAGCTCACTTTCTGCAGCAAGTGACTGAGAAAGACAATTTTAAAGATTCACTGGAACAAAGAAAAAGGTATCTTTGCTCAATTTGACATCTGACATTTGAGATCTGAAGAGCGATGTTTCTTTTGACATGAGCTTTTGCCAAAGTGACTGTCCTGACTCTGCTTTGTCCATCTTCATATGAAAGGTCCTGTTGAGGAAGATGTTCTATTTCATCTTTTTTTTTTGAGAAAGCATTGACAAAAGGTGGGATGAAGGATGCACTAGCCTGTATTAGATAGAGGTTCGCTGAATTAGGAATATCCGAGAGAACAAGGTAAGATAATAATAAAAATGATGTTCTAGTCCATAGTAAAAATTTAGACTTTTTATGATTGACAGTGCTTTATACAGACTTAATTTTAATTTTAAATGCGAAAATACAACAGGACAGTGTACACTGTACTGCACATACTTGCATCTACGTGCATCTACGTGCATCTATGTGCAACCCAAGATATTTATATTATAAGAAAGCACACAATCCTGGTAGAGCAAATTTCTTGAAGCAGCTAGGGTATTATAATAAGACCAAATGGGTATGGTGGTATTTTGAGATGTACTCCACGAGTTGAAGATATCCTGAGTCCTCTGTACCCACGAGTGCGTCAGCACGAGTGGGTACAGAGGACTCAGGATATCTTCACGAGTGGGAGCACATCTCAAAATACCACCATACAACCATTTGGTCTTATTTATACCCCATATTGTAACTCCTAAGAAAGCTGAACTTCAATCTGATGATCAATACTCAACAGTGGCCTCAGCCAATCAGAGCACAGATAGCAGCTCAACTGATGATGTCACAATGTTGTGACGTCACCATGGCCATGACGTCACAATGGTAAACAATGCAATGACATCATCAACAATGATCAAACCATTGAGTATACAACAAACCATTGAGTTTACAACGCAATACCACATGGGATATATCCACTGCTTTTTCATGTGGTATTATGGGGTATTATAATAAGACCAAATGGGTATGGTGATATTTTTAGATGTACTCCACGAGTTGAAGATATCCTGAGTCCTCTGTACCCACGAGTGCGTCAGCACGAGTTGGTACAGAGGACTCAGGATATCTTCACGAGTGGGAGTACATCTCAAAATACCACCATACAACCATTTGGTCTTATTTATACCCCATATTGTAACACAAAAAAAAGCTGAATTTCACTCTGATGATCAATACTCAACAGTGGCCTCAGCCAATCAGAGCACAGACAGCAGCTCAACTGATGATGTCACAATGTTGTGATGTATTATTTAATACCCCATAATGTTTACAATACCACATTAAAAAGCAGTGGATATATCCCATGTGGTATTGCGTTGTATACTCAATGGATTTTTGTATACCCCATAATGTTTACAATACCACATGAAAAAGCAGTGGATATATCCCATGTGGTATTGCGTCGTATACTCAATGGTTTTTTGTATACCACATGGTTTGATCATTGTTGATGATGTCATTGCATTGTTTGCCATTGTGACGTCATGTCCATAGTGACGTCACAACATTGTGACATCATCAGTTCAGCTGCTCTCTGTGCTCTGATTGGCTGATGCAGCTGTTGAGTATAAATAACCTGAGTGAAATTCAGCTTTCTTTGGAGTTACATAATGGGGTATACCCATTTGGTCTTATTATAATACTCAATGGTTTGATCATTGTTGATGATGTCATTGCATTGTTTACCATTGTGACGTCATGGCCATGGTGACGTCACAACATTGTGACATCATCACTTGAGCTGCTATCTGTGCTCTGAGTGGCTGGTGCAGCTGTTGAGTATACATTTCATGAGTGAAGTTCAGCTTTCTTTGGAGTTACATAATGGGGTATAAATAAGACCAAATGGTTGTATGGTGGTATTTTGAGATGTACTTCCACTCGTGAAGATATCCTGAGTCCTCTGTACACACTCGCCAACTCGTGGAGTACATCCCAAAATACCACCATACCCATTTGGTCTTATTATAGTGTCCACTTTCATTTTGCGTACGGTTGCATTTAATATCGATATCATTGAAAGATCATAGCTATGTTGATGGTAAAAGCAATGTTTAATGATACATTTTTATTTATCTATGGATGTTGACTGCTACCACCATTTTAATGACAAGTGAGTGGGGGGAGGGCTGAGGAGTGCAAATGCATGGATGTGCTCGGAATATGAATTCTGTTTTTTTTTTTTAGGCAAAGTGCAATCCAGATTATCCTATTTATGCTTTCTAATCTTGTTTAACCTATTTCACTGAAAGTTACTGCACCGCGTAACAAAAAGTGTTCCGTCTCTGTAGCCGCTAGCTACCACAGAGAGAATATTTAAGGTGCATAGAACCAGAGCGCAAAGGCATTTTCCTCATTTGACATTTGACATGAGGAGATCTGAAGAAAGATGTTTCTTTTGACCGAAGTTGTCAGCCAAAGAGACTGTCCTGACTCCTCTCTGTTCTGCTTCATTTGAAAGGTCTCAGAGACCCATATATTTTTACTTTCTTTTCATGCAGAGGCCACTCTCTTCCCCTTTTTTTCAGGATTTCTTGATTGTTGTTGTCAAAGACCATTCTTCATTGTTGCTCAATGTTTTGGTAAATATGGTTACGAATTTTCACACTTCAGAGGAATGTAGAAATTCAAGATTGTGGTTCAAATTGAGGGAACATGGGTACTTTTATATTTTTTTTATAGTAAAATGCAGCAAGTTAAAATAATTCATGAATGAACTTTAAATCTTTCCAACTTACTATGGAGCATTCAAACTTTACCTTAATCTGATTGGTCCATGAAGAAAGTGAAACCAACCGAATTGAGTTGAAATGCTTCCTAAAAAAGAATCACAATGTCCTGCTTATTGGAACATCTGTTTGAGTAACTAAGACATGACAAAGAAGTTTAAAATAACTTGATCTATGATCCTTGCTAAAAATAAATCACTTATCTCACCTCTGACAAATAAGAGGATTGACATTACAACTTTTAATTCAGGTCCAATTTATTTATTCCATAAGGTTATCAGATTTAACAAATGTTCTGCTAACAACTCTAAGATACCCCTGAGAGCTGTACACACACCAATGGCATCAGTCATTAATTGATTGCAATTTTATTCCTAGAATTTTTTTAAGTGGCTATTTTAGGAGTTATCATATTATCGATCTATATTATCGATCAATTCCAACAGCTACAGAAGTTTTCTCTCAGTTATACTGATATTGACTAATGTAAGGCCTCGCTGAAACAGAGCATCCTAGAGTTTACACTGTGGGCCTATATATTATATTCTGTCCAAGATAAATTAGAAGATTTTTCAGAGATAGTGTTGAACCTTCATCTCTCAACTGATGTGTGCAAATCCATCCATGAAGAAAAACATATCAAGTATTTCGCCATCATCTATTAATGCTGGAAATACTTTTCTATGTTATAAGAACCTACAAAACACACAACACTTTTCTTTCTATAAGCACTTTTCGTTCAGACTGTGATTGATGAAAACTTTGAAAGTGCAGACAAGTTTTGCATTCATTGGACTCCATGGGCCACTTCGGCAATTAATCTCTTTTTTTTTATTCCTACAAGCGATGCAGAATTGGTCCCCTTGGCGTTGTATGGCTTAAGCTCAGATGAGACGGGAATACCTCAGCATCTTAGTGACTCAATTACGCATGTTGATGGCTTAACAATGGCTGTCTTCATCCCATACTTGATGGAATCTTGTGAATATAGCATATGAAGAGGGTTAATTGTTCCATATCTCCTTTGTAGCTTGCTTGAACACAAGTGCTTTTTTCTCAAGCACATTAACAATCTTGCAACAGGTGAAGTGTCTTGCAACTGAACCAAATTAGGAATATACCTTCTGCTTGTAATTGTTTTGTGCTATCATAGAAAGAACACCTAGCTTTGTATGATGTTTTTTTGGGAGCAAGGTTATTGCCAATAGTAACCCTGGATAGAAAATGGTGTTGATGACGCACTGGCAGATAAATTTATTCAGATGAATTAAAGACCCTTTGAGAAGTAATTGATATTGAATTTGTTTTTTTTTAATAGGGTTAAATCAGTGAGATTTGTTCAATGTATTTTATAAGCAAAGTGCCTTCTCCCATAATCTAGTTACTAAAGAAATGTGCAAATTCAATGGACAGATGAAGCATTTAGATCTCAGGCACTTTATTCCCTTATCTTATAGTAGACTCTGGCTCGTCGTGCGTTGTGAAATGAAGCATGAGTTTTAGCCTACAAAAAGTGGGTAAGCAGTGCCAAGCATCCAACATGTTCAATGTTACATTATTGAAAGAATGCTGATAGTGTAACATAAAACGAGAAATAAGTGTAATTTGAGAACGCCTTTGTGGTTGAAATATTGGAACTACAGCGGTCTGTGACCATGCTGGACTGAAGTGAATGATTCTTTTATCACAAATATATTGGCTTTTTGCAATGCCCAGTCTGCAATAGCTTTATATAGTAATCTATTTTCATGCAAGGTCTTCACAATTTCAACCTTGGACAGTATTAGACAGGATGATAAGAAAAGATGAAGCAACTAATGAATTCTTAGCGAATTGCTGCTGGACGTGCAGGGAAAATTATTAGAACAGTTTCAGTCATTATTCATCAGATTAACATTTCAAAACTCATCTTAAAATTGCAATCAGTAGAACATAGAGGTTGCTTTAGGCTTTAAGGCAACTTTTATAAATGATCTTGAAAACAAAAAATGTTCAATGAAATAGGAAATAATAAAATCTACAATTTATTCGACAAATCTGTGTACAACCTTGTGACACACAATGGGCTCGTCTCGCCTTGGGCCAAGTTAAAAATATACTTTTCAATAAATGCAAATGTCTTTCTCAAATTCTTTTTTACTGGAACCTGTAGACTCAGTACACCGACATCAGTAGCGCCACTCCGAATGTGATGTTTGTGGACCCGTCGTCACTGGTAACGAGCACACCATCCACTTCCACAACAATCTCGCCTCCATGAAGAATATCGCCTCCCTTGACTATCTTGACAAGATACTACGAGTGACAGCTCTCCTGAAATGATACCAAAACATGCACAGTTATGAAAAATGTTAACAGATGACTTGTTGTGTTTTTAAAAAGGTAGACATTAAACATTGTCATAAAATAAGACAACATGCCTTTGCAGGCCTCAACATAATTCTTCTAAGGATCTCACTGTATAGAGTTCACCTTCTATAATTCATCATCCTGTGGGTCATTGTCTTCCACATGATTATCTTTATCATTCGGAATCACATTTTGTTAGACTCACTGCCCAGTTACACATTCCGGGTACTTTCTATAATAATGTTGCCTAAGACTTTCCACATTGTTGTATGGTATAGCACATATACATGTCACACTAAAATTTGCTGTATGTTCATACTGAAGAGTCAGATGAGCAAGGAATTTTTAAACTCCTTTTTTGGAAACTCCACCATAGTGACAGTTGGCCAAACATTTTCCATATTTACTCAGATCTATAGTAGCAGTACCTTCGAAAGAAGTGCAAGGTCACTCAGCCCTTTATCTTCTAGCCATGAAACAACTTTCTGGACTGACCATCCTTCACCTGGATCCATAGGTTCCATCCTCTGTTTGACACCCCTTGGAAAAAATGAAACAGAAGAAATATTTAGAAAATCATCTCAGTACAGTTTTACATTGTCCAGAGTAATTGCAGTGGTTCAGGGCAAAAGATATATGGTATTGTTACACTTACTCAAATGTTAATTCAGTGAGGCAAATATACAGATGAGGGATTGAATGTTTTTCACATTTTACACTGTTTACAAACAACTCTTGCTAACTTAGATTGGTCTAATTCAGTGCATGCTGACCACCATCTTAGATTTTAGACTGATAAGAGAGGGGTGCACTGTCTCACCCCATGGCCCCATTAACACACACATGTGGACCCATAAGGTCATGATGATAATTTCAAGCTTCATCATGCTACTAAGATTCCTTGTTGCACTGCATAACTCAATATCAGGTTTATAATCAAATAATGAACAGGTTTGGAACTATAATACATTTAACATCAACAGATCCTTACAAGCTCATACACAGTTAATTAGAATTTAACATGCAGCAATCATTCATGAAATACGGTTTCACAATTGTTACAGTACTTAACAAATATTCACTGAAAATACATTATTCAAAGTACTTACCAATTAAATTTGTGAGATCTAAGAGTTCTAAGTGACAAATGTTCTCAGCAACTCCTCCTTAGATAAATTTGTTTGCAGCAACTCTTCCCAGTTGAAGGTCCAAATTCAAAATGGCCCCAAGCAGGTCAATGTCCAGTAATTGGAATGGTCCACTAATGCATGTAGACATTTCAATTTTGAGAATATAAATTTGGACAGCCCACTGAATAGTGAATGGTGCTATAAACCCATATTTGAGCATTTATATTCGCGTGAGCGAATGGGCTGCGAAGCAGCCCATTCGCGGAACGCGAACTTAGTGCAACAGGTGCCTGACAACTTGTTGACAACAGCTTTACTAACCTGATTTGGTGAACCGCCTGAACCTGCGATGCGAGAGCCATTCGTCACCTTCAGATTTAGTTTAGTAGGAACTTTCATAACTTAAGTTCATCATTCCAATGTACCAGAATATTTTCATTGGGTGTTATAATCACTCCTTAGTGCGTAATAAGTGAATTTCAGAGGAAAACGTCTCAGTTTTCTCAATTTTCTTCAAGAAACATCGGCGATAGTTTCCGTCATTTTCCGCCAGATGGCGTCTGGTGTTGTGCATGCTACTGTGGCGATCCTGTGATTTAGTTAGTTTTTATTGCACATATGAGTTTTTGATGTCGTTTTAAAGCTCTTGAAGAGATCTAAATGATGCAGGTAGGCCTACTACATAAAATCAGGCTCACGCGAATCTTTGGCTGTGCCAACTATATATTATCTTCAAATCCATCCTATTTTTATCCTCTCAGTCAAAGAAAATGCTTTTCAGCACTCAGTGGAAATTAATCCCCCAAACCTACCCACCCCTTTTCAGAATAACCCTTCCCAAAACAGTTACATGCCTCAGATTTGGGTCCATGGCTGATGCTGTATAAGTAAATGGTTAAGTTTTGCCAAAGTCATTGAAAGAGGACCCTATTAATTAGACTACTATATGGATTCATTTCCCAATCCATAATTGCGTGCAACAACAGTATCTTTCATTTTAATAAGTCAATTTATTATTACAACCCATAAAATCCTTATCTTTTAGTCGAGTGTATAGACAAAGAGACAATGAAATGATTTTATATGGTAATTGATATTGATGTACAATTACAAGTCAATGATCCACCAATTACACAAATACATATATTTTTTTTAACTATAAAATGTAATTCCGAAAATTTACATTAATTTCTGAAAGATCATTGATCTTCTGGACACAATAATAATTTTTTTAGATAACTTTAACAGAAAGTAGTGTAAATAATGGAACTAAATATCAGTCCCCAAAATCAAGTGGAGTATAATATGAGTATAAATATACGGGTTTTTATATATTTTATGTTTAATAATGTCCTCTAAACATTAATATAGGCCAACATATAACTTTTATAGCAAAAATATCACAAATTTATGGTATATATGTGTCAACTACTACAGTAAATAAATGAATGAAAGGATATGAAATAAAATTGCCAAATATTTACAATATAAGCCATTATTATGATGCAGATTATTTATTAATATATATATTATATTATTATATTAAAGAAGCTCTGATATTTAAATGATAGTATGCTCATTGGAAGTTAGAGATAGTATTGTGTCCAGAATAGCCCTGGAACCCTCCAAGAACCCCTTGTGAACCCTCTGGCTTCCAAATAACGTCCCCAGAACCCTTTGAATGACAGAGAACCCTTCAGTCGGCTGAGGAACCTTATGGTCCCTGGGGGGACCATGGGGTCCCCCGAAGAACCCCTTTGAACCTTTATTTCTAAGAGTGTAATTAGCTCATTAAATGAAACTCTGAAACGTGACGTGAATGTGATTAAGGCAAGACCATGATCGATTGCTTTTTCCTGTTCTTAAAACTTTTTTTTTTTCATTTGGTATGGCATGCATTACACATTTAGCTGTATACACAATTGGTAAAAATAAATCTTGGATGATGCAATGGTTGTAATAGTGTGCAACATTAAAGGTAGGCCCAAATGAGATATTCTCGTATTTTTGTGCTAGTTAGATATTTGGCAGTCTGTACACACATGATGAAGAAGACAAGAAAAAGCAGCATTAATAAATATACATCAGTCAAATTCTTAAAATGGTCAACAACACATGCTATGCTAATGATGCACAGAAATAAATTAATTAGTGAAACAGTTTTAGTTTTAAATTTAATTGGAGGCATTCAACATATTTTTCTGGGTTCTATTTAGTCCAGGTTGAGGATAACACCTTCCTTTATTCCAGAACTTTTCGGTACCTGAAATAGTATTAAAGCTCACTGCCCAGCATTCATTACAACATTGCCGCTCTCAGTTTCTTACTATATCAATCCATTTATCTATCTGTCTACGACATTAAAATTAAAGGGCTGTAAGAACAACACTAGGAGTGCCCAACTTTTGTTCCATTTACATTTGAAAACTAAAGTCATGATGGATAAGTGATGCTGCTGCAGAGATTCACTGAAAATGTAATATTACCCAGACCAAAGAGAGGCACATTTGAGGCATAGAAATTTTTCAGAGGTACATTTGAGGCACGTTTGAGGCATACTCGAGGCACATTTGAGGCATAGTCTACCAAGTGCAGTGTGCCTCAAATGTGCCTCTAATGTTAATGATGTGCCTCATTTATGCCTCCCTGCATAATGATATGCCTCAAACATGCCTCCCTGACTTACCAAGAAAAGCATTACCTGCATCTATGCCTCAAATGTGCCTCAAACTGGACTCTGTTTTTCTACCCTGTGCCTCAAATATGCCTCTCCAACATAGCCAAATTTTTGTGTGGCCTGAATTACCCCTTACGCCTCAAACATGCCTCTCCTATAGATTATACTGGGGTGTCTCCTTGTGGTGACCTAAATTTGCATTGAAAAGGGAAACCCCAACTAGGGAGCATGGTGCCAATGTTGTAAGTCACATTTTTACTTATACTTCACTGTATTTGTCATACTTATAAATATGCAAGTTGTAGTTTTTATTGTAAAGGTGTTCTGAACAATTAGTTCAATTTATTTGGTTGTGTTGCTGATGTAACTCTTAGAATTTTGTGTTTTGCTTAACAGACTATATTATCACTCACATGACAACATGCTCTTTTGTTAGTAGTCCAATAACAATATCCTTAATTTGACAAATAATCCTGAATGCATGTCAGATTGAGTGTGCCACCCATTTGGCATTTACATCAAGGTCATTAAGTTTATTTAGTAGTTCTGCTTTTGTACCAAGTCTTTCCTTTGTTTGAGATAGAAGCACTATTTGAAAATTCAAATATTTGGCTCACTTCCTTAACTGTCAATGTGCCTCATTCATGCCTCAGATATGCCTCTTCTGTACCTCCATGCAGAGGTACAGAAGAGGTACTATTAAAATATTTGGAACGCCTCAAATACGCCTCATTTATGCCTTAAATGTACCTCCACTTACATGATGAGCCTACGCCTCAAATACGCCTCAGTTGTGCCTCAAACGTACCTCTAATGTGACTCAAATATGCCTCTTCATTTGCATATGAGGCACATTTGAGGCACATCATTAACATATCTAGAGGTATATTTGAGGCATTATTACAATTTTTGGAACGCCTCAAATACGCCTCCTACATGCCTCAAATGTACCTCGAAAATGCCTTAGATATGCCTCTTGCATATTTAATGAGGAGTTTGATATGCCTCCTTTACGCCTCCTGTGATCTCAGCTTATGCCTCTACCTACTCCATGGTATGCCTCAAATATGCCTATTTGGTGCCTCAAATGTGCCTCTCTTTGGTCTGGGTACTGTTATTATTGCAAATAAAGATATTCTAACATGCAACTTTAAACAGGTCTATAAACATCGAACAGTGTATCCTAATATCAAAATAAACTTGCCTGTCTTATTCTCGGTAGTATTCCTCAGTTCTTGTTCCTTTAGTAAGGTGCATACTGAATATGATGTAATCTAAATTATCATGTTGTAGTCCTGTGTGCCTGCCAATGCTCTGTTTTAAAAGTGAAAGCCTCCTCCTGAATGAAAAACAGGAAGGCTTTGACAGCCACAGACAGATTGGCGAGCAATTACAATGATGTAGATATTGGCATCATATTGTGACTATGATTGATATCATTGTTTTTTAGGCATATCAATGTTTCTATAATCTCGCCACATGGTGATGAACTGGCACTCTGAATGTATGTAGTCGATGGCTTATAACAAGTCTGCAGCTTTTCCATACATATCCAATTGCAAAGAGTAATGGAGACTGAGTGAAAATAATAAAATTCAGAAATTTTAGGAAAAGAAAAATTGATTGTTGATTGGCAAAAATCATGATGTCATTGGTAATTCAGAGCAACTAGTTATAGAAAGGTTTTCATAAAAACTTTGTTTGTGTCAACATATTTCCCAAGAACATTTGATCAAATATGGCAAATAGAAAACATAGCTGTACTAATACCACATGCACTTCTTCACCTCTCCTCCTTGAAGAATCAATGCATTGCTGTCCCTCAAAGCAAAAGTCCTAATCGGATTAGCTGTCTCTTTGTGCATCATTCACCCTTGAAGGTCTCTCCAGTCTTCCAGCCTATGGGCAAAAGATGACATGCTGAAGTGGAGAAAGCTTCAGTCTGGTCCTATGGAATTAGGTATCGTCAACTTGTTCAAGAAGATATTTAACACTGACAATAAGTGGGACTGAGCATGTACTACATCCTGTATTTGGCATGTCCAAGAGAATTAGCCTCAATAACTCAAATTAGTATTCTGGTAGTTAGGATAGGATAGGATAAATTTATTTTCGCAACATATGTACACACAGCATATAAACATAAATGTTACAATTTGATAACAATTTCAATAAATGTTGCGTTGGAGGCAACCTGAGCAGATGTAGATACTGCTATAACCTATAGGTGGGTGGACCCCCTCCCCCTTAGGAACCCCATGTATAAGTATTATAAATAAAACATAAGGAATCAATTTTTAATTATAGTTAATGCACTGAATGACACTTGACTCTGTTCAACCAATTCAAGCAGTATGCTGCTAACCAACATATAAAGACTGTTTCCTTATTTGACATATAGTAAGTAAGTAAGTAAGTAGTAAGTAAGTAAGTAAAACTTTATTTAGCGTCGGTGGTGACAATAAAAACAATCAACATAAGCTATAAGCTTTTTACCGACAAGTTAAAATAACAAAACTAGGTGAAATTATGAAGTTATATACAAATGAATAATGAGTGAAATGTAGTTGCCTTTCTATTCTTACTTTAACTCAAGTTTTGAAATACAGATCATATCATAAATGTATCGATTACAATGAGTTTCTCAGACATAATATACAAGTTCCACATTCGCACTGATTGAAGTAGTTGCCTTTTCTTAAGGCCGACTTGAAAGAGCCTATGTCATCTAAACATTTTACCTGAGAGGGTAGAACATTCCATAATAAAGGACCTTGATAACTAATTGACTTCTTACCATACTGAATTGTGTTGAACCTGGGTTGGACCAATTTGTTATTGTCCCGCAAATTGTATGAAGTAATTTGTTCATCAAAAAATGAAGTATCCAAAGGGGGTGCAAAGCCATTTAGTACCTTAAAAACAAACTCAACTATGTTGTTTTTAGAAGTTACATGCAACATTTTTTTATCTGTTTTTACTAACAGGTCATTATATGTACTTTCATAATCATTCAAAACAAGTCTTAATGCTCTTTCATTGAGTTTTTCAATCTTTCTATCATGACCAAGGGAGTAAGTTTGGTAAGCTATTGAACAATAAACAAAGTTAGAAGCTACAAAAGACATGAGTAGATCTGAAGAACGATGTTTCTTTGACATGTGTTATTTGCCAAAGTGACTGTCCTGGCATTGCTCTGTTCCTCTTTATATGAAAGGTCTAACAGAACCATCTGTTCAATTTTTACTCTCTTTTCATTAAGAAGCCACTCTTGTCCCTTTTTCGTGATTTTGAGTCTGCTGTTTAACCCACTATTCTTAAGTATTGGTCAGTGATTTTGGTAAGTACATTGAAATTGAATGAACATAAACATTTTGCGTAGACAAAGATTTAGAAACAAGATTATTGCACAAATCTACTTAGTCTAATATTGAAAAAAGTGGTAGCCATAAGAAGAGCACAACAAGAAACCAAGGGAGTCTGTGATGTAGATCGTGTTCTTCAAAATAACTCTGTTTTATTGTCGGTGCTAAAAATAAATCACTTATCTTTCCCCATCTGAGGGAAAAAAAGGAAAAATAGATATTGCCATTTTTATGCAGGTTCAATTAATAGATTCTGTTAGGTAATCAGCTCTGACAAATGTTCTGCGGATTACTCAAAGAGACCTATGAGAGCTGTGTATACACACTTCAATGACATCCGTCATTAATTTATAGCAGTTTCATGACCAGATTTTTCAGCTAGATACTCTAAGGGTCGTTCAGTGCAAAACAACTCATAAAAAACATGACGTTGGTTCATTTGTTTTCCCATGTTACTTCCAATAAATATTTTTGATTTACATCCCGTGGTATTGCAGAACATTAAATGGTGAATCAGGAAAACATTGATGCAGTATTATATCGCACATCTCATCCTCTCCTCCTCACCTCCAGTGAAAAATTCCTAATCAGATTAGCGGTCTCTTTGTGTATCACTGACCCTTGAAGGTCTCTCCAGCCTTGCATCCTGCGATCCTTCAGGCAAAAGATGTCACGCTCAAGTCGAGAAAGCTTTGTGTGGTGCAACAGAATTAAGTCTCATCAACTGGATTAGGAAGGCAGCAGATACCAAGAGTATGTGGGAAATTGTATTCTCTACAAGCTGACTATTATCTAGGAGAATTTGTTAATGTTACTTCAATGTACAGTGAGGAAAATAAGTATTCGGCCCCCTACCATATTTTCTAGTTTGGGCACTTGCGCTTGCTCCAAAAATCTGAAATTTCTTAGATAGATCTGGTCCAACATTACAAGAAAGGTAAATGCACAAACATTAGGTGAAAGAAGCACTATGTAATATTTATGCATAAGAATCCAAATAGTCTTCAGAAGTAAGTATTTGACCCCTTCGTTTGCAAAGGGTTTATCACCAGACTTTACAAAAGAAACACATGGAAAACTATCGTAACTGAAATTTATTGCAATCAAAACCTATTTCAATTGTTTTCCTCCCATTTGACTTAGCTTTTTATGCCCTAACTTATATCTCCTATAATTTTGTGGTAATTTCTTCATTTTGAAGATAAGGGGTTAAAAAAAATATCACAAAACACCAGAGACTTGATTTTTTACTGACACCAGTTTGACGTTGGTGCACAGACCCTATGTAATGATCTATGGGTGAAAATTTCAATAATTCATGACATTGTGTGTAAGTAAACAGAGGACAAGCTTACCACAGGGCGATGCCGATCTGCAGTGCCACTGAAATCACACCTACACTGGAGTCCATGATTTCAAGAACCACTTTAGAAAGTCCTAGACTAACCAATGATGATTTAGCAAAAGCTCTGAAGCAGTTTGCAACTCTGCCAATAAGAGGAAACTACCAGTACAACATGTCTCGGCAGGCTGAGATAATGCAGTGCAGCCATAATGCCTCTGTTACAGAAGAATCATGCCAAAGCTTGTTGGAATTTATAATCGATCATTTGGAACTATTTTGCTGATGATTGGGGGAAATTCTAAATAATCTTTGGCATGATTCTTCTGCAACAGAGACACCATGACAGCAGTGCATCATGTCGGCCTACTGCGACATATTGTACTGGTCGTTATCTCAGGCTGGCAATGTTGCAAACTGCTTTCAGAGCTTTTGCTTACTCATCGTTGGTTAGTCTAGGACTTTCTAAAAATGATTTTTGCACTCAAGGACACCTGTGTAGGATAGATTGTCGTGGCACGGCGGGCCAGCATGTTCCAGTGGTGACTTCTTCCTGTGTATACTCACATACAATTACATCAGTTATTGAAATTTTCATCCCCAGATCATTATATAGGATCTGTGTGCCAACATCAGACTAGTGTCACTCAAAAATCATATCTCTAGTGTCTTGGGATACTTTTCTTTTCAACTGCGCATCTTCAAAATGAAGAAATTACCGGAAAATTATAGGAGTTGTTATTGATGGCATTCAAAACAAAACAAATTGGTGGACTCTATTGAAATAGGTTTTGATTGCAATAATTTATAGTTATAGTAGTTTTCCAAGTGTTTGTTTTGTAAAAGTCTGGTGATAAACCCTTTGCAAACAAAGGGGTCAAATACTTCTTTCCGAAGACTAGTTGGATTCTTGTGCAAATATATTACATAATGCTTCTTTCAATTAATTTTTGTGCAACAACTGTCTTCTAGTGTTACACCAGATCTACCTGAGAAATTTCAGATTTTTGGAGCAAGCGCAATTGCCCAAACTAGAAAATACAGTGGAGGGTCAAATACTTATTTTCCTCACTGTATATCAAATGTATGGCAAACCTTCTAACCTAAAACACCAGATCGTGTAAGACCATCTCAAAAAAGTACACAGACAGGGTTGGCAAGGAAACTTTGGAGCCCAGGAGCATGGAATCCATTTCAAGTTCCCACTGGCTATTGTCATTGATTGAAGGATTTTCATTAGATTAAAGTGCCAGTACCACTTGGAAGGAAACTAATGATATTTTTTGGTGAGTCGCTGAATCCTGAAATTGTCAGCTGTCTGGACATTATGTCGACAATATGAGTAGAAAGAAAACCTTCCGGAAAACAAACTGGAGGACAAATTAGAATAAAGAACCAGCTGATGGTAACGCCTAAAAGTGTTTACCCCAGCTGGTTGTCAATTTAACAGCAAATTTATGCTGTGAAATGAAAGTGCTAGCTTCAAATATGTAAATTCTTTGAGTGGCAGCCTGAAATGTTACACTGTTGAAGTGGCAGCTGCAATGTAATGTGTCAAATGATACAACTTATTATGTCAAGGCAAAGAAAAACGATATTGATTCCAAACTGCTTCCTACATATATTTTTTCTATTTTGTTTTGTTTTATCTCTATCACTGAACATTATCTTTTGCTTGCTTGACAAGTATCAGTTATAGCACATAAATTGGAATAATAGCACATAAATCAGAATAAGTAGGTAGGTAGGACCCATGTTGCCATCATACGAGATGTCACAACTGTCACATAATTATGTAGTATTCAATCATATCACATTGACAGCAATTACACAGTTAACAGATTTTCGGTCAATGACAAATAAATCATAAAAAACAGATGGAATAATTCAAAAAGAAAGCAAGATACTTACAGACAGCGTTTTTGATACACATTTGGAGTCTGCAGATTTACTTTAAGTATCACATCAATAGTGTTTTAAATAAGGTGTTTTTTATACTTAAGCCTTAAAAGTTTAAGACATCAAAATATTTAACAAACACATCAATGAGAATTCATTCACATGAGATGAATTATGAACTGTATGCCTACTTATTTTTCCCAATTAAGTGAAGATAATGTTATCTACAGCATTGCTGCTGTGGGATCAATTATTAGTTCTGTTTGTATTCCAAGCAGATTGATATGTGGTCCAATTAATTAACTGACAAATGGTGAGTGCATTTCTCAAAGATCTCTCTGAGAGCTTTGCACACACAGTAATTGCTCCATCATTCAATTTATTGCAAATTGATGAGCAGATTTCCCTGTAACTATTTGCTGAGTTATTACCAGATGCATGTTCAGTGAATGGCTTGAAATTCAAGCAATTCTGTTAAAGATTTTATATGAGAATGTGGCAAGGATCCTGCCAGTAAATCTTCATAAACTATGTCTCCTTAAATATGCATTAGCAAGTTATGGATAAACATTGATGATTAGATGACAGAAAACTCAGCATTTGTTGTTGCATTATTGTATGATACATCATCTGAACTTTTTTATAGATGGAATTTTTCAAAAATTTTAGTTTTTATGCCAATGATCATTTTTGACTGCATGAATTGATTAAAAAACAACAACAATATAATGCTTAAACAACCAATAATTGGCAAATTTTAACTGGAATGTTGTTGTGTTTATACTTCAGAGAAAACCTAATGACATGTAAAAGGAATGTGAATCTCAGAGTAATTTAAGAAAATTGCAAAAAAGGGAATTGCAGATATTTTTGGGATAATGGTGTCCAGACAAGTTTTGTCAAAACGTTGGATATTTTGAAGTTTATCTTGAAAATATCAAAACTTAAAATGTACATGTATGTGCTGTACTTTCAGAACAGGATCTAAAGATGTGTCAAAGAATTTTGATATATTTCACCAATCTTTTTTTTTGTTGGTATTCTTACATGTAAACAAATTTCTGATATTATCTCAGAAATATCTGCTCTTCCCTCTAATACTTCTAGAGGAGCTTCGAAAAATAGATAAAAAAACAATTGTGTTCTCTCAGAATTGTGCTTTTCTTCATGCTGGAGGTTATGCTAAAAGAGCCAATTAGTGCATCCCTGGCAGGCTGGTACGTTCCTCATTAGGTATTATCCGGGGGAAGGCCATCTGATTCTCAGGAAAATGACACTCATCAAGTTGCTTCTACTCAAAATTTCCTGAAAGATGCCTCGGGTCCATCTTAAATCATTCCATCTCCTTCTTTTCCTTCCTTGTTAATGCAACTTCCAAGGTTACAATTTGCAGTAATCTTGAGTGAAAAACCAATTAAAAAAATGTTTGACAATTGATTATGCTGCCATTGAGTGTTGAATAGGGTGGGCTGAAAAAAACTTTTTTTGGAATTTCAATATGCCAGTGGTATAGAAAGTTGGCTATGGCCAAAAAATGATATTTGGTGCAAAAAAAATTTTGTGGCATGCGACTTGTGCCGGGCCACTCCGGCTTTTATGAAAATGCTTATTTTCAGTCATTTCGCAAGCTTTTTTTGACCATGTTTTGGCCTGAGTCAGCTTCCTTTGTTTCAGAAGGCTCAATGGCATACTTAAATCTTCTATGAAGGTCATTTTGGATTTGAAACACCATAATCAGGTTGCTTATATTTAAGATATAGCCATTTCTGGGTAAATGTTGGGAATCAGAATATGGCTTTTTTTTGCAAAAAATTGTCCGAAAAAATTGAAAATATCGAAATTGACCCAACAAAAAGTTATTCCAAGGCAATTGTAATTACCAAGAGTCCTCCCTAGCACCCTAAAAAACACTTCCAGCATATTACCTGCATCAATTTGTTGCTTCAGTTTCCGGTATAGGGGCAATTCGGTGAAGTTAGATTTACAGATTTGACACTTAAGCAGCTTGTGTAGCCCTACCATTACACCTCAGTTACTTCATTGTTACATGGGGATGAGGCCGGGTAATAGGGGTATCAGACAAGCCATCAACCAAAGCTCCAAGTGCAACAGGAGCTGAGCTACAAGGCGAAATGTCACCTTGTCGAACATCATGTTGAATGTACCGCAAGTGAGTACGTCCGACAAGATGACATTTCGCCTTGTAGCTCAGCTCCTATTGCACTTGGAGCTTTGGTTGATAGCTTGGCTGATACCCCTATTACCTGGCCTCATCCCTATGTAACAATGAAATAACTGAGGTGTAATGGTAGGGCTACACAAGCTGCTAAAGTGTCAAATCTGTAAATCTGACTTTACGGAATTGCCCCTATTCTGGGAACTAAAACAACAAATTGATGCAGATAATACGCTGGAAATGTTTTTTTAGGGCATTGGGCAGGACTCGGGGTAATTACAATTACCTTGGAATCATTTTTTGTTGGGTCAATTCCGACATTTTCACATTTTTCGGGCAATTTTTAGCAAAAAAAGCCAAATTCTGAATCCCAACATTTACCTAGAAATGGCTATATCTTGAATATAAGGGACCTGTTTATGGTGTTTCATATCCAAAATGGCCTTCATAGAAGATTTAAGTATGCCATTGAGCCTTCTGAAACCAAGGAAGCTGACTCAGGCCAAAAAATGGTCTTAAAAAGCATGCGAAATGGCTGAAAATATGCAATTTCATAAAAGCCGGAGTGGCCCGGCACAAGTCTCATGCCACAAAATTTTTTTTGCACCAATTATCATTTTTTGGCCATAGCCAACTTTCTATACCACTGGCATATTGAAATTCCAAAAAAAGTTTTTTTCAGCCCACCCTAGTGTTGAAGCCAGTAAAAACATGTTGGATAATCTTCCATGCTTTTTCCATTTTTGGTCAAATGGAGATCGCCACAAAGAAAGTGCTGTTTTGTCAAAATTGTTTCATCATGTTAGATATTAGATAAGATAGAAATAATGGAAGATAGTTCTCATCAAGTTATTCTATCTTTTTGTTGCTTACCTTCTTCCATACGGATATACTCAATGTAAACTTTTGTTAAACTGTTGTGGCTGCATGTGTGGGAATAATGCACAGTCTAAAAAAAAACAGCCTCCAAAAAACCAAATTTGGTTTTTGAGCTTGTCCCGCATATTAAACCAACTAGGGTTTGTGGAAATACCAAATTGTTTGGTTTTAACAAAAACCAAATAAAACTGGTTTCTTCATAAACCAAACAGACAGGGTGCTGTTTGGATATCTGAGAAATCCGTAGTGGTATTATGTTATCTCATATATAATTGGTCCATGGCTGGCCTATCAAGTTGGATTCATGGATGGATGATTGAGGCTTTACGTCAAGGATTTATGCACTTGGTAGGCTGATTAGGACAGGAGGGCACAGAAATCCAGTGCTGCATGATTGAAACAGCCATCCAACATAGGCTGTATTTAGTGTGGCAATATAGGATGTAAAATTGTTTATTTCACTTGCCAGGGACCCAAACTCCCACCCCAGCCACTATTGATTACATAAAATAAGGCTTTATTTGATAATTATTTTCAGCTGCAGCTTTTTCATGGGGGGGGGATTTAATTTTTTATCTGGGGGGGGGAAAGGATATCTATGGGGGGAGGAGGGGCTTTGTTTTTGTTCAGATCTGCAAAAAGAAAAGACAAATTGTAACAGTGAAAACAGAACAGTTATAGAGTGCAATAAAGAAACACAGGGAGGAGAGAGTGAAGCCACACACCCAGCAAGCACTGGAGATAGCTCTAAAATCAGTAGACTTTTCTTCCTTGTTTTACCAAGCAGTCTACAGTCCATTTATGGACTACCAAGATAATAAAATGTACTTACCTCACAGAGAAATGCCACTGCAAAGCTATATTGCTAATGGGACATTCCTAGAACAGTTGCCTGTGATTGACTGAAGTTTGGTCTTAAATCATTCTCATGTTGGAGTTTTTGGGTGTAGTGATACTTCTACGAAATGTTAAGCTTACCTACTCTTCCACATGTTAAAATATATTCATTAATGATTTCTTGAAGATGGTTTATCTACAATTTTGTAGCACAATCATCTAATTAACATGCCCGTGCATCAAGCATGGTCTTTTATAACTACAAAGTTACAAAGTAAATTTTAAAAAGTATATTTATAGGTGGCGCCACTCGGCTCACCATTGCTCAGTCATGATTCTTTGACAAACATGAGACTCAATCTACTTATTAGGTCAACTGTGATATGTAAGCTGGGATAAAAACACATTTTGAGATAACGCACTGTTTTTTTTGTTTGTTACAGCTTAGTTATACTTTCAGTGTAGATAGATTCAATGATTCCTTGCTGTGTTTGTGTTAATCACTTGTTCCTTGTTAAAATTGAACTTCTGTTTGCCAAATGCATGTCAGTATAGAGGGCGTTAAGTGTGGTACAGAAGGAGTCTTTGTTCTCCTGGGAGCTGATCTGCATCAGCAAGCACAATATCGAGTTTGTCTATGAGGTCCATGAAGTTCATTATACATCGAAACTAGTACAAGGTTATTAAATATCACTAGATAAATGAAAACCCATTGTCTCTAAGCAAATTATTTGTGTATGGTAATCTGGTTGATCATCAACAAATGTCATCATATCGACACATGAACCAATATTTATCATGGCATGAAGAACTTTAATACCAGGGTAGACTCATTCCAACAAGAGGCCTTGGTTTTTTGAAAAACCATTTTACCTGAGGAGGAGACCAATTCCAAAGACAAAAACCAAAAATGACCTGATAAACCAAATTTCAATGCAAAAACCACCATGGTTGTCTCATAAAACCACTTGATATTTTTAAAAACCGCTTTTGTCCTAAATTTTTTAGAGTGCATGGGGCGTTTCTGCTCAAAATATTTGTACTACAACAAAAAAAGAAAGGTTGAGAGCATGAATTATTTACTCATTAGGTTTGTCACCCAAGTTTTCTGCATCAAGAATCTTGCAGATTTGTAATGTGTCCCTTTCCCCACTTGGCATGATGATAATCTATCCCTCAAGATCAAGGTAGGTCTTTAGGAGAGATAAAGACACATTTATCAAGCTACACGCCTTGATATCAATATGAAAATGGAAGTTACCTAAACATGAAATAACCTTTAAATGAAAAGTTCAACTCCGAAACCTTTGTGGCTGTGCTTCGTGTGAAATTTCTCAAAGAAATACATCAATGTCTGCTTACAAAGATCAAGGAAGATTAGAGATGATGTCTTACAAAGGAAAAAAAACTTGAATTAAAGCAGCACATCAACATTTTGTTAATAGAAACAACATTGATGCAGCATCTTCCTCTCCTCGGGAGTTCGACCTCCAGTACAAAAGCTCTAATCAGATCAGCTGTATCTTTGCACATCACTCATCCTTTAAGGTCTCTCAGTCTTCCAGCAAGCTAGCCTCGATCCAGGCAAAAGATGGCACGCTCAAGTGGAGAAAGCTTTGTCTGCTACAACATAATCAAGTCTCATCAACTAGATTAAGATGGCAGGTGATACCAACAGTATCGGGTACATTGTATTCTCAGTAAGCTGAATTCTATGTAAGAGAATTGGTACGTGTTGCTTCATTGTACATTAAATGTATGGCATAACAGCAACATTGCAAACATCGTATAATGATGCATTTGTATGGCCACCTCAAAAACATTTCAAATAGGGTGTGGAAGGAAATTTGGAGCCCAGGAGCTTGGAATCCTTTTCATGCTCCCACTGGCCATTGTCATTGATTGAAGGATTTCATCAAATTAAAGTGCCAGTGCCACTCAGAAGAAAACTAAGGAGAATTCTTAGTGGTGGGATTCTGAAACAGTCAGCTTTATACAGTACAGACATTAAGTTGCAAAGTGGGTTAACAAGCCCTGGGGGTTTTATGCTTGTGTTTGTTTGGAATTTACAAGTATTGTACTTTTTACGGTGAAATTTAAAATATAAAAAAAAGGAGTATCAGTGTAAAAGAAAACCTACCGGAAAAGAAACTGGAGTATGGAGGACAAACTTAGGATAGCTGTAGAGAACCGGACAGCTGAAAATGACATCAAAAGTGTCAACCCCAGATGGTTGTATACTGTGAAATGAAGTGTTAGCTTTTAATATGGAAAGTATTCATCTGGTGATCCGAAATCTTGCGCAGTGGGAAGTGGCAGCCACAATGTAAGGTGTCAAGTGATATTGCTTATTATCTCAAAGCAAAGAGAAACAATATTGATTCCAACCTGCTTCCTACATAGATTTTGTCTGTTTGTTTTTCTTTTTTAGTTTGCTTGACAAGTATTAGTTATAGAGCATAAATTAGAATAAGTAGATAGGACCCATGATGCTATCCAACCTAAAGAGAGGTCACAGAATGATGTAGTATTCTATCATATCACATTGACAACAATTACTTAGATAACAGATTTTGGGTCAATGACGAATAAATCATGCTAACAGATGGAATAATTTGCCAAGAAAACAAGATACTTGCAAACAGCTTACTTTATACACATTTTGGATTTGGAGTCTCCAGATTTACATTAACTTTCACATCAATAATGTTTTAAATAAGGTTTTTATATCGAAGCCTTAAAAGGATATGAATCAAAATTATTAACAAACACGTTCCTGATAATTCATTCGTGTCAGATAAATTATGAACTGTATGCAGAATTTCTTTTCCCAATAAACTCAAGATAATGTTACCTGCTCTATTTTCTGCTGCAGGACCAATTGTTAGTACTAATTGCATTCCAAACAGATTGATATGTGGTCCAATCAAGATCTGACAAACGTTCAGCACATTTCTCAAATATCTCTCTTTGCACACACAGTAATGGCCAAATCATTTAATTCATTGCAAATTAATGTGCAGATTCCCCTGTAACTATTTGCTGAGTTATTACTCACAGCAGATGCAGGGGATAATTGGAATTCTAGGAAATTCTGCAAGAGCAATTTTTATGTGTGGATCTAGGTTATGTACTGCCAAGAACTTTTCATGAACTACTTCTCCATAATAAGTATTGCAATGTTATAGATTGGCGTTGGAAATTACATGACAGTATCCTGAGCATTTGTTACAATAACCATGTAAGTATCTGTTCGCTTAAATATCTATTAATCATCCTGAGGTTACACTAAATTTGCTAATTAGGCAGGCTGGTACGTTCCTCATTAGCTATTATCTGCAGGGAAGGCCACAAGATAATCTAGAAACTAACACTCATCAAGTTTGCTTCTTCTCATAATGTCCCCGAAAATGCATCAGTTTCTAATTGATTCCATTCCTTCTTTTCCTTCCTTGTTAGTGCAACCTCCAAGGTTGCAATTTTCAATAATCTTGAATAAAAAGAATTCGACTAATGATAGGTGATTAGGTGCCTTCTGGATCCAATAATAAAATGACAATTGCTTTTGATACTTTTATTTCTGATACAGCCTGGCAAGTATGCATACTTATTTTAATCGAATCAGCTCTGTATCCTTGTGACACAATTGAGGCATCTTGTTCTGGAAAATGAGGGAAGATTTCAGAAGACTGAGTAGTCTGAACAAAATGTCTTAACTGCATTCAAACCGTATTAAGCATGCATTGCAATTTCATTGCAGAGTGTCTTGCAGAGTTGCTGGTACAAGGCTATATTCCTTCCAGGGGTCAGCTTCCTCCATCCTCATCCTCTAGGTGTTGACTTTCGTGACATTGACATGGCTGCAGGAGTTTGAATGATGTGTCGTATTTTGTAGCAACATGATGGACGGGCAGATAGCCAAGGCAACAATGATGCAAACTTCGTCCTTACTCAAAGATGTGATGTCTGCCAACCAACCTCCATTTGGGAGGAGGGCCAGAGGGATATTCCTTCACTGTGATACTGCTGTGCTCATTTCAGGTATGAACTCCTGGGCATCATTTCCAAATGGAGTAATAACTCCTGCTGGTTCTCATGATATGCAGTATGAGTTGTAGCAGAGACATCTTTTAAGAGTGACATCTCTCACTGCCTCTATGTTTGACTCAATCTTGCCTCTTGCCTCTTGTCTCTGACAGACCTCAGAGCCTTGCAACTCTAACCTCTTGCCTCTCACAGACCTGAGAGACTCAATCTTACCTCTTGCCTCTTGTCTCTGACACACCTCATAGCCTCACTACTCTAACCTCTTGCCTCTCACAGACCTGAGAGACTCAATCTTGCCTCTTACCTCTTGTCTCTGACAGACCTCAGAGCCTCACAACTCTAACCTCTTGCCTCTCACAGACCTGAGAGACTCAATCTTGCCTCTTACCTCTTGTCTCTGACAGACCTCAGAGCCTCACTACTCCAACCTGTTGCCTCTCACAGACCTGAGAGACTCAATCTTGCCTCTTACCTCTTGTCTCTGACAGACCTCAGAGCCTCACTACTCTAACCTCTTGCCTCTCACAGACCTGAGAGACTCAATCTTGCCTCTTACCACTTGTCTCTGACAGACCTCAGAGCCTTGCAACTCTAACCTCCTGCCTCTCACAGACCTGAGAGACTCAATCTTACCTCTTGTCTCTGACAGACCTCAGAGCCTCACCACTTCAACCTCTTGCCTCTCACAGACCTGCGAGACTCAATCATGCCTCTTACCTATTGTCTCTGAAAGACCTCAGAGCCTCACTACTCTAACCTCGTGCCTCTCACAGACCTGCGAGACTCAATCTTACCTCTTGTCTCTGACAGACCTCAGAGCCTCACCTTTTGTTGCCTCTCACAGACCTTAGACAACCAAGAAAAATGCCTACAACTCAAAAGCTTTACTCTGAAATTGTACGGTGTGGTTTAATAGAACCGGCAACAGATATATCAGCAACCGAAATCCCAGTAATAATAAATGCCGAGCAATCAACTTACACGAAAAATTCAATAAAACTTTCAAACCGATTTGCAGCTCTTTCTCAGACAGTCACTGATTCAAATGTCACCGAAAAGCATGCAAATAAAACCACACACAATCTTCTAAAGGCATGTTTGTGGAATGCCCAGAGTCTCAAGAAAAAAACCCAATCAGTGAAAGACTTTAGAGAAGAATTCGACCTAGATCTTTTTCTTTTTACGGAAACATGGCTGAAGGCAGATGATAAATTTGAAATTGGACAATTGGAACAAAACGGAGAATATATCTACTTAAGCTCACCTAGAGAAGGCAGACCTGGTGGTGGAGTTGGTTGCATTGTAAAACCAGGCTTACAAGCACGGAAAATTGAAAGCACAAAAACAAGAACATTTGAATACATGGAAATTCAAATGAAACTCAGCGGCAAGAATTTAACAATTCTACTTGTGTATCGCCCGGAGCCCTCCAACAAAAACAAATATAGCCTATCTGAATTTTATAAGGAATTCACTGCTTTTCTCTCACACTATCAAACGCATCACAATGAACTTGTAATAGCTGGCGACTTCAACTTTCACATGAACAAACAAGATGACAGCAAAACAATCCGATTCAGCAATATTCTAGAAATGTTTAACCTGGAACAACATGTATTAGCCCCTACCCACAGAAGTGGCAACACTCTTGACCTCGTAATAACCCGCAAAGAGTCAAGTCTCAAAAGCTGTCTCGTAGGCGACTTGCTTTCTGACCATAACTGTGTACTTTTCAATATGGATTTAGACCGAAGCAAAAATTCCAAAATAAAAGTTGCTTTCAGAAAACTCAGAGACATAAAGATACCTGAATTTAAGAAAGACATCCGCTTACATTTTTCAAAAGATATGCCAGAGCAACACACCACTGATTATCTCAACAACCTTGTGCTACTGTACAATTCAACCAAGGAAATCCTTGACAAACATGCACCAATAAGAATAAGACAAGTGATGCAGCGTAAAAAAGCAACACCTTTCACAAATGCCGACATCAAGAATCTGAAAACCGAAAAACGAAAAGCAGAAAGAAAGTGGAGACGCACCGGACTTCAGATAGATTGGGAAGCTTTCAAGGAGAAAAGAAACATTTTAAATGAGCATCTGAATCAACTGAGAACTAATGATCTTAAGACTAAGATAGAAAATACCAAAGGCAACTCCAAGGCTATGTTCAAAATTCTTAACTCAAGCCTCGGCAGGAAACAGGAATCTCCTCTGCCACACCATGTACATGATGAAGACCTGGCTAATGAGTTCAACACATTTTTTGATGAAAAGATACGGAAAATACGATCAAAATTAGACGCAACTACCACAGATCATGATACTGAAACTGATACTTACACTGGTCAGAATCTAAGACAATTCAAAACTCTCTCACTGACGGAGATTAAAAAGCTCATAACCAAGATGCCGGTGAAGCATTGCAACCTTGACCCAATCCCAACTTGGCTACTGTTGGAATGCTTTGATGAGTTTCTTCCGATCATAACCAAAATAGTCAACACTTCACTGACACTGGGAGAAATGCCTGCTGACTTGAAGCATGCTTTGGTTAAGCCACTCCTTAAGAAAAGTGGCCTTGATCTCATTAAAAAGAATTATAGACCAGTATCTAACCTGTCTTTCTTGAGTAAGGTCATAGAGAGTGCAGTCATCAAACAGTACACAGATCACCTGGCTGAAAATTATCTTGACGATGAAAAACAATCGGCCTACAAGCAACACTTTAGCACAGAAACACTTCTGACGAAAATCCACAATGATGTGATGTTGAATATGAGCCAAGGTGAAGTGACAATGCTGGTCTTACTGGACCTATCTGCTGCATTTGACACAATTGACCAGGACATTCTTCTGAAAAGGCTGAAAGACGCTTATGGTGTTGAAGACTCAGCTCTGAACTGGTTCAAATCCTATATCTCAAGCAGATCACAGTCAGTACTCATTAATGATACAGAATCCGGCAAGTTACCCCTACAATATGGTGTTCCTCAAGGATCAAAACTGGGCCCAATCTTATTCAATTCATACATAGCACCAGTTAGCAAAGTAGCGGAACAAAACCAGGTTAAAGATCAAAAGTATGCTGATGATGAACAACTTATACTATCTTTCAAACCAACATTTCTTGGACAGGAACATGCCAGAAAGAAAATGGAGAATTGCATCGAAGATATAAGGAATTTCCTGCACAGAAACAAGCTCTGCAACAATGGTGAAAAGACAGAAGTTCTCCTAATTGGTTCAGCAGACCAACTGAAAAAACTCCATGTGTCATCGCTAACTATTGAAAATGTTGAAATCAAAGTGACCGATCATGTCAGAAATTTAGGCGTGTTCTTCAATACACACATGACTATGGAAAAGCAAGTGAACAAAATGTGTCAAAATGCTTACTACAACCTACGAAATATCTCCAAAATTCGTAAATCGCTGAGCAAAGAATAAATCAAAACAGCCGTAAATGCATTAGTCACCCCTCACTTTGACTATGGAAACGGACTTCTAAATGGTTGTTTCAAGCAGGTGATAAACAAACTCCAAGTTGCTCAAAACTCAGCTGTTCGATTGATTGAAGGACTCAAACGACAAGATCAAGTGAGTGGGTACAGGAAAGAGTTGCACTGGTTGCCGATTCCTGCTAGGATTCAATTTAAACTGATGACTACCACTTGGAAGTCTCTGAACGATCAAGCACCAAAATATATTAAAGCTCTCTGCAAACTGAAAACAAAAAATGACCGTAATCTCCGGAGCAACAATAAACTGCTGTTAGAAGTGCCAGTAACTCGGAATCAAAACAAGTTTGAAGACCGTGCCTTCTCTTACTCAGCACCAAAGCTTTGGAATGGCCTTCCTGAAAATTTGAGAACATCAACATCCTTGGAAAACTTCAAAAAAAAGACTCAAAACATACCTATTTGCAAAGTTTTATAGCTAACATAGTCTATCCCAACAAGCGCTAATGAGCAGTTTATTGGAATTAGCGCTATACAAGTAACTAATATATTATTATTATTATTATTATATGTTATATATCAGCAATATTGGTCCTTGTAGTGTATCTGCTCCGTCAATCATTATAAGGCTTCTGATGGAATTCTATGTGCACTGTACATTTAGCACTTGGTGCTTATTTTATTTGTTGGGTTTTATCCAACTTGAAATAATATTTTTACTTACTTACTTACTTTACGTATTTTGATTGGTAATGAAACCTTAATTTTGGTGTAACATATAAAAATATTTTCAGGAAAAGTATACCGTCAATGTTCATTACGAAGCGTCTCAGGCTTTCCTAGATCCTTCTTTATACAGCATCATTTGACATAATTACCCGTACATAATTTTAAAGAGTGGAACAAAACTGTTGAAAATTTCAACTCTGGAGTAGGCTACAAATTTTTTATGTATCTGGTAACAGAAATGTCAGAAGTTTCTACCCCCCCCCCCATCATTTTAAATTACTATCATATTATCCCGATGTGCACCAAACTGCATTAGCCGCAGCTTTCACTTCAGTATCTATATACAAATGTTTTTCTCATACAATGCCATGGGACCTCTTGGAACAAAATGGATGATGCCAAAATGGGGTTTGCCCTGGCATAAAGACTATAAAAGCATATTTTACATTAGATAAATCGTTTTGACCCAAAAGCAGTTTATAACAGCTTAATATGCTTATATTTTAAAAATGTGCACGGAGACAAGTTGCATAGACATATTGCTACTCTTACACTTTTAAACATGAATAGAACCTTGGGAAACAGTTCTCATGCTTTGGACGAATACAAATAGTCTATGTATTTTCTTTACATATTGCACTAATTAATTCCATGCCTGGATATGTCTCAGGGCTATCTGATTCATTCATTTGTCATGTGTACACTTTATTTTGTGACATCATTTAATAAATTATGGACATAAAATAACCATTAAAATCACTACAAAAATAACGTGCTTGCATTCAAATTCTGAAAGAGATATTAAGTGTACAAAATTCCGAACAATTTTAAAGAGTGGAACAAAACTGTTGAAAATTTCAACTCTGGAGTAGGCTACAAATGTTTTATGTATCTGGTAACAGAAATGTCAGAAGTTTCTACCCCCCCCCCCCCATCATTTTAAATTACTATCATATTATCCCCATGTGCACCAAACTGCATTAGCCGCAGCTTTCACTTCAGTATCTATATACAAATGTTTTTCTCATACAATGCCATGGGACCTCTTGGAACAAAATGGATGATGCCAAAATGGGGTTTGCCCTGGCATAAAGACTAAAAAAGCATATTTTACATTAGATAAATCGTTTTGACCCAAAAGCAGTTTATAACAGCTTAATATGCTTATATTTTAAAAATGTGCACGGAGACAAGTTGCATAGACATATTGCTACTCTTACACTTTTAAACATGAATAGAACCTTGGGAAACAGTTCTCATGCTTTGGACGAATACAAATAGTCTATGTATTTTCTTTATATATTGCACTAATTAATTCCATGCCTGGATATGTCTCAGGGCTATCTGATTCATTCATTTGTCATGTGTACACTTTATTTTGTGACATCATTTAATAAATTATGGACATAAAATAACCATTAAAATCACTACAAAAATAACGTGCTTGCATTCAAATTCTGAAAGAGATATTAAGTGTACAAAATTCCGAACAAATCGCTTAGTCTGCGCTTGTAAAAACCAATTGCAGCTTTAGTTATCCTTCGCTTTATTAGCGATCGCCTGCCTGTCCCAATTAGTCAAATTAACGTCGGAACGTTAACTTCCTCCTTCTCTTTCGTATCTTTTTGCTCATTTTGCTCTTCTTGTTCTTCTTGCTCTTTTTTCTCCACTTGTTCTTCTCATCCTCACCCTGTCCTTTCCCCTCCTATTTCTCCTTCCCTTTCTCATCCTTTCTCCTCTTCACCACTTTCTTCCACTTCCCCTCTTTCTCCTTCACATTTGCTTCCTTATCCTCCCATTCCTCCTCTTCCTTCTCATCTTCTTACTAGCTCCTCTTCCAGCCATCTTCCTTTTCCCCTTCATTTTCTTTACCCTTAATTTGCAACCAATTTGTACTGAATGATGAATTAACATGAAACATTGTGAATATATATGCCATGAACTCAATAAATACAAATACAAATACAAATACAAATTTTAGTCATACAGTTGGTCTTGATTGATAGTTGCCTTAATAGTGTCGATATCCATTGCATACTCTGTCAAACCCTTGGTGCCTCGAGCATTTCATCTTACTTTTTCCTTACTTTTACTTATTTTTTTTGGATATTGTACATTTGCATTCATTGACCACTACACTGTATGTACTTTATCTCCTATTTCCTTTCAACCTCTTGTCATAAGTCTTCTGGGCATTGGAGCAGGAGCTTTAGTCCATCAGAGATGTTGAAGCCCTAAGCATGGTAATGGCTGAATTATGCCTTCTCATGTCTTGACAATGGGTGTCTCAATCCCATAGGCCTACTTGGTGGAATCTTGTAAGGATGGTGTAAGGAGAGGCATCAGAGGATAAGTATTTTTAAAACGGTTTTTCTTGCTGCGAGTGTGCTCCGTTCCAAATGTGACTCCACATATTTCTTATCATTCAGTTACTGTATCTATAAATATGCGTACTATGCCCATTGCAAGATAGTACTTACAGGACATTGAATCGGGACACTCCATCATTTCAACAATCAATACTTCCTAGCTTCTTTGAGTGATTGCTTCTTATGGCTAAACATTAGAAAACATCTTCAATTTGCAAAATATTTATTTCGAGGAAAACCTGAAATAAATTCCATTGATAATATTCAGATTATAAAAAAATGTGATAAATGACAGAAAAGCTTGAAAAACTATGATTTCTGCTAATTTTTCAGGTGATAAATTTATTTTTGACAAAATACACAGTAAGTGATGCCAAGTTAAATGATATTCATAAATATGCCATGCGAGTACATTCGAATGAAAATTGGTAGAGTACATTTTGATTATTTTTCGAAACTTTGCCATCGACCTGGATCTTAACCCACGATCAAACATACATATTCCCATATACCTATACTATATATTCTTTTATTGACATCTATAAATATCACAATTGATACGTATGTCATTTGTAATGGGAAAAATATAAATAAAATATATAAAATAGTATTAATTATATACAAGATTAATCATATACATAAAATTGATTATACACATGCTATAAATAGCTAAAATCAAGTGAGCATAATGATACAAACATATACGAGTAACAGTACTTTTAGATAAAAAGAGCACTCTGCACAAGATTAAAAGAAATACAAACTAGGTTCCAGCCACCCAAATAGTTATAAAATAAAGTAGGTATCAAACACCAATTAATATAGATAACAGTCAATAAAATACACACACCCCTGATACTGATCACTTTTACAAATAGCCATTTCAGCTTATTAAGAAAATTATGATTTATGATATATATAAGACCTTATCAAAAGACATACAAATTAACAAATTTATAGAATAATTAATTAATAATGCTTGATATTTCATATTTGAACATTATATACAAAACATGCATCAAATTACATACATTGTTGCTTTAATATTGATCGTATTGCTATACTGAATAGTAAATTCAATAGTTCATTTTATGTTAGAGATAACTTATTTCTTAAAGGGTACATTGTATGCTTATTATCATAATTATCATGATTGTGTATTATAAGTGATATATATATGATAAGTGATGTATATATCTATACTACTATCCTGGTCCCCTGATACCATTTCAAATTGAAAAAACAAAATTCCTGCAAGTTTTATGGCTCTGATGTTTATAATTTTTGAGGAATGAACAAGGTTTTGACCAGCATGTCAAAATTAAAATTATGCAGTGCCAAGTTTAAGGTTCTGCAGCTCCTCACTGCAGTTAGAAGTATGTAATTCCATCGCAATATGCGCTGGTACGTGTACTATACATGTGCCAAAAATGAATACCCTAGCTTTGGTGAAAGCAGTTGGTTGATCTTCTAAGATATAATACACATCCCTGTTCTGTCCCACTTCACCCCTGTGTCCCTATATATATAATATTCACTCGATCTTACGGTATATATATGTCTTTCACGTAACCGGACTGAATGTTGATTTCATAGCAACACTAACTTTGTATGTCGCAGAGATGTGCCTTTTTCATTACTTAATTGTTGAAGATAATTTTGTATTGCTAAAAGTAAAAGCATCGCAATAGTATGATTTTCTACTCCCTGAAATCGCCAAACACAGAAACCATTTCTGCCTATTATTTGCCCACTGGAGTTCAGTGTGTTTTCCTTCATCCATTTTCTTATTCATATCAAGGCATGTATAACAAATGAGTCTTTACCTTTTTAGACCTATCTTGATCATGTTGGAAAACTGATCGTCAGGCCTTCTGCATAATGTGTGGTATGTGTTAAACACATGAGCCATGAGCAAAGATACCTTGCAGAATACCTCATGAAAAGAAGATTTAATTCAGGGAAAGTAATTCCATGGCATGACCAGGGACCTGTGCTCAATGGATCTGGGGATAAGAGATGCCTTCCAGCCTCTTGACGTTTCTCTCATAATGCCAATGCCTTGCCGAAGGTGGTGCCCCTAACACCAGAGTAACAGCAAGACAGCACTATAGCTGATTGACAATATAAGATCAAAAGACAGATAGAAAGAAACAAATTCAATGACAGACAGACAGAAAATATGATCCTTTGAGAGAAATGACACAAACTGACAGGTTAAATCTGCAAAAAGGTTTTAACTAAACTGTCAAAGTTTCCCTGTTAATAAGGTCACAATTCCCTGTCAGCATGAATCGACGGTCCAACGTCGGCCCAGCGTCAGTGCGATGTCAGTAGCATCGGACCAGCTTCGGGCCAATGTTGGACCGCCGAGGCACGCTGAGAGGGATTAATGGTGTTGTGTTTGAACACAAGAAAGCACTTAAAAATGATATGTTTCTATATTTACACAAAGAATAGCAAAACTCCATGACCACCCATCCATTTCAATTACTATCATATAATGTCGGCCAACTGCATTAGCAGCTCACTTTCAATCCTTTCTCTATTCATACTCAAATGCATTATGCATACAATGTCATGACATCCCTGGAAATAAAATGGATGATGCCAAAAATAGGGCAGGGTTTTATGCCATAGTGCAAAAGGTGGAAATTCCTATAGCAAAATCTGCTTAACATGTAATAATTTGCACTTACTGTATTATTCGGCTATTATATATATATAATAGAAGTACATGAATGCAAGACTGTGTGATGAATGCATAATCAATTTTCCGAAGTTGAAGCTATCTCAGTCCCAATCTTAGGTAATCTTAGAATGTATCTATCAAGAGATTATCAAAGAAATCTTAGAATTAATCTAGATGAAAACTGGTGTCATGCATAAAGAATTATGTTTGTGCCAAATATATTATAAACAAGAACAGAAGCACAGCTACTCTCAGTCCGACAACTTATTATGTCGGAATATGTCCAGCACAAAATCAGTTGCTGGTTATATAACGATAAGATATAACACCTGAACAGTCACAAAAAGGATTTATCAAATGTTTCTCATCAGGGTTCTGAAAAAAATTGTCAGAAGTGTGTACCTAAAATTAGTCATTGCCACAAAATTTGGGTTATCGTATCATTTATCTGCAGATGGCCAT
Organism: Platynereis dumerilii; assembly: GCA_026936325.1. Taxonomy (NCBI): domain Eukaryota; kingdom Metazoa; phylum Annelida; class Polychaeta; order Phyllodocida; family Nereididae; genus Platynereis; species Platynereis dumerilii. The sequence continues at coordinate 69,110,707 of JAPTHN010000005.1, read as the reverse complement.
ATCTTCTCTCAGTGCCAGGTATCACATTTAATGCTATATTGGGACTGATTACTTTTATGCTTGATAGTCCACATAAACTCCTCGTGCTTTTGGTAATCCCGTGAGACAAACAAAATTGCTTCTCATGACCCGTCTTAGCGCTTAGATTGTCAGCTCTTTCTTGTCAGTTGCTAGGATATAATTACTTATTGATACAATTATTTTTTCCATGATGACAGGCAGGCTCCAGCAACGTCCAATCCGCATAATATTATATTACGAATTTCCAAACTTCCCCAGGCTGACTGTAACTTGCGCGACTTTTGGGGGGCTGGGCAAGCGACATTTGCCCGAATTTCAACATCATTAATTTTCAATAGTGATTATTCAATCATCTGCCCGAATTTTTTAGCCTTTTTGCCTGAATCTTACTGCTTCCCAAACTTTTTGGGGGGCGATCGCCCCCCTGCCCCCCCCCTCCGATACGCCTATGGGCTTGCTGAAAAAATAAGTCACTTGTGGACTACCCCGAATGTAAACTAAAATGCAAACACTCAATACTAACCCAGATTACTTCCAGGAAATTTATGAAGTACGGATTTTCTTGGCATTTACAGGAGGATGTTGCTGCTTGATACGGCTTATATATATTTTGTGTGTTGGTCAATATTGCCCTGAGTCATGTATTGAACATCGATGAAGCCAGAATCCAAGGATTTGCAGTGTGCTTTTCCGAATAAGACATATTTTATCTGGCTAAGTTCGGAGAAAAAGTTAAATGGTGAGGGCCTCAAATCATTCTCATACCGTATTGGCTCCAGGCAGGTCGTTGAACTGGCTTGGATGGGTGTACCCTTTTTAACCAGTTTGTCAAAGGTTATACTTTTATTGAACGGAGCTTGATGATATGATCTTGAAGCACTTGGAAAGTAATAGGTAAAATCATCCAACATCAGATTTGCGCTCAGGTTGTATTTTGTATTGTTTCAATAACTCTTGCCTCTCTTGAATAGGAACTAGAGGCTCCAGTCAGGAAATGGCAATTACAAAGAGATTAGTGCCATCTTCGCAATGTTTCTCTCTCTCTCAGAGGTAGCTAATTGATGTTACTGAGTAGATGGACTCATTACCGGGGATCCTGCGGGAGACACCTTAGCACTTGCCACCACGAAACACCTACTCAAGAAATACCAGAGGCTCGACTGTTTAGGTTCACTTATTCGTTTAATACTCAATTTATAGACAGTTACATCAAGAGTCATTCAAAGAACAGAAGCTATTCAACTTATCAATACATTAAACAACGATCTTAACGAATTACGTATACTGTTAAATAAATGCCATCTCAATCAACCATGACCTGGGGTTCCTTTAAGAGAAACCCTTGATCATACCTCTAACAACAATACCCTTACCTGACGAATCGTCACTGCGTCAGGGAGACAGGAAGCCCCCCTGCTACCTCAGCGGGAGCGGGCTCTCTTCTGGCTGGGCAAACAAGCTTGCCCCTAGAGATTGCTACTAGGATGTTCTGCGGCTGCGCAGAAACACCAGGGTAACTGTTGCCATGGAAACATGGGGTGAGTTCTACCCCGTTGCTATCATTGTAGCTCATTACACACTAATATAATATATTACATTACTTTTATACAATAATAATATAAATGACATTACAGAATTAAGGTCTTGAGGTTCATGGCGATTTGAGGAAACTTCCTACAAGAGGAAAGGATGAAGACACCTCTGAAGCTAAAAGCTCAGCGGTGACATCCCGACCAATCGAGGATTTTTTATAAGATCGTTTTTCTCCGGTTTGAAGAAAACGTCATTTAAACTTACAATCGAATATGGATTACATTCATTTAATAGTGAATTAGCATATACTGTGCCTAATAATGTAACTTTCATTGAAAGGAATGCTTTCCACAATTGCTTTTAAAGATGGAAGCCTAAATGCTTCATGCTGATTAACAAAACGATTGAAAGGATTATTAATCGATTTTCTGCTTGATACCAATTTAGGTATAAATAGAGGAAACGCGTCTCATTGCACCTGAACTTTGTGAATGCTTTAATGAAAGTTGTGGTGACATCAGCGTGATGTAACCACTACCACCGGGCAGGCGGAAGGGGGGGAAAAATTTAAGATGAAAATCGGGCGTGTGCAATATGCCCATGAAAGACAATTTGGAAAAAGGGAAAAATTTTGAAAAAGAAGCAAGAATATGACTTGCATCGGTGATATAAAGGAAAGGAACTGAATGACAGTCCTTTAATGGCGTCAATGAGATGCTAGAGGGGAGCTCAGATAGAAAAATGGAACCTAGATTTTAATGATTGACAAGAAAGGACAAGTTATTCTTATGACCTTTTTGTCAAATTTTGCAATTTTTTGTGAATCGTTGGGTGCGTAAACCAACGTTATTTTTGGAAGTAGAGCCGCTAATTACATGGCTCCTCAGCAAAAGAGACTCAAGCACCAGGCGAGTCAAATAGCCGTTTTTATCAAGGGCAGTTACGGGTATCATCCCTTGCGTGTCATTGGATATGCACGAAGCTTAACCAAAATGGTAAGTTAAAAGCATTGATTGCATTGAGACAGGACAGCCTTATAAATTTAAATGGGCTGGTATGTCCGATACCCTAAACTACAAAAGTAAGTAAATGACATATAAGCGATAAGCAATTAAAAGCAACAATTAAAATCATGAACAGAACATAATCAAAACGCAAAATATCAGTAATAGCATGGATCAAAGCGACAATTAGCAAAATAATAAGCAAAATGATAAAACAATAGTCCAACATGGAGAGAAATAAATCGATAGTGGACTATAGTTTCGTAAAACTTGTTACATACACTCTAAACAATCCGAATGAACTGTAGGCATAAGGCGTACAGAGAATTAAAACAATGCGAAAATAGGTAAACAATATGTTGGTACAGTGAAGCGATATTAATGGTACATGTACATATTAATACACCTGAGAAAACTTGTATAAGAAGCTGGCATGCACAATGCATAGAACAGAGAAATTATCAAATTAGGGTAAAACATGAGCTTAAAATAAGATAGACATATGAGAAATGAGATCAGGTGTTTACAGAAATAGTTCAGTGCAAGAGTTGACTTGTGATAACTGTTCGTGGACATGTCGAGACATAACCAATGATGAATAATAAATATGGCATATTGATTTGGTTGATGCATAAATGTCTAATCAGTGATGCATTTTACACAATACGAGTGAGAGTCAATACATGATGTGAAAGATAACATAATTCATACACGTGTGGACAAGAAGATTGGAAGAATCATTGATTGGAGGAGTCAGTGATATAAGTCATTGATATAGGGCGAAGGGAGCGACACCGACGCTCCGTGCGTGGTGCAGAGGATGGAACGTTGACAGCTATGTGTTTCTCAGGGTCGAACAGGGTGTCGACCTGGCAACTTGAAAGATGCCGGACGTCGTGGACCTAATGGACGAGCTGCGAGATTTCGAGGTCCTATTACCATCAACCCAAAACGATGAGGGGGTTGTTACTGTTCTAACAGATACAGAACAGGATTGTCAACGTGGATGGCTGGTTATTCAACCATGCGCGGCTGTACCGAAGGGGCGAAGTGAATGGAAGCGACGGGAGGCGACCATTCCACTTTCTGTAAATGTCAGTTCGGACGAACATTGTCTCTGTGAATGGAGCACAGGCGAGGTGCAAACCGGGGTGGAGGAAATAGCGAGGTGTCGTGCCATGTGCACAACAACCATGGCGGAGACAGGAAAAGTTCTGAGCGAGTAACTGGTATTTTGGTGGTCATGCTGAAGACTCGAGGGACTGATATATCTGCAATACCGTGAAGATTTGCCAGACCGGCTTCGTTGCGTGACTGACCCAGGTTAGGGTCAGGCAGGAGAGGAGGTGAATTGTTTGTCACCACTTTTATGTTAGGGTCAGGCGGAGGAGGAAGTGACTCGTTTGTCACAACCTTTATGTGTGTATTCAGACAATCCCGATACTGGGTGGACCGTGGTGGGTCATGGAGAAGAAGACGTCGTCATGAGTCTTTTGTTCATACACTTTCTGAGATCACAATGTTCTTTGCGAGCACAACCTTGTGCGGGAACGCTAGAGAATGCGTGGTGAAGGAACTCTTCTGAACTAGACACAATCCAGATTAGTGCCTGGCGACTGTAACCAACAGCAGGGGCAATCCATGTTAGCCTCCTGAATAAGCGAGTTACCCAGAGGAAAAGAGTTTCATTAAGAAGATGCATGCCAGAAGCGAGCTGGGACAATCCATATTAGTCACCAACGGAAAATGAGGCGATGCTCCTCAAGCACGATTGTTCGCTGATACTGCTTAATAAACAGAGGCAATCCATGTTAGCCTTCTGTCAAGAAGCTAAGCAGGAGATGACATCAGCCATATCATCATACAATGTGAGCTTGGTTGCGAATGGTGACATGTGCGACGAAGACTGCACAATGCCAAGCCAGACACAAAAGTTCAAGGAAAGTTCTGCAATGATGTTGCCCCATGTTGAACCCAGGTCAGAGCAATGATATGCTGGCCGTGGTTACAACGGAAATGGAGTAAAACGGAATGTTCACACTAGTGGTCGCCCCGAAATGGTGCCCTCTTCATATTGCCATGAGATGATTACAGGAACATGGCCGACTCGGAGTGGTCGTACGTCCTGTTGGAGCGTGGTCCCATGCGCAATCGTGGTGCCCAATTAGAGGTGGTGCCCAAATCAACTGACTTTCGGATGTCCAATCATGTGTGTCTCTTGATAGGATGCCCATGACAGTAGAAGTCATAATGGAAGCACAGGAACTGTAAAGACTCTCTCAGATCAAAGGTTAGAGAACATATGCATCGAATGTGTCTCTGATCATAGGTGCCCACAGCAAGTCTTGCACTGATGTTTGACGACCAGCCCGACCAGCAACTCGTGATCAAAGAGACATTCCCGCAAATTATGTGACAACACAGCATTAATATGGTATGAAATAGTCATACTGAAGTTTCTTTAATAAAACAGGCTAGGAGCTCAACCAATGAGGTTGCTGCAAACAGTATGTAAGAAAAGGCACGTGATATAAAATATAAGATAAAGTAAATAACTTAATGATCAATAAGTACAAAAAGGAATATAATAATTGGTTGTATAGATAATCTGAATCGCAGCAAAATGCTGGTCGTTATGTGTTTATAATTAAAAAGAAAAGAGTGTGGTTTAAATGTAAATAGAAAGATAGCAAATCACGGCAAAATTGATGCATCATCATGCTGATCAGCTCCCCAAGATCAAAATGAATCACATCAATAAAATAAGAAGGTCACTCTGCAACTTGAGTATAAGCTTGTTAAATCTTTGGATGAAAATTTTGCATAAGACGTATGTACGCAATATATGCATAGATACAAGCATATGTCATTAAAATGTACCCGTACAATCGAACCAACAAGGTGTGATTCTTCACAGACCGACTGAATGTAAGGGTATGCGAGCATGGTAATAAAAGGGTTAAATGCAAAAATACGCATGCAGACGAAGTAGAGAAAGGAAAAATGCAGTTATAATGCAATTGTAACATGAAACGGTATCTCAAGGAAATGCAGTGCAAAGATAAGTAATCATAATCATGCAGTAAAATAAAATCAGACGCTGGTACTGGTATCGTTAGGAGAGGGGGGTGGTGGAACAGGAGGGGGGAAGGATGGGCGGAGCATCAGTGAGGTAGGGCGAGTGGGGCGTGGTTCCAACTCGATATCAACTACTGAGCGATTAGGGGGGGTATCGACTCGGGTACCCATGCGAGGGGCCGATGGTTGCCGGGGTGAAGTGGACCGGCGAGGCGGGGTAGTCCGCCTTGGTGGGGTTGTACGACTCGGTATCCGAGTAGGGGGGGTCATTTTCTTTGACGCAGCCAAACCAGAAGTGGTGGCATAAGGTGCGATCTGTACTGAATGGGTAGTATCCGGTTCCATAACATTGGTGGATCGAAATTCCATCTCCCTCTGACGAAGTTCTCTAATTAGAGCTGAGTAAGGATTAAGCTCTTGAGTATTAACAACTTCTTGCATGTTATGGCCCAATTTGTAAAGGTGAACCGAGTCAGATGCGAGCATAGTCACCGCAAACTGTCCTTGCATAATCTGCTGTAACTTTTTCTGCTTGTATAAAGGAACATTAATGAGTCTAGGGAGTTCTACGTTAAGTGAGTCAATCTGCAAAGAGCACAATGCAGTATCCCAGTTGGGTTTAAGTATACTGTATAATCTGTGATGGTCACACTTAAAACTATTAGGACAAATGACACCTTTAAGAGAAAGTGTAGAAAGGTGGGACTTAATAGTAAGAACATATAGAAGTAAGCGCTGGTGTCCACTATTCAATTCCATGAATATTTCGATCTGTGGAAATTTGCGGGTTTCAGGCGAGCGATGCATCACTCTGAAGTCCCTGCAACATCTATGAAGACAACGCTTAGCCAAACTCACGACCATGTAGAAAACACAAATAGTAAGAAGGTGAAGGGTAGTGATGTGTATAAGACTGACAGGACTTAGAGAAACAGGGTAAATTACATAGTTGACCGAATCGCAATTCAAAGGGCGTCCGGGGAGGACCAGGTTGGCATGGGATGGTTTAAAATGAGTAGCCATTACCATAGAGGATAAGAGGCCACTAAGGTATCTACCACGACAATACATAAATATTACCAAAATTAGAGACAAATACCCAGCCATGGAACCGATAAAGGCAAAACCACGGATCCAATGGCGAAGGCTGAACCAGGCTGAAAGATAGAAGGAGGCTTCCAGCTCGGCCCATTTGAGGAGAAAATCGTCACCCTTTTGTTGAATAAGGCGACTAAGTTCCTTAAGCTTAATAATGCCATGTGTCATATTGGCAAGTGACGTATTTGCTATTCTGGCAGCCACTGCAAATTTAGGCAAGGTGAAATTTGGCATGCCATAAGATTCATATGGTGGTAGTCCTGAAAAGTTAAGTTCACGTTCAAAAGAATGCATCGCAATTGCGTTGATAGTATAGTTAATTAAGAAGGGTTTATATTGGTTATTTTCGGATGCAGGGCATCCTGTAATACGCCTGGGAATAAAGCCTGAAGGGGAGGAGAATTCGCAAAAGCAAAACTGGCCACGCTGAAGTACAGCGTAAAGGCTACCAGGAACCGGACGTGCCACACGATCATTAGAGCAACGTCGAGTCCATGGAAGTGATAAGCCAGTAACCAAGAGCTGGTGACCTGCGTCTATAACACGAGGTGCTGCTCTAAAAGGTTCAAAGAAATAATCGACTTGACAGAGGTCAGAAATGACGTCTGCAGTAGCGTTCGTGTATATTGCAGTGTTGCAGGATAGCTGCGAGCTATCAATTTGAATTGTTGACTCTGTACAAAGAAATTGATCGTCAATGTTGAGACATTCCTGGAGCTCTTCAAGACTGAGCTCCAAGAAGGAATCGTGTTGCACTCCCAGAAAAGGTTTTGGAATGGAGATACGGGTGTAATCATGATTAGACTCGCGGTCTTGGAAAGCAGGGGTAGCTACCACAGGTACGTGGAGTGACTCTGTGTGATACAATGTGTAAGGTTGAGAATTCTTAGGTTGGATTGGCCAGAGGAGTTGTAATAAGAAACCATTTCGAGTGGGCATAAAGATTGGTTGGGATTTCTGATAGATATGAGCCAAATCTGTGAAAGCTAGTTGATAACTATTGTGCCACGAATATAATACTGTTGATACTTTGTGTACCAATTTATGGACATATGTGGCTGGGAGAACGTGTGGTGAGATTTTACCTGCAGCCAGCTCGTGGAAAGCTGTAATTAATTTATCAGCTTCATTCAAAAGGATGTGAAGTTGCTGTATTTGTTGGGACCAAAGCCTGAGATATTTCGAAGTCAGCAGGCTAAGGATCCTTGTGGCTTGAATCTTACGTTGTAATGCGTTTATAGCGTTACTAACCACAGCAAATTGGGAAATAATTTCCTGATTAGTTTCGTTTAAGAGTGTATGAATTAATCTGATGTTTCTGGAGGTGTTGGTGAAGGTACTGGCTATGACGTCAATGGTAAGAACCAAATCAGAACGCATCTCAAGGAATGCGTCCCTCATAAGATTCTGACGCGCAGACATAGACTCAATAGTATTTACAAAAATTTGATCTCTCTGTCGTCTAATATTAGCAGACATACCTGCTCCGGCCTGTGGGATAGTAACTGAAAGCCAGAAAGCAGTACTGTCTTCGGATTGCCAATCCTGGGTATTAATATTGACACGAAAAGTTTCGTTAGTAGATTGCATTAATTGTTTAGTTGTATTAGAAGTATCATCAGTATTGGGTAAGGCAAGGGGATCTCGAGGTGTTGGTGTACGACCCGCTCGTTTAGGACGACTGGGTGGCGAGTATTGATCAAAGAAGGGGGGCATAGTGGGTGGAGGGGAATATGAGAATGTGTCATGGGCAAAATGCGGTTCTGGGGCTGCCCTCTTAGCATGGTGGTGGACTGCTGAAAGAGGAGGGGGGGCGATGGGGGTAGAATGCGTTGGGGAAGGCGGACGATATTCTTCAAAATTCTGTTGAGTAAAAATAGTAGATATGTGTGCTAGTTTAGATTTTAAAGCTGTTTTATAAGAATCAACTTTATCAATAGTGTTCTTTAAGAGTGGAGCGAAATCAGAACATATTGCAGCAATTAAATCATCAGGGGATTGACACATGTCTTCAAACATTGTGAGGTCCCAAGTGAATGTGGGAATGTGGAAATCGGGATAGAAAATATTGGCATTGATGATAAAGAATTCAACACTGGGAAAAATTTGTCCCCTATAACTATAACCAACGCCATAGTCTGGGCGGAGAAGCTGTGCGGGTGCAGAGCTCCAGCGTGAAGCTGCGTCTGGTGGAAAAAGACCAGAGCTGCTTTTGACTGCAAGAGCGTCTTCGTGATTGACAGATGCAAGAAGCTGCATATGACGTAATTGGTCTCTAAGGGAACGGGGTGAACGGAGCAAGGGGATTGAGTCACATGCTTCGAAGGTCATATTTTGGATAGGGAAGGACACGTTACCTTGACAAGTACCAGAAATCCTAGTGGTATCTGGCAACGTGTTCAAGAAAACTGCCAAATCGCAATTACAAATGAGAGGGTTAGATGTTAGGTCAAGTTCTTTCATTTCAGGTGAAGGAAAGTAAATTTGCATGTTAACGCCATCTAAATACTGCAGATGGTTCTGTTGCAAGAATATATATTCCAGATGGTCTCTAATAAAGAAAGGGCCAGAAAATCTATACAAGGAGTTGGAACTAAGGTCTATTACAGCTAAATGACGAATATCTCTATCTCTAATTTCAAAGGTATGAATCTGATTATGAGATAAATTTAAGTAGTAAAGTTGATCGACATGTCTAAAGTATGCTCTGGAAATAAATGTTAGTTTAGAATTAGTTAGTTCAAAAATGCGCAGATTTGGCGTGTTTGTTAACGGGTCTCTTAATGATCGTGATGTAGTAATATTTCTGAGTCGAAGTACCCTAAGAGATGTTGGATAATTTAGATTATGTATTCCGCCAAGACAATCTTCTATAACTATTGTAATTAAATTTAGGACATTAAATTGTTGAGTTTTCTGAAAATAGAAACCTTGAAGAATAAGTGTTTGGAGAAATGGTTTAGGTCGTGTAAAATTAAAAGATTGTTGTGCTGATAGATTAGGCAAAAGATTGGAAACTTCGAAAGCAACATTAGAAGCTTGTAATTTCAATTGTTGTATATTATTGAAAGGCATAGAAGATGGGAGGCGAGTCATATCTGGTAGATGGAGTCTAAGGGATATCAACTTAGTTTGTGAAACGCCGAGGTGGTTCCAAGGAAAAGATGTTGAACCATGTATGGTAAGATCTAAATGAGTTAATTGGGCCTGTGGTAATAGAGGTAATGCAGGAGACGATAAATCTCTAAGTAAGGTAAGTTGTAGGCGTCTTAAACGGTAAAGGGAAGACCATGGAGCAAAGACAGAGGCGTCATCAAGAACTAAATTAGTAATAGCATGTAACTGAGAACGTGCTTGAACGTACTGTACATGAGTCACCTGAGTGTTTGGCAGATCTAAGAAATTGATCTCAGGAAATGAGTCGATAACGTCGGGGAACATTACTTCAGAAGTAAGATTTTGTAACGTGAGATATCTCATAAAAGGCATAGTCGTGAAGAAAGAAATAATGTCCTTAGTAAGCGGGCCAGAAGAAAGGATCAGTTTTGTGATACGAGGTGAATCGGGAGGCCAGACACATGGTGGTGTAGAAAAGTTGGCTCCCAAATCACATTCGAATATGTCTCGTTTGCGAGAACACCATTCGTTAAACATAGAAACTCTACAAGAAGCCATAGGTTGTTCTTGTGCTTGAAGCAAAGTATTGGGATTAATGGTGAAGCCAAAATTCTTATAAAGAAAGGCGTCTTGCTCAGCAATTCGTTGCAAAGCAGATGGAGGTGGTGATTGAGCTGGAACCAAGGGAAGAAATAGGAAGGGGAAAAGGACAATTAGCGTCATTGCAATGTTTATAAAGAAAATGAGGTAGCAAGGTATATAATTGGCTAAAAGGTTTTAGCGTCACTAGTAAAATTAGGTAATACTATAACTATCAACCAGTAAGGTGGTGAGAAAGACATGATTAGGTAAACGTAGACATGCACATAAAGGAAGATAAGAGGTAAAAAGGTTCATAAGCAAAGTTACATAATGGCAATGATTAGCATATATAGTGCGCAAAATTCATCAATCAGGTCGACATACCCTATGCAAAACGAATATAATTATCGATACACAAATAATTATCAATGGAAATAAGTATTCATAACATTTAGGCAACACGAGTTTTCCAACCACTTTTCCTATCATATGAAAGAATGCCGTGTATGTCAACAGAAAATGCAAGAGATGTACTCTAAAATCATGTGTAATCACTGAAATCGATAGAATCGACCAGACCTGAAAATATAACAATATCCGTCAAAGAATGTAAGTTAATGAAGTACTTTCCCACAAATTACACGCGTGTAAGAAAAATTGGGAGTATCATTATTGTGAACTTTCCTTAACACAAAACAACTTCCAAACTTCATCAACAACACTCAATGCCTAACAAATTCCCAGTTTACTACTTAGTAAACGCATATGCAGATTGGTGGTCCTAAATGACCGGTAAATGACTCTTTGAAAAATGTACTTACATAATGTTGCAAGCTGTATGTAGGACTGCTGCCTCTCTACAGGTGTAAAGATTAGAGCAGGTAAGCTAAGGTTTTACTGGCTCCGCAAGAGCTGGGCCCTGTGGGCTGAGCCGAAAATTTTGCAGCAGGGAGCGTGCCATATAAGGTGCAAGGATGCTACCAAGGCAACAAGAAACTGCTTCCCACGGCAGTCTCGGTGAAGCCATGGCAACACGGAAAGCGCCCCCTGCCGGGCTATGTTGTGATGCCATACCATGTAATGAACTATGGAAAAGGAGTTAGCTAGCTAGCTAGAATTTGTGTAGAGTAAGTTGGTCATTTACAAAAAAAAAAATTCTCTTTCCCCAAAATGCGAAGCGATGCTATAATCACAGGGTGAGCAAGGTCCACAGAAACGTATGAAAAGTTGTGCTAAGTTGAAACACACGGCACAATGCCGGACCAATTGAAATAGCACAAGATATCCCCAAATCGTGGTCCGGCTCCCAGTCCGACAGGCAGAGAACTTGCAACATATTGATATACGTACTCAAAATAATATGCTGCACAATGATTATAAGAAAAAATGCTCAAGGTAATACTCGATCAGAGCAGTACAAGAATGCTCAATCGAAGCAATACCTACACGGCATGACGGCAAAGTGGTGGAGAAGTCATAAGAAAATACTCTATCAATGAATGTATATAACACTTCTCAAGTGGCAAGATATTTGACGGCTAATATCTGCAATGGACGACATTCACGACATAAGCAGAAATGCAGAAAGAGAAACTAGTCAGTAATATTCAAGTAAAATGGAATATCTACAAAATGCAGAATGGAATATGTACAAAATGCTAATGATACGAACGTAGTAAATTTAACAAAAATTAACTCAACAAGTGTTACCCAGTGTCATAATCACGTTATCCAAAGGAAGAATAATGTTACCATGAAAAAAACCCTTCATAAAATAGTCTCACTATAAAAATAGTCGCGTAACTGAAAGATAAGTAAGGAACAGTTGTAAGTAGTCATAAAATGTTATAAAAGGCGATTGAATGCTTAAGGCAATCAGATATACTAAGGAAAGATCACGATGGATCTTTGTGGAGATTCTCTTTCTCTGAAATATGCGTACCAAATAATGGTGTTTGCTGAGGATAAAATGATAAGCCAATAAAGTACTATATCAAGAAGGTAATCAAATCCAAAGAATTGCAGTCAGGCTGTTAAAGAACAAAAGGCAAGGATAAGGAAATACGTGGCCAATGCTGCGAGGAGACAGTGGCCAAACATAGGGAAATACTATCGATTGGTCACGAGGAAACACTGATAAGAAATGGAGAACAATTCTCAACGAAGAATGGCAAGCTTTAAGAACGTGGTTGGTGGGCTCAAAGCAGATGGATAATCCGGCTGAATGCGTGTGAGCTACAGGAAAGACTTAACGGTGGTCAACCGTATTGGTCTGGGAACGAAGTGAAGGGACTACACCCTTCTGGTGGCATGTAAGCAACAAGTTGGCGATGCAACAAATGCAAGGTATCATCGCACATTGTTGAAATGTGCGGATCGAGAACTCTTGTTGAGGTTTAAGGCCTGTTAAGGTGTACTAATGCAAATATTTGAAGAATATGTGGTTATAAAGAATAAACGAAGCATTGTAATTGTTAATGGTTTATAAATTTAATGAATAGGTGTGTAAGTCAGCAGTGTCACGTACATATTGAAGGAAAATGTAGTAGATGTTGTGACTACATTTGGTCAGGAACTGTTCGAGATATCGGAGTTCTATATTATGGTATATATGTGTATCATACCATTGTTCTTATTAATAAGAAGAAGATGCGCTTAATGGGTTTTACTGTTCCTTGTTCTAATGAAGTGTATATTTAAAGAAGTAAATGGATCTTAATGGGTCCACTAGTTCATAAGATTGAAAAGAAACCTGGTCACTGTTGTTTCAGAATCGACTTCAATTTGGTTTGCTGTTCCTCTGCGTCATGAAAATCTTCAGGTAATTCCTGTATCTGATGGAGTCGCTGAGAAAGCATCAATAGTGGAGGTGACGATACTGGAGTCGATGTATAAATCGGCAGTGATGTGACCATATGTACTTCTTGTTCATCGTCAAAGAAATGGCGATGGCGAAAAGGCTTAGGACGTAATGGTGGCAAGAAATGTGTAGGTTGAGCAGCTGCCTCAGCTGTCATTTGGTAGCCTTGGAGGTCCTCATCCGTTGACCATGATGAATCGGCTGTAGAGGTGGGACTAGGACAATCAGAATCCCATCCATTGACAAGAGGTTTTTGCTGAGCATATGTGCAAGCCACGTAATTGGCTGCAGAGTTAAAAGCATCAATATCGAGGGTTGGAGGTGAATGGAAGATACATGTAGCCTCGGTCTGAGTTGCTACAGAAACCGTCTGCTTAGGTCCCTGAAACTGAGCAACTTGCTGAAGCTGAGCAACTTCCACACCAATTGATGTAAGCCATTCCAGGTTGCGGTGTGAAGCTCGATGCATTGTTCCAGATACACTGAGGAAGCAGTAGTGGAGTCAACGGAAGACAAATACCAAATGATGGAGTGGTCATAAACAAGGGGTAGAGTATCCAGGGAGGGGAGGGGGTGGGTGTATAGGCGAGGAATCACAGCTGGTGTGAAGAAAGGTCTGACTAATTTAGATTAAGAGATTTCACATGTGTTCGGATTATGTAATTAGAATGAAACTGCTTGAATGTTGTTGGAACGCTGTGTTGTGGTTTGTGTCTGACCGTCACTGCCTGGTCCTGGCAGGTCGGTCCGAGGGATGAATTCATATGTCATGAATTCATATGTCTCATTAAGCCATATGAGATCTTAAAGGCAACGACAAGTCTGTATAACAGAGGAGAATGATAAGTAATTGGTAACAGACCAACTCCATTCATGAAATATTCATTAAAGTATCACATAGATACATGTGGCATGAATATGTGCAAAAGAGGAATACGACATAAGCAGAAGGCCATCCATGAAGTGATTTATTAAACTAATTATCAGTTGGAAGAAGACTGATAAGCTGCAGGAAACTGATGTCGGGCTCCCATTGGCTCATGGGTATCACCCCGTCACACATCAATTTGACGAGAATAGAAGTGATCAGTCCACAGTCAACTGAAATAACTCTAAATATTTATGGACAGAGAAGCTGGTGTAATTATTTGGGAGATTAAATTAGATATCTGTTATTTATTTGAGATGAGTTGTGAGTCAGGATGCCGACGAAACAGGACATTGCAACGAAAAAGAACGTTGAAAAGATACACAGGATGCTGAGCTACAATCGAAGTTAGCATGTTTAGCAGGCTAAGACAGTGCCAGTGACGACACTCTCCGATACCTTTTGACGGTAGTCTTTTCGAGGGAAACGTGTCCTAAAGGAAGGAGATGATCCTATGATAGGAGACGTTCTTTGAGAGCTATATGCGTCTCAAGGGAAAAGCTTGGAGAAAAGAAACCTAGCTAGAATTGTGCTCTTATATGGCTACTAGCAAAAATGAAAGAAAGTATATTTTGTATAAAAGATTATTATGGAATACATGTAAACATGAAATCGAGAGACTAAGCATTTTGGCACGGCCAATATGCCACGTGCGGACGACCCTTTAAATTGTCTGTGGACAAAATATAAAGGTTAGGACTATTGAAGCAAGACACTGTCACTATGACACTTGCTGATGATACTTTTCAGTGAGCTGGTGAAGTAGACCACGAGCAGGTGATCCCTTCAGGTGTTAGTTGACGATAGTAAGCGACATATGCATGATTTTGCTGACATACAGGTATGCACCATACATAGGTTGACATAAAAGATCCGAATTAAGCAATTTCGACTTACACAGCTGTCATTGCAAACTGTTTCTATATATATATTTATCTATTTATTTATCTAATTAAGTTTGTCTATAGATATGTTAGTTGACCTAAGGTCAATATTGTGCAAAAGAGAGTAGGTACCAGAGTACCAAAATAAGACACTGATGTCATAGGATTATGGTCCAATGGTACTTGAATTACCTAGGATCACATCGAAGTAATGAAAGGAAAATTAAATTGAGTCTTGTGTTTACCAATTTATTGACATGTCTATGAAAACCAAAACTCTAATTGAACTATTGAAGGTATGCACGTGGATATACCATATGCAACTGGACATAATTGCCAAAGTGACAACTCATAGCCAGGTGGCATTTTCTGTCGATTTCCGTGTATCTTTATTATTCATAAGTGAATGTCTGCTTTTTATCGAACTGCTTTACTTTTTATTATGAAAGAAGCTTAATGCAAACATCCCTGTTGCATGAAAGAAAATGAAGGAAATGAAAGAAGGAAACCTTCTGTCGCATTCTCACAGAAATAAATAAGACAAGGCAACAAATACAAAAGCCTGGTTCGGACTTTGGAGGATAGGAGGTGTTTTATCTTCAAGCGTAACTCACTGAGCCATTGCTTGTGTCAATGTGAATGCCATTTTCATGCCTGATATGCCAGGAGAGCTGTGGAAATTAGCAGTCCAGAGCCTCACTAAGTATCTGGAACGGATTTCTTTCCGTGCCTCAAGATGTGGCTAGCAGGGACGTGTCCCCGATGGGATTCGAAGCGACGAACTTCAACTTCTTCTTGCGAGAGAGCTGGCAAGCCAGTTAAGACGCGAAGACGCTACCCCTAGACCAAGGCCGAACCGGCCAACAGCATATTTTTAAGACTTTTACTGACCGATGTATGCTGCTGAGCTGGCGGAGAGCCTCGTTTTCATTTCAGACCGAAAAAAGTGTTCTAAAAATAGACACTGAAGATAGCGAGTAATGATTCATGCATGTGGCCAAAATAAATGTGCTGTAACAATCTAATTACCGTTTTATATTAAAAGAAAGGGAAATTAATGCAGGTGTCTGCTACACTCTTGCATTATGTCTCAAGAATTCAGAATTCAGAGGCACTTTCTCCGTTCGTTTGTCAGTATATGACAACGCTGAAGATGCAATCATAAGTAAAGTGCACTTTGAGCCAATTACAAGAACTCCAAGTCAGTAGACTCGGTGGCGACATTGGTAGCGCGTCCGGACACTAATGTTAAGATTTTGATTTTTGAAGGAAGAAAGGTAATATGCGAGGTCGCGGGTTCGAATCGCAGGGATGCTGCAATGAACTTCATATAGAGAATGGCTTGTAAATGGAATTGGAATATAAAGTATTTATTGAATGGTAGGACATAAGATGTACTTCATGTACATTGGTAACACGATAGTCAGCATTGTAATGAAGAGGAAAGAATACCTGAATATGTTCTTGTATGCTGGTAACCATGAACATTTGTGCATGGTCAGCACGAAAGAAAATTTGTGATTGGTCAGGATAAAGGTTTACGTGGAAGAATAAAAGCATGTTGTCCCATCCATACATTCCAGGGTAGGACTGATAAGGCTAAGTTAACACTGCTATTTTACAGTTCTGTTATCATTTTTGTCGATATAGTATTTTCTATATATTGAGTGCCTTGTTTCAGGAACAATGTGCTAAATATATCGGTTGAGAGTTCTTCACCTGTTTTATTGCGAAAGGTTGGAAGCATTCAAATCAAGAGGATAGTGAATCTGTATTCCAATCAGGACAAGGACAATACCGCAAAAGGAAGAAACGGTGTGATTTCCAAAGGATTCACCAGGCACTTCAAGCACTGCTTGGACAAAGTCGGTTCCAGTCTCACTACTATTATCAAATTGGCAGAAGACAAGATGAAGGTACTGTAGGATGACTGCCGCCCTGCTTGGCAGGTCCAAAAGGGAATCATTGTCAGTGATCACTGAATGGAGAACTATGGAAGAATGCTATAGTGAAGCTTTATGAAGAGGATATTTTACTTTATGATGTCTGGAGGTTGATGTCTTGTTAATAGTGCACAAGAAATTTTTGGATGATGACCAAACCATGCATTGCTGGAGGAAGTCCAGACGATGACAATGCATTATGTACTCAAAAGCTGAGACAAGGAAGAAGGACCAGTGCATTGTATAAGCCTTGAGAAAACAAGAAAGGATAGCCCAATGCGAGGAGACGACATTGTGTTCGGATAAATTTATCATGGATTCACATGCGTGGGTAGGAGACCATTTTTGTGTGCAAATGACTCATTTGTTTCCACGGCGCTGTTCAGAAGTTATCATTAATTATCACTCTTGATAGTGACGACTGAGGCACAGCTATATTTGCAAAATGCTGGTCATCGTCAATCTTTCATTTCGGGTAGTCAGGGATGTGTTGCATTGTGTAACAGAAACACAAAGCAAGGACACTTATCTCACATTTGGAACCAAGTACTTTGCAAGATATAATGGGTACGCCATAAGGAAAGATCAGTTGCGAACAAACCAGGAAAGTGATGCAAGCACCTGTTCATTAGGCAAAGTTGAGGTTGCATCAGACCGCTTGGCGTTACTTAGGTATTATTGCAAAGGCATATTTGAAATGAAAGCCTGGGGAACAGTGACATAAGTCATAGATAAGGAGTTATGGAAGAAATGCTGGACGTTCATTAGACCATGTGTGACAGCATGTGGAAACATGCAGAAATGCTGATTAAGAACTTTACTGGAAACAACATTCGTATATATATATGTGTGTTTTTGTTGACATATATACATGATAAGAGTGGAACTATTGCATCCATGCAATACTCTGAGTCAGTTTTAATTGTGCAATTACTGTTAAGGATGTGTAATTTCAACACAAGGTGGCATTGCAAATAACAACGATTACAGTCGACTATCCAAGGAGTCTTGATTGAGGAATCTGACTGGTGTGTCATTCACAGACCGCCAAGGTGACTGGTGAGACACTATAAAGTGTGTGTCTGAAACAGATATGTGTTCTGGGAGAAATGATGTTTCGTGTTGGGTAAACACATGGAGTAGGTAAAATGCAGGACATGAAGTGTCGTCTGGCAAATAGACAAACGAAACTGCAGTCGGTTTAGGTTAAGTAAACATGAGAAATGTGGGGAAGGCGTTTTTCAAGTAGGGGTGGCTAGGAGAAAGTTTCAGCTTACTAAATCCGATAAATAGAAAGTAGAAATAGCAACTTTAGAAGGAGGGGTGAATAAACTGTTGAAGGTGTGCCATTCCTGTGAAAAGAGAAACATAAAGTGGAAGAAGGGTGGTAAAAGAGAGCAGTGGAAACGTTTTAGAGTGCTCCCTGGGGAGATGCTTTTGTTTATGTAAACAGATTCTGAAGAGTCTGCAAATTCTTTTGCTAAAAGGTTATAGAGTAGTTCTAGGTATGTCTATGGCTTACAGTAAGGAAGAGAGGTCGCTATCCTTCTCTAAATTATCGACTTTGCCATAAGTCTGAGCTTTGATATAATAGGATAAATATTATATTGAAAATAAGACTTAATTCTCAGAGGTTATCATATAATATCCTGCATCGGTAAAATTACTAGCACAAAGGTTCTGCAGAAAATCACATCTGCCCACAGAGATTAGGTGAAAGTGAAGGGTGAAAATATTAATACACTGATTGCTTGGACATAGTAAGTGGCCAATAGGGTAGGCATCAGTTGAGACTGACTGCGATTGTACATCAGAAACAATAAACCACAAGTAGATTACTGCACACTGCCGCAATGCAGAAGCAAACTAAATATTCACCTTGATTATCTATGCTCGTTATGCAATTTATTTCACCAGTTATGCAGCATGCACCATTTGACAAAACTAGTTATGTCATTAAAGGTTATGACAGTGTGCCAATTGAAAGCTGCTATAATAGAGTTTTACAGTATAAGGGTCAGGTTGGATATGATTGATGTCATGACTTCAACTGATAAAATGTGTATATTAAACAGGGTTGGGCACGAGTACATGCAAATGTACTCGAGTACGAGTACGAGTACTTGACACATCTACGAGTACGAGTACGAGTACGAGTACAGCTTTTTCTGAATGTACTCGAGTACGAGTACGAGTACTTTCAAATGTACTCGAGTACGAGTACGAGTACATTTATGGAGTTTCGAACCTTATTAGTCTGATATTTAAAGCAATAAAAGCATTATTGAGGTAAAATAATTGGGTGACAATATAGCATATTAGTGAAGGCTACTACTTATTCCCCTTTGTTAATCGAAAGGGAACTATAATAATTTACAATGGTATTTGAAACTACTTACTGAGCTGCCAATCGCTGAATCCAGGGTTGGAATCCAGTTCCAGCCAGGTCGCCTGGACCTATGTTGGACGGCAGTTTCAAATATCCTTCGCCTCATTGCCATGTCCTAATTAGCCTAAGGAGTGCATAAATATAGGATGTAAATCTACAGGGGAGAAATGAAGTACTAAGTTAACTATTATGTTAACTATGTTTAGGCCTATTTTAGACGGAATGGTTTGAGAAGTAGAGGGCAATTATTTACTGCAATAATTTAGAAACAAATGACTTGACATGAATCCGTGGCTTCAACGGGAATATGATTGTCTCTTGTGATTGTCAGTTTTCATTTCATTTGAATGTCTTTTTTCAGTGCCAAGAATTCGTTAAAAACACATATCAAAGCTGGCAAGGCAGATTTAGTAAACAATTAAATAGAATATAATTAATTTATAGCACGTATAGAAAAATTAGAAATGGTTATTTCGTTCAGCCAACAACATTTTTCGTTAGATAAAATCATAACATAATTATTAGTTCTGGTGAAAGAAAGTATAAGGCTTTCTGAAGACATGATATTTCAGATGAAAATAATTTAAAGTAGTAAAAATGCTGTCAACTGCCTGTTTATGAATACATTTGTATTGTTGACCTTTTTTTGAAAATGCATTTCATCTGAGTAATACGTAAAACTGTGATTACTTCTTAATGTTCACTTTGGTTATTTTGCGGAATATATATCTTCAATTCAACAAATGAATCAGGCAAGAAAATCAGAATGTTGTTTTCCGATTTCCGTAAAACGTCGATTTAACCAAGAAAAGGTTAAAACGGAAACGGCTCTAGATATGCTTAAAATAGGGCTAAAAACGTAATTTAAAGACTTAGATGTATCATTTAGAAGTAGCTGAATACAATGGTTGAAGTAACAATACTGTATCTTTCATAATAAAGCCAGTATCAGCCTGTAAATTACGATGTTTTGATTTGCGCAAAAGGTGTGAAAATTACAAATGGCAGCTATTTGACCAAAATTGATCTAAATCAAAATGGTTTTTCCTTGAGGTGGTTAATATGATCAAACTATTTGTTGTAGGCCTACTGAATGAATAGTTATTTAAGACTTGAATATGAAAATCAGGCATCAAAGTTATACAGATAACAACACAATGTCATGGTAGACCATTCCATAATTTTGGTCAATTCCAAGGCTTGTTCAGTGTGTGACTTACAAAGTGTAGGCCTATTGCCTGTATAGGTCCCTGATTACAAAAGACTGCACACTATATATTTTCATTTTTAAAAAATACTTATTCATATTTCACATATATATGCAACTTTAGGTGTTAAATAATTTAAAAAGCATCTTTGCAGGTTTTGAGAAATTGAACTATGAATGGCATTAAATAAACCATTTTGTAATGTTAGACACATTTCTTCAATATTAGGTTGACCTTTTTGATTAAAGAAAATATTGGACATTTGAAAGAGTAAGGATGGCTTGGAATCAAAGATCTAGATTATGTAGTTTTATCTTGTTCAAATCTTTATTTTATTTTTCATAATTTAGTTGCTTTTGTGGTCAAGTTTCTTCTTTTGAAGCTTCAATTGTACTCGTGATGTACTCACTACGAGTACGAGTACTTTAGCAATGTACTCGAGTACGAGTACGAGTACTGTACTCATGATTTGGCACGAGTACTGAGTACATGCGAGTACTTTGAAAAATGTACTCGAGTACACAAGTACACGAGTACATGGGTACTCGTGCCCAACCCTGATATTAAATCATGAATGACAATCACAAATGGATGTTATAGTTGTCAATGCACAGAGGTAAGGGTCAGGTTGGATATCATTATCATGATTCTTATTGGACACTAAAAATGGATTATTTGTGTGTTGAGTTGTAATCACCACAACAAGGTTAGGTCTAGGTTGGATAAACATATTAAAGGTAATGAGTTAAAATACGTATGTATTGTAAGTAAGTAGCAGGTTGAGGGCAGGTTGGACAAAGAGCATTACGATCTCGCACCTCCACGAGCCAAGAATATGAGTGGCACGACAATAGTATTGAGACAAATAAAGGTTTAATAACTTAAGTCATAGGGAAGAAAGGTCGGCCTGTAGGTCTCAGGTTCGAAATGCAGTCGAACAATGGAGACAGACCATACTCCTGAAATACAAAATGCCAAGCAGATACACATGATATCTGAGATGGATAGTTGATATATACTTGGAGATGACCGTCACGCCAACGGGCTGATGTTATTGTTGAGGTGACTGCACTGTCATCATCGAGAGTACAGGGCCATTCATGAAGTGCAACCCAGGGCCTGGTTGAGTATCATCTTGCCGAGATTTAAAATATAAAAGAAGAGCGTCAGGATTAGAAATAGACATGTTATAAGAAGGCTGGGGTAATTGGTGCAAAGGATGTGAAAGGTCATTGGGATCAAGCAATGAATGGGACGAGGGCCCAGGCTTGACCTGTGGGGCTGGGGTAGAGACTGGTAATGGAGGCCCTTGAGGTTCCTCACTGTGTAATTGCATAGTGGCTGCAGCCACATCATCAATTTTAAGATTCTCAGATAGAATTTGAATGCGCAATTGTTGCTGGTTATAAATTGGTGAACCAGTCTTGGAACGAACCATACAATGTTTCAATCTACCTATATGAAATAGACCTGGTAAAGTGCGGTCGTCAATTGTCTTAAGCAAAAATTGATTCAAAAGTGGCTCAGCTGCAATATACAATGGCCCAATAAGCTTAATGCTTAATTTGGTGGAATACTGCACCCCGGTGTATTTAGGTGCCAGTAATAAGACAAGGTCTCCTTCTTTGAAAGAATGTAGTTTTGGCATACGCTTAGCGTGTTGTTGGGTCTGTCTAATCTTAATTTTATTATGAGAAATCACAGCTTGTTGTCTAACGAATCGCAATTTCTCTCTAATCGATGACACGTAATGATCATAAGAAGTAGCAACCACAGAAAGAGCTTCAGGATTAATGTCCACAAGATTGCGGTCTTATCTAAGGAAGACAAGGAAATTAGGAGAATGTTTGGTAACTGCGTGAGGCAACGAATTATAAGTTTTACAAGCATATGGAATAAGGGATGGCCATTGAGAATACTTATACTCTATCATAGTTAACAATAAGTTCGAAACAGATTGAATAGCCCTCTCAGCCATATTGCTTGAATGTATCATTGTAGGGACAAGGTGTACCTGAACATTCAATGACTTAAATACTGCCGTCATAATTTTACCAACGAAAGAAGCTTCCTTATCACAAGTTACCCTATGAGGTATCATGTATGGCAAACAAAAATGCTCAATAAATTTCTTGGCTATCTCATCAGCCTTTCTACTGCGTAACGGAATCGCCACGACATAACGGGAGAAAATATCTTGTAGGATGAGACAATGAATAATTTGAGCTGTAGCATGGGGAAAGGTTTTGATATCAAAATGTATATGCACAAAGGGAGTACAATCAGTAAGCAGCCTAGGAACGAATTCCCTCTGCTTATTTGTTTCAATAACCTGCGACGAGCGTTGGCAAATCAAACATGTCCTAGCATAATCCAAAATGTATTTCATCAGATTCTTAATATGAAAATTTGAGGTAATGACATCATACAATTTATTAGATTTTACATGAGCACCCAAATTTAAGTGAAAAAATTCAATAATGTCGAAAATATAAATGTTAGGAACAGCCAATTTAAGTATGACGTCATGTCTTTTAGGACTAGATTGAACATAGAATAAAAGTGAATCGATTAAAGCAAAATGATTAGATAATACAACTGCCTGATTTGCCACTTGCTTACTAGTTCGTAACGTACTATATGCTATAAAGTTATAGACCGGTCCCAGATACAAATCCTGCTTTTGAGCATTTATAAGCTGGACTCTATCATGAGGTATCTTGACGTAATGGAATGCATCTGTGATGTATTTACGAATAGCTGGTTCTAAGTCAGCTTGATGAGGCATTTTTGTCAAGATAGTAGGTTGATCACTATCGATGGTCTTGTATTTCATCTCAGTAATAGGTAAGACTGGTCCAGTGGTATGGGTACATTCACTGGTAAGGTGTGACAGTGGTTTCGTAGCCTTTGTGGGTTGTGATGTAGGGAGGGAGATATCATTATCTGAGTGTTCTTTGGCCTGGGCCCTTGTTGTAACACAAAATAGAGAATAGCCAGAAAAGTTGGCATAGAGGTTCTCATAGTAGGTTTGACGAGATGTCAAAAGGGGATGAGTATTGGTATCCAGGAAATTATAATAAGAATGTTGCTCTTCGTCATTAATGCTCCTATCTTTGTCAGACACTGCTATTGGGATAATGGGTTCAGCATCTGCTGGCCATTGGGTGTTATGATGACGAGATAACATATCGACTAATTTCAATTCAGTGTAGGTTGGTTTTACATAATAAATTCGATAGGGGTAATCTTGTAATTTCCAATAGAATTTTGCTATGCGAGGTGTTACAAAATGACTGGAAGATTTAAGGATTTGAGCAATAGGAGCGTGGTCCGTCAGAATTGTAAACCTACCACGTCCAGCTAAAAAAAATTTTAAGGATTGGACAGCAAAGTAAATTGAGAGCATTTCCAATTCCGATATACTATAGTTATGGGTAGCAATATGACCATGTAATCGACTAGCATATCCCAATAAAACTCTCTTAGGTGGATCATCTGCACCATTAGATTGTAACTGATAAAGAGCTGCACCTGAGGCTGTCCTGGATGCATCAGACACCAGGATCATTTCACCTTCAGGTCTTGGAAATGACAAAATAGGTGGGGATGTAAGAATTTTCTTAATGGCATCCCAGGCGGCCTGTTGTTCATCAGTCCAAAGGAATTCATTAGCTTTGCGCAACAGGCGCGTCAAAGGTTCAGCTGTCTTTTGATAAGATGGTATAAACGAAGAAATGAATTGAATTGAGCCCAAAAATGATTTTATCTGTTTTCTAGTTTGTGGAACCTGCAAGTTCATAATGGCATCAATGCGAGACTGTCTAATACGCAAAGTAGGTCCGTTAGGTCCCTGTAAATCAACATCAAAGCCAAGGAATTGGAAAGTAGAATTAGAAGCGAAAGAACACTTAGCCAAGTTGAGAACCAGGCCATATTTATGAAAAAGGGCAAGAACAGCATCAATGAGAGCGAGGTGCTCCTCAGAGGATTCACTAAGATGCAAATAATCATCATAATAGTTGTAAACACATTCTGCATAGGTTCGTGGCAATTCTGTAGTGATTAAAGTCATTATTTCAGCAAACAGTGCCCCCGAATTGATATATCCCATTGGTAATCTAGTATAGGTAATGGACTCTGCATTATAGAATGTAACGACGCCGAGGTACTGACGAGACTGAGGAGTTACTTGACATGCAAAAAATGCCTGCTTTAAATCAATGGCCGTAGCGAAACGAAAAGGACGACTGCCCATTTGCTGCTTAAAGGAATCAATATTAGCACAAGGTCTCTGCAGAAGCTGAAAGGCCTTGTTGACAGAACGCATATCTCCGACCAAGCGGGGATTTTCGTCCGTGCGTGATTTGCGGACTAAAAATAGTGCACTGGTAGCTTGTGTGAGTTCCTTCTTGAAAATTCCCAGTTGCAAAAGCTTCTGTACCTGTTTACGCACGTAGGCGATATCAGCTTGGGAAGTGATATAAGGGCGTGCTTTAAAAGAACAATCAGTGATAAGTTGTTGGGTAATATCACACACATATCGAGTGATGGTTCCTATCTGACCATATAAGCTAAAAGCTGGAGTGTGCGATAAAATTATCTCACGGAGTTTGTCTACGTCTTTAGGCTGAAGTGCACACTTATCAAGCTTCAATTGGTGATTAACTATATCGAATTCGGTCATGCGTAGAGCAGGATCGTCAGGTTGAAGCCATGGATAATTACGTAGTCTAGTTTGAGCACGGGTGTCAGGGTCCATAGCATCATAATCTGGGTATGAAAGCTGAGAAATAGCATTAGGGCCGTTATCTATGATGACGTAATGAGTGTTATCAAGTAAATTATCATCAACAGATTTAGTATCTGGCTGTTGGACTACAGAAGGTGCCGATGTAAAAGGGATATCCATAACTAGCGCTCCTAGAGTGATATCAGCAGCCAAATGTATATCCTCAGAATCTACATTATTAATCCTGATTGAACCAAAACCACTGCGTAGATCGACAAGTGCCTTATAATTCTTTTCAGAGATAATGCGAGATATGTTAACCTCAAATGGACCATTAAAATATTGTGCCAAGTGATTAACTCGAACTGGCACATCACACGATGTATTAGGTGTTATAGTGGTCGACTTATGTACCACAAGTAAAATTTGGTCGACAGAAATATCCATGCGTGATTCTGCTGAACGAAAAACACATTTATATCTAATTTGAGCGTCCAAACCCATGACACAATCAATTGGTGAAGCCACATCGATAATAAAGGTCTTAATGGGAACTTTACACTCACCAAACTGTATGACAAAATAGATAATAGAGAAATAGAAATAGAAGAGCCATTGCCGACCATAAGCTTGATTGGGTCAGCATCAAAGCGAGGAAGGCCCTGCAAAAAGGGACTACGTTTGATAAGAGACGTGCTAACCAAATTGTGTGAGCTGCCAGTATCAAACAAGGTAAAGAATTTAGTGCCATCGGGCAAAAGTGATGGGATAAAGTTGCAATCATGAATCTTGATAGATAGGGGGGTAAGAGGAATAGGAGGCTGAAGTACAGCATATAAGATATCAGGGAAGTCGTCCCCAACAATTACATCTGAATCAGGAAAATCATGAAAAATAAAAGTTTCAGAGAGGGCAGAAGTGCTAAGATCATTAGATTCGATAGGAGAAAAGTGGTGAGAGTCTAAAGTATTAGTAGATGCTAAGTTAGGACGAGACACGGTTGTATCTGAGCACAGTCAAAATGATCCGTTGCGTCGTGGTTGCTGATGTGGTGGTCCCTGTGAACGATTTTGAGGCGGTGGTCGTTGGTTGCGAGGGAAAGGGCCAGCGCTCTGAGAGCGGTAAGCAGTTCTAATGCCATTAGGGTACTGAACACGTGAGTTGTTAGGGGCATTGCTGTTATACTGCTGTTGCGCAGAGTTTGCATTGCCATGCTGCTGATTATTAAAGTTCTGGTTATTCTGGGAGAATAGTCTATTATTACCAGATCTGTTGGAGTTAGCAAATCCATTGGCTGAAAGATTTCTGTTCGAATTACCGAATCTATTAGGAAAGGGTCTGCTAGGTCGATTATACCGTTGAGTGAAGGCATTGTTTGCAGAATTATCACGATTGTATGAACGTCCGGCAGACTGGTAATCAGGAGATGTTGGTAGACTATATTGCTGGTTGGGAATGAATCTGCGACAATGAGTAGCTATATGACCTCGGAGTCCACAACGGAAGCAAGTAGGACCAGAAAAAGAAGATTGACCATAAGGCATTTGCTGAGAGACATATTGGGGTTGAGTGTCATCCATGGAAGCATCTCGAGGTCCGAGTATCTGAGGCAATTGCTGCAGAGATTGATTAAGAGCGCCCATGGATTCCTGTAAAGTGAGCAAAGTTGATTGCGAATTCCCTGTATCGAATTTCGTACTAGGGATTTTAGTAACATCAACGTGCTGAGCGATAACTTCGCGCTCCATGATACTTTGCACTATTGGAATTAATTCATCAAGAGGTTTGTTATCATCAATTAACTGAAGAGAATGCTGTAAGGTCAGGGGCAATCCCTTACGAAAGTATAAAGCCACAACTGATTCAGGTAGGCCCAAACGTGACACCAATTCCTTAATCTCATCCAAGTACTTGCCAACGTTATCACCATAGGTGATACGTTTCTGAGACAAAGCATCGAGGATAGATGCTCGACTCCTTAGCAATGAAAATTTATCTAAGAACAACTTCTCAAGTTTAACCAAAGTCATGGGCTGCAGAGCATTACACCAATTGCGAGCGTGTCCTTCAGTGAACAACTGCAGGCGATGTAATATCTGCTGGTCATTTAAATTATGTAATTGGACATGATCCTTAAATTTAGTGATCCATGCCTGTGGTGTCAAACTATCGGACTCTCCATTAAATACTGGAGGTTTCATCTCTGAAAAATTAAGAGGCTTAGTTCTAGGCTGTGTTTCGGGCATTTGGGTATTAAATGCTGCTGCAGGAAATGAAGAAGGCAGGGAACCCGAATGAGATACAGGGAAGGAGGAAGAAATTGGGCGTTGAATAGATTGAGTAGCTCGATAAGACGCATCTCTGGTGTCCTGATAGGAAGGTGGGTAGTACACAGATGTGCGCAAGCTAGTAAGGTCTTGTGGCTGAGATTGAGCCTGGGAATTAAGATTATTAAAAGTGGAATTAAAATCATGGAGGTCATGGAAGGCCTGGGTAGTTGAAGAGGCTTGGGACTGTGTAACCTGTTGGGAAAAATGCGAGGGTTGATTAGCATGTTCAAATAATAATTCATCACCAGTACGAGTTGCAGGTGCATGAGAAAAGGTGCCCGATGTGGCATTGTAATTGGAAGGGTTGGAAACACCTAAGGTCTGGTTGTTTGAAGCCATATTGGAACCAGAAGGAGACTGAGCAGATAGACGATGCAGAAGCGTCTGATGGCTGGGATCGGTGTAACCTATAACTGGTTTACGACTAGAATGAGGAGTATGAGAAGGGAATAGTACTTGGGTGGTGGTATTAGCTGTACGTGGTCTGGTGATAGTATTTACAGTATATGAGACTGTAGCAAACTGAACTGTATTTGTAAGAGAAGTCTGTGCAGAAGTTAGGGATGCAGGCTGGCTTCCCTGAGTAGAAGTATTAAAGGGGGCGGGGGGTACAGTGAAGGAAGAAGGTCCTGGTGCAGGCCGGGTGGTCCTGGGCGACGTGTCAGTCCGCGGGGGAGGTTGTCGTGCGTGGCCCGGGGGAGACGATGGGGGTGTTGTTGAGATGAAGGATCCTGATGAGAGTGATTAAATTGAAGGTTATTAAGAGACTGGTCGAATTCGTAGTTTTGATAGGCGTTATTAGAAACGTTATCAAGCAGAAAAGGGTCCTCAGGAGGAGGGACGTAATGGTGGTGACGAAGACCTCCCAATGAAGGAATTTGGTCGTCGCTCAATTGTGATCCAGGCACACGTGAAGGGGTATGATGTCGAGGGGAGAGTCGTGGACTGACGTCTGGGGTGTGATGGTGATGAGTATCAGAACCGTGTAGAGAATGACCAGGAGAAGCAGGAGGTGATTGGGGGTGTTCAATGTTGTCTGCAGTAGACGTAACAGGAGGGGTTTGTGCAGCAGCACCAGGCTGTTCGTCAATATCAAATGAATGTGACACAGGCATTTGTTGATTAGTATTAGCAAACGATGATGCACCAGGTTGTTGAGGGTCTAATTGATGTATAAGAGAGGCGTCAGAGTGACCAGCCTGAGAGGCAGAATTATCCTCACTTATTTCAGCCCTATGAGAATTTTCGAGATTATCAGCAATATTAAAATGACGCACCTGACGTTCAGATTCAGAGAGAGCTGGGGATTTATCCCTATCAAAATGCTGTTTATCGGAGTTTTCACTATCAAAGGTATGGCCAGCGGGATTATCTTTACCGGAATTATCAACTTTATCCCTAGCAACCTTAAGAGCAAGATGTGAATTTTCCTCGTCGGAATCAGAATCGTGTCGGCCAGGTGATGCTTCACGAGATTTTAAATTATCATGAGAGGGTGTGGAAACACGGGATCCGTCAGCAGTATCCCCAACTTCTACATGTAAAGGAACAGTCAATGAGGATTTATCTGGTTGTTGGGCAATGTGTTGGCCCGAGATATTAGGCTGTTCACCTGAAAGTGCTGTGTCAGTGTAAATCTCAGTCGCATCAAGATGTCCCTTAGTATTTGCAGTATCGCCCTGACTTGTACTAGCAGAGGATGAGTCAGATTCTGACATCATGAGGGTAAGAGGGTAAAGCCATACATTGGTAGGTTTTCTCAAATACGTATTATAACGAGCAAAAGAAGCCTCACGAAACAGAGCAAGCTCCGGTAAGGTAAGAGTCAAATAGCCAAGTTGGTCTAGTATCGACTCGTAGACATGCCATTGAGTGTTCTTTTTAGTGGCAGCCAACAATAACCATTCATGAAAGAGAAGTGTAGGAGTGCGATGTTTGATATAACGAGAAGCACGAGCAGACAAATATCCCCTATCAACTGCTGTCTGAGCTTCCAAACGGAATTTAAGTAACCACTGCTGAAGTGTCAGCTGTGTCAACGGGACAGACATTCAGAGCGAAAATAGAAGTAAGAAGAGTAAGCGTACCGTGCATACTAGCACTTACTAGAGCAAAAATATAACTAATTTGAGGGAGAGTACGTATGAAAAGAGAGCCCAAAGACAAAATAAGAGCAAAGGCTACAAAATGTGCCACAGCGATTCCCTGCAATAAACGTGGGTGTAACTCATAACACATGTTAACTAATGACCCGAAAAAATAAGGAAATTAACATATAACTTGAGAGCCATATGAGATAAGAAATATCAGCAATAGGGATGGGATGAACAGGAGAAATAATGCGAGTCGAAATAAGTAATTACTTGTCTCGCTTTGAATATATATATATAGAATCCAGGAATAACTGTAAAACGTCACTGGACATGGAGAAATAAAGAAGAAATGCCTAACACACAATTCAATAAGAAAGAACACTCACTAGATTGCCTGATTAAAAGAAAACCAAAGTAACTGGCATTGGCTAGATAAAAGTAGAGCAGTAGACCCGAGATAAAAAAATACAACACGATACACTATCAATAGTCAGTGCGCGCAATGTCAATAAATGAATGGGAGCGTGCATAAATGAAGAAGCGCATGCTGTTATTCAAGAAAAACAATAATGGAACGATAGTCAGAATGTGATAATCAAATTCTCCAGAATGTTCGCCGGACGGGTAATGGCGATTTAGATTTTAAAAGAAAATGCAGTGTTGCATATGTGAGTTGCAAAGTGAGGAGAGAAGAAGGCAGAATAGCGTGGCCATGGGACCAGGTTATTAGACCTTAAGTGCCGTGTATAGAAAATCTGAATAGTATGCTATGTGATTGGAAATAGACAGACATATTGTTGATGTAATGTTAAAATATAAAAATAAAGCACAGATAGCCTAAGAAAACATTATAAAGAGAAGAAAATAATAAATTAAGGAAATAAGAATCAAGTGCCTTTCCTATTAATGTTTGCAAAATGAGCTCCTACCGTATTGGAAGATGTGCTGTGTTGCAAGCAAGGCCTAATGATGCGAGAGATGCCCCAGAGACTTGAGTGCGTTGTCTGGTCCGGGTCTGGATGAGGTGTGTAGGTAAAGTTGTGAGAAGTGTGGAAGATGAGAGGCAGGCATATCGAAGCTGAACGTGAGCTAATAGGTAACCAAATAAAGATATGGGCGAAGCCCCTGAGCTACCTGGTAGGAATATTGCGCCCCCTATACTAGTGGGTGAATTAAGGCGTGATAACATAGCTAGCATACTAAAACTTGAATTTTTATATGTGTACGAAGAAGGAAAATCAACTATCATTGGCGACATGGCAGAACAATAGCCAACTAAGAGACCAAAACATCTATCGGTGGCATGGAGTAGAACCGATGCTCTCTATCCATAGCTGGCTAACCCGCTATGCATGATATGAAGTTGTGACATAATCGAATTTCTACATCAAAGTAGTGGACTTCCTTTATGCGAGGAAACCGTAGGCCCATAGCATTGCAAGGCTAGTGTTTCGGAAGGAAACGTCACTAAATTTGAATAAACATGGTAAATCAAGAGACAGTGTGACACA
The DNA here is from genome assembly GCA_026936325.1 of Platynereis dumerilii. NCBI lineage: Eukaryota > Metazoa > Annelida > Polychaeta > Phyllodocida > Nereididae > Platynereis > Platynereis dumerilii. The sequence continues at coordinate 69,079,396 of JAPTHN010000005.1, read as the reverse complement.
GCAGACAAGCGCCAAGAAGCCGCAGACCGGACTCTCCTCCATGCCATCTTCGCAATGTTTCTCTCTCTCTCAGAGGTAGCTAATTGATGTTACTGAGTAGATGGACTCATTACCGGGGATCCTGCGGGAGACACCTTAGCACTTGCCACCACGAAACACCTACTCAAGAAATACCAGAGGCTCGACTGTTTAGGTTCACTTATTCGTTTAATACTCAATTTATAGACAGTTACATCAAGAGTCATTCAAAGAACAGAAGCTATTCAACGTATCAATACATTAAACAACGATCTTAACGAATTACGTATACTGTTAACTAAATGCCATCTCAATCAACCATGACCTGGGGTTCCTTTAAGAGAAACCCTTGATCATACCTCTAACAACAATACCCTTACCTGACGAATCGTCACTGCGTCAGGGAGACAGGAAGCCCCCCTGCTACCTCAGCGGGAGCGGGCTCTCTTCTGGCTGGGCAAACAAGCTTGCCCCCAGAGATTGCTACTAGGATGTTCTGCGGCTGCGCAGAAACACCAGGGTAACTGTTGCCATGGAAACATGGGGTGAGTTCTACCCCGTTGCTATCATTGTAGCTCATTACACAATAATATAATATATTACATTACTTTTATACAATAATAATATAAATGACATTACAGAATTAAGGTCTTGAGGTTCATGGCGATTTGAGGAAACTTCCTACAAGAGGAAAGGATGAAGACACCTCTGAAGCTAAAAGCTCAGCGGTGACATTAGATTCCCAGGCAGCTGATTGCCAAAATGTCTGATGTGGAACCATCTGTCTTTGGAAGACTAAAGTGATAACAGAGCTGTATAGAGCAGACAAGCTATTGCAAGTTAATTCAGCTGGGGCCTGCCGTATATGACAGAGAAGGGGATAAACATATGAAAAAGACTTCTTTATGGCGTGAGTTATCAAAACACATCTTTGAGACTCATAAATGCTCTGCAACTGCATAAATTCACCATAACTCCGAATGCAAAATAGATTTTCTCTCATTCCATAATCTCCCCCATCAATACTTAGTCTCAAAACCCTTAAAAATCCAGTCAGTTGCTCAGGTTTAATCACTTGTTGATATAATAATCCTTTCCAGGTTACACTGTGGGTGGCAACATTCCTATAAGGCCTGTTTAAAAAACGATGAAGCCACAGGGCGTAGTTTCTTTAGGGTCTCAAAATTTGGTACTTCAGCAATAGCTCTATAATTTGTCATTTTATTTTTGCATTCTTCCCAGCTATCATCAGATTTTTACAAGGAAACCTCCAGCAAACAACAGACCTACAGAGTTTTTGCAGTTGATGTATAGTCATAAAATGGAGATGGCAATTTGGCTAATGAGCACTTATTCGCTCATAAAGTTGTGCAATAAGACAACTTGATGGAATGCATTGTAATTACGGATAAATACTGCAATTTGCGAGATATTTATTTCCCTCCTCTTGTGTCAGGTTTGCAGTTTGATGTAGACTGGATTGATATTAATGAGACTAGCCCTCATAAATTGCAATTGAAGCAGAGACACATTTCCTGATGAAGTGTTCAGCAAAAAGAGCCTTTGTATCTGTAACTAGATCTTTTGAAATTCATCCAAGTCCAACGAAGATTGATGCAGATTTGAGAAAACATCTGAGAAACTGAGGAAGGACAAAGAAACTGAACTCATAGGAGGAAAAAATGGGCACAAACCAGCTTTTCTGCAAGCATAAAAGTAAGTAAAATTCAGGAAATTATTTTTTCATCACTTCAAAGAACACTTAATTAGCAACATATATAAACAAAATCTAGATCGGTAATAAAACAGTTTGATCCCATGCACTCTTACTGCAAACTAGACTTATGAACAACTTTTTCTTGCATCAGTAGAGTCACAATACGCAAAGCTGGAAGATATTTCACATTTGTTAAAGTCAGTACCAACTGAGTTTAACCTCTGTAAATGAAATGAGACCGGATTAGCTTGGTTTTTGCCCGAGTATGTTGCTGCTAGATGGAGCTTGTTTATTTCCTGTGTTGGTCAATCATGATCTTAACTACTTATTGGAAGTCAATAAAACCGGAAATCCTGCATTTTCCCTCTGCTTTTGGAACGGTAGAAATGACGCTAAATATCCAATAAGACAAAAAGAACATGTATGCAATGAAAGATGTCCTGTGAGAGGTACAATTTCACATGCAGGATAACAAATCAATGACCTAGTTTTTGAACACATTTTTTTTATCTGTTGCCCTGAGACTAACTGAGTGACCACTAATCTTTGACTTGTCAGAGTAAGCTACAGCTGCATGTGTGCAATATCTCTCTGTGTCACCAAAGGTGTTGGTTCCAGATAGCATTATCTGTCAAAGAATCGCAAAGCCATGCATGCTTTTCATACTGAATAATGACCTTTTACAGTAGACAAACTTCGAGTGTTTACATGCAATACACTTCTGGGCTGTTACTGACATCACATCCCTATCCCTGCCATGTTCAGTGACCATAACTTTGATACCTCATAAACGTGTGACTGACTCATAGCCCATACATACCATGTTGTGTGATAGGTGTCATAGCATTCACCAGTGACCTCACTCCAGTCTCTCTGAGTAATAGGCCTGCAATCAACAGAGCTTGACCACTGTCAATGCTACAGATCCCCAGCTGATCTTGGTGCCTGCTGCTCCTGACCACAAGTGCTTCATTTTAGCGAAGTTATAACAAACAGATTAATCTTCCTCTGGAGTGACAAACAGAATTCACAGTTTGAGATATTCAAAGCAATTGCATCTATGTTTGAATGTTTAATTGTTGTCTGTTTGTTGTTCCAAATATTTCTTTGAGGAAAAACACAAACAATTACCTAAATTATAGATATTTCAGGCCAGAAAAAGCTGTGAAGGATTAGAATACTTCAGAATTTTATTGAACTTGTTGGCAGGGCAAGTGTAAACGAGCTATGCAATGGAGGGATACCCCTGGCTTTCTTGTGTAGCTCCCTTGTTCATCAAACAGGTTGCTACATTTTATATACACAAAAACCCTGCTAAGACACAAGCATGCATATAATTCCGTCACACTTCTGCCATGATTTATAACTCACTATCGCAATTCAGATGCATAAGCTTTCATGTTGACTGACTGTCAACACCACATCTATCATGAAGAGAGGAATGATTATTGTCAAATGGGTCAGATTTATGACTCAGTGACTGCACTTCATATGACAACTGTTCTACTGCCCATTCACTTAGCATTGCTCTGATACACGTCACTGAGCCAGATGTTGGTCACTGCTGCATCTATACATGTCATTAGAAGTCCTATGAGTCAGTGAAAGAGCCACCAGTTTCAATGGTAAAGATTGAAGCAACAGCTTTAGTGACCTCATTGATACTCTGAAACCAATCACTTGTAAGCACTCGAAGTTTGTCTTCTGTAACACCTCCCACAGTATGGAACATTTTGGGCACGATAGCACTGATAACAAACTTACACATATACTTTGAAATACTAGCAACAGATGTGAGCATGACAATGCAAGATAGTAGTGATTTGGGAATGGCAGAGGCTGCACTATAAATATTCTCATTTTCAGGTAGACAACATTGCTGTGAGCAATATTAAAACAAGGTCACTGTCTGTTTTGTCTTTTGTGAATGAACCAAAGCATCTTTAACAAGATTAGTTTATGTTTATTCCAAATATATAATTGCATTTGCATACTGCATAACCAAAAACTGAGGCATCAGTACTCTCAGTCAGACAACTTACTTTGTCCAGCACAAGATTGGCTGCTTGTGATATGAATATATTTATCAAATGTTTCTCACCTGGGCTCTGAATAAAGAATGTATCTAAAATTAGTCACTGCCACAACTTGGGGTTATCTTATCATTTACCTGTAGATGGCCAGATATCACATTTAATGCTATATTGTGACTGATCACTTTTATGCTTGATAGTCCGCATAAACTCCTCATGCTGTTGGTAATCCTATGAGCCAAACAAAATTCCTTCTCTTGCCCTGTCTCGGCACGTAGATAGTCAGCTCTTTCTGGTCAGTTACTAGGATATAATCACCTGTTAAATGGCAATTATACTTGAAGTTCTTCTTAAGTGAGGACAAAGGAGTGACCCAAATCTAACTTCGTAAAGCCTTTTTGGAGAGTCACTTAATGCTAACCCAGATTACTTCCTGAAAATTGACGGAGCATGGATTTGCTTGGCATTGCTGCTTGATACAGTTTGTGTATTTTGTGTGCTGGTCAATCTTGCCCTGGTTATACATTGAACATCAATGAAGCTTGTATCCATGGATTTGCCCTGCATAAGGAACTTTTCTGAACAGGACATATTTTCTGGCTGACTTCAGACAAAAGGCCAGAGGTGTATCGCTATCACTAAAACCATTCAATACGGTATTGGCTCCAGGCCAGTCATTCAATGGGTGCATGCTTTTTTTTTACTCTGTTTGCGAAAGGTTACACTATTATTGAAAAAGCCTGATGAAATGATCTTGAAGCGCTTGGAAAGTAATAGATGAAAGCATCATATCATATAGTTTTGTGTTTCACTGCAATTGTCACAACAAAAATATATAATCTGTCAAGGCAGGAGAGCGCAAAAAGCATTTATTTCTTAGCGTGGCAATGATGTTGAAATAAATTACATTTTCTTGTTGTTGATCTTCTGCAACAGTCACTACAGGAACTCAATCTGAATCTAATACTGTGTGCCAGGAAACCTAACAGCACCTAATATGGTGAACACATTTTCTTTGATCTATTGTCCTTGGACCAATTGAGTGCCCGCTAATCTTTGATGTGTCAGAGTAAGCTGCTGCTGTGGGAAATATTTCTTTATACTATTGTGCCTGAAAAGGTGTTAGTTCCAGATAATACTTCCTGCCATAGAGTTGGCAGGCATGATGTTTTTTTTGCATAGTATTATCCGATGCTTTTGAGTTCCGATGCCACCTTCCATGATATATCGGCAAAGTATAGCATGTCAGTGACAGTAAATTGTTCAATGTTCAGTGACCATATACTCAGTTCCAGATGATGTAAAGAATGAAGATTTCAAGGGTTTTGGAAGCTTTATTTAAAAAATGGTATCCTGAATACAAATGTGGCGGTTGTCTTTTAAGCACAATCAGATCCTTTTAGTATGTAATGCTTTATGAACCATGTAGAGTCAATGATGGTAAATCCGTCCAGGAGGGTAAATCCGTCCACTCCCTCCTGTATGCATATAAATATATCTATTACAATTGTGTGAGTTTTAAAAGCAAGAGAAAGTCTTTTTCAACTAATTTTGCCGTATTTCTCCTGTTCAGAGCTTTTTCAATCGTATTTCAGGTCCATTTAACAACAAAGGAAAAAAAACAATCAAATTCTGTGACGTCATCACAGCCATTTTTGATAATTACATGAGTGGGATAAGATAATATTATTGGCCTATTCCTGTCAACAAACAAACATTTATGAGGTAAAAATATTTGAATAAGATGCTGAATTAAATAATTCTTGCAGGATTTGTAAAATTGTGACACCATGAAATGAAATACAATGGAAATAAAGGTGGACGGAATTACCATCAATATTTTGAAAGTGCCTTGATAGGAGGTTTGTAAATCCGTCCACCCACATAAAATGAACTTTTAAGGCACTTTTATACTTTAAATAATAATGAATGGCATTCTTCTGATTACATAAATTAGATAGGAACAGTTATTCCACTTTGGTTGGATTAAAAGGTTATTTAATTGTAATTGAGGTGGTTAATTGAAATTATTCCAAGTTAACTTAACCTATATTATCTAATTCCTCTATTATAAGTGTAATCAGTGAATAATAATTCTAAAATCGACACAAAACCTTTGTAAGACTTAATAAATGGCAAAACTTGAAAAAATAAAGAGATATGATAGTTGAGAGCTGTACCATGCCCAGTGGACGGATTTACCATCCTTGCTGGACGGATTTAGCAACAAGGTGGACGGATTTAGATACCCTGACCTTTAATCTTTGTTGCCATGGTTTCAAGCACAATTTTTTGAAAATGTAACTTTTTTGAGTGATGATGATAAAACGGAATATACCCCTTCCAATGGACTGATTTTTATTTTTGTAACTTTTGCCACTTACCTGGAAATATAGTTTCAGCCAAAAGTGGACGGATTTACCATCCTTGACTCTAATACTTGTTAAGCCTTTTATCTTTCATTTCTCTCCGTAAACAGTCTTCCTTTCACCAAGTAGCACAATGTTATACTTTTGTTTCATTGATCTACAGGTCTATCTTTCTACCAGATTAAAGTAATATTTACTTACTGACTTACTTATAAACACCACAATCCCAATTTTTCTCAGCCAAGACTTTCGGCCTGCCGTCAGCATGTACTTATTTATACTGTACTCGCAACCTCTTATAGCCTCTAGTTTTTACCACTATCAAAATTTAACCAGTGCCTGGGTTGTACTTCAAGTTGTTTCAATCACTCTGGCCTCTTTTAAAATAGGAACGAAGAGCTCCAGCCCGGAAATGGCAATTACAAAGAGATTAGATTCCCAGCCAGCTGATTGCCAAAATGTCTGATGTGGAACCATTTGTCTTTAGAGGACCAAGGTGGTTCTAGAAGTGTATAGAGCAGACAAGCTATTATGAGCTGGTACAGCTAAGACTGGCAGTATAGGCCAGAGAAATTAATAGAAATATAAAAGAAACACTTCTTAATGATGTTAGATACCAAAATACATCTTTGCAACTGCATAAATTCCCCATAACTCCACTGGCAAAATAGATTTTCTCTCATTCCATGCCCTTCTCCATGCATACCCCATCTCCCCCAAACATTCATAAATCCAGTCAGTTGCTCAGATTTGATCACTTATTGATATAATAATGCTTTCCTGGTTACTCCGTGGGTGGCAACACTCCCATAAATTCTGTGCTCCTTATAACACCGGCCACATGACGCCTGGACTCCTGGTGGTTGAGGTGGTGTTGAATACACACTTGTAGACTTTTTTAACATGAAGCTTCAGTGGTTTTAATTACAATTATGTAAGACAGTTATCGATGTAAAACATAATACAAAATTATGTGCGTCAAGAAGTGATTTTGAAATTATGAAGCAGTGGGTTGATGACAGAGTGAGATCCGAGAGATGTCCATGACAGATGTACCCATATTTATCTCTTGTGTGGGATCTTTTATTTGCCCAACATTGAAGCTTCAGCAATAGCTCTATGATTTCTCATTTTATTTTTGTGTTCTTCCTGGCTATCATCTGATTTTTACAAGCAAACAACAGACCTACTGCAGCTTTTGCAGCTGATGTAGTCATAAAATGGAGATGGTAATTTGGCAATTGAGCACTCATTCACTCATAAAGTTGTGCAGTAAGATGGCTTGATGGGATCCATTACTGTAATTATGGAGAACTGCTGCAATATACTGGGTATTTATATCCCTTCTCTTGTGTCAGGCTTGCTATTTGACTCAAAAATGATTGGCATTAAAGAGAGCAGTCTTCATAAATTGTTGAAGAAGAGGTATATTCCACATCAAGTGTTTTGCAACAGGAGCCTTTGTGTCTGCTACTTGGAGGAGGAAATTTTTATGAGTCTTCTGAAATTTGTTCAGTTATTCATCTTTCTATGAAGATTGATGCTTATTTTAAAAATCATCTGAAAAATTAAGAAAGGACAAAGAAACTAAACCGACTGGAGGAAATGAAAAATAGTCATAAATACTGCAAGCAAGAAAGAACATCTTGAAAACCGTCAAAACCCCCTCATCAATGGACAATATTGAGACCTAAACATTTTGCTGGAAGATACACATTGTAAAACCTGCTGGGTCACTTTAATGGCAGCTACAGTAATGAATACAAAAAGTGCCATTTAGAGTTAGAAAAATGTTGCTTTAATGGCAGGTGCTGTTGATTTGATCTGTGCCGCAAAAGTAACACAGCTGGGTTTACAGTGCACTATACAAGACAACGAGCCACAAAAAAATATTTTACATCTTTGAAGGATTCTTTGTAAACTGTAAGTGTAATTAAAAAAAAATTAATTCATTTGTTAAATTGCACAACACATAAAAAGGTATAAAACATGACACTGGATTATTGAGTGAATGAAAAGTCCAACTACACTTTGGAGCAGCTTTCCTCAGCATCACAAGTGTCACAATATGCTAGCTATAGGAAGATATTTCATGGGATTAAGTGAACCCCAACTAAAATAATCTTTATAAATGAAAGGAGAACGGATTCCCAGGGTATTTGCCTTAGTGTGGCTTAGCATGATTTAGGTTGTTTCGTCTGACTTCAACTAGATGCAAGTGGGCAAAAACTTATTTTAAATTTCATTTCCTGAACAAATTCCTCTTGTGTCAAGTGATATAAAACGTTTTTTTTAAACTGCTATGTTTCAATATTTGCACAAAGAATAGCAAAACGACATGACCATGCATTCATTTCAATTACTGTCATATAATGTGGGCCAACTGCATTAGCAGCTCACTTTCAATCCTTTCTGTATTCATATTCATATACATTATGCATACAATGTCATGACATCTCTGGAAATAAAATGGATGATGCCAAAAAAGGGGCAGGTTTTTTTGCCATAGCACAAAAGGTGGAAATTCCCAAAGCAAAATCAGCTACATTTGTAATAATCTACACTTACTGTATTATTTGGCTATTATATGTGTAATAGAAGTACATGAATGCAAGACTGCGTGATGAATGCAAAACCATTTTCCGAAGTTGAAGCTATCGTAGTCCCAATCATTTGAGGTAATCTTAGAATGCATCTGTCAAGAGACTATCAAAGAAATCATTAGAATTAATCTAGATGAAAACTGGTGTCATGCATAAAGAATTATGTTTGTGCCAAATATATTATAGACAAGAACAGAAGCACAGCTACTCTCAGTCTGACAACTTGTTATGTCAGAATATGTCCAGCACAAAATCAGCTGCTTGTTATATAACGATAAGATATAACACCTGAACAGTCACAAAAAGGATTTATCAAATGATTCTCATCTGGGTTCTGAAAAAAATTATCAGAAGTGTGTACCTAAAATTAGTCATTGCCACAAAATGTGGGTTATCGTATCATTTATCTGCAGATGGCCATATTATCTCTTGGTGCCAGGTATCACATTTAATGCTATATTGGGACTGATTACTTTTATGCTTGATAGTCGACATAAACTCCTCATGTTTTGGTAATCCCGTGAGCCAAACAAAATTGCTTCTCATGCCCTGCTTTCTCTTGTAGATTGTCATCTCTTTCTGGGCAGTTGCTAGGATATCATCACTTATTGATATAAGCGTCCAATCCGCATATCTTCCGAATTTACAAACTTTTGAACGCTTGCTATAATTTGGAACATTTCTTTGGATAGCAAAGAAAACCCGATAATTTTTACTTAAAAATTGGCATAATGGCAAAACGGTTATTATCAACTTCCAAATTTTAGAATTTTCTTGGAATTTCCAACACTGGTTTCACTGCTAATCCTATATCATACTCGTTTTTAATTGTTTACTTCATACCACCAACATGACCATGGTGGTTCATCATAGGGTTGCTAAAAAAATAAGTCACCTGTTCATGGTCAATCATACATTCATACTTGAGGTTCTCCTCAAGTGAAGATTGAGGAGAGACCCAAATCTGACTTTGCAAAGCCTTTGTGCATGGAGAGTCACTCGATACTAACCCAGATTACTTCCTGAAGATTGATGGAGTACGGATTGGTTGGCATTTACAGGAGTGAGTTGCTGCTCGATAGTTTGTGTATTTTGTGTGCTGGTTAATCTTGCCCTGGGTTGTATATTGAACATCAATGAAGCCAGTATCCATGGATTTGCCTGCATAAGAAACTTTTCTGAATAGGACATATTTTCTGGTTGACTTCAGAGAAAAGTAGATGGTGTATCAATAACAAGAAAAGTACCCTTAAAAAGGGTACTGTATCGATTTTATCATGAACCTGAAGGTATGTGGCGTGTAATTCAAAAGTATTAATATCTAAAATAAGTAGGCATTTTTATGAAACAAATGTCTAAGCCTCCCCCTTGCTTCACGCATATCTTACTTAACCAGGAAGGTTTCAAATGAAATGAAACTTCAGTTATTTGAATTAAAATGGTGAACTTTGTCATTTTTTAATTGCTATGTAGAAATCTGCAAATTTGTTTGTAAAATTGAATTAACTGTGACATGTTTGTTTTTATTATTTTATGCATTTGTCAAAGCAATTGTATCTTTCAATTTAACTTCACACCTATTCAGAACTAAAGAAAGTTTTAAGGTGTGTAATGTTGGGCTTGAAGTTGAAAAACAAAATTGATTTTGAAAATTTTCTATGAAATGAAAGAATATTATCAAAAATATTATAATAGGCCTAGATAACCAACAGTCATTTTTACACAATGAATAGATAGATAGATAGATAAAGAGATAGATAGATAGTCCTTAATTTGCAAAAAGCCCCCCCCCCCCTGCAAACAAACCCTAGATATGCCACTGGTCCATTTTGGCCATTGGGTTTTAGCAATTGAAGAAGTTACATCCTCACAGCGTCATGCGCCGACATGCTTATTTACGAAGTTAATACTGCAGGTAGAGCAAATTTAATAAGTGCATGAATTTGGAGGAGTTTATTTGATATATGCAGGTTTTTAAATTTTGAAAATCGGACATGTATTAAGGTCTGTAGCCCAATTTGTACTTTCTGCCCCTCTGAAAAATGTCTAGCTTCGCCACTGTAATACACACTTTTTGATGACGTTTCACACGGAAAAAGTATCGCCTGTAGATTTCCCTTACCTTGATGAATCGATGTACTGTTAAGAATACTTATATGTAAGTTTTTTTATAGGTTAAGACATCGATACAAAAAACATTTCCCATACAGTATTGGCTCCAGGCAGGTCATTCAACTTGTTTCTTTTTTATGGGTGTAAATTTTTTTTTACTCAGTTTGTGAGAGATTACACTATTATTAAACGACGCTTGATGATATGAAGAAGAAGCGCTCGGAAAGTTATATAAGAAATCATAATATCATGTAGTTTAGTATTCCATTGCAATTGTCACAACCATAATAATATGTAATCTGCCAAGGCAGGAGAGATGCAAGCATTTAGTTCTTTGCTTGGCAATGATGTTGAAATAAATTGCATTTTCTTGTTGTTGGTGTTCTTCAACACAGCAACAGTCACAACATGAACTCAATCTGATTCTAATACTGTATGCAAGGCTACCTAATAGCACCTAATCTGGTGAACACTTTTCTTTGATCTGTTGCCCTGGGACCAACTGAGTTCCCACTAATCTTTGGTGTGTCAGAGTGAGCTGCCGCTGTGTGCAATATTTCTTTATCCTATTTTGCTGCAAAGGTGGCAGTTTCAGATAATATTATTTGCAACACAGAATAAGACAGCATCGTGTAATTGTGTTTCGAATCATCTGATGCATTTGCTGGAATTTGGATGCCTCCCTCTGATATATTTCAGCAAAATATAATATTGTGCCACTGAAGGGATTCTGTTTTGTAAAAGATATCTTTATACAAGAAATAAACACCATATATATACACTCCTGGGCAAAAAAAATGGACCTTAGTAGAATTTGCTTGATTTCAAAAGGCTTTGATTTCTATGGGAAATACACAACAACAAAGCTTCATTCAATGTCAGTCAATCAATTATAACATTATCTTAGTATGAAATTACTTTCTTTTTTGACGTTTTGAGAAAAACACATATTTTGCCTACATTTCTTCATAACTTTCTGAGCCAAAATGGCTTTATTTTCCCATTGAAATTTCACTGCTTTCCAAAGCTCCTTTGTGTCACTGAACTTGTGTCCTCTCAGATTAACATCAAAAGTCAAAATGAAAAGAAATTTCATACTAAGATAATTTGGCTATTGATTGACTGACAAGAAATGAAACTTCGTTGTTATGCATGGAAACAGTGTGAAATTCTACGAAGTTCCATTTTTTTTGCCCAGGAGTGTATGAGATGCTTAATTTTACTCTTGAGAAGATTCATGAGACAAGATACAAAGGGCTGTAATGTGGGAGTCACACCGTTTTAAAATCATATATTTGGTTATTTGCCATCTGCACTGACTGAATGATTTTATACTCTCATGTTGCATCCAACTTCAGATCAGTAGTCAGGCTGTACTTCGTGTTGTTTCAATAACTCTGGCCTCTCTTAAAAAGGAAATAGAACCTCCAGCCAGGAAATGGCAATTACAAAGAGATGAGATTCCCAGCCAGCGGATTGCCAAAATGTTTGATGTGGAACCATTTGTCTCTAGAAGACTAAAGTGATAGCAGAACTGTATAGAGCAGACAAGCTATTGCGAGCTGATTCAGCTGGGACTAGCCGTATATGACAGAGAAGGGGATAAACATATGAAAAATACTTCATTATGGTGAGAGTTATCAAAACACATCTTTGAGACCCATAACTGCTCTGCAACTGCATAAATTCCCCATAACTCTGCTTGCAAAATAGATTTTCTCTCATTCCATGCCCTCCCCAATAAATACTTAATCCCTCCAAACCCTTACAAATCCAGTCAGTTGCTCAGATTTAATCACTTGTTGATATAATAATCTTTTCCGTATTACACTATGGCTGGCAGCACTCCTATAAGGCCTATTAAAAAAATTATGAAGCCACAGGGCATAGTTTCACCTTGGGTCTCAATATTTGATACTTCAGCAATAGCTCTATAATTTTTTTTTTTCTATTCTTCACAGCTGTCATCTGAAATGAGACCAGATTAGCTTGGTATCTGCCTGAGTATGTTGCTGGTAGATGCAGCTTGTTTATTTCGTGAGTTGGTCAATCCTGATTTTGATTACTTATTGGATGTCAGTAAAACCAGAAATCCTCCTATTTCCCTCTGCTTTTGAAAAGGTAGAAATGACGCTAAATATCCAATAAGACACAAGGAACATGTATGCAAGGAAAGTTGTCATGTGAGAGGTACAATTTCGCATGCAGGATAACAAAGCAATGCCCCAGCTTTTGAACACAGTTCTTTGGTCTGTTGCCCTGAGACCAACCGAGTGACCACTAATCTTTGACTTGTCAGAGTAAGCTACAGCTGAGTGTATTATCTCTCAGTCCTATTGTGTCAGCAAAGGTGTTGGTTCCAGATAGCATTAGGCCTATCTGTCAAAGGAACAGAAAGCCATGCATGATTTTTATACTGAATAATGAGCTTTGAACACCTCCCACAGTGTATAAGAATTTTGAGCGCATGATATCTCAGCACGATAGCACTGATAACAGACTTACAAGATTAGCCTACTTTAAAATACTAGCAATGGGTGTGAGTATGACAATGCAACATAGTAGTGATTTGGGAATTAATAAGATTAGTTTATACCTAGATATAATTACATAGGCAAAAACCGAAGCATAACTCAGTCAACCAACTTACTACATGTATGTCCAGCACAAGATTGGTTGTTTGTGATAAAAATATATTTATCAAGTGTTTCTCATCTGGGTTCTGAATAAAGTGTGTACCTAAAATTAGTCATTGCCACAACATTTGGGTTATCTTATCATTTATCTGTAGACAGATATATCCTCTCTTGGTGCCAGATATCACATTTAACGCTATATTGTGACTGATCACTTTTATGCTTGCTAGCCCGCATGAATTCCTCATGCTGTTGGCAATCCCGTGTGACAAACAAAATTGCTCCTCATGCCGTGTCTTCGAACGTAGATTGTCATCTCTTTCTGGTCAGTTGCTAGAATATAATCACTTCACTGACTTGTGATTATTTTTTCCAGATGGCAGGCAGGCCCCAGCAGCATCTAATCCGAATATCTTACGAATTTACAAACTTTTCAAGACTTCAAAATTCTAAAAATTGGCCATTGAATGTGTGGAAGTGCAAAACTTTGTTAATGCTCAGACATGAGATTTATGTATATTACACATTATTTTCATGGCTGACTATAACTTGAAACATTTCTTTGGATAGCCTGGAAAAACCCGATAATTAAACAATTTTTAAAAGTTATTAAAAGGGTCTTTATGGCACAATTATCATTATTAACTTCCTAATTTTTCAGATTTTACTCGAATCTCTAACACATATTTCACTGCCAATCCTATATCATACTTGTTTTTAATTTGTTTGCTTCATACCAACAAAATTACGATGGTTGTTTATCATAGGCTTGCAAAACTAAATCAACTGTTCGTGGTCAATCATACTTGAAGTTCTCCTCAAGTGAGGAATAAGGAGTGACCCAAATCTAACTTTGCAAAGCCTTTATGGAGAGTCACTCAATACTAACACAGATTACTTCAGGAAAATTGATGGAGTAGGGACTAGCTGGGCATTTACAGGAGTATGTTGCTGCTTGATGCAGTTTGTGTATTTTGTGTGCTGGTCACTCTTTCCCTTTAGGCTATGTGTTGAACATCAATGAAGTCTGTAGCCATGGATTTGTCCTGCATAAGGAGCTTTTCTTAAATGGACATATTTTCTGGCTGACTTCAGAGAAAATGTCAATGGTGTATCTCTGAAACCATTCCCATACAGTATTGGCTCCAGGCGGGTCATTTAACTGGTTTTAATGGATGTACACTTTTTTTTTACTCAGTTTGTGAAAGATTACACTATCATTGAACGGAGCTTGATGACATGATCTTGAAGCGCTTTGAAAGTAAAAAATGAAATCATCGTAATCATGTACTTATGTGTTTCATTGCAGTTGTCACAACCATAATATGGCATCTGCCAAGGCAGGAGAGAGTGGCAGGCATTTAGTTCCTAGCTTGTCAATGATGTTGAAATAAATTATATTTTCTTGTTGTTGGTGTTCTGCATCAGTCACTACAGGACCTGAATCTGAATCTAATAATTTAGGCCTATGCCAGCCAACCTAACAGTACCTAATCTGGTGAACGCTTTTTTTAATCCGTTGCTCTGGGACCAACTCAGTGCCCGTTAATCTTTGGTGTGTCAGAGTAAGCTCCCATTGTGTGCAATATTTGTTTATCCTATTGTGGCAGTTCCTGATAATATTATCGGCCACAGAATCAGACATCATGATGTAATTTTGTTTCGAATCATCTGATGTGCTGGAGTTGGTTGCCTCCTTCCGGGATACATTTCAACAAAATATATTATTGTGCCAATGATGTGATGCTGTTTTGTAAAAGGTATCTTTGTACAAGCAATATATACCATATATATGAGATGCTCAATTTTACCAAAGATTGATGATTCATGAGATAAGATTCAAAGGGATATAATGTATGATCCACACCTTCTTTAAATCATATATTTGGTTAGCTGCCATCTGCATTGACTGAATGATGTTATACTACCATATTGCCTCCAACTTCAGATCTGCACTCAGGTTGTACTTCAACTAGTTTCAATCACTCTGGCCTCTTTTAAAATAGGAACAAAAGAGCTCCAGTCAGGAAATGGCAATTACAAAGAGATTAGATTCCAAGCCAGCTGATTGCCAAAATGTCTGATGTGGAACCATTTGTCTTTAGAAGACTAAGGTTGTTGAAGAAGCGTATAGAGCAGACAACCTATTATGAGCTAGTTCAGCTAGTATAGGCCAGAGAAATTTGTTGAAATATAAAAGAAACACTTCTTCAAGGTGTGAGATAGAAAAACACATCTTCGCAACTGCATAAATTCCCCATAACTCCACTGAACCATCTGATTTTTACAAGCAAACCACAAACAAATCTCAAGCAAATCTCAATCAAACAACAGACCTACATAGTTTTTGGAGTTGATGTAGTCATAAAATTGAGATGGCAATTCGGCAAATGAGCTCATACATAAAGTTGTGCAATAAGACAACTTGATGGGATGCATTACTGTAATTACGGATAAATGTTGCAATTTGCTGGATATTTATATTCCCTTCTTTTGTGTCAGGTTTGCAGTTTGATGCAGACCGGATTGATACTAATGAGAGCAGTCTTCATAAATTGTTGAGCAGAGGTATACTTCCGCATTAAGTGTTACGCAAAAAAAGCCTTTGTGTCTGCTACTCGGAGGAAATTTATATCAGTCTTCCGAAATTTGTCTCAGTTATTCTTCTTTCTATGAAGATTGATGCTGATTTAAAAAATCATCTGAAAACTGAGAAAGGACAAAGAAACTAAACCCATTGGAGGAAATGAAAAATACTCATAAATATGATTCATTGCAAAATTTAGGCTATTAATTTGGAACCACTTTAAAAAATTCGAAACCGCAGCACTAAGGGACAATGTTGGAACAAGAAATTTTGTTGGCAGATAAACTATTCAAAATAATGAATCACAAAAAAATCTGTTTCTAGACTTGGAACGATTCTTTGCAAAGGGTTAGTGTGATTTTTGAACATCATATCATTTATTAAAATGCACAACGCGTGACATAAAACATGGCAGTGGATTATTGAATTTATGAAAAGTCCAACTACACTTTGGAGCAGCTTTTCGCTGCATCAGGATTTAGGAGGGATTCAGGAGTGTCACAATATGCTGAGCCATGGGGGTTAAGTCAATACCAACAAGGTTATTCCCCCGTATAAATGAAAGGAGAACGGAATCCCTTGGTGTTTGCCAGAGTGTGTTGCTCCTTGATTCAGCTTGTTTATGTCGTATGTTGGTCAGTCCTGATCTTGATTACTTATTGGAAGTCAATAAAACCTGAACCCTGCAGTTTTACTCTGCTTTTAGAATGGCAGGAATAACACTCGATGCTGAGCAAGACATATCTATTCTGGTAGAATACCTCCCTTGAAAATCAAAAGGCATCCATATGAAACGGTGTTAATGTGACAATATCTTTAGATTCACCCATGATTACATCGAAGTTGGAACAGCTTATTTGCTTTATCATAAAATGATGATGGTTGCCTGTGATTGATGATAGACTGTTGAAACATCAGATCATGCAGGCCTTTGTATACATTCAAATATTTGCAAAAATAATCGTGTGCATCATATCAGTGCAAGGGAAGCTGTCCCATGAGAGTGACAATATTGCATGCAGGACAACATGGCAACACCTAATCTGGTGAACACTGTTATCTCTTTGATCAGTTGCCTTTGGACCAACTGAGTGCCCGCTAATCTTTGGTGTGTCAGAGTAAGCTGCAGCTGTGTGCAATGTCTCTCTGTCATATTGTGAAGACTGCAAAGGTGTTAGTTCCAGATAGTATTATCTGCCAAAGAATGAGTCAGCATGGTGTATTGTTATGTTGAATCATAAGATGCTTTGAACATCTCCGATAATAAGGAACTACTTTGAAAATCCATACTATATCTAAACATGATAGCTCTGAAAAGAGACAAATGCCAAACATTAAAGAAAGAAGTAGTTTCTGTGGTGACATATGCCTGCTGACGATTGGTTCCCAGATACTTTAAATGATTGCTTTGACAAGATGACTTTAAAATTTAATAATGGCAAAACTGACAACTAAACCTGAAATTTCACTCTCTGCTCTGGTTTCCTTGTGCACTTTTTGGCAGAAGTTTTATTCCTCTCCTGTATTTTGATGTTTCCTGACATAATTATTGTAAGTTCACCCTTGCCTTTTCCTCGATCAATCATATCTACTCAGGATCTCTTCCAGTGTACATGTATGAATTAATTAAATTATTTTGTGCAGTCTGCTCTTAATGCCTCTAATTTTTTGCCTGAGTCCAGATTCAATCAATGCTTCAGTCATGCTGCAAATTTGGACATTTGTTTGTATTATGCAGGACTATTCAATGGCTGAGCAAGCGTTCGTCAGGAAATGGCCATTACGAAGGGATTAGATTACCACTGCAAACTGATTGCCAAGCCGATCTGATGTGTATTAATTTGTTTGAGAATGAGTCAATTCAACAAATGGCTCCATATCGAACTATGCAGAATGCCTTGAAAATGTACCAGAATCAAGGTGTCTCCCCAGAAAGCACAATCCGAAGAAATACAGTGATTTCTTGAATAGTTTCTCTGAAAACAATACCAGATTTTTGTCAAATTTTTCTAAGTCCAGAAATTCGAAGGCATGTAACTCAATCAGTGTAAAGCCTAAAGACTTACAATTATTCAGCATGTTTTTATGTAACCCAATGCTTTGTTTCACCCAGCTCAGTGCATTTGCCTACATACATTTTTTCAGAGAGACTGCTCCAGATATCACTGATTACCTTGGATATATTTTGTGCTTTCAGGTGAAAAACCTTGATTCTGGTACTTTTTTAAGGCATTCTGAATGGGTCGATACAGAGCCATTTGTTGAATTGACATTGAACTACCCACTACCATCTTATTCTCAGACAAATTAATACACATCCAATCAGCGTGGCAATCAGCCGGCAATGGTGATCTAATCTCTTTGTAATGGCCATTTCCTGCAACAATAACTGAATAATTCAATGCAATTTTGAATTCCTTTCAGCAAGCGTATATGAATGTAGTATTGTACAGGCAAACTACAAACAGAGCTGTTGTGTTGCTGATAATCTGCAACAACGAAGCAGACAGAGTAAAAGAGCACAACCTCACTCATGAAATTGTACTTGATAGGATGCATTACTGTAATTACAAATAAATGCTGCAATTAGCTGGATATTTATATCCCCTTCTCTTGCATCAGGTTTTCCATTTGATGTAGGCTGGATTGATATTAATGAGAGCAGTCCTCATAGATCGTACTTGAAGCAGAAATATATTCCGAGATGAAGTTCAGCAACAAAAGCTTTTGTGTCTGGTACTTGAATGAAATTTATATCAATCTTCTGAAATTTATCTTAGTCTTCTTGTTTTCCTATGAAGATGATGAATATTTGAAAAACCATCTGAGAAACTGAGGAAGGGCAAAAAAACTCAACTCGTTTGGAGGAAATGAAAAATAGGCCCCAATCAAGCATCATTGGAAAGAATAGATTATAAATCAAATTCGGGCCATTATCCTTAAACCACTTTGAACCACCAGATCCTTTACACAATAGGGACAACTTTGTAAATCAGACAATTTGCTTGTATGCAGAGCTTTACAGTTTTCTTAAAATTAGACCAATTTAAGCTCCAAATCATAAAAATACTATTAAAAATCAACATGGAAATGTGAAGTCCCATTTATTTGAAGAGTTTCTTCGCCAAGTGAAAGTATTAAGTTTGAAATCACTCCTCTTGGAATAGCACATGTGACCAGGGATACTTGATTGAATAGGTCAATAACACCTTGGATTATTGAGTGAATGAAAAGTCAAACCACACTTTGGAGCTGCTTTTCCCTGCATCAGGGGTGTCGCAATGCCAAGCTAGGAAGATAATATATCACAGGGGTAGGTCAATAGCAAACAAGATTATGCTCTGTAAACAGAAGGATGGATTGCTTGGTATTTGTCTGAGTATGTTGCTGCTTGATACATCTTGTTTATTTCGTAAGTTGGTCAATCTTGCTCTTGATTACTTATTGGAAGTCAATAAAACTGGAAATCCTCCAGTTTTACTCTGCTTAGCTTTGGAAAATGCAGGAATAACACTAAATATCAAGCAAGACATACAGACTTGCTGAAATCTGCATGGCAGAACATTTATTGGAAACATCCAGTGGCATTTTATGAAAAAATGGTCAATAAAGATTGTTAGCACATGACAATATATCATAAGATACATTGCTTTCACAAAGTTGCAACCGCTTTTTTATTGCAATAGAATGCTGATTGCCTGTGATTGGTAAAACACTGTTGAGACATGAGACTATGCAGCTCTTTATAAATTTCCATGTTTTCAACTATCTGCAAAATAATCGTGAACATCATACATATCCAAGGAAAGCTGTCCTTTGAGAGATCTATTCACACGCAGGATAACAACACCAAATCTTGTGAACACATTTCTTTGATCTGCTGCCCAGGGGCCAACTGAGTGCCAGCCAATCTTTGGTGTGTCAGTGTGAACTACAGCTGTGTTCAACATCTCTTTATCCCATTGTGTCTACAAAGGTGTTAGCTCCAGATTGTATATAGATCGCCTGAAACTGCTGCTTGTGATATCCCATCAGGACTGCACTGATAAGAGACTGCTGATGTGAAAAAAAGAAACACATGTTGTATTGCAAAACAGCGGCGTAACTGGGGTGTCTCGAGTGGGGGGGCACCTGGGGGGGGGCACACGATTCTATGGGGGGGCACCCACTATACTAATTGTATATTTTAGCCTGAGTTGGAAAGTTCATATGGGGGGGCACCTGGGGGGGGGACAGGTCCAATATGGGGGGGCCTGTGCCCCCCATGCCCCCCCATAGGGACGCCACTGTTGCAAAATCATACATAGGCATACCGTATGACCTGATGGTAAGCACGCTTGTCCACTGGTTTTGAGGGGGTGGGTTCAAATATCAACCTAGGACTCACTTTAGTCAGAGCCATGGGACATTGCTCAATGGGGGCCGATTGAATCCAGTGTTTCATGCTTGGGCAACCAAAAGACCCTGGAAAGTCCTGCATCAATCTGGGGCATATGACAGACTCACAGTTTTATCATCTCGTCATCATCTGGCAGTCACTTAAAATGAAATTGCAGTTCCATTTGAAAAGTTGAAGGACGTTGGAGGTTGAGCTGCCTGGCTGATCCGGCATATACCAGCAGAGAAAGTCAAGTCATACTTAAAGCGAAAAGTAATTTTGAGATATTAGCAGTTATATGTGATGTTTTATGTACAAGTAGGCCTAAATTCGACAATGATAATTCAAATAGTGGAAACCTTAAGTTCACTGCGTGTCTTTTGTGAACTTACCCTGCACATTTTGGTTGCAGTCCTTCCTCGTCTTACCCCTTCTCCCCTTGGGTTTTTGCCTCTATTCGTCATGTCTCCTGAAAATTATCTGATGTCTACACAGATTGAATAATGTTGTACCGTCAGCTGTTATTGCCTCTTATCCAAACTCAATCAGTGCTCAAGTCATGCTTCAAATTGGACAGTTGTTTTGCATCACAAGGCCCCCTTCGGCGGACGAGTAATAGATCTAGGCAATTACAAAGAGATTAGATTCCCACTGCCAACTGATTGCCAGTTTGGTCTGATGTGGATCGTGCTCTTTCAGACTATAAGTGGTAGTGGCAGCATGGACGAGTGAGGTATATGAAGCTGATGTTGACAAGATTAGATTCATTGTATATAAGAAGAAATCAATGCCTTTGTTTTGAAGTTGGTTTTATGAAGCTAGTTGATTTTTGTATTTCAAATAAACATGCAAATATACATTTAGGCAAACAAAATTACAGCTATTCCAGGTCATCAGAAAAAGAAATATGATAAGAGAAAAGGTTCAGCAACAAAATCCTTTGTGTCTGTTACTTGGATGAAATTTATATTTATATATTGTCTCACTATGAAGATGATGAATATTTGAGAAACCAACTGCAAACTGAGGAGGGACAAAAGCAACACAGATACATATTTGATGGGGGTAAGTCAAAACCTACCAAGATCACTATAAATTACCGGAGAGTGGATTATCCTTGGTTATTTGCCTGAGCATGTTGCTGCTTTATACAGCTTGCATGTTTATTTCGTAAGTTGGTCCAACCCCCTTGTGATTATGTATTGAAACTCAATAAACTTGAATCCTCTGTTTTACATGCGATATTTTCAACTATCAGCAAATTGTTTTGAACAGTACGCAAGGAAAACTGTCTACGAGAATGATTGTGTCGTATGTAGGACAATGTAGTAAAGGCTCATCTGGTGAACCCAATTCTTTGACGTTTTGCCATGGGTACCAACTCAGGGAGAGCTTTCTTTTTTATTTGTAATTATAAGCTGCAGCTTTGTGAAATAGGGCTACCTCTCTGTCCTATTGTGTCCGCGAAGGTGTCCGGGCAGCATTATTCGACAAAGAATGGGACAGCCGTGAAGGATTTTCATACAGAATAATCAGATGCTTTGACGACCTCTCATATTGTAGAACAACTTTGACCATTTGATGTCCCAATAGGATGGCACTGCTAAGAGACTGTAACTTTGAAATATGAGCAATTAGAGGTATGATTTCAAAATGGCGGCAGTTACATATTATTCTTATTTTCAATTTTACAACATTACTTCAAATAATATCAACACAGTCAGTATCTGTTTTGATTGTACATGTATTTCGTGAACAAGCCACATCACCTTAGGGTTGTAGTCAAACATCACCTTAGGGTTGTAGTCAATCCTCACCTTATCTGTCCTTCTTCCAAATCCTGCATCCAATATCTTTATGACATATTGTAATTTTACCTTTACCTTTTTGTATCTATTATTCTTGTCTGCCAAAACAGACTTTTCTGATGTCTAGATGGATTGAATCATTTTGTACCACCATCTTCTATTGCCTCTAATGTTTGCCTGAGTCCTGATTCAATCAGAGCTCAAACCATGCATCAAATTGGACAGCTGTTTTGTATCGCACGGGCCTCTTCAATTGGTGAGTTAATGCTCTAGTTTGGAAATGGCAATTACAAAGGGATTGTATTCCCATAGACAGCTAATTGCCAATTTCGTCTAATGTGGATCCCATTCTTTAAGACTAGAATTGGTAGTGGCAGTGTCGACCAATGAAATAAAGAAGTTAGTTCTTCAATTAATTTTTTTATCAGACAATTAAATAAGAATTTCACACATGACTCTTTGGTACAATTAGTACTACCTAGGTAGATTGGACATGTAAATGGTAAGGGAATCAAGAAGATTTGTTTCAAAAGTAAAAATGAGATGAAATTTAAAGTTGTAGAGTCAGACTTAAAAGGGCTTTCAGTGATGAAGTTTCTTGTCTTATCAAGAAAAGATTTGCTTTCGATTTAATATGAGATTTTATCCTCTGGGCATGATATATTGCTCACAAAACAGAATAATCTGACCAAGGCGAAAAAGCTGGGTGGTCTGAAAATATAATGTTTAAAACTCAATGAAGATGTTATGCAGCATCCATCCTGACACTAACCAAATCCTTATCAAATGTAGCTTGCCAGTGATTCACTTATCTGATATATTACTGACGACAGGATATTTTTCTGTTCTGTAACTCGTATTTCATATATGTGTGCATGCATAATTTCATGTATGTATCAAGGTTCCCTTTCTTCCTTACATTTTGTACTGTATTATTCGTTAGTTGTGTCTTGCCGAAATATTTCTGGCGTTCCTGCATCACATCCCATCTTAGCACATTGTATTTTCCTTCCTGGCCTGTTGGTCACTATCAATCTTGTCTGCTCTGAATCCCATCCACTCCCAACATTGATTGAACTAGGTCTCACCCTCACTTTTCTTTGCTTAATGTTTGTTAAAATCCAGATTTAATCAGCGACCACACATTGCTTCAAATTAAACAGCTGTTTTCAATTGCTCTGGCACCTTAATGGGCAGCTGGGAGTTCTACTTGGCTACTGTAATTGCAAAATGATTGGATCTACAGTGTTAAATGCATTCTCATTTATATTGTATGGCAAGGAAGCAGTCTGAAATGCCAAAGCTTCTGCTTTTTGTGTACCAAAATTAAAAGAGCCTGTGTGTGCATTGAAGAAAATAACACATAATCAGATCCAGGAGTAATTAAGTATAAAGAACTTCTAGACTTATAAAACTCCTTAATATATTTGAGCACCCTTTTTGGTGTAGGTGTAGTACCATTCATAGATTGTTTTATTTATTGAAAAATTTAGCCTATTCTTACCATCCCCTCAACTCTCCTGAAATCCACATTACTTATTAAACAAGCCTGGAAGGTTCTGCTTAACCAAGGCAGAATGCAAATAGAAATTCCATTAACTTGCAGTTTTTGTTTAATTCAGAACAAATCAAAATCAAATTAAGCTAGTTTGCTGGAAAACTACGAATTGTTTTTGCACACATTGTTCAACAAAATCATCAACATTCTTATTTCGATGTTATGAATCAATGGTCAGATAACTTGTATAACAGTCTTTTGCTGAAGGGATATTTATTATATTATTGCTTCCGTTAAGGCAAAAACACCAAGCAATCCTGCTGCCGAACATAGCCTCAACAGTGTATGACTCTCAATGGCTAGCATTTTTGTCCCGTTTTAAACATGTATGCTTTGAGTGTGTAGACTGTATTAAACCTTGCTCCAGCTACGTCAAGAGGTTGTCTTAAAATAATTGCATTTACTATATTTTGTTACAAACGTGATGAAAAACACAGCATTCATTTTAACTTTGAAGGCGCTTCAGGTACATTTTCAGTATAACAAGCATCAGATGAATGGTGACACAGAGAGCTTACTTCCAGTCCTCAATGCATGGCTAGAAATATACCAAGGCTTTTTAAAAGAGACAAAGCTTTAGAAGTGCCGATGAAAGTTCTCATTTCAGTCAAAGAAGCGGAAGGTGTGAAGTGTGTGGTTTTCACCAAGCTTTGCTGAAGTCATATCACTCACTGCTTCTGCTCAGTCGACTCTTGCACGGCTGCTTCTCTGCATACAGTTGTCAACTTAAAAACATACTTTATTGCTTGTTTTCCGAAGAAGATGGTGCTATTTTATTGTCAACAAAACTGCAAGATTTGTGTGGCTCACAATAAGCAAAAGTTACACAACCTAGAATGTTCTATAACATTCTAGATTGATAACTTTTGCTTAAAATATGTTTTTCTATCTTGTGCGGTGTATTGCTGCCTTGATAAATTCATCCAAGTAATTGCACAGACTCAATGGTATCAACTTAATCAAGGGAAGATTTGCTTCAATTCTGAAAGAAATGCCATTCTTTGAAGAAAATTAAAGAATGAAATATAGAAATCAGACATGCTCGTCTGCAAACATAAGCTTGGCATTAGAATAAATCAGATTAAGTTCATAAAAAGTATTCGGCTGAGGTTTTATGATGAATCATGTCATTTCATGAGGCTACCATCTTGCATTCTTTTCGCTTGAATGGTGGGGTAATTTTCCTGCATTCTTGCAGTTGACTTACATAAATCCTTAGAATTTCTGAGCTTCCCAAATCTCACAAACAAGACAGTATGAAATATAGACAAGAGCAGTTGTCAGTGTACAAACAGAGAAACACTTTTTTAAAATGTGATTTGTAAATAAATCATCTTCACTCGTAAGCCACCCTACTACAATATCTTTCCTGATATATTGTGATTTACCCTTGATATGTTCGATTTGTTTTCTGGTATCTGAAAGGTTGTGATATATTTTGTACCATCTGCTCTTATCGCCTCAATTTTTTTTTGCCAGAGCCAGATTCAATCAGTTCTCAAGTCATGCTTCAAATTGGACAGTTGTTTTGCATCACAAGGGCCCCTTCAACAAGCTAGTAACAGCTCTAGTTGGAAGAGGCTATTACCAAGAGATTAGACTCCCGCAGCCAGTTGATTGCCAGTTTGGTCTTAAGTGGATCCTGCTCAATAAGACAAGAAGTAGTGGAGGCAATGTAGACTGATGAGATATAAGAAGCTGGTTCTGCCCATATTAGATTGGCTGTGGTAAGAGAATTCAGGGGATTTGCTTCAAAAGTAAAAAGAGAGTTTAAAATTTTCCAAATATGGTTTCGAATAAACTTTTGAAAAAATGTCTACTGTTGAGTTGTAGATTCGAACTTCAGGCACTTCCATGATCTTATAATTTATGTCCTTACTGGTTAACATAAGAAGCAGATTCACAAACACACTGCAAACTAATAATTTCAGCATGTCTTGTATACATGACAAATGTCTCAAATATGATGCACAGTGTTTGAAATGATGTTCAAAGACAAAGCCAGACCTGAAATTCTTTTGTTATGAGCGATGACATTACAATTACATTATATCATATTCTTCTGATACAAAACAGGCGGGCCATTGATATTGCAAAAAAAATACCGCAAAGGGCTATCTCATTGAAATAGTTTCTGGTTATATTAATGAATGATCTGCTGTGAAAATGTTCGAAATCTGCAATCGTTTGTCCCGGTATGATATGATGGTTGCTCAACATAATATAGAAATAGAATAGTAACCTGATACCTATGACAGAAACGCAGGGTGGTCCGAATGTATGATATTGATTGCTTACTGATGATTTTATACTGTGTTGATCCTGACACTGATCAAATCCTAACCAAATGTAGCTTGTCAGTGATTCACTTATCTAAGATATTACCCATGACAGAATGCACTTTTTGCCCTCAATCTTTGTACTTCATATATATGTACATGCGTAATTCATGTATCAAGGTTCTGCTCCTTCTTTTGCAGTGTTCCTTTTTCTATTGGTTTCTGCTTTGTCATTGTGTCTTTCCATCTTACATCTTACTTCCCTGCATCTCATCTCATCTTGGCATATTGTAATTTCCTTCCTGGGCGGTTGGTCTCTATTAATCTTGTCTGCTCCCAATCCCATCCACTCCCAGCTTTGATTGAATTTGGTCTCACCCTCACTTTTCTTTGCTTAATGTCTGTTAAAATCCAGATTTAATCAGCGACCACACCATGCTTCAAATTAAACAGCTGTTTTCATCACTCCAGTTACTTAATGGGCAGCTGCATGGGAGTTCTACTTGGGCAATTGTGATAGCCAAAGATATTAGATTCCCATAGTCTAATTTGGATTATCATTTATATTGTATGAGTAGTTGAGCACAGGAGAAGTCAGAAATGACAAAGGTTCTCAGATTTTTGTGGATCAAAATGGAAGAGCCTGCAAATACATTGTACAGTGTACATTGACGAAAAGAACACACAATCACTTAAAGTTGTATTCGAATTTAAGGACCAGCCTGACCTTTACGAATCCTTAGAATTTCTTTGCTGCACAAACTTAATCTTGAGAATCGCAGCTGATCGTCTAAACACCTTAAAAAAAACATGACCAAGCCTTCCAATCACATTTTAGCAGCACCTGTAATAACTTGTTGGTGTAAGTACAACTACATGTAGGTAGCTGCACTTATGAGCCAAAGTACATGTAAACTGTAACTGCTGAGCTGATTGCATAATTAGGCAGAAATTTGGCCTTTGAATGAAACTATTTGTTAATTGAATGATTGAAAATACTTTCATTTGATTAATGAGCAACTACAACAATTAGTGAAATTTATTATTTAAAAAATTGAAAACTGTTGTCGGTATAAACTTTCCAAACAAAAAATTCCAACCTTAGGTAATTTTGCTTGTTTAAATTTCATTCTTACAATATACTAAACTCTTCTGAGATCCACATTATTTGATCAAGCCATCAATGGTTCTGTTCAACCAAGGCTGAATGCATATAGAAATTCCATTAACTTGCAGTTTTTGTTATGTTCAGGGAAAATCAAAATCAAATTAGTCCAGTTTTCTGGAAGCCCACTGGAGTTGCATTTGTGCAGTGTGCACCCTTGCTAAACAAAATCTTTAAACATTCTTATTTCAATACCACAAATCCTTGGTTAAATAACTTTTATTACGGCACTCAACTAAATCAATTTACTTGACATTGGCACAGACTCAAGGAATGAATGGAAAATCTGCATCAGGGTGAAATCCTTCAGACAAAATGGACGATTTTGATATTATAACGTAACTTGTTTATCTGAAAAAAATGAAGCTTGCTACCGAAATAATCGGAATTAATTTGTTATTATCATTACACAAGTTTAAGAATTATGTGAGCCTTATGTGATGGTGTGAAACCCCAGGAGCCTAGGAAATGACACTGTCATTACAGTATTCCCTCTCATTGACAGTGACATTTCAAATTACAAGAGAGTAACATTGCATAACATGTAATCATCTACAGGTGAAATACTGGTTCTAATATTGAAAGAAAACATTTCTGGAAACTTGAAGGTAAGATAATTGTCTTATCTACATTGACATCCTGGTAACTTGATCTCAAAATGAATATATTAAAAACCAGCAGCAATATATATATAAGCATTTTATTTTTGATGTGCTCTCAAACCTGATGAAGAACACAGCATTCACTTTCGCTTAAAATGGCTTCACAGCTTCAAGTACATTTTAAGTTTGACAAGAGCGAAATGAATAGTGACACAGAGAGCCTACTTCCAGTCCTCCATACTCGGCTAGAAATACACCAAGGCTTTTTAAAAACAACAAAGCTTTAGGAGTGCCGATGAAAGCTCTGAATTTCAGTCAAAAGAGTGGGAGGTGTGAAGTGAGTGGTTTTTACTTAGCTTTGCTGAAGTCACATCATTCACTGCTTCTACTCAGTCTGCCACTTGCACTTGCACAGCTGTTGCTGCTTAGGATAAAGTTGTTGCTGCAGACAATCTCTAAATCGTGCCCAATTCTAAAATCGGGCATGATTATTTCTCCTATTGGCAAATTATTTCAACTATTGGCAAATTATTTCCCCTTTGGGGAAAATCCTTCAACTTTGCCCAAAGGAGCAATTTGCTATTCTAACTATTGGCAACCTATTGTTCCTATTGGCACACTTTGCCTAACTTTAGGAGCAATTTGCTATTCTAACTATTGGCACACTATTCTAACTATTGGCAAAATTTGCCCATCTCTAAATATCTTTTCGGGCCACTTAGAACATTAACAAATAGTTAAACTGTGCCCATTCCTGCAATTATCGCCCACTTTCGATATTAAATGCGGAATACATCAGCGGAAATCCCGAAAATGCGGGATTCGGTTTTTTGCAATTTGTAGGACTTCTAGTAACGATACAGACTTGATCTTTTTACCATTAAATTCGGCTTTAAAAGAGCTATTTGAAAATGTCAGTTTCATCGCCGTAGTTTGACGAGAAAATTTTCTAGAATTTAGTGATTTTTATTTAATAAATTATTCATGGCCTAAATATTTAATCAAATTCTGATCTATAGGCCCACGGCCTAACGGACAGCTCCACATACTACATCATGGACTGCTAATTGATTTTATTATTTATTTTTTCTCCAAGTAAGATTTTCACTTCACTACTTAGACAATTGTGTTTTTTTTCTGCCCACCCTGGTCACTTTGGCATCCCACAGAAAGCTTTTGATATTTTGTATGCATGCTCGAACATTACATCAGAGTAGGCCTAACATGTAGGCCCATTAACCAAAAAATAATTAGGCCTATGTAAGTTTTCTTTGAAAAAAAAATACTGGCATTTCAAAGAGCCTACTGGTTGTAGAACCCACCAAGGAACATATATATTCACCTCTGAAACTATAAACTTAAAAAAAGTTCATAAATTTAAATTTCATTCAAGTTTAATTTGGTTGAATGAGTCAGATTAAATATTTTGTTTTGATGGAATTTTTTCATATAGCTAGGAATCTATTATCAGGCAAACTGAAAACATCTCTCCAAGACAAATCTAACAGTGAAAAAATTAAGGCTCTATCAAGAGTGCACAGATTATTAATTTTCCATTTTACTTTTAACGAATATTTTGACATTTTACAAGCCATGAACTTGTAGTCTATATAGCCGAATGAATAGCTCTATCCAAGACGAATCCAATGCTGAAAAAAATTCTGCTCTATCATCATTAGAAGTCCTTCAACTGAAAAAACCTCAGACTGGCTCTCCCAGTGTCAATTATTTAACAAAAACGGAAAATTACGCGATCCCGCATCCCGCAACCGCGTCCCGCATGTCAGAAAAGACACGTGGGCGATATTGCAGGATCGGGCTCAGGTTTATAACTATTTGTTAATGTTGTAAGTGGCCCTAAAAGACAGAAGACTGAGCGATAATTGCAGAGATGGACATCGTATTTTCTTTGCCAATATCTAAATCAAGTCTTTTTGACTATTTGAGATATTTGGAGTTTGGCAATTTAGAGATTGGCTGCAGTTGTCAACTTGAAAACACAGTTGCTTGCTTTCTTCAAAAGATGACCAGTGTTATTTTATTTTTCCTATAAAACTTTGTGTTACTCACAACAAGCAAAAGATACATAACCTAAGATGTCCTATGGCAGAACTATATAGACAGGACTTTCTTGAAATTTTTTCCCAGATGAACGGTTTTCAAATGCAAATTTGCCTTAAGGTGGCTCGCTACTCATGGTGTAGCAATGGCGGCGTCACCATAGCAACAGCACTCTGCTGAGCTCTGTGAGCTGCTTTTTTGGAATTTCAGAATTCCGTGCAACAACGGCTTCATTTGCCATTTGCGCCACTTCTATTAGGGTTAGAGACTTCTGGTTTAAAGCATTAGATGCGCTGTGAAGAGGACTGCAAACTGACAGAGTTTCAGCTTTATAGTCCAAATAGAATATTTTTACAGGCAATTTTCGGCAAGTAGGTCTAATTTCTCAAAAATGACTTTGAGATACAAATAAATTTTTATATCAAAATCCATCGCGGTAACAAACCTTCTCTTATGCTTTTTATTGTTCCTCATAATATTTGGAAATAAATGACAAAAAAATGAGAAATCCTATCTAGCCAATTTTTTTTAGCGCCATGGTTTATGAAAAAAGTTAAAATTGTCAAAATCAATATTTTTATTCCGAGCGCCTTGGAAAGCCCTTTAAACTATACATATCTCATTGAAATTGTAATCAGCTTTTCCATGAAAGTATCCTCTTTAATTTCATGCTTCATTGCATAATATGGGATGCATGAACACTGAATGGCAGGGCAAACTTCACAGTAAAAAAATTAAGAAAAAAATTGAGTTTTTCAGATGTGCGTGGACTGACTTTCTTGTACATAACCTCAAATATTTTGAAAAAAAGGCTGGTTGCGACCACATTTTTTTACATATCCTTGCTATAAACTATATTTTGCATCAATCTAAACTATTTTTGAGAAATCCTATCTTAGAAAGTTCACGAGTATCGAGCCACCTTAAAATGCGTCAATCTTAGATGCCTTGGCAAATTTATTCCGAGCGGTTGCACAGCCTCAATGGTATCAACTTAATCAAGGGAAGATTTGCTTCTGAAAGGAATGGCATCCTTTACGAAAATGAAACATTGAAATATGGATATCTGACATGCTTGTCTTCAAACATAAGCTTGTCATCAGAATAAATCAGATTAAGTTTGTCAAAAGCATTTGACTGAGGCTTGATGCTGAATAATGACATTTTGGGCAATGAGGCAACCATCCATGCAGCATTACATAAATCCTAAAAAAATCCATATAAGACATTAGTTGATGTATCAAAATATTTTCAAAAACAGTTTGCTGGCTTGTGCATGGGTTTCTTGAGATGTGGGCAGCTCTGAAATTCTGTCCTTTCCATCAAATTTTAGCTGCTTTTCAATGATGCTGGTTTAAGGCCTTGGCAGATGTCTAGTGCCAAGGTGCATTATGACTCATTGACATGCACATTTATGCTCTGATAATATATAATCTCTAATGCACAAAATAAGATTGAATGAATAATTTAACAATTTTCATTGTCGGTGTACAAACAGAGAAACTGTTAAGTAAAATTGAATTTAAAAAAATCAACAGATTTTATCAATTCTTGGGTTGAATGATTTACAAGAAACAGTATTTTCTCAATCCTTAACATCTCTTCATAATCTGTACTGTTTGATCAAGCTGTTAATGGCTCTGTTTAAGCAAGGCTGAGCACAAATAGAATTTCCACCAACTCAATAGCTTTTGTTGAATTCATGATCAATTAAGTGAAATTAAAACAGTTTGACAGATGCCTCATGGATTTGTTTTCTTCCAGTGACAAACAAACTCTTCTTTGGATATTATTATTTCACTTCACAAAATCATTGATTATGACCATTCAGCAAACTTGTACTGCAAACCATTTCTGGGAGGCTGCTTCTGGACATTTGACAACAGCTATTATTATTCTTCGTTCAGTTTTGAGTCATAAGAGCCAAACACGCTTCAATTGACTTTCCAGATTAAAAGTTCAAAACTCCAATTTGCCTTGATTGTACAGACACAAAGGATGCAAGGACGATTTGTTGCTGAAGGAGAAAGAAATCATATCCTCCAGCATTTCAAAGAAAATTCCATTTCAAAGATTGAAATATGGTATTCAAACATGCTTGTCAGCAGATATTGAGTTCGCCATTAGAATAAATCTGATTAATTTCAACATTACACCAAATATGTGACGACGCCCTTTATAGCAAATTTTATGCCACCCTAAGACCCTAGTATACTCCCGAGACTCTAAGCGCACCTTTTAAGCACACTTTTATCTCATCATTGCCAAACTCGTGCATGATTCTTTCTTATCTTTCTTTTGGAGAAGGTTATTCCTACAAATGTGAAGTAAAAAAACAATCATCCGAATTACTTCTTGACGAGTTTGCTTGTGCCTGTCATAAATAATCATTGCATAATCTTGAGATATCTTTCTGGATGAAAAGTTCAGAAGTGCCAATTTGCCTTGAATCTTTTCTTTAGATGACAAAGCTTGGACAAATGTCTTCCAAATGATTGCACAGACTCAAAGGACACAAGGGAGATTTGCTGCAGCAGGAGAAAGAAATCATTTCCTTCAGCAGTTCAGAGAAAATGAAAATTGAAATATGGATTTCAAACATGCTTGTCAGCAGATATAAAGGTTGTCATCAAAACAAAACTCATTAAATTTCTTCTTCTTTTGCTTTTCTCTACAATGATATTGCAAGAATTATTAGTGTGGCATTGACACCTTGGATATGATATGCATCATCTTCAGGGCCGGATTAACCCTCTCTGGTGCCCTAAGCTGCGGGCCGAGTTGGTGCCCCCTCCCCAACCCCGCCCAGGCTACATTTCAAATTACCAGATGAGACCTGATTTTCGCAGGCGCTCAACTCATATTAGGGCCTCTCCTTTTTATTATCTACATAAATGATATAAGTAATTCTAGTAACATTTTCTATCCGATAATCTATGCCGACGATACTACCCTGATGGCAACTCTAAATATATTTAATCATTCAACTGAAATTATCAATTCAGAACTAGTAAATATTGTAGACTGGTTTAAATTAAATCGATTGTCGTTAAATTGTAATAAAACAAGAGCTATGGTATTTCACCCATCACAGAAAAGAGTTACCAGGCCAATTCTTAAAATAAATGATCAAATTATAGATTATGAAGATAACTTTGATTTCTTGGGGGTAATGGTTAACAAAAGTCTCAATTGGACAACTCATGTATCAAAGATCTCAAAGAAAATATCTAGGACCATAGGAGTAATGTGTAAATTGAAACATGTAGTCCCTCAAAACATATTACTGACAATTTACAATTCATTGATTACACCATATTTTAACTATGGAATACTTGCATGGGGCTCTAAAGCAACTAGACTTCTTAAATTACAAAAGAAAGCCATAAGAATCATTGCAAATGCTGCCTATAATTCCCATACTGATCCGTTATTTAAGGAACTGAATTTACTAAAGGTGACTGATATTTGCTTACTACAGGAATATAAATTTTGTTACAAATACCTAAATGGGACTTTACCAGCATATTTCATGAATGATTTTATTAATGTTCAACACAGTGTTCACTCTTATAATACAAGAGGTGCCAATGATTTTCAATTTCCAAGTATAAGACATTCTTTTGCCAAACAAGATTTACGATATAGAATACCTCTGATTTATAATAAATGTCCGAATTCCATTAAAGAAAAGGTCTTGACCCACAGTTACCACGGATATTCAAAATATATAAAATTCTACTTCATAAGGGAAAAATACAACATTGTTTGTAATAATCATCTGTGTTTTGTCTGTAATAGACAATTGCGAGGCTAATTTTGTAATTTTGGGTTTTCTCCTACAGCTTACCTAAAACAGCATTAAATTAAGCCGTCTGTTTGGAGGAAACCCACCATGGCTTCTTTTTCATTTACATTTTCATCCTTCATACTCACTGCTCACTGTTACATTCTTCTTCTTTTTATTTTATTTTTTATCATCTCCATCTATCATAAGGTGCTTCCTGGCAGCGACTCACTAGTCTTCAGGAAGCTCCTTCACATGGTCATCAGTATCATATTTTGCTTTGTTTATTCGTTTTATTGGTATTGTTTGATTTGACAATCTCCTATTGTGTATCATGTTAAGCATTCATCATTATTTATTTTTTTATTATTTTTTTTTTTTTTACTGTTTGATCATGTGTAAATAAATTGTTCTGAGTTCTGAGTTCTGAGTTCTTGAGCTGGCGGGGCCTCAGGATCAGGGCGGTTTTTTTCCATTGGCAACTGTGCGGTAGTCTGTAGCCATACTTCACCACATAGGGATTTTATTTTTGATTTACAAATTTTACATTCTCGAGGTTGGGGCACCTTGAGGGGTGGGGCAATTTTTCATGTTTTATTTCAGTCATTTTAATGAATTAGTTTTGGACAGCTCAGGGGTGGGGGCACCCGGAGGGTTGGGGCCCCCCTGATGAGTGCCCCCCCCCCCCTGATGAGTGGGACCCCTGAGGTTAGGGGCCTGGGGGCAATTTTTTCCATGTTTTATTTCTGTCATTTTAAATAATGAATTTTTTTGGAGGGCTCTCGAGTAAGGCCCCCTGAGGGGTTGGGCCCCCTGACGGATGGGCATCCTGAGGAGTGGGGGCACCCTGAGGAGTGGGGGCACCCTGAGGAGTAGGGGCACCCTGAGGAGTGGCTGCACTCTGAGGAGTGGGAGCACTCTGAGGAGTGGGCGCACCCTGAGGAGGGGGCACCCTGAGGAGGGAACACCCTGAGGAGGGGGGACACCCTGAGGAGGGGGCACACTGAGGGGTAGGGGCTTTTTTAAAAATGTTTTATTTCAGTCATTATAATGTTGTTTTATTTTTGAGGGCTCATGGTGCCCCTTGCTAGCATGGTGCCCTAAGCTGCAGCTTTTTCAGCCTATTTAGTAATCCAGCCCTGATCATCTTTGGATGGAATAACACTGTTGAAAGGCAATAGGTGGAAGGCTGCCAAGGCAAAGAATCAAATCTGCAAATGTACAAGCCACGAGAGATGTGGAATCATGTGGGGGACAATTCATCTGTCTTTTCAAATGAATATTATTCATCAACTTATGTTAATTAGTAACTTGATAAAAGACAGCACACTTTTGCAGATAAATATTTTAATATCAAGTTAAGTTACGATTAATTGTTTCCTTGATCTTTATTTTCAGCAATGATGGAATGCTAAGTTGCTATAGCATTGACATTAACATGCTGCATCATGTTCAAGTGACAGGAAAATGAAGTCTGGAATAAAAGGAGGTCTTTTCGAATTCAATCTTAAGATTACTTTGATTAGCCTCCAGAGACACTTCCTCCATCATCTTTATCCTTTGTCTAAGTTTTGTCTACTCAGTCAGAAACCGATCATTAATTTTTGACAATATTATGTTTTATGGCATGTAACTTTCAAAGATTAATTTTTTTTGTAATAAGGAAGACTTTGTTTTATATGCTTGTACAATTATAATTGCACTTTCAAAGACTCTCAAATCTGGTCTTGTTATGACATGGGCATCACAAGATTTTTGGGTGGAGTTGGAGTGGAACTTCGATTTTCAGGTGAAGTCTTGGTCGATAACTATTTTGGTGACTCCTGACCCCAAAAATGATTTATATAATTTAAAAAACACAGTTACAACGATATTTAAAGTATCCTGAAATTTACATAAAACCTCCTAAAAAAGTTTGCATGTACAAAGTCCGATGGATACTTAGTAGAATGGGAGACTTCTCAGTGGCTGGTGGTGGCGCTACTGTACTAGAGAGTCACTGTGACATCACCATTGTCACAATGTTGATGTCACAACTGCAACAATGACACAATTGATGACATCACCATTGTTTACTCACTATCTAATGGTTACCCCTGATGCATTGAAGTCCCCCATTACTTTTTCCTCATTGTTAATTTTATTATATAATATTTGTGTGCAATAATGACAATAAGCGGAGTCGGAGTAGGAATTCTGGAGACCTGAGGAGTCAGAGTCAGAGTTGATTCAATTGTCAATCCAAACCAATTCAATAACATTATGCAATGTGGGAAATTGCTTATGGTTTCACCGCTGTTGAATTTGTCGAAAAATATGGCACAGTTAAGTACGCCCCACTCTTGCATGCTGGAAAGAAGACCTGTGAAACTGGGCTTGGATGCAAATAAACAAAGTATGCATCAGTCGTCATGACCCATAACTGTTGAAATAAATGTATTATTGCCAAAAATGGACCAAACAAAATAGTAACACACTGAAACTCTGGGAATTAATATTGCACTGATTTAGGTCCCTAACTTCTACATAAAATTGGTCAGTAAAATGGGATATGAACCTCGGATGCAGATCAGAATAATTTCTCCAAAGATGATTAACAACATTTGAACTGCTCTCCCAATTTCAGTCATTTACCCATTTACCCGAAATATGATGGGTTGATTCAAAAATATCTTGATAGAAATGAACATTATTCATAATACTCAACATGATAAGCAAGATTTAAATTATTTGATTGAACCAACAGAAGAGTGACAAGACAAGCTTAAGTACAGCTGAATGCAAATAGAAATTCCATTAACTGGTTATTTTTTGCAGAATCAATCAAATTGAAATTAAAGTTCCTGACAGCTGTTTTTCAACCAGTGACTGTATTCCTGTCTTTAGTGGAAGCTGGACATTAAACTGATTCTGTTTCCTGGAGATTTCTCAAGTGGATTTTGGCTTTGAAGCCTTCCGTCAGGTCTCCGCGCGAAGCGCGGAGACCAGAGGTCTTAATATGGTAGGAGCTGTACTCACACAGTGATATACTAGGCAAATCTTGGGGATGGGGCAAGCTGTCAAAAAGTGGCACCGTGATTGTGACGTCATTTAATTAATAATGAAAACAATGTGATGACGTCACAACAGAGTTGGCAGAGATGACGTCCAGGGCCGGCTCCAGCCAATTGTGCGCCCTAGGCAGCATCATGCTGATGCGCCCCCCCCCCCTGACGCAGAGTAAGGAGGGGGCGCAGAGCAAGGAGGGGGCGCAGAGCAAGGGGGTGCAGGGCAAGGAGGGGGCGCAGAGCAAGGAGGGGCGAATGGCAAGAAGGGGGTGCAGAGCAAGTAGGGACGCAGAGCAAGGAGGAGGTGGAGAGTAACGAGGGGGTGCAAAGCAATGAGGGGGCGCAGAGCATGAAGGGGGTGCAAAAGTAGGGTGCAGAACAAGGAGGGGGCGTAGAGCAATGAGGAGGGTGCAGAGCAAGATTGGGCGCAGGGCAAGGAGTGGTCGAGAGCAAGGAGGGGGCGCAGGCAAGGAGGGGGCACAGTGCAAGGAGGGGCGCATAGCAAGAAGGTGGAGCAAAAGTAGGGGGTGCACCCCTCCTTGCTCTGCACCCCCTCCTTACTCTGTGCCCCCTCCTTGCTATGTGCCCCCTCCTTGCTCTCCAGCCCCTACTTTTGTGCCCTCTTCTTCCTCTGGGCCCCCCTCATTGCTCTGTGCCCCTCCTTGCTCTTCGCCTCCTTGCTCTGCACCCCCTACTTTTGCTCCACCTTCTTGCTATGCGCCCCTATGCACTGCATAGCAAGAAGGGGGCGCAACTAGGGCACATAGCAAGAGGATGCGCCGCAGAGCAAGGAGTAGGCAGAGAGCAAGGAGGGGGTGCAGAGAAACAAGGGGCGCAGAGCAAGAAGGGGGTGCAAAAGTAGGGGGTGGAGAGCAAGGAGGGCACACAGCAAGGAGGGGGCGCAGAGCAAGGAACGCATAGCAAGAAGGGGCACATAGCAAGAAGGGGGCGCAGAGCAAGGAGGAGGCGGAGAGCAAGGAGGGGGTGCAGAACAAGGGGGGGGGGCGCAGAGCAAGAAGGGGGTGCAAAAGTAGCAATTAAAAAAAAAGAGAAGAAATTTATAAATAAAATAGCCAGGAAAGTTAAGTTTTAATTAAAAAAGGCATCACAGTACTTCTGAACTTTACACAACTGCATGACTTATTGCAAATATTTCATTTTATGTGTTAAATACTATGCCAAGAAAAGCGAGTGCATGTGGTTACGCGTGTACATGCCTCCTTGCTCTGCGCCCCCTCTTTGCTCTGCGCCCCCTCTTTGCTCTGCGCCCCCTCTTTGCTCTGCGCCCCCTCTTTGCTCTGCGCCCCAGGCGACCGCCTAATTGGCCTAATGGTAGAGCCGGCCCTGATGACGTCATTATTTACCAAGCCCTTAAATCTATTAATAGATGGTGACGCTACCATCTGATCATAACGTCATGTCAACTTTGTTAGGCTTATGGCATGGCCTGTTGGATATCTATTGCAAATCAAATTACGAAAAATAGCCCTGTGAAAAGTGTGATAAATTTTATAAACAAATTCTACAGAGTGTGTCTAGAACTATATCACCTAGGCCTATATCAAGGAGTTGGTTGCACGTCAAGTACTCATCAAAAGACATTTGGGGCAGGCAAAGAATTGTCAAAGTTG
Organism: Platynereis dumerilii; assembly: GCA_026936325.1. Lineage (NCBI taxonomy): Eukaryota > Metazoa > Annelida > Polychaeta > Phyllodocida > Nereididae > Platynereis > Platynereis dumerilii. The sequence continues at coordinate 69,041,005 of JAPTHN010000005.1, read as the reverse complement.
AATTTTGTTGTCAAGGGGTGGACCATATGCTCAAAACAGGGGCATGGCTGCAGACACAAGAGCACGATTGTTGAACACATGAGCATGACAGGTTAGGGGGCGACCATTTGTTTTAGGGGGGGGCTTGGAGTTTTCCTCGGCGGGTAATTATTTATTTCAATCTAACTGCAGCAGTAATAATTATTGTTTATTTTGAGCGCGATTAGTCGCCGAATATTCATTCCCAAATCAAGCAACACCTTGTTAAGAAATACCACTACACGAAATTATCTATATCAAGACTGGCCAAAAAATAATTTGTTATTTCACCAAAACTGAGCGAGAAATTAATTATTTAAAAAAAAACTCCGACCCCACCCTTGATATCAAATGGTTGCCCCCTTATTTATGGTCGATCTCAATACGACCTCTACAAGACCTGTTCAACAAAAGAACAAGACAGAAACATTTTTAAGTGTGTTTGAAATTAATTTGATAATACCAAAGCCCACATGCTGAGGCCTCGATCAGGAATGCTCTCTCTCCCATCTCATCAATCAACCCTCCTGAGCGCCCAGAGCTGCACTTATCATATCTATCTATCATATAGAGACCATAGGACATGTATGTAAACTGATTTTGAGTGTTTTTATGTCTGATTCAGATAAGTTTGGCAGTTGAATTTATTTGAAGGAGGATTGCATATAACTATACCGCACAGTGAAAAACAATATTTTTTCACTGGCAAGCCCTATACTCCTAGCACCAGAAGCACATCCACTCTTTTGCTTTGCACTGAGACCTACCATCTCTATAATACCTCTCTATCTACCCAAAATACAACGTGACAATTTGAACTGTGCTGAATAAACATTAATAATAATTAAAACACTTCAAAATAACTTCACATTTTCGACGGTCTCGCTATGCTCTTTGGCATCATCATATTATATCTATTTTCCAATTGATAACATTTTTATCAAGTTAAATAGGCCAGTAAATTTGCTTTCAGTGTGTAGTTCCATTTTGGCTCCATGGACTAGAATTCTGTTGCTGTTTTTTTTTTTACGCACCTGAAAATTATCATGAAATTATTTATATTAATGAAAATGTGTTGATGCAGAAACAAAATTTTTGATAAAGATGGGTGCTTTGTTGGAAAGATATAGCAATTGGGCAATTCTGTAAACTCTGATTTTAACAGATTTGGCACTCTAGCAGCTTGTGTAGCTCTACCATTATATCTCAGCTTTTCATTGCTATATAGGGATGAGCTACATCAAAATATACAGCGTTTCGGACGTACATCACACTATGTACGTCCGAAACGATATTTTGAAATAGTTCAGCTCCTGTTGCACTTGAAGCTTTGGTTGATGGCTTGTCTGATACCCCTATTACCTGGCCTCATGCCAGGATAACAATGAAGTAGCTAAGGTATGGTGATAGGGCTACACAAGCTGCTAAAGTGTCAAATATGTAAATTGGACTTTACGGAATTGCCCAATTACTATAATTATTAGTTCTTTCGCCTATCCAAATCTGATACATGTGAGCTAAAAATACAGCAATCATTTTGCTTGAACTGGGCTTCACAGCTGCCAAGTCTGCATGAGTTACATTTTCATTTTGACAAGAGAGCAAGATGGATGATAACACGGAAGAGCCTACTTCTAGTTCTCAACACACGACTAAAAATACACTTCTGTTTTTAAGTCACAAAGCCTAGAAAGTGCAGCTGAAAGCTTTGAATTTCAGTCAAAAGAGCGGCAGGTGTGATGTGTGTGGTTTTTAAGGGTTTTACTGGGCTTTGCTGATCACATCACTCTTTTAGGAATAGTCTGCCACTAAGTCTTGAACTCTCACAGTTGTTAGTTGTTCACATTTGTGACCTTTTAAGAAATGGAAATATACAGTTTCACTGATGTGTATTTTTACGTAAATTTCATTGCTATGTGCCAAAGAAAGTTTCATTTGGCTATATTCTTAACTGTTTAAAGTTGGCATCCAACACTGTACCAATATGACCATACATTATTTTACAAAGTGGCTGTTAGAACCACCGCCTGTGAACCATGCATTTGTATAGCTCTCTATCTCTTCCAAGTCTGGCAAACCCACTGCAGCTGGCTGTAACTTTGTCTATGCACTCAACAAACTACATTTTTATATTCTAAACAAAAGTTGTATTTCTCATAATTAGAAAAAAATATTTGAGAACACCACATCTGGTGCAATATTAAGAACATTGTGTAAATAACCTTTCACATACATTCATGTGTTCAATGGTCTTAATTAGTCAGAATGGCATTTAATGAATTGTTTGCCATTTCATAGAGAGAGGAATTCTCATGCTTTATTTGTAAATAGGTTCACTGCATATCTGCTGCTCTGCGCTTATCATATACTCCATATGCTGAAGATTTCGCATCAGGCCCGAATACTCTTGGCCATATATTTAATCGTATTTTAAAATTATAGAGAAAGAGGAATTGTGCATCTTCCAAAAAAATCAGAAAAAAGTCATGAAATTTTTTCTATTTTCTTTCAATTTCTAGTATAAGGGAATGGTGTGTTTTTTATCAAGCAATTCCATCAACTTAAAGGATGTAATTCTAATGCATTTTTTTCCAATTTGCTCTCTACATGAACTACAGCATTTTCGGGGATCCCACATTACAGCCACTGCTGCAATGGCATGTACTCACAAATTGACTGGGTAACCGCTTTTGTTATACTAATAGCCAGTTGAGCAAGACACTGATCGTTGACAAAATGAGAGCTTTTTAGTATTTTATAAGGAGTTGAAGAACTTCCATAAAATGGCAGTTAGTCACAGCCTTGCAACACAATCGGCCATTCAGTAGCAATTTCACTAAAGTGCTGTGCAATTTGTAGGGAATTTATGGTCCTCTCTTGGAGCTTTATTTAGTCTTAAATCAGTTCTGTAATAAAAAGCCTTAAAGGTTAATAATGTTTTCACATTTTACAGAAAAAAAATGTGCCCCACACACTGCCAGTCTATGGACAGCACCAGACACCGTTGTAGAATTAACATAAAGCTTGTAAATGAATTAAGTCCTTTCTGAAATCAAGAATGATATCAGTGATAAAACCATGCTTAAGCCAGACAATTGTCTTATTGAAATATGAATATGTGACATGCATGTTTGTCTTCAAATATTATAATGCTTTTCATAGAAATAAATCAGATTAAATTCCATATTGACATAAAACATAACATCTGAAATCTGGCATATGGCACCACTCTTTCGGAGGGAAATAACATTTGGATAGTAGGCCTATGGAAAGAAAAAATCATGGCATTTCAAGGCATACTGACAGTCTGACACATGCATGAAATTGATAAAATCCAGGGAACCTATAATGCTATGTTATTACTGTTCTTGTCATATTTAAAATTTTACGCGAAATTTAAGTATTTTTCCAAGCTCTTGAAGATCGATGTCAAATAGCGCTGGCATCCCTATTCTCTAGCATTGCAATATATATGTGGAGTGGCTGCATGTACAAGCTGTAATATCATTTTTTACTGGGTCGGACTCCCCTGGTGCAAGCCCATGTAAATCCACCTAAACTGGCATAAATTTCCATTGGCTAGAAGCTGGGACATCTGTCCAAATATAAAATGATGTCACAGCTTGTAACTATTTTACATATACAGTGAATTACAATGCTAGAGAACAGACCTGGCCATGCTGACATCACACTTCAACAGCATGAAACAGATATTGGATTCCATGTAAATATGACAAGGACTATAAATTAATCTCGTCTGTCAACATGTGATTTTATGGAAAAATTGTTTGATAAAGAGGTGTCTGTAGAACTGTCTAGTGAGCGTTCAAGTTAATTTCCAAAATATATCAATCCATTGTAAGCCCCTCCACACTCAGGAAACTCTTTCGAAGCTCCACAAAACAATGTTTTCTAATTAAACAAAAACAACATTCTCACAATTAGAAAGCATAATCTGAGAACTTGTCATCTGGTGTAAAATAACAATATTTGTATGGATAACCTTTCAAGTACATATACGTGTTGAATGGTAGATAGAAAAAAAAATATATATATCATTCTATTAGACCTCAAAATATCAAAAATGATACACTTGTCAGGAACTAGTGGATAAAAATGAATATCCTTTTTATAACAATACATTTCATTATGAAACACATGTATATAATTGTCATTTTAGTTTATCAGTCCTGTGAAAGCAAGGAGTGGTCTGGCAAGAACTCAACAATGGGAGCACTAATATGGAAAATTGAGAAGTTCAGAATGGCCTGGTTGTATTGACAAACAAGTCAAATGTGCATATTTCTTGTCATTTTTCAAAATTTCTTCCGCTTTCAGGGAGATTAGATCCTTTGTCCTACCTGAAACATGTCTCTGGCTTTTGTGTCCACTTGCTCGGAAAAGACTTGTGATATTCTTTTCAAAGGATAGCTTCACGAAAAAAAAAAACAGCATTTGGGGATTGAAGAAAGCAGTCTGGGTCTGATGATGAGAAAATGGGCTATATTTCCAGGTATAAGCAGGATGCAAAACTGTCAAGCCATTGTATGGTGTGATGCAGTTTTGCACTCAGATATGAAATCGGAGCTCTTTGAGCAATGCATGTCCTCTGCAAGCCATGTCAAACTGCCTGGCTGACATTGACAAACGTGTCAGAGTCAGACACATGTTTCTCATCTTTCTTTAGAATTTTGTCAGCTTTCAAGAAGATTAGATTTTTTGCCCTTCTTGGAACATGTCCTCCAATCTTTCATGGCTATTGTGGCTCCTCCCTTGTTTGAAAAATATCTGTGTATGGCTTTTCAAACGAGAACTTTACAAAAAAGAAAGGAATCTGGAAATTGAAGAATCACTTGCATGTGGTGTGGGTGCTGATTTTTTTTTTAGGTAAGCCGGTTACAAAACTGTGAAAGCATTGAAAGGTGCTGAATGATTGTCAATGAATGAATAATTTCACAGATTAATATCTGCCATCTATTTTTTCAAGTGAGATTGCCTAAAACTCTTGTGAAAAATCGTGTTTTCCTTCCAGACATTCAGATGTTTTTACAAATTCTGTTTTTTTCTGCATTGTTTGTTTGTGAAGAGATCAGAAGATACATAAGAGGTCATTGAAATTAAACAAATTGACATCCGATTAAACAACATTTTTAAGGATCACCTTAAAAGTAATTGTCATTACTTAGGGTATTTAAGATAAGGCTTGTAGCACAGGAATGTGTACATTCACCTTCGTTGTGCTTCTAGAGCTTACAGTTGCTCTCGAAAGTAAGTACACCCCATGCTATTTTTCAAACTTTTGTCTCTCAAAGGTACAAATTATGATATATTCACACACTAACAATAAAATAGTGTTAACTTAATACATGGGCATACAATTATATCACTCATTCACAAATTCCATCTCCCACTAAATGAATACAGTTAAGTATGGAAAAAATGGTCATTGCAAAAGTAAGTACACCCTTCTAATTTCAGGCAGTCAATACCTTTGGTTTCCGAATTGGGTGGCCAAAATAGCTTGTAGATGCTTCCTTCAAGCTTGAATAAGGTTCTAACATCTTTGCACTGGAACCTACGGCCATGCCTCCATGTAAAACTGTGTAACTACTGAATGTCTGGGAGATTCTCTGCATTGGCCCCCATTTTGAGGTCAAACCACAACATCTCGATGGGATATCTCGTCTGGGATTTAGTTAGATCATACCAAAAGCTTGTATTTATTTTAATTTATTTTGGATTTAGCTGACATACTTGTGTGCTTGTGATTGTTGTCCTGCTGGAGCACCCAAGAGCACTTTAAACCAAGCTATTGGGCAACATTATCTCCTAGGACTTAAAAATTATATAAATAGAGTTTTGAATTCATGATTCCTTCTACATTAACCAGTTTTCCAGTTTCTGATGAGGCAAAAAACCCACTCTGCATGATATTCCCACCTTCATGCTTCACTACTGGCACCGGGTTCTCCTCTTGGAAAGCTGAGTTTGCATTGCAGCAAATGTATCGTTTGTTCATCTGACCTTCGAATTCAATTTTAGGATCATCTGTCCAAAGAATATTAGCCATAAAGTCTTCTGTTTCATCAAAATGCTTCTGGGCAAAGTATAGGCCTGCTTCCTTATGTTTTTTTATCAGCTTGGGCTTGTTTCTGGGTGTTCTGGGAGTGAGGCCTTCTTTATTCAAATGTGTCCACGTAGTTAAGGTGTTGACATGTATTCCAGACGATGTCTGTTACTCTTGTAATTCTGTGGATGTAACCTTAGGGCATTTTGCTGCTTCCTGTATTAATTTCTTGGATGTTCTGCAAGACATTTTTGTTGGTATTCCCATCCAGCTTGATAAGTTTGTGTATTTTTGCTCCTTCCATTTGAATAAAACTTCCCGATAGTAGATACGTGAACCCCAAAATGTGCAGAAATATTCTTAGATATCCAAATTCATCATAGTAGGTGTAAATAATAATATATCATAGCCTTTTAGGCCGTTCCTAAGTTCTTGGCATGGCAACTGACCCATATTTCACGCCATAATGACTTGATTAAGCAAATTTAAGGATAATCAATTGTTAAGTACTGCTAAGGAGGATGGAAATTAAAATAAAGGTGCCAAAATCAACCAGGCGGAACAACAAACATTTTAGGGTTGCAAGACAAAAGCAGATTGACCAAAAGAGAAGGAATAAAGCGATAAAAAGGCTAACTATTGTAAGGGTGTACTTACTTTTGCAATGGGTTATTTTTTCATTTGAGGTCAAAGGTCAAAATGACCTTGATATTTCAAGAAACCCATATTACATATTATGTAAGACTTCAAAGAGATACACTTTATTGCAAAAATGAGATAATAGCCATGACCCAATTTCAACTAATGAGCCAAATACAATAATCCTGCAGGGGTGTACTTACTTTCGAGAGCAACTGTATATGTTTTTCAATGTTCATCTTTATTTCTTGGAAACTGTATCAGTTGATAGCTTGTTTAGTTACGGTCAGTTTGATATATATATAGTTTGTTAAGGGTCCTATTGTTCTTTGGATCCGACTTGGCAATTTAGAGTAAAAAACAGGGGAAATTTTACAGTTTATAGGCACGGCGCTAAAAGGGGGTTAATGAAGTGACAGGTAAATATTTCCTAACAGTACCAGCTACTTGAAATTACTCACAATAAAACAGATATACTTGCTAGTATACAAGGAAAAGCAATTTTAAAGAAGCTACGTATATTTGCAGCCAAAACAACTCTACGTTTATCCTTTCAGTGATTACATTTTTTTTTAAGTTTAAAAACCTACTATGATATACGTGTTATCAAATGAAAACAAGTTGTTTGTTCGACTGTTTAAATATTGTTTTGTAATGGCTGTAAGGTGTGTAGCAGAACTATTTCATCAGTACACATGTCCGCTTTGGAGATCACCCCATCACAATAGCCTTTCTTGACTGCAGCCAAATGTTACAGTGTACGGTAATTTTATATGTGGCTGTGAAAAACACACATGAACCTGTTTCATTAAGGTTTTTTCCTCTTAAAATGATCATGTATTATAAGTTAAAAATATTTATGCAGTACGGTGAACCTGGAGCATCCAGACTTCCAACGGTGGATCATAGTACCGTCTTACAGAGTACGTTACATTTCTGCTCCTCAAAACTTGCAACAGCAGAGACATACCAATGATTCAAGGGAGCTGTTATGGTACGTTAGTAGTTGTACTACCTGGTCATATTTTGGGCCTATGTATCAAACTAGTTCTTTGAATGTGATTGATAAAAGGTCCAGTTATGATATTTGGAAAAATACGTCATGTCCCGGCCTATAAAAAGTCTAATGGTCAGAACCAGTCCCGAATCATGTCATTACGTAGAGTACACTGTTGTTTGATAGCCACAATAGGCAATTGCCTTGAACAGTTCAAGCTTCAGCTAAAGTTGCCACAAAGCTCTCTCAATGTCTCAGCCACAGTACGTCACATTTTGGTGTACGTACCATTTTAGGGCGTCACATATTTGACCAAATATGGAAACAAGCTTTGGAGAATTATTAATTTTGGGGACGTGGACATAGCCACAAGACCAAGTAATGGTAATGAAAGCATTGTTGTATTCCAGGCCAGAGATAAAGCCTATGTTTTGAGTGGGGGAAATTGTGGAATATGCCATGTTTTGTAGTGCTTCACAATGGGAGTAATTACGTATCTCAAAACATGGAAGGTATTAAGCTATGAAACTTCCCTGGTTAGTACCTAGGATGGTCATCTTGGGCATGGTGTTTGATATTGAATATTACTAGACACTTTATTTTCCACCCTGTGGTGGCCAGAATCTGTACGTATTCCCATGCTACAAGCCATAAAATAGTATAATGGCTTGAAAAGGGGACAGTTCTGCCACGAAGGGCAAAGATAGGTTGGGGAAAATTAGAAGACCAGACATAGAGTATAACTTGAGATACATCCCGTACGCTACCATTTTAATATATAACTGGCAATATAAAGTGCTGACAGATGGTGTAATCTTACAAGTGTTAATGCATTGAAGTTTCAAAAGTGAAGAACCATCATAGGTGCAGAAATAGTGGATGTAAAGTGCTGATATGATAAAAATCCTCAACCAGTATGAAAAGAGGAACACAGCGCTCCTGAATAAATTTCAAGATTAAAAAAATTCAACAAGAAAACCGAAAGCGCACGTTTATAGAGCAGGGCAGGAGAACATTTTAAGACAAAAACCGAAATACTCCGTTGGGAAAATTTTTAGTTATCGTCAATTTAAATCTTTTGTTTATCACACTCATATTTTCTTGGTGATACAGGGGCATAGAAAGTTGTGTAAGTCATTTATCATGTTTAGAGAGACAACTGCTGATGGTAAGACGTTATTATTTAATTAATAAGATAATTGTATCTCTGTTAGATATGTATTGGCTAAAAATAGTGCACAGAGTGTGATAAACACAAGCAGATGCATATTTATCAAAGAAGTGAATTTGTAGCCCCAGTAAATTTATTTGACCATATGTTGTGGATGTTTCACCTGCTTTTAGCTTGATTTGAATTTCATTTAGCCTTTCTTTTGACTTTTTGCAATGCTTTTCATCAAAATATGACATTTCAAACCAGTTAAATTTGTGAATTATTTTCACTAAGGCTGAATGTGATTTATATAAATTTCCTCAATATATCATATAAACATTGCATAAATATAAGAAATAAACCCCACCTGTGGCTTTTTGTGATCCAAGAAGTGAATCAATGAATATTTCTGGCTGCATTATTATGCGATAATTTTGACACAAAAAACTCATTTAATGGAGTAACTCACTCCTCCAAGCCATCAAAATATGAATGTGAGATGCTAAATAGCTTGACAATTGATACTGAAACACAATATGACATTGAAAGAGAGTCATTCATGTGCAAACAACAGCAAATATTGGCAATTGAGCAATGATGGGTCAAATAATCACTTTAAAAGATATCTAATATAGGCTATAAGCTGATTATTGTGCAAAGGTATTGTTCTTTTAACTACTGCATCTGCTGATATTTGAAAATATAGATAAATAAAATCTTACAGATATAAATGATAACAAAAAAGTGAAAATAAAAACACTTTTATGTGATGAGAAAATGCATGAAATATTCATATATCATGTAATATACATTTAATTTTGCTAAAACTGGCCTGAACACAATAAATCATTCAAAGGAATTAACAGAGCACAACGCTTCTGAATAAATTTCAAGATTAAAAAAATTCAATAAGAAAACCAAAAGTGCACGCTTATAGAGCAGGGTCAGGAGCACATTTTAAGAGAAAGACCTAAAAATTCCGTTGGGAAAATTTTTTGTTATTGTCATTTTAAATGTTTTGTTTATCACATTCATATTTTCATGCTGAAAGTGGGGCAAAGAAAGCTGTTAAAGACATTTAGGATGTTTAGGGAGGCAAATGTTGTTGGTCAGACATTATTCTTTAATTTACATTCCTATTGTATCCGTGTCAGATGTGTTTACACCAAAAATATTGTGCAGGGTGTGATAAACACATGTGACTGCATGTTATAGGAATTAACACACCTGCAAGTAAGTTTGCAAGCAGTTGACGCATTAAAATATTTTCAAAAACATAAGTCCTGTCCTTTCAATCAAATTTTAGCAGCTTCTGTCTGATGCTAGAATAAGGCCTGGGCAGCTATCAAGTGCATACGTGCATAATACTGATAGATACTTTATGCTAAGATAATTATGACCTTTACTATAATTTGCACAAAATAAGATTGTTTAATGTTTATTAAAAAATTGAACAAAAGGCGAAGTGGGTGTACAAACAGAGAAACTGTTTAGTAGAATTGAATTTTAAAATAAATCATCAACAAGTTAATTTCATTCATGGGTTGAATGATTTATAAGAACCATTATTTTCTCAATCCCTAAAAATCTCTTCATAATCCACACTGTTTGATCAAACTGTCAATGGCTGGTTAAGCAAGGCTGAAAACAAATAGAAAGTCCATTAAATCATAGCTGTTGTTAAATCCATGAATCACCAAATCAAATTAAGCGAGTTTGATGGAAACCTCAAAGAGTTGTTTTGCTCCAGCGATAAACAAAATCTTCTTTGGATATTATTATTTCACTCTATCATATTATTATTATTATTTCACTTCACAAAGTCATTGAGTATGATCATACAGCCTGGACAAATATCTTCCTAGTGATTGCGCAGACTCAAAGGACGCAAGGACGATTTGCTGCTGAAAGCAGAAAGTAATCATATCCTCCTGCACTGTAAATTTTTAATTTTGAGTGGGCTTAATTGATTGAGTGAGATGGTTGCACAATTCCTTTGAGCCAAGACAGCTTGTTGTTTGCAAGTTATAATAACATAAAGATTATCATAACTCAAAACAGCAAGCTATCATGACTCAAACAAATTGTGCAACCATCTGACTCAATCATTTGAGCTAACTCAAAATTTCAGAATTTACAGTGCGCATTTCAGAGAAAATGTAAAGATTGAAATATGGTTTTCAAACAAGCTTGTCAGCAGATAGAGTTTGTCATTAGAATAAATCTGATTAATTTCAACACAACATCCAATATGTGACACCCCCCCTCCTTATAGCAAATGCTCTTGAAGAGTTTAAAGACCAAATTTGTGTGGGAAAGACGCAAATACTATAAAAGTCACAAATATGTACTAGTGAAAAGGAATATTATAGGGTTGTACCAAATGTTGATAGATGCAATACATCCCTGCTAATCCCCCAAGACCCCAGTATACTCCCGAGACCCTAAGTTCACCTTTTAAACACATTTTGATCTCATAATTGCCAAACTCATGCATGTTTCTCTCTTCTTTTTTTAAGAGAAAGTTATTCCTACAAATTTGAAGGTACAAAACAATCATCCAAATTATGTACTTTTTGACAAGTTTGCTTGTGCCTGTCATAAATAATCATTGCATAATCTTGAGATATCTTTCCAGATGAAAAGTTCAGAAGAGCCAATTTGCCCTGAATCTTTACTTTAAATGACAAAGCTTGGACAAATGTCTTCCATATGACTGCACAGAATCAAAGGATGCAAGCGAGCTTTGCTGCAGCAGGAGAAAGAAATCATTTCCTTCAGCATTTCAAAGAAAATGAAAAGATTGAAATATGGATTTCAAACATTCTTGTGAGCAGATATGAAGATTGTCTTAAAAAAAAAAAAGATTAACTTTCTTCATCTTTTGTTTTTCTTTATAAAGATTAAACAAGAATTGTTGATATATATGAAAATGACACCGAGGTAATGATATTTATCATCTTTGGATGAAACAACATTTGGACAATTTAAAGAAAATTGCACCAGTGCAAGCAAAGATTCAAATCTTAATGCCAAATGAAGGCTACAAGTCTGAATGAGATGCTAGGAATCTTATGGTGGATAATTCATCTCATCTGTCTTTTCAAATTAAGAGCATCTACCAACTTTTGTTAATTTAAAATAACTTGATTGGACCTTTTACAGATGAACATGTTTAATATCAGTTAAGATTAATAGTTCCCTTGATTCTTATTTTCACTGGTGATGGAATGCTAAGTTGCTATAGCATTGACATTAGTATGCTGCATCATGTTTCATATCAGTGACAGCAAAATGAAGCGTGGAATTGGTGGAGGTCTTCTGGAATCCAAACTCAAGATTATTCTAATTAGCCCCCAGAGACACTTCCTCCGTCATCTTTATCCTTGTTTTGACTTCTCAGTATGAAATAGATCATTAGTTTGAAAGTTGTTACAATATTCAATATGGCATGTAACTTTTACAATCTTGTAATAAAGAAAGATTTTTTGAATACACTTGTACAATTACAACGCTTCGAGGACGAGGCCGGTCCCGAGGCCACCACCACTCACCCAAAGACACTCGAGACCGAGGCAAGGCCAAGGATTTGGCATCCGAGACCGTGCCAAGGCCGAGGCCATCAAAATAAGGCCCCGAGGCCGGCCTGGAAGACGAGGCCGTCCTCGAGACCTCCAACACTGCCATTAACTGATTGATTTTTGTCATTCCAGAATCAATCAAATTGAAATTAAAATTCCTGACAGCTGTTCTTGAACCAGTAGCTCAAATTCCTATTTTTAGGATATCTCAGGCGGATTCTGGCCTCCAAGCCTTCCATATCTCACATGTTTTTGATATATCATAGATATCTCTATTTTCCAATTGATTACATGTTTATCAAGTTAAAGAGGGCTAGTAAATTTTCTTTCAGTGTGTAGCTCCATTTTGGCTACATGGACTGAAATGTTGCTGTTGTTTTTTTACGTACCTTAAATTTACAATAAATTATTTCGATCAATGACAATGTGTTGATGCAGAAACAACATTTCTTATAGAGATGGGTGCTTTGTTGGAAAGATAAAGCAATGACTATATTAGTTCTTTCGCTTATTAAAATCTGATACATGCAGGCTAAAAATATAGCATTCATTTCAACTTAAAATGGTTTCACAGCTGCCAAGTCTGCTTGAGTTACATTTTCATTTTGACAAGAGAGCAAGATGGATAATGACACAGAAGAGCCCATTTCAAGTTCTCAACACACAACTAAAAATACACCTCTGTTTTCAAGCCACAAAGCCTGAAAGCTTTGAATTTCAGTCGAAGGAGCAGCAGGTGTGATGCTTGTGGTTTTTAAGGGTTTTACTTAGCTTTGCTGATCACATCACTCTTTCAGGAATAGTCTGCCACAAAGTCTTGAACTCGCGCAGTTGTTAGTTTTTCACATTTGTGATCTTTTAAGAAATGGAAATATACAGTTTCACTGATGTATATTTTTTACACATTTCATGCTATGTGCCATAAAAAGTTTCCATTTTTTTTTGGACTGAATAAATCGTTATCGTTATAAGTTATGTGTCTTACATCATTTAGCCATATTCTGAACTGTTTAAAGTTGGCACACAAGACTGTACCAATAATCGAGTGGCAGACTTGTCAACAGAGAGGGGGATACTAACAAAGGACTGCGAGAAAGCTGGAGCACTGAATGAATTCTTCTGTAGTGTCTTCACAATAGAAGACTCAAGCGAAATCCCCACCCCGCAAACAAGAAACAGCCACCTCGAAGATCTGGCCGAGGTCAACATCACTAAAGACATCGTTAAGAAGAAATTAGACAGCCTCAAGATTGCTAAATCACCGGGACCAGATGGGTTTCATCCACGCATATTAAAAGAAGTAAGTGCAAATATCAGCGAACCCTTATCCCTGATTATGAAGAAATCCCTGGACGAGGGAGTACTGCCACAAGCCTGGAGGGATGCAAACGTGACACCGATTTTTAAGAAAGGGAGCAAAGCAAATATGAACAACTATAGGCCTGTGAGTTTAACCTCGATAATATGCAAAACAATGGAGAGTATAATGAGAGACACCATTCTGAAACATCTGATGGAAAATAATCTACTCTCAAAATGTCAACATGGATTTGTCCCCGGCCGATCATGCAGCACACAACTCCTTCAGTGCCTCGACATTTGGACGCAGCTCCTAGATCTGGGGTCAAAAATAGATGTTATCTATCTTGATTTTAGCAAGGCTTTCGACAGTGTGGCTCATCAACGACTCCTGAGGAAAATCGAAAGCTTCGGAATAAAAGGGAAAGTGCTGAAATGGATCGAAGGATTTCTAAAGAGTAGAAGACAGAGGGTCATCTTAAATGGAGAGAAATCATCATGGAAAGAAGTGACATCGGGGGTACCACAGGGCAGCGTTCTTGGGCCTGTCCTGCTTTTACTTTTCATTAATGACATGCCAGATGTTGTTCACTGTTACATCCAAATGTTCGCAGACGATGTAAAAATCTTTAAAGAAGTGAGAGAAATACAAGACCACCATCAACTCCAAGAAGACCTGAAGAATCTCGAGACCTGGTCCAACAAATGGCAAATGAAGTTCAATGCAGCAAAATGTAAAGTGCTACACATGGGAGGTGACAACGCAAAGTACAACTATTACATGGGAGAGCAGCAGGAGCTGGAACATGTCAACCATGAGAAGGACCTGGGGGTGACGATAGACAGCGAACTGAAGTTAGATGAGCATTGTCAGACACAAGTAAACAAGGGGAATAGACTCCTGGGGATCATTAGAAGAACGTTCAACTGTATGGACAAGAGCTGTTTTAAGAAGATATATACTGCGTTGGTGAGGCCTCATCTGGAATATTGTAATGCTGTGACCTTCCCAGTACTGGAGATGCATGTGAAACTTCTGGAATCTGTCCAAAGAAGAGCTACAAGGATGGTGCCTGCATGCAGTAAGATGTCATACGAAGACAGACTGAAATTCCTACAGCTCCCATCACTAGTATACCGCAGACATCGAGGAGATATTATAGAAACATACAAATACATGCATGGAATTTATAAGTTAGACCAAATCCCCTTTCAGATCGACAGTAATGCCCCAAACACTAGAGGTCACAAATTTAAATTAAAGAAAAGCCACTGTAAGAAAAACATCAGACTGAAATTTTTCGCCAGCAGAGTTATCAACACGTGGAATAATCTCCCAGCATCTATCGCAGAAGCACCATCATTGAATGCACTGAAAAACCGCCTGGACAAACACTGGTCAAATTACAAGTACAAGATCGAACCACCACCATCAACCGCAACGCTCCGGAAGTAAACAACGATAAAACTGTTTTAAGATACAACGGATTAAATATAAAGATACCCAAACGACCAGCTACAGGAAAAACTTTTTCCTACCTTGCTGAAGAGGATATACTATACTATACTATACTAATAAGAACATATTAAATTCTTTTTTACAATGTGGTTGTTAGAACCACCCTCTGTGAACCATTAATTTGTATAGCTCTCTATCTCTTCCAGGACTGGCAAACCCACTGTTGCTGGCTGTAACTTTGTCTATACACTCAACAAACTGCATTTTTCATATCTTAAACAAAAGTTGTCTTTCTCATAATTAGAAAAAACTATTTGAGAACACCACATCTGGTGCAACATTAAGAGCATTGTGTAAATAACCTTTCAAGTACATTAATGTATTGAATGGTATAAATTTGTCAGAATGGCATTTAATGAATTGTTTGCCATTTCATAGAGAGAGGAATTCTCATGCTTTATTTGTAAATAGGTTCACTGCATATCTGCTGCTCTGCGCTTATCATATACTCTGTATGCTGAAGATTTCGCATCAGGCCCATATACCCCTGGCCATATATTTTTTTGCACTTATAGAGAAAGAGGCATTGTGTATCTCCCCAAAAACAGAAAAAAGTTATGAAATTGTCTATTTTCTTTCAATTTCTAGTAGGTATGGGAATGGTGTATTTTATCATGCAATTCCATCAACTTAAAGGATGTAATTTTAATGTATTTTTTTCCAATTTGCTCTTTTCATGAACTACAGCATTTTCAGGGGTCCCACATTACAGCCACTGTTGCAATGAGAGTGTGTACTTCAAATGACTACTTGTACTCACAAATTGACTGGATAACAGATTTTGTTAATAGCCATTTGAGCAAGACACTGATCATTGACAAAATGAGAGCCTTTTAGTATTTTATAAGGAGTTGAAGCACTTCCATAAACTGGCTGTGACTAACTGCCAGTTTAATAGAGAAAGAGGCATTTTGTATATCCCAAAAACAGAAAAAAGTTATGAAATTGTCTATTTTCTTTCAATTTCTAGTAGGTATGGGAATGGTGTATTTTTAAGTCACAGCCTTGCAACACCATTGGCCATTCAACTGCCATTTCATTCAAGTGCTGTGCAATTTGCAGGGAATTTATGGTCCTTCCCCGGGAGCTTTATTCAGTCTTAAATCAGTTCTGTAATAAAAAGCCTTAAAGGAAATAATGTTTTCACATTTTACAGAAAAAAAATGTACCCCACACACTGCAGTCTACAGACAGTACCAGACACAGCGGTAAAATGAACATGAAGCTTGTTATTGAATTACGTACATGCGGAAATCAAGATTTATACCAGTGGTAAAACCTGCTTAAACCAGACAGTTGTTTATTGATATACGAATATTTGATATGCTTGTCTTCAAAAATAATAAAGCTTTTCATAAAATAAAACTGATAAAATTCCAAATTGCCATATTACATAAATATAACACCTGAAATCAGATATGGTACCACTCCTTCGGAAGGAAATAACATGGATAGTAGGCTATGGAAAGACTAAACTAAACCATGGTATTTTATGGCATATGTACACATGTGCAAAATTGATGAGATGTCCAGAGGACTTGTAATGCCACGTTATTACTGACCTTGTTGTATTTACGCGGAATTTTAAGTTCTTTTCCAAGCTGTTGAAGTGTGATGTCAAATAGAGCTGGCACCCCTATTCTCTAACGTTACAATATACAGTGTATATGTAAAATAGCTACAAGCTGTGATGTCATTATTACTGGGTCAGATTCCCCAGCTGCTAGCCAATTTTGATCCACCTAAACTGGCATTGATGGATTTCCATTGGGCTAGAAGCTGGGACTTCTGTCCCATTATAAAATGATGTCACAACTTGTAACTATTTTACATATACAGTGTATTACAATGCTAGAGAACAGACTTGGCCATGCTGAAATCACACTTCTACAGCATGAAACAGATATTGGATTCCATGTAAATATGACAAGGACTATAAATTAATCTCGTCTGTCAAAATGTGATTTTATGGAAAAACTGTTTGATGAAGAGGTGTCTGTAGAACTGTCTAGTGAGCCTTCAAGTTAATTTCCAAAATATATCAATCCATTGTAAGCCCCTCCACACTCAGGAAACTCTTTCGAAGTTCAACAAAACAATGTTTTCTAATTAAGCAAAAACAACATTCTCACAATTGGAAAGCGCAATCTGAGAACTTGTCATCTGGTGTAAAATAACAATATTTGTATGGATAACCTTTCAAGTACATCTACGTGTTAAATGATTGATAGAAAAAAAATATATATATAAATTCTATTAGACCTCAAAATATCAGAAATGATACACTTGTCAGGTTCTAGTGGATAAAAATTAATTTCCTTTTTATAACGATACATTTCATTATGAAAAACATGTATATAATTGTCATTTTAATTTATCGGTCCTGTGAAAGCAAGGAGTGCTCTGGCAAGAACTCAACAATGGGAGCAATAATATGGAAAATTGAGAAGTTCAGAATGGCCTGGTTGTACTGACAAACATGTCAAATGTGCATATTTCTTGTCATTTTTCACAATTTCTTCCACTTTCAGGGAGATTAGGTCCTTTGTCCTACCTGTAACGTGTCATCCAATCTTTTCTGGCTTTTGTGTCCACTTGCTCGGAAAAGATTTGTGATGTTGTTTTCAAAGGATAATTTTCAGGAAAAAAAAAAACAGCATCTGGGGATTGAAGAAAGCAGTCTGGGTCTGATGGTGAGAAAATGGGCAATTTTTCCTGGTATAAGCAGGATGCAAAACTGTCACAGGATGCAAAACTGTCAAGCCATTTTATAGTCTGATGCAGTTTTGCACTGTTATGAAATCGGAGCTCTTTGAGCAATGCATGTCCTCTGCTAGCCATGTCAAACTGCCTGGCTGACATTTACATTTTATAGGGACACGTTTAAATGTTGTTTTGAAATGGCCGTATTGTGTGTAGCAGAACTGTGTCATCGGTACACATGTCCGCTTTGGAGATCACCCCATCACAATAGCCTTTCTTGACTGCAGCCAAATGTTACAGTGTACAGTAATTTTATATGTGGCTATGAAAAACGCACATGAACCAGTTTCATTAAGGATTTATCCTCTTAAAATGATCACGTATCATACACTACCCTCCAAAAGTTTGAATAGACCTGGAAAAGTGAGGTTTCTTTTAAAGATACTTAATTTTGAATGGAATTTTTGTTTTATACTTACACCAAACCACCAAACAATATCAAAAGTCAAATTGAATTCAAAAGTGGTCTTTATTTTGTTATTTTAGGTCATTTTGGTTGAAATTTATGGCGTTTCTCGATATCCCAATTTATGGCAATTTATAAAAATTAGTCACCGCCCAGTTATCTTCTAGCTTTATGAAATTTAATCATATTTAAGTGTTTCTAGAGTTTTAACATGATCGTAACACTTGTTTTGTACCCCAAAAAGACAGTTTAAAATATGAAAATTCACCACTCAAAAATACAAAATTTAGAGATTTTCCGGTCACAAAGAAATATAATCATAGAAAGTGAAAATTATTTTATTTGAGCTGTTTCAGCATTGTTTTAACCCAAAACTAGCCAAAGTCTAGACCGAGGTCACAGTCTTCACGTTGCTGTAGGCAACGTAGACTGAGGACATTACCTTTGCTGAGCACTCTTGAAAATCATTGCAAGCAATACGTGATAATAGCAACAATCAAACAAGAATACAAACGCAAAACTGTAACCTGCAAAGTTGCAAACAGAAAGCAACAGAAGCAGTCATCTGGTTTTGTCGCCAGTCCTGAGGTGTTTTAAACACAAAGAGCAGTCAAGATTTCGAAAAGTGGGCAGGAACATTTATTTCTGTATGTCATTTGTAAAAAATATCAGAACATGTGATAGTTCACCACTTGTGAAATATTTTTTTTTTTAAAGCATAAATTAAATTAAAATGTGCTTTCCTGCTTTGGTTTCAGTATCTCATCTATCTATCTATCTATCTATCTATCTATCCATCTATCTATCTATCTATCTATCTATCTATCTATCTATCTGTATTTATATCTATCTATCTATCTGTCTGTCTATCCAAGTATCCATCCATATGTGTCCCTATATATTTTTATATCTAAGCCAATCTATTAGATTTTTTTTAATATACCTTGATTACAATAACACTTTAGGCCTATAAAGAGGGCTGGAATTAAGTATATTCCACCAAAATGCGATCTGAACTTGTCAAATGTGGACTAAGTCAATCACTGTTCAGCAAAGTGTATTTGAAGCAACCAATCACACAAATCAGATAAATGCTTGACTGAGTTTGATTGACTGCTAAAAGTATCAGTCCAAAGCTGTTCATTTCAAAACATAAAACACAAACAGAAAAAGTGAATCATGAACAACATACTGATTAACAGTTATGTTTGTACGACATTCTAATTAACAGTTATCTGTTTGTACAAAGCCTCCCTCCATTCAGCATAAAACTGTCATTTTTAGTGGTAATTTTGTTGAAAATCGGCCGATTTTGACACTTTAATGTAAAGGAAAATTCTGAAAATCGCACTCAATACATTTTAAACCATTCCTATCAGCCCATACCTTTATTTTTGATTGGAATAGGCCCTAAACTGCCGCGACACGATCCTTGTCGCGGGTGTATAGTTCTTAACCAGTGATTTGTCTCCCATCCTTCTCAGCTAACACTGAGAAGGTGGGTCTTCCTATCTAGCCAAAGTCAGTATTTTTGTCCGATTTTCAATGGCCATTTTCTGGTCTGAATCTAATAGTAAAGTCATCACAAACCGGTGGAAATGTGTGAAAAATTATAAAATGTCATAAACGTGGAAGATATTGGAGCTTTTATAGCTTTTCATAGAAAATGATAAAATGGGATATCGAGAAAATTATGTAAATATATACCAAAATTATCTAAAACCATGCAATATGGACACCTTATGGCCTGAATGTGAATTTCCATAGTGTTTGATGTAAGTATAAAACAAAAATTGTGTTGAAGATGAGATATTTTTGAAAGAAATCTAACCTTTTCAAGTGCATTCAAACTTTTGGAGGGTATTGTAAGTTTAAAATATTTATGCAGTACCGTGAACCTGGAGCATCCAGACTTCCAACGGTGGATCATAGTACCGTGCTACAGAGTACGTTACATTTCTGCTCCTCACAAAACTTGCAACAGCAGCGACATACCAATGATTCAAGGGAGCTGTTTATGGTATGTTAGTAGTTGTACTACCTGGTCATATTTTGGGCCTATGTATCAAACTGGTTCTTTGAATTTTGGAGACCTAAGGAGTCAGAGTTGGAATTGATCCATTCAATTGTCAAACCCAACCAATTCAATAATATGATTAGCGGGGAGGGAATTTGTCAGAATCGTGCACTTGGTGACAAGTTTTTGCAATTTGGCATGGTGTTTTATATGACTAAAGAGTTTTCAAAAATCACCGCATACAATGTGGGAGTCCCCCCTGGTTGCCGGTATGCACAATATCCAATATGGCTGCAGTGAAAAACAAAAAACGCCATATCTATGTCACTATTTGTTCTATATTCAAGTGCAATGCCTCTTTTCCAATAGTTTTGATGATGCCAAATCTGTTTCTGAGGTTAATTTAGTTGTATAATGTGATTTAATGGTCTCTGATACAGCTCTAGGTGATTTTTTGACAATTTTTAAGTTTTTTTCTGTGAAAGCTTTAACATATTTTTTGTGAAATTTTGAATATGGAATTTAATCCAATTTGGAGATTATTTCATCGGAGTTGAAGGCAGGGTCCTACCTACAACCTGTCTTGGTTAAATGGTGTCTTATCTTTTTAAATAACTCTATAAAATGACAAACCACTGCGATATGTTTTCAGTTAATGTCAGTTCCGATTCAGATGATCATTTTAGATGATAACTAAAATACTGTATTATGATTCACACAAAGATCTTAACTCTTCTTAGATAAATAAACCAACTATTGAAGTATATTCAAATAAATGTTGCACATCTGAAATCAACATTCTTCCAAGTCGAAACGAATTGAAGCAAATGGTAGCTAGTGATCAAAGACTCAGCACAAACATTTTTTGCATAAAAAACTAAAATTATTATTGCTGCAAGGCTAATCAGAAAATTGTCTACTACACTTCTATTATGATGGCAGTAAATATCAAGATAAAATGGGCCATGAAACAAGAACCTTCGTGATGCAGTTCAGACCACCTCCCATGCATTAAAACAGGGAAGTGCAGGCAGCTGGTTTTGCTGCACTTGTTCTTGCATCAACATGCTACTACATATCGAACATGAAGTTAGCGAGAAAATGCTTCTGCCACATCAGACAAGTCAGTCCAGGAATCTGCTATCTCGTTTGGCACTTGTCCAGCCCACCCACCAGGAATGGTCGGCTCAAGTTAAGAATCCAACAAGTAGTGACCTCCCCCAACTGAATAAATGACAGGATTGGTTGAAAAGGTGTGAACAACTGTGAATAAGCCAATCTTGTGGCTCATTCAGTCCAGGGAGGTCACTAATAGTTGGATACTTAACTTGAGCAGCCTTTGCATGGCCTTGCTAGACAACAATCTTCTTGCTCATAGGATGATAAGACACCTATATTCACCTTACTTGATTGGCGCTCGGACAGGACAAGCTCGACCACTACTATTGATAACAATGCAGAATCAGATTTATTCTGCTGTTTGCTCCTAAAATGCAAGAAGCCTTCCTTGTGGCTGTCCTTCAAGACCTTCAGCTATGATTGAACTTAAGGAAGACTTTGATTTTCTTACGTTATCCTCACTTTTCCTGGACTTGACTCTTTGTCGGTGTCCCACTGAACCACAATGCGTCTACTCAGGATGTGCTGTTTAACACTAAGCTCCACATGTAAGGTAATAACCTCCTTTGTCTATAGTTATTACCTTTTTTTGCCAAGGTTTCACAAAGTAAACCTCTTTTGCCATATGTGACAGTGCCACAGTATAGTCTTTTCCTGCAGGATAGCAACAAGCATCAGGCACGCCTGGAGGACAATACAGTGCAGTGGATTTAGTCCCAGACCAACATTTACCATATACTGATTAGGATGGAGTTTCTCATGCCTGAAGAACTCATCAATGTCAGCTACTTTCCTGAAACTCCTTAACTACCCTGAGGACTTCAGGCTTTGACTGCTCAATCATATACTTCTCTTCCTGTTGTCTATAAAGACCCTAAATTGCTCCTCTGTCCTCTTCCCAAACTTGATGCAATGCTCGACACTAGACTAGGACCATGAGAGAGAACTTCTTCTTTCAATGCTAGACAACAAACACAACTTCCATGAAGGCCTGTTGGACTGAGGGGTACATACTTGGAAATTGGTGCTATATCACACACAAGGACAGGCATCCACCCAGCATAATCTGTGTCTCCAAACATGAATCAAGGAGAGAGTCCACTGCACGATTCTAGGAAGGCCACTTGCTGCATGGCTGGCCACTGGCAGTGATGAGAAGGTGACATCCCACCATAGGCCTAGACAATTGAGAGATTGGTGGGCTATCAAGTACAACCCATCACTTTATTTGCTCCAGGGATAAGGGTCAATTGGTAGGCATACCTTGTCTTTTTTATGTGTTTTTTAAAATGAACATGCACATTTACCAGTGTATAATAGAGCAAAAAGTTATATATGACTTGGTGCATATAATTCACACAGCAACATATTTACAAAATAAGACACATTGATAATTTTTAAGCCTCTGATCTACATAATAGGAACCTTGGTAAGTGTACATTTAACTTTTGGGCCCTGTGCACACTAAATGGGATGGTATGCAATCTTCCAGGAACTACACAATTATAGCAGCTGTTCATTCCATAACTTTCCATGACAATGAAGAGTGATGACCTTATGTTACTAAGTCAAATGCAAGTCAGATATTTGTGACAAATCCCAAAAAATACTAAATACCAAGAGACGTCATTTTAACATCTTATTTCAGCCATGCACATTGACTTTGACACTGAAATTCACATTTTAGCTACAAAATAACATCAAAAACATATTTTCCTTTATCAAAATAGTGGCAAATGAGGTATCACACATTAATATAGTACAAATAGTGACTGAGATATGGTGTTTTTCATGTTTCACGGCAGCCATTTTGGATTTTGTGCATACCAACCACCAGGGGGGTGTCTCACTTTGTATGCGGTGATTTTTGAAACCCCTCAGGTCATATAAACCCCCATGCCAAATTTCAAAAACTTGTCACTAAGTGCACAATTCATGGAGATTCTAACGGATTCCCTCCCCTCTAGATGTGATGTGGGCAATTGCTCATGGTCTCACCGCTGTTGAATTTGTCAAAAAATGTGACACAGTTAAGCACGCCCAACTTTTGCATGTTAGAAAGTAGGCTTGTGACAGTGTGACATTGGCTGCAAATACACAAAGTACTTATGCATCAGTCATCATGACCCATAACAGTTACTGTTGAAATAGATGTATAAAATGCCAAAAACGGACCAAATAAAATAGTAATATGTCAGGTCTGCTGCAGAAGAAAAACTCGTCCTTCGGACTTGTCTTGTATTCTTACGCGACCTGGCATTCATGGGGTTCATTGCTGTGAACCACACTCCCATTAAGTTTTATTTATATCCCACAATAAAAATAAACCTCCAGTAAACAAAAATAGAGTGATTTCATATGGCACTATTTTGTTTGAATGGCGCCAAAAATATCCCTAGCAACCGCACAGACCAATCAGAGCCTCAAAACATTGTGACGTCATCACTTTAATGTCCATTGTTTACATAGCAACGTCGGGACTTCTTTCATGTGGTTCACAACGATGAACCACATGGTTTGAATCACATGGTTTTTTGCCAGAACTACACTGCCTATTGTGGGATCCCTATCAGCGTGCCTCGGCGGTCCAATGTCGGCCCAAAGTTGGTCCGATGCTACCGACATCGGACTGACGCTGGGCCGTCGTTGGACCGCCGAGGCATGCTGACAGGGATATCACACTGAAACTCTGGGAATTAATATTGTATTGACTTAGGTCCTTGAGTTCAACATGAAGTTGGTAAGTAAAACGGGATGAACCTCAGTTGCAGACCGGAATAATTGCTCAAAAGATAATTATTAACATTTTTGCACAAATGCTCTCTTAATGTCAGTCATTTTAAAAGCCTAAATATGATTGGTTGATTCAAAAATATCTCAGAAATAAACATTCTTCATAAAATTCAACTTAATTTGCAAGATTGAAATTATTTGATTGAACCAACAAGAGATTGACCAGACGAGCTTAAGTGCAGCTGAATGCAAATAGAAATTCCATTAACTGGCTGTTTTTTGTCATTCCCGAATCAATCAAAATCAAATTAAAGTTCCTGACAGCTGTTTCTTAACCAGAAGCTCAAATTTCTTGTCTTTAGTGAAAGCTGGACATTAATACAGCATCTGTTCCGTAGAGATATCTCAGGTGGATTTTGGCTTGGAAGGTTGTACATCCATCAAGAGCATTAGGTTCACCGTTCTAAATTAGATGGTAACATATCCAGAGTCTGTGCTACTGGTTCTTCTATGTGCTTCTATAATCTATATAGATATAAACCTTAATAATTTTTCTAATTATTTTGCAAGATCTTGTATTTCTTCCACTAAACTACATCAATGTCCAATCATAAACCACTTGGTGTATATCGGCCTAACTATATATCAAATCAGAGATGACATTTATATTACAATTTACTTTTTATAATCATTCTATTAATTATTATTATCGTAATGGGTGGCTTCTCAAGAGCGGAACCAAGGAACCTTTGGGAGGTCTCCGTGCCCCATGGTAAATGTAACTATTATGCTATTTTACGAATCAATCTATTTTTTATATTTACATAATTCCGTGGTAAACAGATAAATATTCAATTCAATCAATTCAGTATGTTAGCTTCAACAGGGGCCGATACTGGACTTCAATGTTTACAATGTTTTTATGTACCGGAAAATTAACATGAAATTGTTTATATACATGACATTGTGTTGATGCAAAAGCAACATTTTTCATAGAGATGGGTCCCTTGTTGAAAAGATAAAGCAATTAATGTATTAGTTCTTTCGCTTATTCAATTCTGATACATGTGGGCTAAAAATACATTGATCATTTCTGCTTAAAATGACTTGCATGAGTTACATTTTCAGTTTGACAAGAGAGCAAGGTGGATAATGACACAGAAGAGCCTACTTCAAGTTGTCAACACACAACTAAAAATACACCTCGTTTTTTTTTAAACCACAAAGCCCCACAAGTGCAGCTGAAAGCTTTGAATTTCAGTCAAAGGAGCGGTAGGTGTGATGTGTGCCGCTTTTAAGGGCTTTACTTTGCTTTGCTGATCACATCACTCATTTCTGAATATTCTGCCACTAAGTCTTGAACTCTCACAGACACACAGAGAAGGAGCCTTTGAGAGAGAGATGTTAATATAAAAGTGTATCACTAATTTTGCTTATACGTTTCAGTAGAAGGAGTTGTTCATATTTTTAAACAAGCTTCAACAGTTTTTTGTTAGAGGTTAAGTGAAAACAAAATCTGTGCGAATGACTAACTAGTTTTCAGCTGTTTGCTTTCGTGTTCTTACAATCTAGTCAGCGGCAGATCCAGACACAGTCATCTAGAGGGCCCGGGCATGTTTTGGCATTTGCGAGCCCGCTTCGCCGCATATTTCCTTCAAAATACTTAATCTCAGTGGTCTGGGGGGGGGCGCGTGGGCCCCCTAGGCCCCCCCCCCCGTATCCCCCACTGCCAGTCATTTTAGAAATAACTTTTCTGTCTTTTGCTATTTGAGCATGCTTACGAAATGCTGAATTTACTTTCTAAATGCTACTGATAGTTAAAGATTGTACCCAAGACTGTACCAATATGATCATCAAATTATTTTACAATGTGGCTGTTAGAACCACCCTCTGTGAACCACACATTTGTATAGCTCTCTATCTCTTCAAAGAATGGCAAACCCACTGCTGCTGGCTGTAAATTTGTCTATACACTCAACAATAGGGTGTTTCAGGTGCCCCCACTATTTTCCGATCCAGCTTGACCTCGGTCTGGTATTGCAGTTTATACAGTAAAAGTCACATGTAAAATTTTGGCCCATTCAATATATACCTACCTTTACCAGAATTCATTTGAAGTTTATAATGTAATTCCCCATTGGCTAACTTGCAAATTCTAAAGATATTGCAAAAATCAATGAAGGAATAAATATTTTTTCCTCAATCCATAGTTTCTGAACCTGTTTTTGAAGGGCAATTCAAATCCAGCATCTTCCATGTTACAGCAGGTCTTCTTTACAAGCCAGGAAGTGTTGAATTTCCTAAAATTATGCCATTTTATGCAGATTTTCACAAATTTGACAGCTTCTGGCAGCTCAGCAAGTGGGGTTATACAAAAAATAGCACCAGGTTTGAATTCCCCTCCCAAAACTTACTCAGGTACTGTAGATTGAGAAAAAAATATTTATTTCTTCATTTGTTTTTGTTATATCCTAAGGATTTGCATGTTTGCCAATGGGGAATTACATTTTAAACTTCAAAGGCATTCTGGTAAAGGTAAGTACTTATAGAATGGGCCAAAATATTTACATGTGACTTTTACTATATAAACTGCAATACCAGACCAAGGTCACACCAGATTGGAAAATATTGGAGGCACCTGAAACACCCTACTCAACAAACTACATTTTTATATTCTAAACAAAAGTTGAATTTCTCATAATTAGAAAAAAACTATTTGAGAACACCACATCTGGTGCAACATTAAGAGTATTGTGTAAATAACCTTCAAGTACATTCATGTTTTGAATGGTTTAAATTTGTCAGAATGGCATTTAATGAATTGTTTGCTATTTCATAGAGAGAGGAATTCTTATGCTTTATTTGTAAATAGGTTCACTGCCTGCACTTATCATATACACCGTATGCTGAAGATTTGGCATTAGGCCAGTATATACCCCTGGCCATATATTTAATCATATTTGACACTTATAGAGAAAGAAACGTTCTGTATCTCCCAAAAAAACAGAAAAAAGTTATGAATTGTTCTAGTTTCTTTCAATTTCTAGTATAAAGGAAGGGTGTATTTTATTATGCAATTCCATCAACTTAAAGGATGTAATTCTAATGTATTTCTTTCCAATTTGCTGTATACAATTAACTACAGCATTTTCAAAGATCCAACATTATAGCCACTGTTGCAATGCTTGTGGTGTACTTCAAATAACTACATGTACTCACAAATTGACTGGCTAACCGCTTTCATTAATAGCCATTTGAGCAAGCGTTGACAATCATTGACAAAATGAGAGCCTTTTAGTACTTTATAAAGAGTTGAAGCACTTCCATAAACTCGTGGTTAATCACAGCCTTGCAACACAATTGGCCATTCGACAGCAATTTCACTCAAGTGCTGTACAATTTGTAGAGAATTTATGGTCCTTCTCCGGGTGCTTTATTCAGTCTTAAGTCAGTTCTGTAAAAAAAGAAAGGAAAATTCCCCACACACTATAGTCAGTACCAGACACAGCGGTAAAATGAACATAAAGTTTATTTAAAATTGAATTATGTCCTCGCTGAAATCAAGATTTATATCAGTGATAAAACCATGCTTTAACCATGCAGTCAGTTGTTTATTGAAATATGAATATTTGATATGCTTGTCTTAAAATATTATAAAGATTTTCATAGAAATAAGTATGATTAAATTCCATATTGCCATATTACATAATACATGAGGGGGGAGGGTTGGTCTAGTGGTAGCATGCTGGACTGCCAATCGCTGGGTCCAGGGTTCGAATCCAGCTCTTGCCGGGTCACCTGGGATTATGTTGGACGGCTGTTTCAATCATCTTTCGCCTCATTGCTGTGTCCTCCTCCTGTCCAAATTAGCCTACCAAATGCATAAATACAGGACATAAAGCCCAAAACACCCATCCATCCATAATACATGTGTAGAGAATCTATAATGCCACATTATTACTGTCCTTGCCACATTTACGCTGAATCTTAAATACTTTTCCCGGCTGTTGAAGTGCGATGTCAGACAGAGCTGGCATCCCTATTCTCTGGCATTGTAATATATGTATAGATAAAAGTCGGATGCCCCATCTGCTATCCAATGTGAATCCACCTAAACTGGTACAAGAATAGATGGATCTCCATTAAGCTGGAAGCTGGGGCATCGGTGCCAATGTAAAATGATGTCACAGCTTGTAGCTATTTTACAAATACAGTACAATGCCAGAAAATAGAGATGTCAGCTCTACCATTGATACAAGTCCTACCTGGCCATGCTGATGTCACATTTCAACAGCGTGGAAAAGAAATTTGATTCCACATAAATATGACAGGGACTATAAATGTATAAATTAATCTCTTTTTTTCAAAATTGCAATCTCACAGAAAAACTGTTTGATGAAGAGGTGTCTAGCCATCTGTCTGTGGAGCTGTCTAGTGAGCTTTCAAGTTGTCTGTCCAAAATGAATTAATTGTAATCTCTTCTACACTCAAGAAACTATTTTGAAGTTCAACAAAACAATGTTTTCTAGCTTACTACAGGGGAAAAAGAAGGGCAACGAAATGACAATGTGTTTGGTGCTCAAGTGGCTTTGCCATGTCACAAATTTCCGCAGATGACTGAGCACATTCAGTATATCACACTCCAATATTATTCAAGTTAAAGTGAGACAAAACAATCTTCTACAATCATATGTTATGCTTTGAAGCAACTGTCATAAACAACTGATACTTGTTGGGACAACATAATGCATACACCTCACACATGTTCATGGGTGTACCGAAGGGGGGGGGATATATATTTATTATATTATTAAAAGTCAATAGTTTCCAAGATATGCCCGTAGTAAATCTTGAAAATCAAACAAATGTTTGCCCCCCCCCCCAAAAAAAACTCTGATGATGACAGCAATGAGGTGAAGGCTGGTTGAATCTGCTGACCAAGCTAGATACAGTTGATCAACCCAGAGCTGGGATTAAACCTGGGACCTATTGATTGGAAGCACACGGCACTGACTACCAACTGAACTAACCCCCTCACCATACTGGGCAAGAGGAATAATTAAATTATTTCATTTTAGTTGAGAACAGATATTCTTTCCAGGTAAAAATGCTTTATTATCAGGAAAATAATGCATTTGGTGAGACATTTGAACAAAGATGTTGTACACACATTTTTCAAGGCCGAGTGTTAGATTTTCAAGAGGGGAGGTCTCGAGGGTTTTGATTTTTGTCTCAATGGGAAATTATTTATTTTATAGTAATGAGCTTACAACATCCACAAATTTGTTTGTTTCTAAATGAAACAACACATTTTTTCTAAGAAATATTTCCATCCATAAATTATCTATCGGCCGATAATGACTGCCCAGAAAGGATTACACAGTAGGTTAGTTCACCAAAACTGAACAAGAAATTATTTATTTCAGAAAACATCCAACTCCCCCCCCCCTCCCTCAAAGGTTGCCCTGTTACGTAGCATTTCATAAAAGAAAGGTGTTCCTAAAACTTATGGATTAAAGTGTTGTATTCAGCTTAGGAGATATTTACACTCAGTGCTCAGTGGTGCATAGAAAAATTGCTTGTCACAAGACCACTTGTACAACAAACCACATGGTCATTTCGTTGCACTTCTTGTTCCCCTGTAGTAACAAAAACAACATTCTCACAGTTAGAAAGCATAATCTGATAACTTGTCAACTGGTGTAAAATAATAATATTTTTATGGATAACCCTTTAAGTACATGAATATATACATTTAATTAGACTTCAAAAAATCAGAAATTATTTGTCAGACATTTCGCTTTTATAATGATGCATTTCATAATGAAACAAAGAGTATAATTGTAATTTTAGTTTGTCAGTCCACTGAAAGCAAAATGTGCTATGGCTGATGGGAAAGCTCAAGAGTGGCAAAGGAGCACTAGCGTGGAAAAATTGAGAAGATCAGAATGGCCCGGTTGTATAGACAAACAGGCCAAATGTGCATATTTCTTGTCATTTTTCAGAATTTCTTCTGCTTTCAGAGATTCCTGTCCTTCCTGAAACATGTCTTCCAATCTTTTCTAGCTTTTGTGTCCACTCACATGCTTGGTAAAGATTTGTGATGGTCTTTTCAAACGATAATCTTGACAAGAAAAAAAAACACATCTGGGGATTGAAGAAAGCACTTTGGGTCTGATGGTGAGAAAATGGGCAATATTTTCAGGTAAGCAGAATGCAAAACTGTCTAGCCATTGTACGGTCTGATGCAGTTTTGCACTCAGATATGAAATGAGAGCTCTTTGAGCAATGTTTCTCCTCATCTAGCCATATCAAGCTGCCTGGCTGACATTGACAAACATGTCAGACACATATTTCTGATCTTTCGTTAGAATTTCGCCAGCTTTCAGGAAGATTAGAGTTTTTCTCCTTCTTGGAACACGTCCTCCAATCTTTTCTGGCTTTTGTGGCCGTTCACTCGCTTAGAAAAGATTTGTGAAGGCCTTTTCAATGGAGTAACTTTACAAGAAAGAAAGCATCTGGGAATTGAAGAATGCCACTTGTATCTGGTGTTGGTGCTGATTTTTTTTTTCAGGTAAGCCGGTTACAAAACTGTGAAAGCATTGAAAGGTCGGGTATATCAAACTATAGTGCTGAACGATTGTCAATGAATGAATAATTTCACATATTAATATCTGCTATCTATTTTTTCAAATGAATGGCCTAAAACTCTTGTGAAATATGGTGTTTTCCTTCAAAACATTCAAATGTTTCTATCAATTTGAGTTGTTTCTACGTTGTTTATTTTTGAAGAGATCAAGAAGATTCATAAGAGGTCATTGAAATTAAACAAATTGACATCCAATTAAACAACTTTTAAGGAATCACCTTAAAAGTAATTGTGATTACTTAGGGTATTTAAAATAAAATAGTACAATGGCTTAAAAGGGTACAGTTCTGCCTTGAAGGGCAAAGAAAGGTTGGGGAAAATTAGAAGACCAGACAGAGAGTATAACTTGAGATACTTCCCATACGCTATAATTTTATTAATAATATATACATATAAGAGATATTAATTAGTTGCGGTGAGCGGCAAGTGTGTCACTCTTGTGTAATATAAAGTGCTGACAGATGGTGTAATCTTACAAGTGCGGATGCATTGAAGTTTCAAAAGTGAAGAACCATCATAGGTGCAGAAATAGTGGATGTAAAGTGCTGATATGATAAAAATCCTCAACCAGGACGAGAAGAGGAAGATTGATGCCAAGATCCATGGAGAAATGTGGATTTGCATGGAAAGACATAATTTGGGGAAAACTGTCATTCATATAAAGATACAAGGATTGAGGTAGCAGAGAGGAGAGAGCTCTGTGGAGATCTATCATGGCTTTGTTCATGCATTTTATTTCTGTTTAAAATTGGATTTTGAAATAAAAATATATTTAAAAAGGAATCAATGATCTGCCACTACAAAGTATATAGATCTCATCAGTCACTAATGTTAATAGGTAATATTAATTCTGTCCTTTTGACTGTTTTTTGACAACCTGTCGGTTGTTGTCCCATAAATTTTTTCTTCGATATGTTGGGCTCTCTTCTTTAGTGTTGAGGTCCTTCTTCTTGGTTTCTCCTCTTGATGTCAATGAAGATTTAAAATTATGAAGATTGATTTGATAAGATTTATGAGCAGAGGATGATGATCTGAGGGCCCAGTACCTGAAATGGTTGGAAAGGGTCTGGATTGACCACTTTCTCTAACGTATCGCAAAAATTAAATCATAAAATGCTATAGAACAAACCTGGCCATGCTGACATCACACTTCAACAGCAGGAAACAGATATTGGAGTCCATGTAAGATACAAGGATTGAGCTAGCAGAGAGGAGAGAGCTCTGTGGAGATCTATCATGGCTTTGTTCATGCATTTTATTTCTGTTTAAAATTGGATTTTGAAATAAAAAATATATTTAAAAAGGAATCAATGATCTGCCACTACAAAGTATATAGATCTCATCAGTAACTAATGTTAATAGGTAATATTAATTCTGTCCTTTTGACTGTTTATAGCAAATGCAAGTTCTGAAGCCTTCCCTGAGTTTTGTGTCGAAAATTTTATGACCGGTAATCAAGCCGGGTTATCTTATCGCCACATTATTGACAGTCCCAGTCACAGGGATTGCACATTATTCTTTATTTATGTAGTGTGATTTGATCTGGAATCTGTGACTTTATCTGAAAATCTGGACATTTGTTGCTCACAAAGCCACAAATTGGATCGGAATGGCATTGTTTCATAAACCAAGTGCGACTAATAAACTTATCTCTGGAATTTGCACCAAGCAACGACCGAAATTGAGGTGGTATCTATAATTAAAAATGACTTTCTATACCAGATGCCATCATTAATCAAATCATGCAAAATCTGCATGGCATGCCTGCCACTTATAGATAGATAAATATGCATGGTAAGTGCAGCCCTCTAAGCCAAGTTGTGGGTGCTCACGCGGGTTGATTGATGAGATGGGAGAGAGAACGGGAGTCCTCAACATGTTACATATTTACCCCATGTGAGGGATCTTTTGCTTGCCACAGACACTGATACAATTCAACATCTCATCTGAGAGACATCCACCCGAGATTTTGCTCATGACGGTCCACTGAAAATTTTGGTAAAAAGTAGACAACACAGAAAACACCAGTCTGCTGTTAAAATAAACTATTCTTATTCTTGAATATCAATGCCATGGAGTTCTCACTTTGGTGTTTCTACTAGCCACACGCTAAATGTTATCTGGTCACAATAATACATCTGGCAAAGTTTCGCCTTCAGAAAAAATAAAAGGTTTCTGCTCTGCAATGAATCAAGGCAAGCTTGATTTGGCCCAAATGTGGGACATCCAATTCTAGTGTTGGGATAGAAATCACTTGATCCAATCATACACTCCATGGTGACACTTAAGCATGTTTTACATAATCTTTTATGATGGAGAGACTGGAAAACAGCTTCATAAATATTCCAGATTCATGATGGCTGATTGAAGTGCGGAAAAACGTCGGATATCTGTAGGCTCCTATTGCATTGCCATCCATATAGGTTGTGTAACTTAGGAAGAAATTTTATTCTTACAAACTCTCAAACCCTTTCGAAGTCCACATTATTTGATCAAGCCATCAACGGTTGTGCTTAACTAAGGCTGAATGCAAATAGAAATTCGATTAACTTGCACTTTTTTCGGATTCAGAACAAATCAAATTAAGCCAGTTTGCTGCAAGCCCCTTGAAGATGCGTTTTTGCACCCTTGCTCAACAAAATCTTTAAACATTCTTATTTCAATGGAGCTTGTAGCATTCATCTTTACATAAAGTGGCTTCACATCTCCAAGTTAACGAATAGTGACACAAAGAGCCTACTTCAAGTTATCAATGCATGGCTGAAGATACACTGAGGCTTTTTAGAAGCAACAGGAATGAAGATGGATGCTCCGAATTTCAGTCGAAAGAGAGAGAGGTGTGAAGTGAGTGGTTTTTGCTAAAATCACATCACTCACAACCTCTGCAAGTTGTACTTGGGTAGTTTTACAGTATTTGCACTCAGCCGATTTTTCATGTTCATGAAATTATTACGAGATAAGTATGATAGGTATATCAAAATTTCAGGCAGTAGCAATCTTGTCCTACACTGACATATAAATGCACCATATTTTACCCTTCTGCAATGGTTTATTTTGAAGCTGTAAGGAATTTGGGACAAATTTTGACACATTTTTATGTCTCACAGACTTTTTCGCCAATTTCATGGATGAACAGAAAAAAATATTCAATCAGTTGTAATTCATGTTAATGATACCTTTCTGGACCTATGGCTTGGGTATAAAATACAACAGGTTTCATGTGAATAAGTTATATACAACATGACTTGGGTCCTAAAATGTAAAAAATGGCAGATGTCAAAAATTTCGTTTTCGATGGACCATCAGTTGCTTTATGTGCTTTTATGAGTAAGAGTCAAAGAATGTGTATACCATTTGTGTTAATTTTGAAGCCTGTGACATATCTCAAGGTAAAACAGAAACATTTGCTTCTCTAACCATAATTGGTTTTCAGAATGTGAGGCTTGAATGCGATGTCAAAAAAAAAACATGTCCTCTCCAACCCATAGAAAAAACACTAACTGTTTTGTAGGAAAACAAGCTATTTGTGTATCTTTTGCTCAATCATTTGCCTTTACAAGTATGTGACAAATAAAAGTTTAAAAAAAGATATCCAGGCCATGTTGATACATTTTCTTAGAAATTAAAATTCATGATGTCAAAAATGTCCTCTCCAACACATCAGAAATTTTGCTCTGATTCGTGCTCTGATTCGTGCGTTTTAACACTGGATTCATTGAAGAAACAGCCATGGTTATACAAACTAAGTAAACCTGGATGCCTAAAAAGGGTTTTTATAAGTATTGAAAATGTCAAATATATTATCTTTCGTTATCTATTAGAAAATCAAAATTGAGAAAAAAGTTGAATTATTTGTGTCATATATCAATATAATTGTAATTTTTTGCTATTAACTGAATGACTTTAAAGGGTAATAACCAAATATCTTGTTAATGGAGCCATCAAAGATGATTTTTCCATAGGTGCCTAATTTTTGTTTTTTTTCGGTGGTTTTTTGCTCCAAAACACTATGTTTGACACAGCCGAACACAATGAGTTTCAATCATACAGTAACAAAACTTGACATGGGGTTAATAGGATACCTAGGGATTAGTAACCATGGAAATAATGTGTCTTTTGAGACTAGCACCCTACTCAACAGAAACTTTCAGAGTAATGGCAAGCCAGATTTCTGTTATTTCGTAATAAAAATGGCAAAAAAAAAGTGTGGCATATTTAATCAAAATTTAAGTTTTGTATGGGTTTTGATGTTCCTATGCAACAATGTCGCTTGATTTCCAAGAATAGGAATGGGTGAAAATTGTTTCTGGATGGATATTTTTCCTGACAAACAGTTTTTTCAAGAATCAACCAATGCCTACTTTAAGTAGTGGTATTTTGGTAGTAAACCACCAAATAACTTCAGTCCTCTTTGATTATAGAAACAGTAATATGTTAATTTTATGATAGAATGATGGAAATTCTCAAATTTCAAACTTTATTTTGATCCCCCATGAGACACTTTGAGTGCAAATGCTGTAAAACTGCCCAGCTGCTGTTCTGTATAGAATTTTCAACTCAAAAACACAGTCTATCACTTATTTTCTTCAGACGATTGAGGCAGGAGTGTTGGTCTAGTATGTATAGCATGCTAGGCTGCGTCATCCAACACCGCACCGGGGGGGGGGGGAAGTGGAAAGGCTGCCAATCCCTGGGTCTAGGGCTCGAATGCGGCTCTCGCCGGGTCACCTGATCAAATATTGGACAGCTGTTTCAATCATCCTTTGCCTCATTGCTGTGTCCACCTTCTGTCCTCATTAGCCTTTCTGGATGCAAAATTAAGAACATCGTGTAAATAACCTTTCAAGTAGGCCTACATTCATATGCTGAATGGTTAAATTTTGTAGAAATGGAATTTAATGAATTATTTGCTATTTCATGAAGAGCGGAACGAGTATGCTCTATCTATAAATGGGTTCATCCCTGGCCATATATTTAATCGTATTTGGATACATACACCAGTTTTGGATTTCTTTATTTTTCGATTTTAAATAAAAAGGAATGGTTCAATTTTAACATGAAATTCAACTTTAGGATGGAAATCTAAATTAATTTGTTTCCAACATGCTCTGTGCGTATTCTACAGAATTTTCTGGAATCCCACATTACAGCCACTGTGGCAATGTGTGTTGACTGCAAATAACTAACCTCAATAACCATTTGAGCAAGACATTGACAATCGTTGACAAAATGAAAGCCTTTCAGTATTTTGTAAGGAGTTGAAGCTTTTCCATAAACTCACAACTAGCAGCACCCTTGCCACACAATCAGCCATTCAACTGCAATTTCACTCAAGTGCTGTGCAATTTGTAGGGAATTTGTGGTCCCTTTCTGAGAACTTTACTCAGTCTTAAATCACTTTTGCAACAGACAGACAGACAGACAAATTCTTTATTGACCTGTGTAAAAAATATACACCCAGCCCTATATGGGCTTACAAGTCATCAAAATAATTCAAAAGTAACTTGAACAACAAATTTCAAAAGCAATTCTTATAAAAAGGAAAATGCCCTGCACATTGTAGTCTGCAGACATAATAGCATAAGTGAAAATAAAGGATGTAATTTAAATAAATGCTAACTTAAATCAAGATTTAACTAGTGAAAAAGTCATGATTAAAACCATACAATTGTTTGTGGAAATATGGATATCTGACATGGTTTTCTTTCAAATATGAAGCTTGTCAAAGAAATATATTGGATTAAATTCCATAATCCATATTGGTATATTACATTACACCAGAAGCCTGGTACATATGGCACCATTCCGGCTGAAGGAAATAACATACACTGTGTGTGTGTACAATTTGAATTTCTAGTAAGCTTTTAAAAATGATAGAGTGAGATGGTTGCATAATTCCTTTTAGGTAACGTAGCTTGTCATTTTAAGTTATGATATTCTGTTAATTTTCATAGAATAACAAGTTCAGGGGAATTGTGCAACCATCTCACTCAATCATTTTAGCTGACTAAAAATTCAAAGTTTACAGTGTAGGACAGTATAGAAATATGCCATAGCATTGTATGTGAGGCAAGACATATTTGTACATGTGTATGCACAGCACAGAGATTAAGTGACCAGAGAACCCATAGTGCCATGTTATTGAATTAATCTCTGTTGTCATTGGACAGATGTTAAAATCGTTCAAATATATATCGGAGCTCTAAAGTATACATCTACGATTTGATAAGCAAGTGTTTGGCCATGTGTGCGCAACTATCCAACTTGTTTTCAAGCAGTCTGTCCAAAATAAATGACACTTCTCTACCAAGAAATTCTTTTAGATTCCAACAAAACAATTATTTTCAGATTTTAAAAAATTACATTCTCACAAGTCGAAACTTAATGTGAGAAATATATGTATTTAATATGTATTTGATAATGAAACTCAAGATTAGATGGTCATTCCGCTGAAATCCAGGAGTGCTCTGGCAGGTCGAAGAATGCAAGAGTGGTGAAGGTGCAATAATGTGGAAAAATTCTGAATTGACAAGCATGTCAAATGTGCATATTTCTTCCTGAAACATGTCGCCAATCTTTCCCGGCTTTTGTGGCCACTCACTTGCTTGGCCAAGATTTGCAAAAGAAAATCTTTACGAGAATAAAAAAGCGAATTGAAGAAAGCCATTAATATATGTCTGATGTTGGGAAAGTGGGCAATATTTTCAGGTAAGCGGGATGCAAAACTGTCAAGCCATTGTATGGTCTGATGCAGTTTTGCACTCAGATATGAAATGAGAGCTCTTTGAGCAATGTTTCTCCTCTTCTAGCCATATCAAGCTGCCAGGCTGACATTGACAAACATGTCAGACACATATTTCTGATCTTTCGTTAGAATTTCAACAGCTTTCAGGAAGATTAGAGTTTTTCCACTTCTTGGAACACGTCCTCCAATCTTTTCTGGCTATTGTGGCCGTTAACTCACTTAGAAAAGATTTGTGAAGGGCTTTTTAATGGAGAAACTTTACAAGAAAGAAAGCATCTGGGAATTGAAGAATGCCACTTGTATGTGGTGTGGGTGGTGATTTTTTTTTTTTTCAGGGTAGCCGGTTACAAAACTATGAAAGCATTGAAAGGTCTGGTATATCAAACTATAGTGCTGAAAGATTGTCAATGAATGAATAATTTCACAAATTGATATCTGCTATCTATTTTTTCAAATGAATTGCCTAAAACTCTTGTGAAATATGGTGTTTTCCTTCAAAACATTCAAATGTTTTTATCAATTTGAGTTGTTTCTACAATGTTTAGTTTTGAAGAGATCAAGAAGATTCATAAGAGGTCATTGAAATTAAACAAATTGACATCCAATTAAACAACTTTTAAGGAATCACCTTAAAAGTAATTGTGATTACTTAGGGTATTTAAAATAAAATAGTACAATGGCTTAAAAAGGTACAGTTCTGCCTTGAAGGGCAAAGAAAGGTTGGGGAAACTTAGAAGACCAGACAGAGAGTATAACTTGAGATACATCCCATACGCTATCATTTTTTAAATAATATATATATATAAGAGATATTAATTAGTTGCTGTGAGCGACAAGTGTGTCACTCTTGTGTAATATAAAGTGCTGACAGATGGTGTAATCTTACAAGTGCGGATGCATTGAAGTTTCAAAAGTAAAGAACCATCATAGGTGCAGAAATAGTGGATGTAAAGTGCTGATATGATAAAAATCCTCAACCAGGACGAGAAGAGGAAGATTGATGCCAGATCCATGGAGAAATGTGGATTTGCATGGAAAGACATAATTTGGGGAAAACTGTCATTCATATAAAGATACAAGGATTGAGGTAGCAGAGAGGAGAGAGCTCTGTGGAGATCTATCATGGCTTTGTTCATGCATTTTATTTCTGTTTAAAATTGGATTTTGAAATAAAAATATATTTAAAAAGGAATCAATGATCTGCCACTACAAAGTATATAGATCTCATCAGTCACTAATGTTAATAGGTAATATTAATTCTGTCCTTTTGACTGTTTTTTGACAACCTGTCGGTTGTTGTCCCATAAATTTTTTCTTCGATATGTTGGGCTCTCTTCTTTAGTGTTGAGGTCCTTCTTCTTGGTTTCTCCTCTTGATGTCAATGAAGATTTAAAATTATGAAGATTGATTTGATAAGATTTATGAGCAGAGGATGATGATCTGAGGGCCCAGTACCTGAAATGGTTGGAAAGGGTCTGGATTGACCACTTTCTCTAACGTATCGCAAAAATTAAATCATAAAATGCTATAGAACAAACCTGGCCATGCTGACATCACACTTCAACAGCAGGAAACAGATATTGGAGTCCATGTAAGATACAAGGATTGAGCTAGCAGAGAGGAGAGAGCTCTGTGGAGATCTATCATGGCTTTGTTCATGCATTTTATTTCTGTTTAAAATTGGATTTTGAAATAAAAAATATATTTAAAAAGGAATCAATGATCTGCCACTACAAAGTATATAGATCTCATCAGTAACTAATGTTAATAGGTAATATTAATTCTGTCCTTTTGACTGTTTATAGCAAATGCAAGTTCTGAAGCCTTCCCTGAGTTTTGTGTCGAAAATTTTATGACCGGTAATCAAGCCGGGGTTATCTTATCGCCACATTATTGACAGTCCCAGTCACAGGGATTGCACATTATTCTTTATTTATGTAGTGTGATTTGATCTGGAATCTGTGACTTTATCTGAAAATCTGGACATTTGTTGCTCACAAAGCCACAAATTGGATCGGAATGGCATTGTTTCATAAACCAAGTGCGACTAATAAACTTATCTCTGGAATTTGCACCAAGCAACGACCGAAATTGAGGTGGTATCTATAATTAAAAATGACTTTCTATACCAGATGCCATCATTAATCAAATCATGCAAAATCTGCATGGCATGCCTGCCACTTATAGATAGATAAATATGCATGGTAAGTGCAGCCCTCTAAGCCAAGTTGTGGGTGCTCACGCGGGTTGATTGATGAGATGGGAGAGAGAACGGGAGTCCTCAACATGTTACATATTTACCCCATGTGAGGGATCTTTTGCTTGCCACAGACACTGATACAATTCAACATCTCATCTGAGAGACATCCACCCGAGATTTTGCTCATGACGGTCCACTGAAAATTTTGGTAAAAAGTAGACAACACAGAAAACACCAGTCTGCTGTTAAAATAAACTATTCTTATTCTTGAATATCAATGCCATGGAGTTCTCACTTTGGTGTTTCTACTAGCCACACGCTAAATGTTATCTGGTCACAATAATACATCTGGCAAAGTTTCGCCTTCAGAAAAAATAAAAGGTTTCTGCTCTGCAATGAATCAAGGCAAGCTTGATTTGGCCCAAATGTGGGACATCCAATTCTAGTGTTGGGATAGAAATCACTTGATCCAATCATACACTCCATGGTGACACTTAAGCATGTTTTACATAATCTTTTATGATGGAGAGACTGGAAAACAGCTTCATAAATATTCCAGATTCATGATGGCTGATTGAAGTGCGGAAAAACGTCGGATATCTGTAGGCTCCTATTGCATTGCCATCCATATAGGTTGTGTAACTTAGGAAGAAATTTTATTCTTACAAACTCTCAAACCCTTTCGAAGTCCACATTATTTGATCAAGCCATCAACGGTTGTGCTTAACTAAGGCTGAATGCAAATAGAAATTCGATTAACTTGCACTTTTTTCGGATTCAGAACAAATCAAATTAAGCCAGTTTGCTGCAAGCCCCTTGAAGATGCGTTTTTGCACCCTTGCTCAACAAAATCTTTAAACATTCTTATTTCAATGGAGCTTGTAGCATTCATCTTTACATAAAGTGGCTTCACATCTCCAAGTTAACGAATAGTGACACAAAGAGCCTACTTCAAGTTATCAATGCATGGCTGAAGATACACTGAGGCTTTTTAGAAGCAACAGGAATGAAGATGGATGCTCCGAATTTCAGTCGAAAGAGAGAGAGGTGTGAAGTGAGTGGTTTTTGCTAAAATCACATCACTCACAACCTCTGCAAGTTGTACTTGGGTAGTTTTACAGTATTTGCACTCAGCCGATTTTTCATGTTCATGAAATTATTACGAGATAAGTATGATAGGTATATCAAAATTTCAGGCAGTAGCAATCTTGTCCTACACTGACATATAAATGCACCATATTTTACCCTTCTGCAATGGTTTATTTTGAAGCTGTAAGGAATTTGGGACAAATTTTGACACATTTTTATGTCTCACAGACTTTTTCGCCAATTTCATGGATGAACAGAAAAAAATATTCAATCAGTTGTAATTCATGTTAATGATACCTTTCTGGACCTATGGCTTGGGTATAAAATACAACAGGTTTCATGTGAATAAGTTATATACAACATGACTTGGGTCCTAAAATGTAAAAAATGGCAGATGTCAAAAATTTCGTTTTCGATGGACCATCAGTTGCTTTATGTGCTTTTATGAGTAAGAGTCAAAGAATGTGTATACCATTTGTGTTAATTTTGAAGCCTGTGACATATCTCAAGGTAAAACAGAAACATTTGCTTCTCTAACCATAATTGGTTTTCAGAATGTGAGGCTTGAATGCGATGTCAAAAAAAAAACATGTCCTCTCCAACCCATAGAAAAAACACTAACTGTTTTGTAGGAAAACAAGCTATTTGTGTATCTTTTGCTCAATCATTTGCCTTTACAAGTATGTGACAAATAAAAGTTTAAAAAAAGATATCCAGGCCATGTTGATACATTTTCTTAGAAATTAAAATTCATGATGTCAAAAATGTCCTCTCCAACACATCAGAAATTTTGCTCTGATTCGTGCTCTGATTCGTGCGTTTTAACACTGGATTCATTGAAGAAACAGCCATGGTTATACAAACTAAGTAAACCTGGATGCCTAAAAAGGGTTTTTATAAGTATTGAAAATGTCAAATATATTATCTTTCGTTATCTATTAGAAAATCAAAATTGAGAAAAAAGTTGAATTATTTGTGTCATATATCAATATAATTGTAATTTTTTGCTATTAACTGAATGACTTTAAAGGGTAATAACCAAATATCTTGTTAATGGAGCCATCAAAGATGATTTTTCCATAGGTGCCTAATTTTTGTTTTTTTTCGGTGGTTTTTTGCTCCAAAACACTATGTTTGACACAGCCGAACACAATGAGTTTCAATCATACAGTAACAAAACTTGACATGGGGTTAATAGGATACCTAGGGATTAGTAACCATGGA
The DNA here is from genome assembly GCA_026936325.1 of Platynereis dumerilii. Taxonomy (NCBI): domain Eukaryota; kingdom Metazoa; phylum Annelida; class Polychaeta; order Phyllodocida; family Nereididae; genus Platynereis; species Platynereis dumerilii. The sequence goes on along the minus strand of JAPTHN010000005.1, from coordinate 68,998,787 downwards.
AATAATGTGTCTTTTGAGACTAGCACCCTACTCAACAGAAACTTTCAGAGTAATGGCAAGCCAGATTTCTGTTATTTCGTAATAAAAATGGCAAAAAAAAAGTGTGGCATATTTAATCAAAATTTAAGTTTTGTATGGGTTTTGATGTTCCTATGCAACAATGTCGCTTGATTTCCAAGAATAGGAATGGGTGAAAATTGTTTCTGGATGGATATTTTTCCTGACAAACAGTTTTTTCAAGAATCAACCAATGCCTACTTTAAGTAGTGGTATTTTGGTAGTAAACCACCAAATAACTTCAGTCCTCTTTGATTATAGAAACAGTAATATGTTAATTTTATGATAGAATGATGGAAATTCTCAAATTTCAAACTTTATTTTGATCCCCCATGAGACACTTTGAGTGCAAATGCTGTAAAACTGCCCAGCTGCTGTTCTGTATAGAATTTTCAACTCAAAAACACAGTCTATCACTTATTTTCTTCAGACGATTGAGGCAGGAGTGTTGGTCTAGTATGTATAGCATGCTAGGCTGCGTCATCCAACACCGCACCGGGGGGGGGGGGGAAGTGGAAAGGCTGCCAATCCCTGGGTCTAGGGCTCGAATGCGGCTCTCGCCGGGTCACCTGATCAAATATTGGACAGCTGTTTCAATCATCCTTTGCCTCATTGCTGTGTCCACCTTCTGTCCTCATTAGCCTTTCTGGATGCAAAATTAAGAACATCGTGTAAATAACCTTTCAAGTAGGCCTACATTCATATGCTGAATGGTTAAATTTTGTAGAAATGGAATTTAATGAATTATTTGCTATTTCATGAAGAGCGGAACGAGTATGCTCTATCTATAAATGGGTTCATCCCTGGCCATATATTTAATCGTATTTGGATACATACACCAGTTTTGGATTTCTTTATTTTTCGATTTTAAATAAAAAGGAATGGTTCAATTTTAACATGAAATTCAACTTTAGGATGGAAATCTAAATTAATTTGTTTCCAACATGCTCTGTGCGTATTCTACAGAATTTTCTGGAATCCCACATTACAGCCACTGTGGCAATGTGTGTTGACTGCAAATAACTAACCTCAATAACCATTTGAGCAAGACATTGACAATCGTTGACAAAATGAAAGCCTTTCAGTATTTTGTAAGGAGTTGAAGCTTTTCCATAAACTCACAACTAGCATCACCCTTGCCACACAATCAGCCATTCAACTGCAATTTCACTCAAGTGCTGTGCAATTTGTAGGGAATTTGTGGTCCCTTTCTGAGAACTTTACTCAGTCTTAAATCACTTTTGCAACAGACAGACAGACAGACAAATTCTTTATTGACCTGTGTAAAAAATATACACCCAGCCCTATATGGGCTTACAAGTCATCAAAATAATTCAAAAGTAACTTGAACAACAAATTTCAAAAGCAATTCTTATAAAAAGGAAAATGCCCTGCACATTGTAGTCTGCAGACATAATAGCATAAGTGAAAATAAAGGATGTAATTTAAATAAATGCTAACTTAAATCAAGATTTAACTAGTGAAAAAGTCATGATTAAAACCATACAATTGTTTGTGGAAATATGGATATCTGACATGGTTTTCTTTCAAATATGAAGCTTGTCAAAGAAATATATTGGATTAAATTCCATAATCCATATTGGTATATTACATTACACCAGAAGCCTGGTACATATGGCACCATTCCGGCTGAAGGAAATAACATACACTGTGTGTGTGTACAATTTGAATTTCTAGTAAGCTTTTAAAAATGATAGAGTGAGATGGTTGCATAATTCCTTTTAGGTAACGTAGCTTGTCATTTTAAGTTATGATATTCTGTTAATTTTCATAGAATAACAAGTTCAGGGGAATTGTGCAACCATCTCACTCAATCATTTTAGCTGACTAAAAATTCAAAGTTTACAGTGTAGGACAGTATAGAAATATGCCATAGCATTGTATGTGAGGCAAGACATATTTGTACATGTGTATGCACAGCACAGAGATTAAGTGACCAGAGAACCCATAGTGCCATGTTATTGAATTAATCTCTGTTGTCATTGGACAGATGTTAAAATCGTTCAAATATATATCGGAGCTCTAAAGTATACATCTACGATTTGATAAGCAAGTGTTTGGCCATGTGTGCGCAACTATCCAACTTGTTTTCAAGCAGTCTGTCCAAAATAAATGACACTTCTCTACCAAGAAATTCTTTTAGATTCCAACAAAACAATTATTTTCAGATTTTAAAAAATTACATTCTCACAAGTCGAAACTTAATGTGAGAAATATATGTATTTAATATGTATTTGATAATGAAACTCAAGATTAGATGGTCATTCCGCTGAAATCCAGGAGTGCTCTGGCAGGTCGAAGAATGCAAGAGTGGTGAAGGTGCAATAATGTGGAAAAATTCTGAATTGACAAGCATGTCAAATGTGCATATTTCTTCCTGAAACATGTCGCCAATCTTTCCCGGCTTTTGTGGCCACTCACTTGCTTGGCCAAGATTTGCAAAAGAAAATCTTTACGAGAATAAAAAAGCGAATTGAAGAAAGCCATTAATATATGTCTGATGTTGGGAAAGTGGGCAATATTTTCAGGTAAGCAGGATGCAAAACTGTCAAGCCATTGTATGGTCTGATGCAGTTTTGCACTCAGATATGAAATGAGAGCTCTTTGAGCAATGTTTCTCCTCATCTAGCCATATCAAGCTGCCAGGCTGACATTGACAAACATGTCAGACACATATTTCTGATCTTTCTTTAGAACTTCGTCAGCTTTCAGGAAGAGCAGGTTCTTTGCCATTCTTGGAACAAGTCTTCTAATCATCCTAGTTTTGTGGTTGCTCACTTGCTTGCCAAAGATTTTTGACGCTCCAGTTACAAAGGAAAATCTTTACAGAAAAGAAAAGCATCTGGAATTGAAGAATGCCACTTGTGTCTTGCGTGGTTATTTTCAAGTAAGCCCATAACAAAACTGTGAAAGCATTGAATCTGATAGATCAACTATAGTGCTGAACAATTGTTGATGACTGAATTATTTGATGGATTACAGTCTGTAAATTTGATAGGCGAAAAGAGTTGACTGTTGCACCATGAAAATGACACTTCAAAAATCATCATACTGATGATGTTTCATGATCATACCGAATACTTTCAATTCTCATCCATCACCCGTGTTTATAGGTAGCATAATTTCGCCCCTTCGACTGTTTATCGCATATTCGAGAGAGGAAGCTTCCCCTTATTAGGTTTGTGTCGAATGTTTCATGACCGCTAATCACACTGGAGATACCTTATCACCCACTTTATTGACAGTCTCAGTCACAGGGATTGCACATTATTCTTTATTTATGTATGGTAATTTGGTCCAGAATCTGCGACTTGATCTGAAAGTCTGGAGAATTGCTGCTCACAAAATCACAAATTGGATCAGAATGACATTGTTTCATGAAATCAAAGTTACTGATCAACTCATCTCTGGCATTTGTACTATGCAATGATATAAATTGAGGTGATACATATAATCAAAAATGACTTCCTATACCAGATGTCATAACTAATCAAATCACACAAAATCTGCATGGTCATTCATCCCAGCTGAACAGATGAAAGAGGAAAATTGTAGCCCTGTTTGAGATATATATGGTATTCAGTGAAATTATAAATTTCAAGATATTTTGTAGATTAATTTTCCTGATTTAGGCCTTAATTGCATCAGTATTACTATTATAAAGAGGAAATCATGATTCGTAACTTAACATTTTAGATACAATGGCTTTAATTAGGTATAGGTTCAAATTTCTTGGTCAGAGCTGCAATCGTAGGTTCAATAAATTTCACAAACTACATATATTAGGCGTTAGAGGAAACTCACTGCATGTGTCCTGTAAAAATATGTTTTTATTATCCTTTAAATTATAAAGACCATACAATTTTTTTATTGGTATTTCTGACAGTATGGATGCAGACCACACATTTATTTTGTCACAATAACACACCCAGCATGGACTCTCCTTTATCAAGAAAGACTTTGCTGCTGAGCAATAAATCAAGGCAAGCTTGATTTGGCCCAAATGTGGGACATCCAATTTTAGTGTCGAGACAGAAATCACTTGATCCAATCACACACTCCATGGTGACAGTTTAGCATGTTCTACATCACCTTTTATGATGGAGAGACTGGAAAGGGCTTCATAAATATTCCAAAGATTCATATTGGCTGATTGAAGTGTCAGAAAATGCCAGATATATCAGTGTTACTATTGTAATAACCATGATTGTTCATTTGCATCTTCTAGAAATGACAAAGAGTGTTAATAAAGCGAATTGTGTTGCAGAATGAAAATAACCTGGCATCATCACATGAGTGTTTAGTAAAGTTTACCTTAGGAATTTTATGCCTCTCAGCTGACATAAACGGAAAGATATGAATATTTTTAATTCTGTCTGTCAACTTAAATAAGAAGAGAGATTATCTTAATCTGTCAATATTGATGATGCTCTGAAGTTATATATCTTTGTCCCAGCTTGGTATCCCAAAATCCCATAAGCACTTGGTATGGACAATAGCAAAGAAGTGGCTCAAAAACAGATCCTGGCACTTGGGCCCTGCCTTTACAGTGAAACCAAACAGATCCAGTGAGCTCACAATAACAGACAATCGTCCTATCCTGAAGAATGAAGTATTGATATTTCAGGGCCTTGAGCATGACACTGTGGGCCTGTGACAGGCATGATATGATATTAAAATCTAAAGAGCATAACATTTTGTGTGCAACCCAACTATATCCAAAACGTTCTGGCATTTAGTACTCTTTCTCTTTTTTCCTCTTTAAATATCATTGTTATTATGACCGTTACATCAATATACTCTAAAGTTGTGAGGTCATATATTTCCTCACCTAATTGCTTTGCCATATTATCAGTGCAATTGAATAAGTACATGTTTACAGTCTTTCACTTTCATAAAGAAGAAATGAGGACCAGTTCACTGTGAAAAATGCACTTTGTGACTCATGATAGCTGATGAAGTGTCATCTTCTCTACTTTCAACATGGGAAACATAGAGGCTGTTTGATTAGTCATGATCAAGAGAAGGCCATTTGACTTTTCATAACTGATTTTAGATTGAAAATCAGATGCATAATCCTTTTGTTTGGCTGTCACCAACAAGAGGGACAAGTCTCCTCAAATCAAATGAATATTGTTGTACTAGGTATGATCATGATAAATCATCAGTATGAAGACACACGAAGTGCCATTTTCACAGTGCAACAGTACACTCTTCTTCGGTATTAATTTAGTAGGCTGTAATACCATGCGCATTACAGTGAGGTCACATAGTCCCCAAAAATAGTTGACCACTCATTAAAACAGAAACAATAGGATCGGCAGCCGAAGGTTATGAATTGTCTTTCTCTAGCTGTAAAGAACATCTCTCAGTTATCATTTGTATAACTTCTTCCACTGGTTACAGCTCAGGGCAGCCACAGAGTAGCACCAATGGACAGAGGCTAAAGAAACATTACCCAAGGTTCCTATGCCGTTGTACTCTCCAGTATTGTTGACCGCCATACGATGATAATTGATGAGAAGACTGTGAGTCTGGCAAATGCCCTATATTAATTCAGGGATACCCAATTAAGGTCATTCAGTTGCCCCAGTATAGTAAGTGGTTTTTATTTGCATTTGAAGACTTCCCTGCAAATCAATGAGAACACAAGGGCAGGACAGTTATTTCATTGTCATTTGCTTAACAAATTCAGAATTCATGATCGCATGTCCAGAAGTTTTCATTATTACAGATCTCGTATAAGTGTGTCATGTTCCATGTGAATATATGCTCAGATGATGTCAGTATGGCAATACTGACATCACTATTGGTACTCCAAGCTTGAGTGTTGATTCCAACTGCTACCAACAAGTCGGGCTTATGGGCTGTCTAAGTGTGAATAACAATTGATTAATCTGCATTCATTGGTATGGTTGTTTGATTCAGTTGGAGCAGGTGAAACTGATATGTTTGAGCCACTTGCTTGATCCATCATGGACATTCATGGTGGTCCTGTTGTGAAATTTCTCCTTGAGGGCAGCACCTTGTGGCTTTTCAGCCTTTTAAGTGAGATCTGCGCCAAAGAAACTGTTCAGAATTGATGACTGGAATGGGGATGATGGGGAGATTTTTTTTGTGAATGTGGCGTTGTTGCATGGGCATACTAGAGGACGAGAGATGGGGGGGGGGGTAGTTACTCCCCAAAAATTTGGGAAAAGGCCAGACAAGGAGGCTAAGAATTCGATCATCAAATAAACATTATTGGAAATCAGTGATAAGGATGCCCCCAAGCAAAAAATATTATTTTTGCAAAGACAAAGCAGCACATGATAACCTCTCAGACCAAAAAATGAATGTGAGAGTGAATGAATTTGTTTTTTTGTAAAAGTGCTAAAACTGATAGCAGTTATACACAAAATCCATGCATCATACATAGCTGGATATTGTAACTTTTGGATTTATTCAAAACATCAAACTGAATAATCAATGTTGAGCAACAATCTAACAGCTTATTGTGGATTTGTAATGGTGTGATCAGTATGGGTTCCAAGTGACACACATGAAACTGCGAAATATACCAACTGTGAAATCATTATGCTGATACTGACATCACAAGAGCACTGTGGCAGTTGAAAAGAACATGGCACACCTATACGAAATCTGTAATAACATGTCACAATGGCTGTTTTAAAAGCCACAAAAGCTTGCACTGGTGGTGTTACGCTCACTTGTTAAACCAGTGATGCTTTTGACATGCCTCTGAGGTCTTTTAAGGGGGGGGGGGGAAATTGGACAGCTCCATTGAATGTAATTCTGGTCTCACTAGACACTAGACAGCATTTCCCCTTCAAAACGATTTTTTAATCAGTTCTCTATGAATTGTTTGGTAATCCCTTCCATCCTCTCCCTGAAGTTGTCCCAGTGACATCAACAGCTCCGTCTAAAGTTAATGTGGACGTGATCTGAAGGACTTCCAATGAAAAGACCACATATCCAACCATATTCTTGCCATTGCAATATTGGGGTGGGGCGAGGGTACAAAATTTAATCTGAAGGTTAATCAATGCTTAATTGCTCGTAATAAATTAAATCAATCAGATGGATAGATAGATAAATAGATAGATAGATAGATGGATAGATAATAGATAGATAGAAAGACAGATAGATAGATAAATAACTAAATAGATAACTAAATAGATAGATAGATAGATAGATAGATAGATAGATAGATAGATAGATAGATAGATAAATAGATAGATAGATAGATAGATAGATAGAGAGATAGATAGATAAATAGATAGATAGATGGATAGATAGATAGATAGATAGATAGATAGATAGATAGATAGATAGATAGATAGATAGATAGATAGATCAGCACAGCATTATCACAGTAACATAATTATAATATAATTCATTGCTTTGGAATGGTCTCTCCAAGATACTCTGTTTCTAATCTATTCCATAATCTAGAACACTATTCTACAATTTATTTGTTGCGTGACTACCGAAATATACCAAAACCCTCTTGCCTATAATGAAGTTAGTTAATATGAATTGATTTCCCATTATTGTCCATTTTTCTGATGTTTATTTTCACAGCTTTAAGTATGGAAAATGCAAAAGCAAGTTCAGTTATTAAATCAAAGATATCGAAATGCAATCAGTGCATCTCAATCACATACATGGATCTTTCTAATTGCAATCAGAAGCAGTGGCTCTGGAAATTCCTAAAATAAAATGAGTAATGATTGCAATTCGCATGATTCTTATTGTTTTGAGGCCAATTAAGTTTCATTGAGCACGTGGATCCCGTTGATTTAATACAACAACAAAAAATGTATAACTCAACAAAAAGGTTACATGTGATACCAACAACATAAATGTTTAATAGATAAAAAAAGAAACAGTTTTAAAAATTTGAATAGCAGGAAAGATTTATTTTTGTAGGACTCCAGGACATCTGTGATCAGTTGTCTACTCTGTGATTCATCTTGAGCCAAATTGGCATCATGTTTGATGGACTTCCTCTATAGGCCTATGTGGGGATTAATTTTCAATGAAAAATAAATAAACAGGAAAATAATGATCGCCAGATAGTACTATCTTTATCGCAAAATTTGGATTCTTAATTATTTAATTCACGGCCTCATAAAAAATCCTATTTCTCTCGGCTGGCTATTTCTATTTCCTCTTTGCATTTAAATTAGTTTGAGAGCCACATCTGGTCTTTACAACACACATTCATAGAAAATAATCTATTTGAGAGGAACTTTTTGGAAATATGAAATGTGCCTTGGCTTATAAGCGTAAAATAATGTTTGTGGTGTAGAAAAATATTTTAAAAATGGATCAAAAATGTGTGCTGGAATTTGAGAAATGATAAATTATAGATAAAATGAACTATGATTGTCAATCCTTTAAAACGAATAATCTGCGGATATGCATTAATTAGAGGCGACAGTACAGAATTTAAGGAGAGGGTGGGGGGATTAATTGAATTGTTTGTCAACAATAAGATGTGTTCATGGTTTGCTTTTTTGGGAGGATTTGGTGGCCCTTAGAAGGGCCTGAGTTGTTTGTTTGATTTTTTTTAATGGTCAATTTCCCATTTATTGGGAATAACCAGAGGCTACAACATCATTGGAGGGGAATCTCAGAGTGACGTTGTTCTGATTTTGGATAAACTCATCCAGGTCATCCATGATCTTTCTGCCTGTAGCTCTGTATACATCAGCAACACCATTCAAGACCATTATTCTGTACTGGAAGACCCTGAAGAAACTTGTTTGCTGTTCTTTCTTGGCCCTCATTCTTCTGACATCCATGGCATGGATGGCTCTGTCCAAGGTTCTGATTTGAAGCAAAACTCTGTACAGCTGTTTCAGATGATCGTCTGGTTTCACAGGACGTTGTCTGGGACGCTGTGTATGACTCTGACGACGTTGATTAGTAGCACGTGCTCTTCGTCTCAGATCAAAGGGAGCTAAATGCATCCTTCTTCGTCGTGACAAAGACAAACTGGACATCTTGCGACAGAAAATTGCAAAATAATACTCTCCTCAAAACCGATAAAGTGACTGGAAGTCTGATTCAATTTCATTTACGTTTGCTTTTATGGAACACCCTCTTGACGTCATGTGCATTGGCTCCAATCTGATTGGTCAATTAGCAAAATGCTGGACGCTGATTGGTCAGTTGCCTATGATCAGCTGCACACTGATTGGTCAGGCTCCCATGAAGCTACGATATCAAAAGTGCATAGAAGCTACGACTTCTAATGACTGTAGAACTGGGGCAGTGACATTTTCACAAGTGTCAGGAAAATGAACTATTATTGACACTGTACTGAAGCTACTATACGACTTTTTTTAAAATTAAGTCTACCTTAAAACAAACACTTTTTTGAGAATGTTCAGCATGGAAATGTTGTACCAGTGTCAAGTTAACAAGTTACTCATTGAATGCATATCAATTTTACAACATCCTGTGTATAATTATCTCAGACTTGACCTTTGAACAAGATTATGTCATTAGAAACAAGTACTAAAAATATAATTTATCAAAATTAGCATCTATCTATCTATCTATCTATCTATCTATCTATCTATCTATCTACCTATCTATCTATCTATCTATCTATCTATCTATCTTTTGGGAATTTTACCCGATTTTACACTGTGCTATTTTTACTTTTTTTACATGTTTCATGCACTCTCCTTTTGGAGGCAAAACAACAATCTATCTATCTATCTATCTATCTATCTATCTATCTATCTATCTATCTATCTATCTATCTATACCCGCCAATACACTTGTTGAAGTTATTTCCCTCATCTATAGTCATTGATGCAGCTTTGAACCATGATAATTTGCTTCATCACTGGCTGTTACAGGACTTTTGAAAATGGCTTCCTGTGTCAGCACTGATGCAGTTCGCAACATAGCCTGCAACTCTTTATTTCCAGAACCACTTAATTTTGCTACGGTTGTCCAGTGCTGCATTGATCACATCATTCATTGTTGCTCCTGGAGAACATTTTAGGACCTCCTGCATCAAAAATAGTATGCTGTCCAGTGTCGACTTGTTGTGTCTCAAGTATCATATCATTGCTATCAATCAAATGAATCATTATTTTTAGTCGAGGCTTCTGCATGCTTGGCGGCTGCAGGTTTCGAAGTTGCTAAAATTATAGTGATTTATTATGCCCCAGTCTCACGGCACGTTACGGAGAACTTTTTACCACTGAGGGGCAGCTTGAGTTGAATTCTAGGGAAAAAATGACCATCACGGCGACATACAATGTTTATAAAACCATTACATAATTAATTAAAAGCATATCACGGCGGGGTTCTTTTTGTTCACTGCGGGGAAAAAAAGCTGTACGCCGTCCCCAAAAGTTTGCCGGGGTAAAGGAATTCCTCCTCCTGAGGGATACTTTTATATCGCCCCGAGATATAAAAAGTACCCCTCAGGGAACCTATAACTGCCCCTCAGTGAACCTATTTCACCGCGGCGGGATGTCAAAAACTGCCGGCGAGGCTTCAAATGTCCTCCCAGGGGCAGGAAAGGTCCCCGCGGGGGCAGGAAAGGTCCCCGCGGGGGCAGGAGAGGTCCCCTCAGGGGCAGGGGATGTCCTAATATCCCGGCGGAGATGTTTTTGAGGCGTTCTCACTGAAAAAATCCACGCCGGACATCCAAAAATTAAGAAAATTTTGGGCTCTGCTCCGCCGTCATGAAAAAAAAGTTTGTACCTGTTGAATCTTTTTTGACAGCCACGGCGCAGTTTTCCCATTTCTAGGAACCGCTGAGGGGAACAAAAACTTCCCCTGGGGGGATGTTAAAAGTCGACGGCGGATCACCCAAATTCATCCAAATTACCAGGAAATACTTCGACGCCGATCTAAATAGTTCTCCGGGAGCCGCCGTGAGAATGTAGCATTAGGCTGATTGAGAACGTTTCAAATTTCAAGCATAACACACGTCTGACTCTGCTGCGAAAAGGGAGGGAGAGGAGGAATAGAATAAGGGAGTATTCTGAAAACTTTCTTATAGATGATAAGAAAAATCACTTAAATTTCTTTGACTGTAGTTATAAAAACGAAATCCAGGTAAGGACATTGTGCACAATCAGTAGTTTCAGGGAAGGATCCAGAAAATTCTGGTGAGGGGGTCTATCAGGCTGTCGTGTCGCGTAAAGCATAATTCCCAACATAACGCGACTGCGCGCGGAGAAAATGAACATGTAAAAATATATAAATTTTGTTCTGGTGGGGGGATGCATCCCCCCATCCCCCCCCCCCTGCGTTCGTCCCTGAGTAGTTTAGCTGAAGTAGCATGATGGGTCTATAGATTTTAAAATAGTAGGCTATGCGCATGACGTCATTGGTGATTGATCAATATAGAACTCAAAAATTAACCTACATAACTAAAAGTGTTACATTTTATCAATTACTGTTGCAATTGTGTGTGAATGGACTTCAATGATTCAACATAGAATATATTTAACCGAGATGTGTATCATCAAATGCATGAGTTTACCATGATGCAAGTACCTACAGCAACATGAAATCCATAATCACCATAATTATTTCCTTGACTTCAATTCATACTTTCAGTATACTGTAAACAAGTAAAGACTTTCTACACTGTATATGTCACTGAATCAAGAGTATCTGGAATAATTTTGCCAAATGTGTGGACAAACAATTCGAGTACCGAGATTGGAGTAACTTTATCCAATGGCACTCTCCATAGAGACACTTTAGCATGTTAAACATCATGTTTTATGATGGAGAGACCGGGAAACCACTTCATAAACATTTCACAGACTTAGCAATGGTTTGAAATGTCAAGAAATGTTCATTTAGGGGCCGATAAGATGCTCGTTGGGGGGGGGGGATGGGGGAGACAGTTTGGCATGTTCAACATCATCTGTTACGATGGAGAGACTGGGAAACGGCTTCATAAACATTTCTTTTTTTAGCCATGTTCATTTAGGGGCCAACCAGATGCTCTTTGGGGGTGGGGGGGGGGTTATAGAGTTTTGGTAAAAAAATCAGTTTGTTTCTCACTTGACACTTTCAGTACATAAAAAAGTTTGTTTCCACCTGTAGCTGGGGTACCGTAATGGTGAAAAGTTTGTCACACTTCCGCATACGAAAAAATTGTTAGTCAGCACTTCGCTAACGGAAATCAGTTTGTTCTGGGGGTAGAATCCATAGACCCTCCCCCCAAACTATCAGCTGGTCGGCCCCTTTAGAAAAATGAATTTAGTTTGTGAAGTAAATTGTTGAAATTGTTGTCTTCCAATGCATAATGTGAAAAAGCTTACTTGTAAATTACTCTTTTCTGTTTTTTTTAATAAGAACAAGACAACCTTCTATTCTATAATGATATATCTTCAACAAAACAGAAAAGAAAGCTTTTTATTGACTGAATAATTTCTCCTAATTTGTTTTTAGAAAACGACGTATATCTTCAATATTTACAAGAAATGCTGAGAAATGGTCAAGAAAGAATCCGACAGTATGCCACAATGTTCAGTAAGAAAGGACTCCAGTATATCATAATTTATTCATTTTTATTTTATAGGGACAGGCCAATCACTAAAAAATACAGGTGGTACCCAACCCCTCCTGAAGGGGTTTATCTGCCACTTTAAATCACCTTCAATAAACATCACCAGGAGCTATAACAACATTAAAAAACGGATATAATAAATAAACAAAAAATAAAGATATATAGAACCACAGTCAAATGGAGTTTTTTTGGGTTAATTAGCACTTTGGTATAATTTTTGTTTTTATAAACAAAATGACAGCAAAATTGCATGAAATTTTCTGATGTAAAACAAAAAAGACCATCTATCTTTGTGTGTGTTTATCTGGAAGAGCGTTGGTCAATTATTACACTCCTGCTCATAAATAATTAAATATGGAATACATTTTATGAAGACAAACTGTCAAATAAAAGTAAATTTCAGAGTATGAATGAAATCAATTGAAACAGTCTATCATGTGCTGCAACAGAAGTTGCTAAAGTTGTCAATTTCAATGGAGAATGTTGAAGCATTCCACATAAATTTATGAGCAAGGTGTAGATGACGAGATAGTAATGCGACTCAACTTTTTATGAACCAATCTTTTGTTGTCTTTTGTTTTTATTATTGTTTTATTTTGTGATTGTGTTGTTTAAAAAACGTGAATAAAGAAATTAAATTAAATTGACCAGATCTCCCGACAAAAATCAGGCTGTTACATCACTGTAAAATTTGAATTTTGAGTGAGCAAAAATGATTGAGTGAGATGGTTACACAAATTGTTTTAGCTATAACATGGCTTATTGTTTTCGGCTAAGATAATGTATTTGTGTTTGTTATCTTAACTGAAAACGACAAGCTATGTCAGCTCAAGCAATTAATGCAACCGAGATATCTCACTCAATTATTTGGGCTGACTCAATTCATCCAATTTTACGGTGATACTTATCAAACTCTATTTGCAATTACACTCCTGCTCATAGATATGGAATACTTTTTGGAAAAAAAGGGTCAAATTAGATTAAATTTCAGAGTGTGAATGTGAGCAAGGACAAGGTTCATTGTAAAGGTCAAATCACCTTCGCTAAAAGCCTCAACCACACTTTTTGCAAGAATTTTTAAATTTTGGCTGAATGAACCTATCCCTAAAAAACCCCTAAATTTCCATATTTTGTGCTGCTGTAACTTTGCCTGGGGTTGACACTGCAGCATGCGTTTTAACCAACTACATGTTCTTCCCCATTAGCGGTCATTGGAGGTAGTTACCATTTAATTAGACTATCATGTGCTCCAGCAGAAGTTGCTTAAGTTGTCAATTTCAATGGAGAATTAATGTTGAAGTATTCCATAATACTATGAGCAACGGTGTACATACACCTGTAGTTTCATTCATATCCATGGGCTTGTCACATTTTGTTTTCTGCCAAGACAGAATGACTTCAGTAAAGATACTTAGCTTTTATACAACATTAAAAATGGGGAGAAAAAAATGAATCCACCGATATCTATAGTGCCACAAAGTTATATCTCTTCAAGCAAGTTTTGTGTCCCAAAATCCCATAAGCACTTGGTATGGACCACAGCAAAGTGGAGGCTCAAATAAGTATTCAGAAGGAGACTATGGGATTTGGACCTAACTTTCAGAGAGAAATCCAAGGGATTGTATGAGTTTGCAAAACAAGACAGTAACTTAAGACCAAATACAATTTGTCACAAAAATGAATTTTGTTTTCAAAGGCAGACCTTCATAAGGTTACATGGGTCAGTGAAGATACATTACAAAAAGGAAGACCTGTCACAATGCATAGGTCAAGCACATCAAGTATCGTCCTTTTAAAAATGACACCATTTGTTCACAAGACTAAGATTTGCTTTATTCTGTAATAAATATGGCAAAGACTTGGTCAAACAATATTTTTTAAGTGATCGGCTGACTGAAAGAGGTCTTTCAACTTTCAAACTAGCTTGACAAATATTCATAAAAGTCTTCCAACACCTCCTGACTTGCAAGACACACAATTATGTCTCTAACCCAAGGCTTTTAACCCTAAAAAATATTGTAGCCACTGGCTTTATGACCCAAGCAATGTTCCCGAAGAGAGGATTGACTGACTCTACAAGTGTTTGCTTTTATTCTGCAGTGTTTGTGCATGCATGCAGCCATAATTCATCGAAAATGTCTTTGCATAAAGTTGCAGCTACAAAGAAAGGGAAACTGCAAGAAAGCCATTTACAGTAGACAAACTTCGAGTGCTTACAAATGACTGGTTTCAGAGCATCAATGAGGTCACTAAAGCTGTTGCTTCAATCTTTACCATTGAAAGTGGTGGTTCTTTCACTGACTCATAGGACTTTTAATGACGTGTATAGATGCAGCAGTGACCAATAACTGGCTCAGTGATGTGTATCAGAGCAATGCTAAGTGAAGGGGCAGTAGAACAGTTGTCATATAGAGTGCAGTGACTGAGTCATAAACCTGACCCATTTGACAATAATCATTGCTCTCTTCATGAAAGATGTGGTGTTGACACAGTCAGTCAACATGAAAGATTATCCATCTCAATTGCGATAGTGAGTTAGAAATCATGGCAGAAGTGTGACGGAATTATATGCATGCTTGTGTCTAAGCAGGGTTTTTGTGTATATAAAATGTAGCAACCTGTTTTGATGAAATGGAAGCTACACACGAAAGCAAGGACCATCCCTCCGTATTTGGAACAACAAACAGACAACAATTAAACATTCTAACATAGAAACAATTGCTTTGAATATCTCACACTGTGAATTCTGTTTGTCACACCAGAGGAAGATTAATCAGTTTGTTATAACTTCGCAAAAATAAAGCACTTGTGGTCAGGATGGCCAGGAGTAGCAGATGCCAAGATAAGCTGGGGATCAGTGGCATTGACGTTGACAGTGGTCAGGCTCTGTTGATTGCAGGCCTATTACTCAGAGAGACAGGAGTGAGGTCACTGGTGAATGCTATGACACCTATCACACAACATGGTATGTATGTGCTATGAGTCAGTCACACGTTTGTGAGGTATCAAAGTTATGGTCACTTAACATGGCAGGGATAGGGCTGTGATGTCAGTAACAGCCTATAAGTGTATTGCATGTAAGCACTCGAAGTTTGTCAACTGTAACAAGACTTCTGCATTTGGTGGATATGTGTTTACGGACCAAGAAATGAAGTGTGATGAAGAGTCTTGTGCTAGAGTCTTGGCCGCTGTTGGCAACCCTCCTGTCAGTTGGTTTCATCAAATATAGGAAATACATTTTCTCCTTTTCATATTACTTGACCTGGATGCTTGAAAATGTTACCAGTCACACAGTTGGGAAAACATACAGCTGGCTGGCTGCTAGACAAAACAGCTTGATAGAGAGAAAATATAGTCAAAATGTCAGACAGACAAGATTAAGACTGAATGATGAAATTACATGCTTCTATTCCCTTCTGTGCCAGTTTCCTTACTCCTGTAACTGATAGATATTCAGGTTTTGAATTTCCTCCTAATCCAGATATCATGCTTGAGATCATCTTATCTCATCATCACCCCAAATATAACAGTAAACCATCATGTGCTCTATCAATAGAGCATAAATGTGTGAGAAATTTGGAAGAGACGCCCTTACTCAATGCTTGAGAAACCCCTGGAGATTTCATGTTGATTAAAATGTCAAGTAATGTGATGGATGACCTACATCTGATTCTTTACTCCCAAGCAATGAAGATGCTGTGGCTACTGATGAATGATCTCCACATAAAGGCAGGCCGTATTTACATTTTAGAGCAGCTGGGTGACTGGGTGACTAAGTGGGCCCGGTGTGCTCCACTGAGGGTCCATGCTTGACATGTGGCGAAACACAGTTGGTCAATCCAAAAACATTATTTTAAATCTACCTTTAAGAGGAAAATCCCAGGGTGTTTTTCATATGAGAGCATTCATCGTGTGTATAACGACAGCATTGATCTCCTCCAATAGCCAAAATAAATTAATGTAATCATAACTCCTTCTTCAGCAATACCACATTGTCATTAATAGTTCATTTAAAATGTGTGACAGGATTTCTGAAAAAAGTAAGTTATACATATTTTTGGCAATACTAGAGCTTGATGCAGTCACAATTATTTTAAGACAACAGAAAGACTTGTCTTGACACAATGATGCTAAGAAGGCACAAGGCACGTGTATTCTAATCATGGCTGAAGCTTCAATGGTAGAAAAAGAGGTCCACACAGTGCCACTAGATTCCACCTTATTGAAATTTGCCAAGAGCTTGTAGTTAGATTGAAAATGTGGCAAAAGCAGTGGCGCGTTTAGGGGGGGCATTGGGCCATGGCCCCCACCCTCAAGCCAAAAATTAACGTGAAAGAGACAGGAAAAGCCGCCGAGCACCCGACATTCACCTCGTGTAGTACCCCCCCCCCCCTCAGGCCATTTCTAGATACGCCCCTGGGCAAAAGCATCTTCGGAAGAAAATGAGGAAAACACTCTCTTTTCAAGTTGACAACTTTATCCAGAGCAGCAGCAGCTGTGCAAGTGCAAATGGCAGACTGAGCAGAAGCAGTGAATGATGTGACTTCAGCAAAGCTCAGTAAAAACCACTCACTTCACACCTCCCACTCTTTTGACTGAAATTCAGAGCTTTCATTGGCACTTCTAAAGCTTTGTTGCTTTTATAAAGCCTTGGTGTATTTTTAGCCGAGTGTTGAGTACTGGAAGTAGGCTCTCCGTGTCACTATTCATCTCGCTCTTGTTAAACTGAAAATGTTCTTTGAATGTTGTGTTCTTAATCGGGTTTGAAGTGTGTTGTGGACATCTTATATTTTCATTGCCTTATCTTATGGCGAAGGAATGGTTAGCCCAGTGGTTACGCACTGGGCTGCCAATCACTTGGTCAAAGGTTTGAATCCAGCTCTTGCCGAGTTACCTAGGCCTATGTTGTATGGAAGTTTTTATCAGAAGATGCTTTTGTCACATTTTCAATCTAACTGTAAGAATTTGCTTCAGCTCTGTGCCTGCTAAATATTATTGTGGCAAGACAAGTCTTCTAATGAGCATCAAGTTTCAGTACTGACAAAAAAACCTATATATTTTACTCTTTTGAGTTTCGGAATACCTCTCCCACATTTTAAAAGAGCTGTCAATGTCATTCTGGCAATTGATGGGGAAGGACTAGTGATTACATTTTGCTGTTTTGGACATTGACGTTATTACTGCAGAAATTGCATGCTGCTTACTATCATACGAATAACATCCTTGGATTTTCCACTTTTGAAAGGTGCACTGAAAATTGAATTTGTTAGATTGACCATACTGCGATTTTGTACCAATTCAGACGTGGACCTTCAGCGAGGCAGGCATGGACCGTAATCAATCAGTCACCAAGCTTCTCTAAAAATAAATATGGTTGGCCTTTATGTGGAGATCATTCATCAGTAGCCACAGCATCTTCATTGTTTGCGTTGGGAGTAAATAATAAGATGTAGGTCAAAACTAAGTCATCCATAACATTAAATTGTTTGAAATTTTATTAAGAACAAAATCTCCAGAGGTTTCTCAAACATTTAATATGGGCGTCTCATACACATTTCACACACCTTTATGCAGCGCTGACGGAGCACAGTATAGTTTACTGTTATTAGGGGTGATGATGAGATTAGATGATCTCAAGCATAATATCTGGATTAGGGTGAGACGTACATCCTGAATATCTATTGGTTATAGGGGTAAGGGTGAATGTAAACGGACACAAATTGGATGTATACATGTAGTAGGTACTTTCAGATCAATGATTCAATCAGATTATCAGTTGGCTATCCGGCATTTGACGATAGTGACTCTCTGCCACTCTGTTTTAAACTGATGTTTGTAGTGGATAGCCAGCTGTATATTACCCGAATGTGTGCTTGGCCAGTGGTCACTTCCTAAGCATCCAATTGAAGAAATATGAAAAGCATGGATGTAATTCCTATGTTTGAGGAAACCAACAAACAGGAAGGTTGCCAAGGGTGACCAAGATGCTTTGACAGATAAGATCTCTATTTCAAAGTTTTTGAAACTATTTCTTTGCTGCACTTCACTTCTTAGTCCATATATCATACCAAATGCAGAATTCTTGTAAAATGTCTTTCTTGCAGTTTGCAGTTTCCCTTTCCTTTTAGATGCAACTTTATACAAAGACATTTTCGCTGAATTATGGCTCCATGCATGCACAAACAACACTGCAGAATAAAAGCAAACACTTGTAGAATCAGCCAATCACTCCTGAACATTGCTTGGGCTAATAAAGCCTGCGGCTAAAGTATGTTCTTCAGCTAAAGCCAAATAGCCTAAAAGACATCATATACCTTGCAAGTCAAGAGGTGTTACCGCCGATATCCACTATTGTGCCCAATAGGCCTATTGGGCATGGATATTAGGCCTTTTGGCAAAATATAGGGTCTTTTGGCAAATTATAGGGTCTTTGGGCAAACTATAGGGCCTTTGGGCATTACGACTCCTTTTGGCATGATTTCCCAAAGTCATCGCATCCTTCAAAATATCCGCGAGGTCTTTGGGCAAAATATCGGTCCTTTGGGCGCATGCCTAAATCACTCATTATCGCTCACTCCCGACTATAGTGGATTTTGGCAAAGTTCTTATACCTTGGATACATGCCCAAGTCACTCGTAATAACTCTTTTATGCTATAGTGGATTTTGACAAATATCCAACTTTGGATAATAGTGAACTGACCAATGAGAATATGCCCTAATGTCTTGACCAATGAAAATCCACCATAATATCTACAGTAGGGGGCACTGTAGTTAATAGTTTGTCAAATGAGAATGCTGTTACCGCCAATATCCACTATTGTGCCCAATAGACCTATTGGGCATGGATATTAGGCCTTTCGGCAAAATACAGGGTCTTTTGGCAAATTATAGGGTCTTTGGGCAAACTATAGGGCCTTTGGGCATTACTACTCCTTTTGGCATGACTTTCGCAAAGTCATCGCATCCTTCAAAATATCCGTGAGGCCTTTGGGCAAAATATAGGTCCTTTGGGCGCATGCCTAAATCACTTATTATCGCTCACTCCCGACTATAGTGGATTTTGGCAAAGATCTTATACTTTGTAGACATGCCCAAATCACTCGTAATAATTTTTCTATACTATTGTGGATTTTGACAAATATCCAACTTTGGATTATAGTGAACTGACCAATGAGAATACACCCTACCATCTTGACCAATGAGAATCTACCCTAATATCCACAGTAGGGGGCACTGTAGTTAATAGTTTGTCCAATAAGAATGCCACCTAATATCCTGTCCAATGAGAATCCGGCCAAGTATCCTAGCCAATGGCAGTCAAGCCTAATATCCACGGAGCCATGATTGGCCGGTGGATATTAAGCTGCATTCTCATTGGACACACTGAGAATTCAATGAGATTCCAATCTAATATCCAACAGTCAGTGAAAATTGAGCCTAATATCAAACAGGCTAATAGTCAAATAGGCTCTTTGGTCAAGGTCAAAAGACTAAGCCAAAATCCATGACAGTCTTTTGTGGATATTTGTGAGTGATTATATATGCTTTGGGCATACACAAATGCCACCTAATATCCTGTCCAATGAGAATCCGGTCAAATATCCTATCCAATGACAGTCAACACTAATATCCACAGAGCCATGATTGGCCAGTGGATATTAAGCTGCATTCTCATTGGACACACTGAGAATTCAATGGGATTCCAATCTAATATCCAACAGCTGATGAAAATTGAGCCTAATGTCAAATAGCCTAATAGTCAAATAGGCTCTTTGGTCATAGTCATAAGACTAAGCCAAAATCCATGACAGTCTTTTGTGGATATTTGTGGATATTTGTGAGTCATTATAGATGCTTTGGGCATACACAAGAGGTGTTGGTAGACTTTTGAGAATATTGATTAAATGCACGTTAATTAAGTGAAAAGATCTCTTTCAGTCAGTCCATCACTGAAAAATGTCATTTGATGTTGTCTTTGCAATTATTAAAACATTGGTTACAAAACAAAGAATGTCATTGTTTTGTCACTCTAATGAACAAATAATAGTGTAATTTTTTAAAATGACGATAGCCAAAGTTTTTTGCCTAGATGTACAGGCCGAAACCTGAGTAGGGAATGTCAATAAAAGAATTGTCTTACATGTCAATAAAGAATTGTCTTACATGTCTCTAGTCATATATACACTTTTGGAGAAAACCCCATGGGGCCATTTGACCTA
Organism: Platynereis dumerilii; assembly: GCA_026936325.1. NCBI lineage: Eukaryota > Metazoa > Annelida > Polychaeta > Phyllodocida > Nereididae > Platynereis > Platynereis dumerilii. Next base: position 68,977,924 of record JAPTHN010000005.1, on the reverse strand, counting down.
TTTCTGTCCAGAAGAATGTCTTCCGTGAATTCCTCTTGATTCAATGTGATAATACAGCAAAGATTGAACAAGTAAGGCCCTTCTATCGATTCAAAAAGCTCACAAATATTGTTTACTTTGTGTTCTGCAAGTGGCATTCATTAAAATGGTGTTTTGGTGTCATATCAGGCGTTTTTTCTGAGAGCAAGTTGAGGCAGTGATTACCGGAAGGTGTTACCTTTGATTAAACTAATGACATGTGAGATTCTAGTCTTGTGACAAGCAAGACAAATACAACTCTAGAGACTCATTCTGGCTTCGGCCTATGCTAAATGCATTTGAAATAGTGTTGGCCTCTATGTATCCTTCATGACTCATGTTATATTATACCTAAATTGTGTCTATAAAATAGTGTTTCCAATGAGTCTCGATCAACACCTCTCGAGAATGACATGGTCTAGTGCACGAGAATCGAGAATTTCTTGAGAAATCTAGGACACTGTCCTGCCATTGCCACAATGATAAAGCAAGAGAGATTTAATCTAGCAATGGATCACATTTTTCGGCTTTTATGATATCTTTTATAGTTTTAATGTTAATCCGTGTGTTTTGTTTCCTACAAATCACAGCCAAACATCCAGATATTATACAATTTTAAAACATTCGTACAAGTTCAACTTCAGCATTTATCAGGTATACAATGGGAATTATCATCAAAAGATATTTAAATTGAACAATGGAGCAAGTACACAATAACAATAATATCAAGCAAAACAAAACAACAATCCAATGCATTGTAACCGTTATAAACATAAACACATGAACACCTTGTCAAATAATGATCAACACTTCAATTCTCGAGACTCGCTCGGCGAGACGAGAAAATGCTGAGTCATTGCTGATCTCGAGACTTCTCGAGAACTCTCGCTCTCATTGGAAACTCTACTATAAAAACAACATGCATTTTTGCGACAAATTATATTTTGTCCTAATGCCTTCTTTTTAGGCAGACTCATAAAATCCCTTGGATTTCTCTGTGAAAGTTAGGTCCAAATCCCTTAGTCTCCTTCTGAATACCTTTTTGAGCCTCAGCTTTGCTTTGGTCCATACCAAGTGCTTATGGGATTTTGAGATACCATACTTGGTTGAAGAGATATAAATTTATGACACTGTAGGCTATAGATATTGATGGATTTTTTTTTCTCCAGTTTTAAAAGTAAATCTATATTCATAGTCTTGGCAGAAAACGAATGTGACAAACCTACATAACTGTAGCTATAATCAAAATCAGACTCAAATTTATTGTCCTTGCATTAATATCAAGATATCATATTGTGGGAACAAGCCCCCTTAAGAAAATTAGTTTACTTGTATACTACCGCATGGAATGTCACGGATACTCACCAAAATCTGTGCAGCACACCTGTTAGAGTGAATTGAAAAATTTTGCATAGCTCAAATGGAAACCTTGTTTCTATGAGCTCTATACTTCTGTCAGATTATCTAAAGGATGGACAGACAAACTCAGATGAATGAAAAATAACTTTGTCGGTTTTTAAACAAAATGCTCTTATACTAATAATACAATTACAAGAGATGTATGCCTGTTAGCTATTAAGAATCATTATTTATTAGTGTAGTCAAACTGCCTGGCTAACATTGACAAAAACGTCAGACACATATCTCTTATCTTTCTTTAGAATATCATCAGCTTTCAGGAAGATTAGATTTTTTGTCCTTCCTGGAACATGTCCTTCAATCTTTTCTTGCTTTTGTGGCTGCTCGCTTGCTTGGCAAAGATTTGTGAAGGGCTTTTCAGAGGAGAACTTTACGAGAAAAAAGAGGCATCTGGGAATTGAAGAAAGCAGTCTGGGTTTGATGGTGGAAAAGTGGGCAATATTTTCAGGTAAGCAGGATGCAAAACTGACAAGCCATTGAATGGTCTGATGCAGTGTTACACAAAGATATGGATTGGGCATTGAGCAATGCACATCAGAAAAAAATATCACCAAGTTCATTACGGTCTTTTCATTTGTCTTTTCCAAAGAAGGATGTTAATGGTTTAGCAATGCTCATAGATCCAGAGATCTGAAAAACCCTCCTGGGTCTTATTTGGTGGAAGTGGGCAATATTTCAGGTTAGCAGGCGATACCCTCACACTGCTGAATGGCTTGGTTGTCAGACAAAGTGCAATGCTTTGTTCGAAAACATTTCATTACAATGTCATTGAGGGCAAAACGTATTGCCATGTGATTTGACATGAGCCCACAAAAGAGTTGGTTAATTTTTCAGATACGCAGGCAGAAAAAATTAATTTTCATCAAGTAACATTGACTGTTGGAAAAGAATTCCATAACTGGTTTAACAAATGCAATATTTTCTATAGCTGGAACAATTCTACCAGAGTGTAACTTTTTTGAGAAATCTGAAGTAAATCTAAGTGCTTAAATTCTGAATTGAGAGCTGAAAAATCCTTGACCTTGCCTCGGTCTTGCATGTCTTTTGATCTTTTGATCAGTGTTAGAAGCCTCAGGACCGGCCTCATCTTTGAGGTCAGCCTTGAGGCGCCATTTTGATGGTTTCAGCCTTGGCCTCAGGCTCGGACTCGGAGTCTCATGCCCCAGTCTCAGTCTCGAATACATCAAATGAATTAGTAACATTCAATTATGTTTTTGACAGTACACCATTGATATAATAATCATGTCTTGACGACTGCTTCATTCTTCAAACGCTAGATTAAAACTATCTTTGGTGTTGCTTTATACATTAAGAAGCGATGATAAGAGATCAAAAATTTTGCTATGAGAAAATCCTCTGATGTTTCTTTAGACGATAATAAATTATCTGACAGTTTAGCAAGTGTTTACACCCAATTAAGTTTTGAACTCAATATTCGCGAGTTGTAAAATAATTTAAAGAAACTGATGTTTTGCACATCTTTTGCATTTGAATGGTTGTACTATACATTGACAGCATTTTTGTTAATTAATGTTTTATTCAAAATGAATTTCTAGTTTGTGGCTTTATTTGTAACGGAAGAGGGGTTATCTCAGTTGGAAGCACTCTGTGCTTTGAAGCTCTGGGTCTTGCGTTCACATCCAGCACCTGCAGATCTGCACTTACGTTTGACAGTAACTTCACCAATCATCCATCATATCCATCCATTCCATAGTTATATAGGAATTAACCTTTGAAGTTTATACAAGGGCAGTACACTGCAGAATGAACCATGGTGAAGAAATTAGATCTGATGCCCATTTAACTTTTTTACGCTATCATATACTGATCTTTTTGCCAGAAACAGTGGACAATTGACAAGTAAACTTAGTCTGACCAGTCTATCTCGACCTCCTTGCATAGCTCCAGTCAAACAAAAACAGATAGTCTGATATATTATTACAGGCTAGTCAGGAGCACTTACAGGGTGTCTACAGAAAAAGAGGGCAGTCACTTTTCTTCTTTTTCACCCTCGTATAAGTTCAGAATTTGGTGATAAGTCTAACATAAGAATGGATTTGATAGTCAGCCATATTAGGTCTATTGCAAATATGTTTATCTCTGAATTAGATCACTACTAAAGGCAAAATGCAAGCATGATATAAAAAAGAGCTTGCATTGCTCTAAGCTGAAAAAGGTCGTCCTGTTTTCCTCATTCTTGATGAGAAATTTTTCACCATTTATGGTGCTTTTGAGAGTAGGAATGATTCATGCGTGAGTAGTGGGACATTTGCTGATGCTCCAGCTGCCGATAATTCAATTCAGGACCTAACACTTGGTCTTCAATATAGAGTCATCTGATGACAAGGCATTCAAAAAAATGTCTCAATTAAACTATTGACCAGAGTGCTGGAATCAATGCAAATGTTTATAATAACATTCTGAAATAATTTTTGGGGCCATGGCGTCAGACGAGAAACTCTCTTGTTGGCAAAATCATCTGCCTACAAGGTTTAGCACCTGTTCATACCGCAAAGAAGACTCAGGAGTGCCTCAAAAAAAGCCTCCTGAGTCAGGTAGAGAGCCACCCCTTGTCTCCTGAGCTGGACCCAGTGGATTATTCAGTATGGGTAACTGCCAATTGCCTTTAATCTCTTTCAGTGACAAAGCCTGGTTGGGTAAATTATTGGATATGTTCCAATGATCGCACAGACTAAAAGGGTACATTGAAAATTTGCTGCAGAAAGATGAAATAAATCATTTCCATCTGCATACAGAGAAAATGAAGTGATTGAAATATGGATTTTAAACATGCTTGTCGGCAAACATAACATTTGTCATCAAATAATCTGATTAATTTCAACATCTTTCCAAAAATTAAATGAAAGATAGGACACCATCCTGTATACAAAAACTATTTTGTTCAGCTTAAAGACCAAAACATGTGTGGGGAAGCATACACATGCCATCAAAGTCCTTAATCCGTATGATTCTAAGGAGGAATATTAATCTGTCTATCCATACTTTCAAATTTTCTCAAAATATTGTGTTTTGTAAAACAACAATTACTTCTAAATATTCTTGATTATTTCCAAGTTAGAAATCAGAAATTCATACCAGATTCTGCTGACAAGCTTCCTGTTTGCTGACAAGCATGTTTGAAATCCATATATCAATCTTTTCGTTTTATCTGAATGGCAGAACTGCCATAGCAGGAAATGATTTCTTTCTCTTTTCTGCAGTAAATCGTCCATGCGTCCTTTGAATCCGTGCAATCATTTGGAAGACATTCTGCCAGGCTTTGTCATCTGAAAAGAGAAAAAAGGAAAATTTGCAGTAGCCCTATTGAACTTTTCATCCGGAAAGATATCTCAAAATCAGGAAATCATTATATGATCATTAACTTTGTGTGTTAGAGTACCTGACTAAGTTTACTTGATGATTGTCTGCATTTTCAACCAAAAAAGATCAGTTGGAAGAAAAACCAGAAGTTGGACAATGATGAGACATGAAAATGCTAAAAGGTAAATTTACTTTTCTGATAAATTTAGAAGTACTTCGACAACCATTACATGTTTGAAATCCATATATTATGCCGATTGGCATCAAAAACCTTGATACTTTAGACCAGTTTAAGAATAATATTAAGAAATTCATGTTTGTTTCCACCAATAGAAAACTTTGAGTTGACATTATTGTGCAGTTTTTTGTACCTATATAGTTTTGAACTAACATTTTTTGTTTTAAAAATCACTATTCTCACTGTTTGATTCTCTGTTGAGTTACGTGTCTATTGTGTAATGTCATTTTCCATAGACCAACAAGCCCTTCGGGGTTTTATGTCTATCTTTGTAATTAACTCCTGTATATATGTACTGAATATAGTGAAATAAAAAAATAAAAAATTGTCCCAGAAGGCTTCAGTCATTTTAAAACATGTTTTCTGGTGGAAATAGATATTATTTTGAGAAATTCAAAATTACCTGCAATTGTCCATGAGTACCACACCAACTGGATTTGTAGAGTGTTTCCCCACTTGACCACATTTCTGTATCTAATACCAAAGGCTTTTATCTCAAGAATATATTTTAGCCATAGACTTATGAGCCCAAGTAATGTTCGGAGGGGATTGGCTGACTCTACAAGTGTTTGCTTTTATTCTACATAAAAAAGCATTTGGTAGCATATTATGAGTGCAATGAAGTCCATGTACATTGTACAGTAAAGGGACAGTTTATAGGTTGGATGATTGTCTTCACTGCAACCACGTTGACCTGGACGACAATAAATTTTTGTCCAATATGATAAAGAATTGACACTTATAAATAATATCATCATAATCATATTATTTCCTTGACTTAAAACTGTTCAATCAAATCTACTGCCCTGTACAATACTATAGGACTTTGTTCATTAGTTCATGGGATAATGTGATTCTGTGATTTAATCAGCAGTCCATAAATCTGATCCAACCTTCTAGATTCCCAGATTGAGTCACTGATTCAGGACAAAATTGCAGAGTATTTGTATAGATATAAGAACAATGTGCATTTACCACAATTTTGACTTTCTTTTATGTCAGAGATAAGATGAAGTGATTTGCAGCTTGATCACTGGTCGTGATAAATTGGCCTGACAACTGAAAGATGCTTGCTCATGCCTTTTCCTGTTTTTATGAGAAAGGAATAAATGTTCAAGGATCACATAAATTTTTTGCATCGCCAATAAACATCCTGCGTTACCCCTCTTCCTTGGTAAGTAAGGCCACAAACTAGAAATTTATATTGAATTAATAATATTATTGAAATGAATGTGATGTTAATGAATAGCGTCGGCCACTGAAATGCATGAGATATTTGAAACATCAGCTTCTTGAAGTTATTTTTCAAAGCCTGAATATTGAATTCATAATTTAATTATGCGTCAAGCACTTGTCAGATTACCAGAGCATTCATAATTCTATTGAAAACCTTCAAAGGATTTTCTCAAAGCAAGGTATTTGATCTCTTATTATCTCTTCTCACTGAATAAACAAACAACAAAGATTGTTGAAATATCATAGTTTTGAAGGAGACATTATTGTTATAAGAATCGAGTACTTTCTGTGAATGATTGAGCATTTGTATCAGATATCCCAAATATGCAATAAAATGTGGTAAATACAAAATTGATCCGTTGAAGCTCTCAATTACGAAGTTAAGCATGGTAATTTACAACTTTAGATTTCGCAAAGAAAGTTACTGGTGTAATTGTGTAATTGGTCTTAATGGTGTTATTGTTTCAACTGTTGGAAACATTTCATGTGCCGAACCGGTAGTGGAATTCCTTACCAACAGTTCAAGTTACTTGATAATAGTTCATCTCTTTGGCCAGCTTATTTGAAAACCATCACAACCCTTTTGTTGGCTCATGCCAAAACACGTGGCAATGCTTTTCACCCAGGACTCAAATAAAACTTTTTAAACAATGCATTGTTCCTTGTCTGACGACCAAGCCATTCACCTATGTGAGGGTATCGCCTGCTAACATGAAATATTGCTCACTTTCACAACATTAGTCCCTGGATGATTTTATCAATCTCCACATCTATGAGCACTCCTTTGTCATAAAATTCTTCTTAGGAAAAGACAGGGCTTCGAAAAGACCCTCATAAACTTGATGAAGTTTTAGTCAGAAATGCATTGCTCAATACCCATTCCTTATCTTTGGTCAGCACTGCATCAGACCATTCAATGTCTTGTCAGTTTTGCATCCTGCTTACCTGAAAATATTGCCCACTTTCTCACCATCAGACCCAGACTGCTTTCTTCAATTCCCAAATGTATTTTTCCTTGGAAAGTTTCTCTTTGTAAGCATGTTTACAAATCTTTGCAAGCGAATAGCCAAAAAAGCCAGAAAATATTGAGGGACATGTGGCAGGAAGGAGAAAGTGTCCAATCTCTCTGAGAGCTGACGATTTTCGAAAAAAATACTTGTTTCCTACAACGTGCATTGCTCAGAGAGTCCTCATTTCATATATAAATGCGAAACTGCATTGCCCAGATCAGACAATGGCTCGACAGTTATGCATCGTGCTCACCTGAAAATATTCCCCCCAAAATTTTAATAATAAGAATAGATGTATTACTGCAATTTCAAGAAGTATGAGTTTCTGCAAAATGATGGTAAAACGTAGCAAATGCACTTCATGTGATTGGCTGAGGCATTGAATTACGTAGCATAAAACTAATTTGAATATCATAAAAACGTGTATCAAAGTCCAGTTGACGTGTTTGGAAATAGCAATGATTGCCTGTACTTACTTACAATCAGATTAAGTTGTCAAACTCAACTGCTCACTGGAGCAGAATAATACATATTTCATTTCTTTCTACGTTCAACTAACAGATTTGATGCAGGAGGGCGTTTTTGAATAATGCATCATACAGTACCTTGTCTGACAACCAAGCCATTCAGCTGTATGAGGGTTTCGCCTGCTAACATGAAATATTGCTCACTTTCCCAATCTTTAGACCTATGAGCATCGCTTTCACATAAAGTTCTTTGGAAAAGACAACTGAAAAGACCCTCATAAACGTGATTAATTTTTTTTCAGAAATGCATTGCTCAATGGCCATTCCATATCTTTGTGCAGCACTGCATTGGACCATTCAAAGGCTTGTCAGTTTTGCATCCTGCTTACCTGAAAATATTGCCCATTTATCCCACCATCAGATCCAGACAGCTTCCTTCAATTCGCAGATGCCTTTTTTTTTCTCGTAAAGATAAGAAATACATGTGTCTTAAATATTTGTCAATGTCAGGCAGGCAGTTTGACACTAATGAAAGTGGAGGTGCATTGCTGAAAGCGCTCTCATTTTATATGTTAATCTGAAACTGCATTACACCATTCAAAGGCTGGATAGTCAAGCATCCTGCCTACCTGAAAATATTACCCACCTCCCCACCATGAAAACTCAGACTGCTTCCTTTAATTCCCAAATGTATGTTTTCCCGTAAATTTTCCTTTTATAAAGATGTTCACAAATATTTGATAAGCGATTGGCCACAAAAGCCAGAAAAGATTCAAGCAGGCAGTTTGACTGAAAGCGGAGGTGCCTTGCTCAAAGAGCAACAGCTTTGATCAGATCATTCAATGGCTCGACAGTTTTGCATTCAGCATGATTCCCTGAAAATATTACCAACAAAAATGTTAAAATGAGGATATATAGACAGTGGTCGAAATAACCCATGTTATTTGGGGGGGTCTTTCAAGTTCCAAGGCCCGAAGAGTTGAAGCTGTTATAGCCGGAATTCCGCGGGACGACAGAAGCGCTTTAAAGCCGGAGTGTTTCAGATGCTCTAAAAATGAATTCCGAACACTTTATATGCATGTTTTATCTGAGAAAATTAGTTTTGAAAACCCTATTGGTGATGTATATACATCACAAGAGATGTAGTTTGCTGATTAGTCTTTACTTGCTGGTTCATGCTTATTCCTCCTACCAAATTCACTATTTGGGGGGGTTTTTTCAGGACCCCATCTGGGTCCTTCTTAAAAATGCATTTGAGGGGGTCCCAAGGGCATTTGGGGGGGTCAAGACCCCCTTGACCCCCCCTTATTTCGACCACTGTATATAGATTGATATCAGTGCAAAAAGTAGGTATTTGACAAATAATATGTTTCAGATCCAACCCAATTGCTCCAGAAGCCTTAAGACTTTTATACAGTTCTTTGCAACTTGGAAATAGGAATAGGTTTAAGAAATTACTTCAGAAAATTACCTTCAATTATGTATGAGTACTAAATCAACTGTTACACTATATTTGCAAAGTTTCTTTTCCAGAGAAATAGTATCATGCATGCAAGATTTAGATTCCCTTATTTTACTGTAGCAGTGTGTAACTGCAGCCTACGTGGAGACAATAAAACATTTTTCGTGTCATTTATTGACCAGCTTAAATCTTTGCTCTTGTTTACCTAACATTCCCAGAAGTCATAATAAATGTCACAGCAAGTTTTCGAACCATAACTAACATCTCCCGACTTCGCAGAGCCATGTGGCCACTTTTCAGTCTCCAAAGGCTTTTAGCTCAAGAACATATTGTAGCCACATGCTTTATGAAGCAAAGCAATGTTCAGAGGGGATTGGCTGACTCTACAAGTGTTTGCTTTTATTCTGCAGTGTTTGTGCATGCATGCATTGCAGCCATAATTCAGCAAAATGTCTTTGCATAAAGAAAGCATTTGGCAGCATATTATGAGTGAAATGAAGTCCATGTACAGCAAAGGAGCAGTTTATAATTATACAATAACATTTTTTGGAGGGCATTATGGGGTATTAATCAGTTATGGCCAGAGGGCAGAAATCATTAACTTAATGCACGAGCCGCTAGGCGTGGGCATTAAATGATTTCTGCCCGAGGGCCATATTAAACTGATTAATACCCCATAATCATGCCCGACAAGTAAAATGTTTTTATGATTATTATATACTTTTTAAAAATTGTTTTTCAACTTCCCAAATTTTTATGAAGTACACTGCCATGGTTTTTCTTCCAAAACCCCCGCAGATTTAGTTAAACTGGCACTATCATGTAGTGATTAAATAAAATCATGAAAAACGAAACTGTGATGGATAAATCTAGCCTAAAACTTACATTTTTAGTCCATTTTGTCACTCTTTGCGCTGCGTTTTTCGATCTGACGCTGTTATTTTTGCAGATAGAGCAAATCTAGGGCTTTTTCCGTTATCTGTGACTCACTGCAGTGTTTGTAGGCTTTTGAATTTTGCAAATCGGACCATTTTTCACCGATTTCTAGCAAAATCTGACAATGTCTGACAGAATTTTTTATTCCTCCTGTCAACAACGTCACCATGACGTCACGTCTGGTGACGTCACGATGCTTAAAATACACAGAGGGCACCACTTGCCCATGTGTTAATCACATTATGGCCCCCATGTGTTAACCACATTATGGCCCTCCATGCATTATGCCATATTAAGGCCCTGAAAAAAACAGTTAACGGCCTATTTAATCCATGGTCAAGTATATAATAATGAATAGCAACATATCTTCAATCCCCATTTGTTTAGTTGTATGACTACCTTCACTGTAACCATGTTGACCTAAATTCCAATAAAATTTTGTGCAATTTTATAAAGAATTTACTCTTCATGGATAATATCATATATTTCCTTTATTGACAAGTATTCAATTTTAGCAGTTGCACTCTACAAAACAAACACTTTGTTCATTTGTTCTTGGAATAATGTGATTCTGTTATCCATTCAGCAATGCATAAATCTTATTCTAGATTCCTCGATTGAGTTGCTGATTCTGGACCAAATTGCAAATAATTTGTGTAGATAAAGAATGATGTTCATTTACTGCAGCTGGATTGCCTATTATGTCAGTGATAAGATGAAGTGATATCCAGCTTGATTACTAATGTGACTCAAAATACTGAAAGGTACCAACTCATGCTTTTGCTGTTTTTGTGATTAATATAATGCTAAGGGACTAGGATTATAGAAATTATTTGCATTAATATCAAAACATCTCGAGGAAAAGTACCTTCTGAGCTGTATGATGGATAATGGAAGCCGTTTATCCAGATCATTAATACTCTTTTGTTTTGCAATGTTTGAAAATCCCCTAATTCTAATGCTGATATCATTAATCAAGGTAGTGAGCCATTCGTGTATTAAATCCTATTTAATTTGAAATAAAATGGATGGGAAAAGCCTTGATGGAGCAATGCTCTTTGCAGGCTTGGTGTTGTTTATGTTTTCTCAAATACTTCAAGTGTGAAGAATTGATTTCCAATGTGAAAGATTAAATTTCAAGCACGAAAGATTTATTTCAGCTCTTTGAAAAAAGCATGCTCAATTAAAAAGGTTATTTTCCATTATGACAAGAGAATGGATGGATGATAGGTGAAATTGCTGTCCATTACAAAAGTGCAGGACTGCAGGTGACCTGACCAGAGCTGAATGTGAACTCGAAACCCAACGATCCAAAGCCAAGACTGTGCCAAACTGAGTTACCCCTCTTCCTTAGTAAGTAAAGCCACGAACTATAATTCACATTGAATTAATCATACCATCAAAGTAAATGATCAGCAAGCCAACAAATGGCCGACATTATTCATGAATATTCAATTACAAGAAATGTGTGAAAATCCAGCTTCTTAAAGTTATATTTCAAAGCTTGAATACTGAATTCACAATTTTAATGATGTGTTAAGCACTTTTCAGGTTGCCAGAGTATTCATAATTCTATTGCAAACCATCAAAGGACTTTATCAAAGCAATATTTTGATCTCCACGTATTATCTCTTCTCCCTCAATAAACAAACAACATAGATCGTTAAAATGTCCTAGTTTTGAAGGAGACATAATTGTAATAAGAATCGAGTACTTTCTATGAATAATTGCAGAAGTGTGAAGGTATGAAATATTGCCCACTTCCACCAAATAGACCCAGGAGGATTTTTCTAATCTCCGGATCTGTGATCGAGCATCCACTAACAAATAAACATTCTTCTTTTGAAAACACAAATGAAAAGACCGCAATAAACTCTTGTGAATATTTTTTCTGATATGCATTGCTCAAGCCTCGATGGCCACTCCATATCTTTGAGCAACACTGCATCAGACCATTCAATGGCTTGACAGTTGTGCATCCTGCTTACATGGAAATATTGCCCACTTTCACGCAATCAAACACAGACGGCTTTCTTCAATTCCCCGATGCTTCCTTTTCTTGTTACGTTTCCTCTTTGAAAAAGACCATCACAAATCTTTGCCAAGCTAGTGAACAGCCTCAAAAGCGAGAAAGGATTTACTTTAAATTAAACATTCAATCAAAAAAAATATTCTGTTAATGAACAGCCCAAGCCTTTCAATCACAAGCGATGTGTGAACCATCAGGTTCTTGAAATTATTTTTCAAAGCCTGAATATTGAATTCACAATTTAATTGAGTGTCAAAGGCTTGTCAAAATACCGGAACATTTATTATTCTACTGAAAAGGATTACAGGATTTTTGCATAGCCAGATTCTTGGTCTTCTCTTATTTTCTCTTCTCCATTGATTAGCCTGCACCAAATAATGTGAAATTATTGCAGTGTTTAAAGGGGTTTTCAATATTATCATTCAGAATGGAGTATTTTTTCTGTCAATAATAGAACATTGCTATATCAAAAATTCTAGATCTGCAGTAAAAAATAAATACAAAATGGATCAGTTGAATACGAAATTAAGCATGGAAATTTTTGACTTGAGATTTCTCCAAACGAGTTACTACATGCTGTAATTGTTCCAACAACAGAAAATATTGCATGTGTGAAACCAGTAATGGAATTCCTTTCCACCAGTTAATGCTCCTTGACAGTATTTATCATCTCATCGACCAGCTTATTTGAAAACAATAACCAACCCATTGGTTAGCTCATGGCAAAACACATTGCAATACTTTCAGACATGATGCAGAAAAATGTTCGCAAAGAATGTGTTGAATGTTGCCTGACTACCAAGTCATTCAGCAGTGTCAGGGTATGACCTGCTTACCGGAAATATTGCCTATTTTCATCAAATTAGACCCTGGAGGAGTTTGCCAATTTCTAGATCGATGAGCATTGCATCCCCATAAAAAATTTTCTTAGAAAAGACTACTGAAAAGAACGCTATCAATTCCGGCGATCGTTTTTTTTTTCAGAAATGCATTTCTCAATGGCATTCTAAATCTTTGTACAGCCCTGCATCAGACCATTCAATAGCTTGACAGTCTTGCATCCTGCTTACCTGAAAATATTGCCCACTTTCCACACATCAGACCAAGGAAGCTTTCCTCCATTCCCAGATGACATTTTTTCTCGTAAAGTTTCTCCATTGAAGAGACCGTCACAAATCTTTTTCGAGCAAGTGAGCGGCAACAAAAGCCGGGAAAGATTGGAGACATGTTCTCAGGAAGGACAAAGAATCTTATCTCCCTGAAAACCGAAAAAAGTCTGAAGGAGGATTAGAAATATGTGCATCTGACACATAAAAAATGTGTGTAAGGCAGTTTCAGAACACTGAATAATTCCATGCACATCGCAGCTGCTAAATCAGTGTTTGCTGGAAGTATCCAAAACTATATACTGATTTAATCTCAAAGGATGGGAACCATTGTCAGGGCCGTATTAGCGCATTTCTGGGCACGGGGCAAACTGTTTCTAGTGGGCCCCCCTTGCGCACCAAAAACGCTCTAAATTCTGAAAAGTACATTCGCGCGCCAGTTACCCGATGCACTTTCTTTACTGTCGCAACTCTTTTCAGCTTCTTCATGGGCCCCCCTGAGGTAATGGGCCCGGGGCAACTGCCCCGTTTGCCCATAGGTTAATACGGCCCTGACCATTGTTGTCTTTTGTGTATGTTCTTCTGTCGCTTGTCAAAACGACAGAGCACCCAAACATAGTATTGCCCATGTATCAGCACACTGTCTTTGTATACATTTTAAATTGTTATCTCAGAATGTCAGCAGTAATAAGAGTTTTGCTTTACGTTGGATGAAACAAACATGATTGTTTTGCTGTTAATAAATAATTAATGTTGTGCATGTCCTAGAGAAATATCAAATTTTCAGAAGTATTTTTCAAAACCAGGGTATTCAATTCCAAATTCAATTGAGTTGTCAGACACTCGTCATATTACAAGCTGGCTTTTGTTTATTATGACCGGCCGCCAGGGGCGTCGCCGGTCATTTTACTATTGGCACAGGTTGGCCGATTTAACGCACATTTTTGCGGCAGGATAGAACAACTTCCACTCAATCCACAGTCATGAACGTTCCTGTATAGACGTAACTTTACAACCTTCAATCGCGCCTCACAAGAACTAGTGACGTCTGGCAGTCTTTAATATAGTTCTCACATTCACCATTTTATAGTCAAAACCCCCACCTTATTGTTTTTCGTGATCTCTTCGTGTTTCCAAAGCCGCTCACGATCTCTTCGTGCCGCATTCACAAGCAGCGCTTGTCCGGTTCCAGGGCGGAAGTCGCTCAGTGTTTTCGTTACCGGTGCTGCCACCTTGTGTAAATCGGGGGTAGTCAACTGGCCAACGTCAATGAGCAGACGCAATGTTACCTGCTCTGGAGATGAATGTCAGCAGCAAACATGGATTAGGCTAGCCTCTGTAGATTCTGTAAAGTGAATAAATCTTCCCCCAACACTATGAGCGCCCTGGACTGCCAATCGCTGGTCGTGGGTTCGAATCCAGCTCTTGCCGGGTCACCTAGGCCTATGTTGGATGGCTGTTTCAATCATCCTTCGCCTCATTGCCGTGTCCTCCTCCTGTCCTAATTAGCCGACCAAGTGCATAAATACAGGACGTAAAGCCTCAAACATCCATCCATCCCCCGACACTATGAATATTCTGGGTGCCGTTTAGGTCACTACAACACTTCAAGCTTTTTAATGTGTCAAAAATATGGCTCTCTGATTGGTACGATTTCGGAAAGTCAGCCGTTTCTCTGTGTTACCGTCAATTTGCTGACGACTGTCACAATTTTAAGTTATACCAAAAATTAGCCAGAAAAATTTGAAAAATTTTAATAATCGTGACATTCGTTGGCACCTTCAAAATATTATTGTCCTATATTCATGGTGCCCCACTCCCGGTTATGTTGACCCTCAGGCGGCCCCAAGTTATACTGGAAAATGAGTTTTTGCTATTGTAATGTTGAGAGGAGGAGGCCCCGACCGGGAGTTGAACCCGGGCCGGCTGCGTGGGAGGCGGGGACCTTGACCACTAGACCAAAGAGTCACTCAGTGATCTAAGGGTCAGAATCACCACACTATGTACATAAGCCATAAGTAAATGGAAATTATTTGATTTGCACTTTCAGATCATTGGCTTATGATGTGGCATGTATCCTGAAAGACAAACAGACAAAATGGATACTCCCAATTTCTTAGAATGGTATATCGACATTGAAGGTAAGTTATGTCACTGTACTTGTAAGCTGCAATGCAGTTTCGGACCATTTGTTACACTGCTATGGTCTAGTGATTGACATTAAAAGTTGCCTGTTTGCCCGAGGCAAGTAAAAATGGACGTATGTCATGTAAAACAATCGCCTTACTTGCCAATGGCAAATTGCCATGTATGGTTACTATAACCTGTTTGAAATAAACCTGAAGTTAGTCAAGTATCATCTCATACATAATTTTGTTGCCTTATTTGGTCAAACGTCACAAACAATATAATTATTCTAATCTAATTCAAATAATGCTGTAGCTCTGACATGTCTACTAGAGTTCATAAATGCGTAAATGAGTTCCTACTTCACTGCAGTACATTTAAGAGTTTTGGATACCCGGTCTGGCGTGTATTGGGCGAGTAAAAATTCTTATGAACAAGCGTCATCCAACACGTCTGAAGGGAAGCAGTCTAACATGTTTGTGATTGATTCATTTTAATGGTTGACAATATTACAAATTTTCTATTTTCAGTCCTAGAATGCAACTACTACACTTTCATGACTCGTGAGGGGAAAGGAAAGGAATCAAAAGAGCTTCCGATGAGGAAAAACTTCAAAGTAACCAGGGCAACAGTCACAACACCTAGATTGTTCAGTACCTTGAAGACACCAATGGTCTCTGTTAATCAAAACAACTTTTGTGAGAGTTAAACAGGGATTTTACCTTAATTTGTTCATCCATGTCTGATATCGATACTGACTCTTATTTAGCCACTGAAATTGTAACACAATGACAATGTATTTAAATTGGTCAAATAAGCTTTATTCTAATTTGAGAGTTCCAGGCTCTCAAGAACATATTCCACATAATTATTATATTTACACAGTATTATGGTTTTTTTTTAAAATGCTGCTGGCAGCCTGGCACTATTAAATTTATATATGATCAAAATTATTTCAATAGCTAGGCGATAGTGCAATTCAATTATATAATTGAATATAATTTATATTATTGCCACATGAATGTTCAAAGGAAGGCATTAGATAAAACATGTTTCCCATTATTTTGATTCCTAATTAAAAATGCTCGTTTGACATGATTTTGTAAGCTTGTTTTGTTTATTTTGTCATCAGTGTTATTTTCATTCATAAGACAAGTTTAACATCAAAGGTCGCAGGCCTTCCAGACCTCCATTATATATTTCCTATAATTCCTTTAATAGGATACAACAAAACTCCTACATTGGGACCAATTTTGTATATTTTTATGCCATTCCAAAAAAAAATTTGAACTTTGAAATGGTCCAGTTCAGTCCAAGAAAAGATTGCCGGTCTGAAGGACATCCGGCATTTTACCAACCAAAAAATTGTCTTTGGATACTTGTTGAATTTTGTGACTTCACCAATATATTTGTTTCACATCTGTGTGGGATTTGTGAAGTGGAACTCCTACACTTGAATTTTTTCCAATTACGAGGGGCGTTCAGAAAGTTCGAGGCTTTTTTTCATATGGATACTTATTTTCGTTCTGGAACTATGAATTTTTCACAGGATAAAATTCAGCATATTTGGAATGGATTTCTAAAATTTTGGAAAATTTGGACATTTTTAAGTCATTCAGTCGTTGCCATGGAAACTGAAAGTTCAGCTTCTTGGGGCAGTTAACACTGAAATCAAGAATGTCAAGAACTTGTGACTGTGAGAGACTTCTTTCTGTCACTTGTATTATTGAGATTGGCAATATTTGACACAAGAAATATGGTATTAGCTTCCTAATATGCTTTCAAGCACACCAAATGTGTGTATTCTTAAACTGAACCCATGTAGGAAAGCACTCCTGCATGCCAGATTTGGTGAGGCAAATTCAGGAGGCAAAGGTGCGTTTCCCTGACTACATAAGGACTTGTGATAACATGGATTCACTAGTATGAACAAGATACCAAAATGGACAGAATTATCCATCCTAGCTATTCCTGTGACATGTTGCTTTACATTTGTCCTGGATTTCCCTTACTTTAGTCCATGGGGGCTATAGTTTCAGGCCCTGGAAGAGAAAAGGCTTTGGATGACTGAACATTTTCACAGAATGTTGTTTTTAGGACTTCAAGGAACATTTACTTCAATGGGTCAGGTGTATGAATCAACGCTTTTGGTGAGCTTGGGAGTATTTTCTAAGGCTAATATTATATTTCTTGTGTCAAATATTGTCAATCTCACTAATGCAAGTGATAGAGAGAGGTCTCTCACAGCCAAAATGCATTGGCTTTAGTAGTTTCAGTATTATCTGCCCCAAGAAGCTGAACTTTCAGTTTCCACGGCAACCACTGAATGACTTAAAAATGTCCAAATTGTCCAAAATGTTGGAAATCCATTCCAAATATGCTGAATTTTATCCTGTGAAAAATTCATAGTTCTAGATTGAAAATAAGTGTCCATATAGAAAAAAGCCTCGAACTTTCTGAACGCCCCTCGTATGTACTCAAAAACTGCATACAAAATAATGTCCAATATTTGACTGAACAAATTTCATATATGTATATAATTTTTTTTTCTTCGAGTTTTGGCTAGGAGGTCTGAAATGGCCAATATTATGAAAATGCTAGCATCATAGTAGCATGTGATTTTCATCAAAAGTTTGATTGATTATGGATTAGCCATACTGTGCTTGGTGGAAGATCCTTGGTTGGTTTTGTGTCTTCAGTTGGTTGTACGGTTATCAGCTGGTTATTTATTTCAAGGTTGTCTTAGTCTCATCTCAAGAATTAAGATTGTAAAGTTGAAAATTTTTCCACAAAAAGATGCATTCTTGTGAATTTCATATGACAGAGAGTACCTGCCAGTATTAGAGGAATTTGCATTCTGGCGTCACTATTCAGTTTATGCGCGTGAAATATACCTCCTCATAAACCGTTGAATATTGGACTCTCAAAACTATTTTTAACCTTTTTTTAAATCAGCATATGCTGCCCTTCACTTCAAATATTTACCAGAAATTTACTCCACTGGGACCAAACAGTCAAAACACATATCATTTTATAAAGCTCTGTAAAAAATCTATCTAGCAATGCAACAATCAATTGTCTAACAATTACGGAAATATGTGAATTGGCGAAATCGCCCTCATTTCCATAACTACTGGCAAATTTCATAAGAAAGCATACGAGAAGGGCTTTTGCTCCTCTCAATACAAAAATTATTATTCATGTTTTTAATACAGATTCCCACAATCACACTTGCTTGCACTTCACAACCAAAAGACGTACAGCACTGCCGGCCGGTCATATTATTATCGCTAGCGATTCTAGTTTCAATATCAATGCGCATGAAGACATCAAAGGAGCTTCCAAAGAGAGATCATAGACACAAAATTGTTAATATTGAAGCACACCCAGCCCATGCAACTTGATGCAACTACAATTGGTCAAGCACAATGTGTCCGGGTTTTTAAAGCGGCGCAGCCATTCTTATGGAAGTTTCTGATCAAATGATAACATGTTGCAAAATCAGTCAAAAAATGGAGCATCGGCACACAAGAAAATAATTATAGATCAACAAAAATACTCCAGGCTAAAATTCCCATATTTCAGAAGTGCAATTGGTGGTATATGATTTGGGAGAAAACCATGAATACATTAAATTTTGTTCCAAGAACAGTAGTTATTGTTTCCCACCTGCCTTTCAAAGATATTGTCCACTTTCTCCATACTGTAGGAGTGTAGGTCCAGATTGCTTTCTTATACTCCTGATGATCTCTTTTATCGTAAAAAAAAAAAATGGTTAGAAAAGACCTTCCAAATCTCTTCCGATTAAGTCAGAACAGCTATAAGATATTGGAAAACAGGTTCTGAGAAGAAAAAAGATAACTTTCAGAGACGAAGAACTCAGTTAAGCTTCAATAAATGATAAAAAGAATCATGCTATGTTTTTACAAGTCATGCAGACCAAGGCGGTATAGATGCAGTGTTGTTAGGTTCATTAATAATTAGTAACAAATCTGGAATGCTAATGCTTGCCTAACAAAGTTATGCTTTCTTTTTTAATTTCACCCAACGTGCCTCGTGGAAAATACATTAATTTTTTATGGGTGCACAACACTTGAATTCACTGGTGGTGCTCTTTCTGTCTTTTCATGCATCTCAATTGCTCTTGCATCACCAAGAGTGTTGACCCGACAAAATTCACTAAGCTTTTCTAAACGAATGGATAATGACAAAGAGAATGTTTTTAAAAATATGTTGTCACTTCAATGTCAACTCCAGATATTTTTTTATTAATTTTCATTCTACTCTTCTGCGTAATGTTGGATGGATTCCCTTTCTAATTCCATTGGCAAAAAATCAATATAATCCTCTGTGACACTGTCGCTGTGGGAGATTATAAGTGTCTGTGATGTAATAATTTGTGCGATGCTGTATTTCTTCTTTTTATTTTTTATCATTGACGTTAAATTTCCATAATTGATATATTCTTAAACGATCCACAGATTTTATAAATTTTGAACAACTCAATTGTTTGAATAGAATTGTGGTGACCTGTAACTGGCCTAAAAATATTCTATACTTTTGTCTTGAAAAAAATAATAAAAGCAACCTCCAGTCCTGTAACCTTGTCCTTGAACATATAGAATTTTATTAGACAACGATATATCATGACAAAGACAGGGTTATTCTATTGAACAGTACATAGCCAATGCCCTCATTATGGCTTATGCATCCATATTGATTCACTTTGCCACCTGAGATTAAACGTCACTGTGGTCACAAAAATGGTTTCTATTGTGCTTTGAAGCAATTAATTGATCACATATCACTGATAAGTGTGCATTATGCCTGAAATATATTCAGAATCGCAAAGTCGTTTTTCCTTGTGCAGCAGGCTCATGTTGTACTGTTGATTTGACCACTAGACTATCTGCTCTACTATCCTTAGAAGTAATTTAATCCAGTGTTACCACACTTTTAATAAGCATGAGTTCATTTCCAATGCTTTGTGGTGTTTTACTTTAATCTTATCAGCTCTCAGAGGCGTATAGCGTGATTTTTTTTTGGGGGGGGGGGCGAGCAGGATCTAGATTTTATACCATTTCAAATAAATTGGCAGGAAATCATTACATTTCAATAGTGTTCATTTAACTATCTGCCCAAATATTTTAGCCTTTTTACCCAAATCTAACTGTTTTCCAAACTTTTTTGGGGGGGGGGGGGGCCTACCGCCCTCCTCCCCCCTACCCCCCATCCTCCGGTACACTATGTTAGTTCTTGAAGCAAACATAACCAATAAGCTTGTATTACAAGCTAAAATGACGTGTCTGTGGCATTGTAGTAAGTTCAAACAGTGTCAATGTCTAGTTGGTCATAAGACATTCTTATTCTAATATGGCCGTAAATGTTTGTATAAAGAAGCACTTGCCTTAAATTTCCGGTATTCAGTGTTTGAAAAGCACAGAACTAAACCCAAGCCCAGGAGATTAAGAACTCATGAAAAGTAAAATTTGTTTGGCACATTCGTGCTTTTAGGTTCATGTTCAGCAACCGATTAACATTAGTTTGTCTCATCAATTTCTAAATAGGCAAACACTTTGGAAAGACACCACTCTTTTTCATATATATGAATATACTGAAAACTCCCAACAATTTGTTTGCTTCTGAATTGCACATTCACAAAACATGACTTTGAAGGCCTCATGGCTGCATTAGGAAATTTGGAATCATGACATTCACAGAAATGGTGTCAATGAAATCCACAAAGGGTGAGTGCACCATGACTTGAAAAATAAAGTTGACCAAAATACCAAAATTGATTAGTTGATAACTCCGTATTAAAAATCTAAGCATGGAAGTTTATGACTTGAGATTTCTTGAAACGAGTTACTGCATGGTGTAATTGTTCGAACAGTAGAAAACATTGCTTGTGTGAAACCAGTAATGGAATTCCTTTCCACCAGTTAATGTGCCTTGACAGTATTTACCATCTCTTCGACCAGCTTATTTGAAAACAATACCCAACCAATTTGTTAGCTCATGGCAAGACACATTACAATACTTCTCAGCCATGATGCAGAAAAATGTTCTCGAACAATGTATTGAACGTTGCCTGACTACCAAGTCATTCAGCAGTGTCAGGGTATCACCAGCTTATTTGGAATAGTGATTATTTTCATTAAATTAGATCATGGAGGATTTTGCCAATCTCTAGCTCTATGAGAATTGCATTCTCGTAAAAAATTTTCTTAGAAAAGACAACTGAAAAGACCGGTATCAATTCCGGCGCTAGTTTTTTCAGAAATGCATTGCCCATTCCTTATCTTTGGCCAGCACTGCATCAGACCATTCAATGGCTTGACAGTCTTGCATCCTGCTTACCTGAAAATATTGCCCACTTTCCGCACATCAGGCCAAGACAGCTTTCTTCCATTCCCAGATGCCTTTTTTTTCTCGTAAAGTTTCTCCTTTGAAAAGACCATCACAAATCTTTTTCAAGCAAGTGAGTGGCAACAAAAGCCTTGAAAGATAGGAGGACATGTTCCCAGGAAGGACAAAGAATCTAATCTCCCTGAAAACCGAAAAAATTCTGAAAGAGGATAAGAAATATGTGCATCTGACATGTTGTTAATTTGTGTAAGGCAGTTTCACAACACTAAATAATTCCATGCACATCACAGCTGCTAAGTATTAGTTAGACACCGATTTGGAGGGTTCTAACATGCATATTTGTCAGTTAGATCCCAACCGAAGGGATCTATTATACATTTTAACTTATAATTTTTGTAAAATAAACAATAATCTGATTGTGTGTTTGCTGTTGTAAACAGGGTTAATCCCTAGCTGGGCGCTAACATGCAAAACTGTCAGTTAGATACCAGTTTTTCCAATGGTATAAGTATCTTAGTGATGTCTAAATCAGCGTTTGCTTGAAGTATCCATAATATATACTGATTTCATCTTGGTTACAGTGAACAGCTATGTATTTGTACAGAAATATCTTAGATTGTGTATTTTCTCATAGTTTCTCAACGGATGGGAACCATAGTTTTCTTTTGTTTGTGTTAGTTTATCTTAATTTGTCAAAAAGAGCACTCAAACACAGTACTGCTTTTGTATCAACATATAAAGTCTTTGTATACATTTTAGATTGTGTTCTCTGAATGTCACCAGTGATAAGAGTTTTGCTTTATGCTGGATGAAACAAACATAAATTTGTTGCTGTTAACAAATAATTAAGGTTGTGCATGTCCAAGAGAAATATTAATTTTCAGAAGTATTTTTCAAAGCCAGGGTGTTCAATTCCAAATTTAATTGGGTTGTCAGACACTTGTCATATTACAAGCTGGCTTTTGTTTATTTCAATATCAATGAGCATGAAGACATCAAGGAAGCTTCCAAAGAGAGATCATAGACACAAAATTGTTAAAATTGAAGCAGACCCAGCGCAGGCATCTTGATGCAACTACAATTGGTCAAATACAATATGGCCTGGTGTTTGAGGGGGTGGAGTCAATCTTATGGAAGTTTCTGATCAAATGACAACATGTTGCGAAATCAGTCTAAAAATGGAGTGAAAGAAAGAAATTATCAACCGAAATAATCCGGGCTAAAATTCCCATATTTTCAGAAGTGCAATTTGTGTTATAATTTTTGATTTGGGAGAAAATTGCGAATACGTTCTGAGAACAATGATTGTATTTCCCTACCTGCCTTTCATAGAGTGTTGTTCACTTTCTAAATATTAGGCCCAGATGGCTTTCTTTAATCTCCTGATGACCTTGTTGATTCTAAAAAAAAGTCATCCAGAAAAGACCTTCCATCCCAAATCTTTTCCGAGTCAGAAAAAGCTAAAAGTTGTTGGAAGACAGGTTCTGAGAAGGAAATACAGATAACTTTCAGAGAAGAAGAACTCAATGAAGCTTCAATAAATGATAAAAAGAATCATACTCATGATCAAAATGCTGGAATAATTTGATTTTCAAGGTGTAAGAACTTCAAAGTTCAAAAATTGGTGATCGAATGTGAGGGATTGCAAAGATTTTTTCCTCAGACGTTTGTTTTATGGACACATGATAATATAAATGGATGCCGTGGCCTAATGGATAAGGTGCTCGACTCACACACGCAAGGTCGTGGTTTCGAATCCCAGTCATGGCATGGAGGAGTTGGGCAGATCCTCCTGAAACCACTGCCTCACCCCACCCAGGTGCAATGGGTACTTGGTAATAAGGCAACCACAGTGATGGTGCTGGAATGAGCTCTTAAGCCCCTGCGGTTAACCCCGTGTTCAAGGCTGAATACTCCCCAGTATTATTTGAAAATTTTATTTGGGTGAAAAAATGATAATTTTTAGCCAAAAAAATATCAAAAATTGTCTCATGGCTCAATCACATACACACAGAATTTCAAAATATGCAAAAATGCCAACTTAATCTTGATGTATGCGACCAAAATAATCACAATTTCATGTTGGATGCCATATGCATTGACCTCTGCCTTCACTTCACTTGACAAGGATTCCATCAACTTGTTTCTTGCTTCTTTTTGAATGATATGGCCATTCTTCTGTGAAAGTCTCTTACACCTGCATGGTCCAGATCAGTTGGCTGAACCTCCATCTTGTGTGCAACTTGGCTCAAGATGTCCCTATACTCCACTGCCAAAATTATGGTATATGAGACCTTTACAAGTCTAACAGATCACAACACAGGGCTTGTGTCTGGAATAATTTTTTCAATAGATCAGCCAACATGAAAAACAAAATCAGTGCCACCTTGTTGTACCAAATCCCTTGTGCATGCATCAGCTGATAAGGTATGCCACACAGACGACCACTCTGTGCAGTGTCTCTGCTGATGAATTCTTCTCATCAGTTTGGTGTTGGCTATTACAATGCAGGCTTGGAAAACTGTGGACAGTGTCCATTCAGCTGCCAGATGCCTTTGTATGGTCGAGCAAGAGAAACATGAGATTGGAATGGCTTTATACTGTTTGCTTTTGATGAAAATCATCCCAAGGTGGCCTAAACCAAAATGCAAATGGGTATCCTTTAGATAATTGGCTGAGTTCGGGAGAAATATTCTACAAATAACTTGAATACTCACTTTGTGCAAACAGGAACTTCGAATCATCTGTCTACAGATGAACAAGCAAGAACGATTGTTAAAAATTCCATTCAGATTTAAGTGCAGATCTAATAAAGTTGATTTCATCAATTGCACGAGTAACTATTTTAAGAATGCATGACAAGTATTTCCCATGGTGGCATATACTTCAGTACCTACATTACTACCTTGTTTTGAGGAATGAAACTTCCCTTTAATATTTTAAGGTCTTGAGACACACACTCTGTGGTCAGATGCACATTGGCACGCAACAGGAAATTGGAGTGTCGTCCCTTGGGAGTCATAGGGCCTTTGATGTTCCTGATGGATGACATGCAGAAACGTTTGTCTTCTTGGGCCTCCATACAAATTGAGTTTGTCATATAGTATGAACTCTCACATTTTGTACTGCAATACCAAATCCTCTGTGAGCTCAAAATAATATCAGAACCATTTAGGTTTGACAAGTTAAGCAATCAGCTTAATTGTTTGTTTTTTTGTTTCATGTTTTACATCATCATTGAAAAGTAACTGCATTAAAATTAAGTACATGTCATATGAGGCAAGGCCAGTTTTTCTGTGTGTGTCTGTTAGGGCGGTTAATTTTTAGATGGGAAAAAATTATTTTGGGAATTTCACATCGCATACCCTCTTATTTGATGAGGTTAGGTATAAAACTGATGCAGGTGAAATTTCAAGGAAATCCAACAAGCAGAAGCGGTCCCCCAAATGCCTTAAAGTTTCAATGTTTTTTAAATTTTTGACCATTTTCGCCAAATCCGCGGTTCTCTATAACTTCGTCAGTATTGGGCATACAGCATTCTTATTGCTATTATTATTATTAAATATTTATTCGTCAGAAACACGACAATTACAATCATAATAAATAAATATTTACAGATATTTACAAATATTTACAGTAATAAAACAAAGTTTAAAAACCACTACTTGGTACAAAGATACCTTATAATCTCATTAATTTCTTCAGTATTTAATAAAAACTCATGATTAAAATCTAAATCCCTGAATCTGACAAGTTCCTTAATTTGACAAGCATTTGAAATATCACAGTCAAGGGCGGACCCAATGCGGAAAGCTCTCAAAAAGATCTACATTTGGAATACCAACATCAATGGTCTAGGACGATATCTTGACTCCCATTGACTCTTCAGCCTGTACTTTTCTGAATGAAAATTTTCCTGACTGTCTATTCCTCTTAAAAAAAGGCTTTTGATTTTTTTTTCACTAATAATCACTGTGATTTCCATTCTTCAAGTTCCAGGACAAGCAAATAAAATATTTTTTTAATTTTTGGTCATAGAAAATCCCGCTTTATAAGCTTGGAAGTTTTAATGCAAAATTTCGTCGGAATTATTGAAACAATTCATGGAGGGGCTGTTATATTTCATATTTTAACTTCACAAGAATTAAATACAGGACATCATCATTGGCACCATGAGAATGCTAGGAATATTTTCTTTCATTTGGTACCACCCATGTTGCCCTGCAATAAATTCTGACGAAGATATTATATGAAATGCAACAGACCCCATCTCATATTTACGAGTTTTTAACTAACGTTAACATTAAAACTTCATCACTCACAAGCCAGGCACTCCAATGGTAAAAATCAAAATGTTTTTTTTATTTGGTCATTCTGGAACTATGAGCATGCAAATCACTGTAATTATCATTGAAAAAAATTCCAAAGTCATTTTTTAACAAGATTAGACAATCTGCGTCATTTTCATTCTAAAGAGTGCAGGCTGAAGGGCTAATGGGAATCAAGATATTGTCTTAAACCATTGATGTTGGTATGCAAATTGAAGGTCTTTTTGAGAGCTTTCCAACCATGGCATTTAGAATGTTATATGACTAATACTGACGAAGTTATAGAGAACCGCGGATTGGCGAAAATGGTCGAAAATTAAAAAAACATTGAAACTTTAAGGCCTTTGGGGGACCCCTTCCTCTTGTTTGATTATCATAAAATTTAAGCTGCATTGTTTTTGCACCATTTCTCACAAAATAGGAGGGTATGCGAATTGATATTGACAAAAAAAGTTTTTTGGACCACCCTAGTGTCTGTGTTGTTTTTTTTTGTACATCAAACATGGAACTGATGGGGCAATGAGCATTTTTAATTGCGGAAGCTGGCGAAAAATGGTAGCGTCTTTGCTGATGTAGTCATCTATTTGCCTAAAAGCCACAAACAATTTTAAAAATCCATTAATCACCATCGTGTAAGATGCTTAGCTGATTAGTTCCCAAGAATTTATGCATGATGCAAGGTCATTCTCAAGTTCTAAACAATGTTAATTTTCCTCTAATGGAGGTTGAATTCACATTCCAGCTTTTAAACATGTTAATTATTCATTTATCAGAATTACTTACAGGGAGCCTTTTGTCAACATCACAAGATGTGAGATCTTCTTGGCTTGCTTAAAAAAAGAAGAATAAATTAAATAATAGCACTTAAGTAAAACCTTGTGTTTTTCGCATATCGCAGACAATTTCTGTTCAGTGTAT
Source organism: Platynereis dumerilii (assembly GCA_026936325.1). NCBI lineage: Eukaryota > Metazoa > Annelida > Polychaeta > Phyllodocida > Nereididae > Platynereis > Platynereis dumerilii. Next base: position 68,950,940 of record JAPTHN010000005.1, on the reverse strand, counting down.
AGCAATGGCATCATTCATAGACACATCTCAGAAACTGTTTTTGTCTGTTGAATAATACTTAGTTATGATATTATTTCAGTAAATGGCCAGTGCTGTGCAAATGCATTGTATGCAGGAAAGAAGTGAAGGCCGCACTACCCATCTTTTAATTTTAACTGGATAATTTGTTAATTGAAATTTACAGAACAAGGGACCAAAGTGACAGAAACTCATAACTCTTAAGACTTCTTCTAAAAACCCACACATGCATCCCACGCATGGTTAATCTGTATGCCGCTGGGAGGTCCTGTCTTAGCGATGTCCCCTTGGCATGAATACCACACAGTGCACAGAAGTTTGTTCTGTGGTCGATCCCAGCAATCTCTGCACTGAAATAACCAATTTCACAGAAGAAATGCTTCAGGTTAATTCTGCATCATAACATTTTGTAAAAAATTCAAATTTGTTATCACACTAACAACATTTAACATTATATGAACAGCTCCTTTAACACAATCAAACACCTTTTCTACCTCTGCCCTAGTAACTTCAAGATATCACTGTGGTTGTGGAGTAAGTTGGAAATTAAGCATAAATAATTTGACAAGCCATTTTAATTCATATAATCTCCATCTGTCCAAACAAAATTGATCAATAATAATGGCTGTCGAAAGAAGTTATACACTAAGGTCTGACTATCTCATTTGCCAAAAGTCTTTGCCAGGGACACAATGATTGATGAAAATTAATCTATTAAGCAATGTTTTAAATGTTTTATTATTTGTAATTGCAGAACAAATGCAACAACATAATTATGATAAACAAAGTTTCTTTAAGGTAACAAATACTGTGGATCAGTAAAGTATATACCTACAGCAATACTATATATGCTGTGAATAATATAACTTCTCTTTAATCTTTTAAGGTGTTGAGACATCCATGCTACAGGAAATTGACGTTTCTTCCCTCAGAGTTTCCCTGTGAGTCTGACATCCTTTGATGCTACTGGTGGCTGACATGCACAAATGTGTGTCTTCATGGGCCTCCATACAAATTGAGTTTGTCATAGTATTAATTTCAACATTTTGTGGAAGGCATCACAAATTGCTAACATCACAGAAACTTACCATCAGAGTGAGGCTGACATTACATATGTCTTAAAAGAAAAGAGACCCGCTGTTGGAGATCATATCAGCTTCTGAGAGATATTCTTCATCTTTTTAAGTAAACTTCACCCTGAAGCTAGAGACTCGAATACATGGACAATGATAAAGTCTTTGTTTAAATAGTCAGCCCTTTCCATTAAGGCTAAACACACTTTAAAAAGCCATTAACCACCATCATCTAAGATGCCAAGCAGTTCCCGAGAGTTATGCATGATGCGAGGTCATTCTTTACAGTGTTAATTTTGCTTTTAACAGAGATTAAATTTACTTTCGAGCTATATAAAAAGATGTTTGTTATTCATTTATCAGAATGACTTCAGTATTAATTTTTTATTACATCACACATTTTCTAACATAAAAGAAACTGACAATACAAGACAAGGTAGATATTGGCATATGGAATCTTTACAGCAAAGTTGATATGCAAAAAGAGTGAACAGTTGAGCTGCACAGTGAAAATGGCACTTCGTGACTCATGATAGCTGATGAAGTGTCATCTGCTCTACATTCAACATGGAAATGTAGAGGCTGTTTGATTACTGATGATCACAAGAAGGCCCTTTGATTTGTCATAACTGATTTTATGGTAAAAATCAGATGCATAACGCTTTCGTTTGCCTGCCACCAACAAGGGGAATAATTAGTCTCAAATCATCAACATGATGACGCAAAAAGTGCCATTTTATAGTGCAACAGTCCACTTTTTTAGCATATCAAATTTCCTAGCTGTCAAAAAGAAAAGAGAGACACTGTTTTAGATCTTGTCAGCTTTTGAAAAATATACTTCTCTTTTTTTTTTAGTAAACATGGCCCTGATGCTGCTGTTTGCAGAGGCTTACCACTCAAGACTCTTAAGTCTTTGTTTAAGCAGTCATCCATTTTTCTGAAGGCCAAATACATTTCAAAAAGCCATTGATCACCATCATCATGTCAGATGCTTAGTTGATCAGTTCCTTGGAGTTACTCATCATGCATCATCATTCAATGTCAAACAATGTTAATGTCTAGCTGATGGAGATTAAATTCACATTCCAGCTCCTTTAAAAGAAACTGTGTCTGAATATTTTTTGGAGCTGCATCATAATAGGACTGATTGATTTTGCAGCAGTCTTTCAAAAAAATAAAGACATTTACCAATATAATTGTCATTAGCCTTTGCATTTATTCATTTAACACTTCGCTGTCAAGTAAAACTCCATTTAATCACTAATTTATTGTTTTTAATATTTTGACAATACTCGTGACAATACAGAACTTGTGACATTAGTTCCTGGTGCTACATTGTAATTGCACATGGAATACCATTCTCCATATTTTTTACATCTTTATTGTTTGTTTGTGTTTTACGCCTCTGCAGCACCTTAGTGGGCTATATCGAGGCAGGCGATCACCGTATGATGATGATGAGATGAGAAGACTGTGAGTCTGGCACATACTCTATTAATTCAGGGATGCCCAGGGTCTTTCAGTTGCCCCAGCATAGAATACTGGATACAACCAGCCTCCATTTAATGTCCCATGGGCTCGGACTAAATGTGTTCCTGGGGTGAGATTTTAACCAACACCCTCAAAGCCAGTTGACAAGCTCACTTACCAATTAGGCCACGGGGAACCCTTTTATATCTTTATAGATGAAAATTCATTGACTAGGATGCAAAAACATGGAAAAAGTCAGGAAAACTAATTCTAAAGCTGCAAAACCTCACCTCTACATCCCACGCATGGTTAATCTGTATGCCGCAAGGAGGTCCTGTCTGAGCGATGTCCCCTTGGCATGAATACTGTACAGCAGTTGTTTCGGTGGCAGATGCGGGCATTGCCGGGCAATATCTGTTCTGCTCAATGTAATCTGTGCAAATGCTTGTTTTGGACAGTGAGCATCCCCCTTTTTTTTTTACGTCTGATTATTCATAATTTGCCAAAAGTGCACAACTTGCCTCCATACCCTGATGGTTCCTGCATAGTGCCTAATCTGTGCAAATAATGCAGGACATATATGGTAATGCCCTATCACTTAACCACCAACCAAATCCCTTTCATTTTTTCCTTTTCATCAACAGATATGCAAAGCAGCCCAGAGCCACTCACAAACTACATACAACTTTCAGTCTGCATTGTTATTCTCCAGCTTCAAGGTGGTGAAAAGTATTCATCGGGATAGACATCACTCAGAGAGGAGAACCCTGGGGCATACCTGATTAGCCAAGTGCATCTGCAGTTCACTTTGGGATGTAGCACAGGCCTTTTTAAAACAAAATGGCGTAACAACTCGGGAAACTGCCTCACTGATCCGACAGTCTCTGGAGATACATGCATGTATTGTCTGTTGACCTTGTTTTGTGTTTGTGCGCCTCAGCTTTATTCTCCTTACCTCCATGTTTTGGGAAAATATGGAGTAGAGTATACCCCCAGAGTGAAATGATAACTTACATGTATATATCTGGTGCTTTTTCTTGTGGATATAGGATGGAAACTAGAGGCTTTTCAGGTGACTTCACAAGTTCGTAGGAAAAAAAACAGCACCTAAGCACTGTAAAAATTTTGGTACCCAAAGGAAAGACTGTGCCCTCAAGAAATCACTTTAGGGGCATTGTTGTAACATGCAGACCACTGCACATAAGGAAGATTATTTTGGTATTCGCATAATAATTTGTCAATATAGCTTGCTACGCAGAAAATAATGACAGTTGCTGAATGCTAATGGCCACTGGGAGAAATGTCACATTAATTTCCTGCCTCAAGATTGTCCGAGGGAAATGCCACTGTGGCTCTAGGGGGTGAATTGTAATTTATTTTCTTGCCGAAGAAATTACTGTTTGGCACATATATGCACAATTGCAGATACAACCTTTATTGCATATTTTGAAATTTGATTCAGCATTTCCCAAAATAGTTGGATTTGAAAACTAAAAATTTAATCATTGTTAAGTAGTCATATCGGCCTGATCAATGGAGTTGAAAGTCAAACCGTAAATTTAAAGACATAAAATAATCAGGGCTGATTCAGACATGCTGTCTTGCAAGGCTCACATTTTTTCATTTTTCATATGATATTTTTATGACCTGTGCAAGTGGTTCATTTCTAGTTTGAGCATCCCTACATGATGCCATCAGAGCATACCGATGTCGTGTGGCAGTAATGAAAATTCAGACCATGCATTTCCATAACATCTTAGAATTAGAAAGTAAGCAAAAAGCATAGGCCTATTTGACAATAATTCTCTGAAAATAACTGGTACAATACGGCAAGAATGAAGCATTTATAGCTGAGAAAGTTTTACCATTCCCCTAACATACTCATTTAAAAATATGGAAGCTAAGAAGTAAGCCACATGCATATTTCATGACAGAGGTGAGAAGACGCAAGTGAGTAGTGATCACCTCTTTAAAGGGCAAACACCGTCCTGAAGTAAAGTATTGCTGTCATCCTTGTTTGAGAAAAAAAAGAAGTTCATTAAATTTTCATCAGCAAAAAGCAAGGCAAGAAAACTTAGATGCTGTCAAAACCACGCAAGACATCGGGCATGTTATGTATGTTTCGAATAACACCAGTTTATAATTATAATTTGTGTATCTTCTGGAAATTTATTATGTCATGCATGCATGCAAACTTTACATTAATTCACTTCCCCATACGTCATTGCGGTCAACAAAATTAGTTTCTATTGTGCATTGAAGCAATTAATTTATCACAAGTTACTTAGGTACAGGACTACAGGTGTGCATTATAGCTTTCTTGAAAATTCATATAATGCGTCACCGTCATTCATTCTGAGTTTTGAAATAATTTTACCTCGTGGTGTAAGCTGACATTGTGTTTTTTAAGTGATCACAGGCTCAACTGCTGCTGTCCAAAAAGGCAATCTAATTCACTGCATGTCAACACACTTTCAATAAGCATGAGTTGAATTTCCAGATAAAAAGCTTGAATGATATGAAGCAAATTAAAGAACCTTTAAACTGGAGGACCGTCAGTTTCCCTTTGGTCATGAGCGGTTGACTTGAGACAGCTCAGAGAATTCCTCAGAGAAATAACCTTCAACACATGGTATGAAATTGAATATATTCTCAAAGGATCTCAGTGATAATGACGCGAAGTGTATGCTGATCATGACCTTTTGTGCATTAATCACACTTTTCATAATCTCTTCGTTCTTGTCAACTAGGGGTCTCCCAAAGGTTTATTTTGCTATATAAATTAATTAACGAACATTTTTTTTTTTTTAGACATTTTCCTAAATGTCTGTTAAAACAAGCATTCCCCATGAATTTTCAGTATTCAGTATAGGAAACAAAATCCAGGCCCATGAGATTAAAACTCATGCATGCAAAGTAAAGTTTGTTTTGCACATTCATTCTTAACAGTTCATGTTCAGTGACTGATTTGTTTGTTTCATCATTGCAGTTAGACTAACATTTTGGAAAGCACACCACTCTTCCATATATGAATATACTGAAAACTATCAACAATTTGTCTGCCTTTGATAAATAGCGTATTTGCAAGACATGACTTTAAAAGCCTCATGGCAGTATTGGGAAATTTGGAATCATTACATTTACAGATAAGTTATCAATCAAATCCACAAAAGGGTGAGTGCACCATGACTTGAAAATAAAGTTGACAAAAAATGCCAGATGCTCATAAATCGTCTATCTCAAGGAAGACTCAGTCAAATCAATTTGACTGAATTTTGAAATATATCTGAAAAATAATCTCGAGGATCTCTAGCACCAAATGGCAATAGAAATAAGCCCAATGGGTCCATTTATTACCATTCACTACTCCTTCAAACTCTCGGTATTTTGGGACATTTTCCCTCAGTTTTATGGCAATTTTCCATGAAAAACTGACATCTTTCATGGCTTATCTGACTCAGCCCAACTGATTTGACCTAGTCTTCCGTGATACAATGAAAGAGGACAATCAGTCGTGTCAACATACAAACTGATTTAACCTTTTATGCTTATGCATCATTCAAAAAAATAGAATGGTTAGTCTTAAGTAAAACTGGGTTTCAGCGGTTTGACTGAGTCTTCCACAATAGAATCTGAGTTGCACAATGGGAACTTTTGAGGTAAAAAACAGTTAAACCTGCTTTGACTGAGTCTTCCATTGATTTTTTCCCTCCAAAAAGTTGTTTGTTGTGCAAGCTAAAAAGGTCAAAGTGGTTTGACTGAAGCCGACTCTATGAATCTGCACAAGTCTAGTGGAAGACTCAGTCAAAGCTATGTTTTTTTCTGGTTCATCCTCCATTTTCTAGTGGAAGACTCAGTCAAAGCTATGTTATGACTGAGTCTTCCACTAGAAAATGGAGGATGACTCAGCCAAAACATAGCTTTGACTGAGTCTTCCTCTAGATTAGTGACAGATTCACAGAGTCGGCTTCAGTCAAACCACTTTGACCTAGTATGGAAATTAAAACAATGAAGCCACTGCCTTGCAGCTTCCTGGAATAATCAGTCAAAATTACTTCATTAAATAAATTCTACAATTTTTAAACATTATTTATATTTCTGCACGATCACAACACCAAGCTGAACACAATGATATAACTCTCAATACAATCAGCAACGGGAAACAGAAGTTATCTGCTGATTTGTTTAGTTTTAAGAATTTCATGTCTGCTGAAAATTGCAAAATTTGCTATATCTGAGTCTTCCATGAGATAGACGAAATAATGTCATCGTTCTTAGGATTTCTTCAGCCTTCAGCCAGATTAGTTTCTTTGTCGCTCACATGTCCCAAAAGCATGTCAGTTCATTGTGGAAGCTCATCCACTCAAGAGACAAGGAAGACATCTTCAAAACGAAGGGAGGGAGATTATCTTTTAAATTACTTTTTCCACTCTGGGCTTCGAAGTGCTCAGTACAGGGCTCAATTCAAGCTCTTGACAAGACACCTGGACCCATGTTAGACCAGTCTAAATCATATTTTACTACTTTTTTTGTCTTCCCTCCTGGTAGTAAGTACCCTTATTTAGACAAAGGTTGTTTGGGATTGATGTATTTACTGTACGGTGACTGCTACAGCACAGACATAAGTTTTTAAAAAAACTGAAATGAAAGCTTAAGTTGTGCATGTGTATCATGCATTGATTAAAAACTAAATATTTTAAAGTACATAAGTGACACTTCATTATTTATATAATTAAAAACATTTCTATCACAATTTTCATGCCCTGTCTGCCAATCGGAAAAAAACATCGCACACTTATCTCACCTCAGATGCAGATGGCTTTCCTCAAATCCCGAAGGACCTTTTTATCTCTTGTAAAAATTCTCCTTTGATAAAGCCCTTCACAAATCTTTTCCAAGCAAGTGAGCGGACACAAAAGCCACAAAAGATTGGAGGACATGTTGCAAGAAGGACAAATAATCTAATCTTCCTGAAAGGGAGAGAAAATTCTGAAGAAGGAAGAAATATGTGCATCTGACATCCTGACAAGTTAACCCATAACTTCGAGATATCTCAAATTTTCAACATGAGTACTAACCTTAGTGTGTATATTTTTCCTCCAGGAGGTGATGTGGTGTGGGAGGGTTGCTGTGGACCTCCTCGATCAAACAGAGGGGATATAAGCTTAGTTTGTTGCTCTCTGGGCTTCCAATCGCTCTGTCCAGATTCGATTCAAGCTCTTGACAGGTCTCCCACACATATGTTGGCTAACGGTAATGATCATCTCTGACTGATGTTCACGACATCTCATATTCTGGAAGGACAACTAATTTTAGCAGTTTAAAATAAAAAACCAGCAATAGTACTATTCATGTACAATATTGCCTTTTTTTAGAAGTGAAACTTTTCGCCTTTCATCTTTTTAGATGAGACAAGACTATCATCAGGCAGATAGGCATTGACACGCCGCAGGAAATTGGACGACCCTTTGATGTCCGGTGAATAGTGGTGATGTATGATGTGGAGAAATGTGTGATCTTCGTGGACCTCCTTTGGCTCCGTACAAACCAAGTTGTCACAGTTTTGATTTCTAAGTTCAGTCGTGCAAAGGAGTGTAATTGCCTGACGACCAGTGTTAAGATTAGAATAGAAATAATCTTACGTAATAAATAAGAAATATGGTGCGATTTAAGATTGTGTTTTGTACTGCATATGCAGTCATCTATTTGCTGGAAGGCAACACATGATTTTAAAAGTCATTTGTCACCATTAATGGCATTATGTTAGATGCTTAGCTATTCTGTTCGCAAGAACTATGCATGATGCAAGGTCGTTTCTCGACAATTTTAATGTTTCTCTACTGAGGATTAAATTCACATTCTGGCTTCATTATCTTATCGGAGATGCTTTATCAGCATTATAATAAGCATGAATGTTCTTTCTGGCAGACTTTATTTGGATATATAGCAAAGAAATTTATTTATAACACTTGACATCTCAGCATTTTAAACAATTTCTGCAGAGTGTAGGACATAATCCAGAAGCTTTTGGACAGTTCTATAATGTAAACTGTTTGTTGTTTGATATATTTCTATAGTGATGTGCAAATGAACTTAAGCTTGGTCGAACTGGAAATGCATAGACAAATTTTGCCTCCTATTCTTATAGTTTCTTCCTTAACTCAAAGTTTGAGATGAACTTTCCGAAACTAAAGACTAACTCAAAAGGGGAAAATTTTCTGAAGTGGGAAACTCATAGAGCTACTTCCAAAGTGAAGCCTCATCTCTGCATGCCAATGGCCCACGCATGGTTAATCTGGTATGCTGTTGGGACGTCCTGCCTTAGAGATGTCCCCTGTCATGAATACTTTTGAATATCAAACCAGTTGCTCTTGTGGAGGATTCCAGCAAATCTCTGCACATACACAACTTCTATGTATCACAGTTGTTATTTAAAGTAGGCTGCAAGTTCTATGATGTCAAATGTAGTGACTATGTCTAATGGTAATAGCCACTTGGAGAAAATATCACGTTAATTTCCTGCCTCAAGATTATCCATGAGAAATGCCACACTGGCCTCAGTGGCTGACTATGATGTAATTTCTTGTCAAAGAAAAAATTGTTTGGTATAAATCTGTACAATTGCAGATAATTGCAATCTCCATGCCTATTTCTATTCACTTTTTCCTGAGACACTTTGAGCAGAAAACTGAAATTTCATCCATCATCATGTCATTATATATCAGCCTGTTCAAAGGCGCTGAAAGTCAACACAGAAATTTACAGACATAAAATATTCACGGTTGATTCATATGCTTCAAGTCTCACACTTTTTTACTCTTCAAATGATGTTTGTGTCCTGTGCAAGTGGTCCATTTCTAGTTTGAGCATCCCTACACGACACCATTAGAGCATTATTGATGTCATGTCGCACCAATGAAAATTCAGACCATGCATGTCCACAACATCTTGACAATGGATTGTTAGAAAAAAAACCATTTGACACTTATTCTCTGAAACTAACTTGTACAATATGGTGAGAATGAAGGATTAATGAGAAATTGATTTTAACGCACCATGCATTTTCTTCTTATCGTTAGCATTCTTAACCTTTCACCATACCTGATATACTCCTTTTAAATATGTGAAGGTAAGAACTAAACCACACGCATATTTCATGATAGAGGTGAAAACATATAAGTGAGTTGTAATCACCTCTCTAAAGGTCAAACGTTATCATGAAGTAATGAATTGGTGTCATCTTTGTTTGCAAAAAAAAACAAAAGTCCATAAAATGTTCATTAGTGGAAAGCCATGCAAAAGAAGACAGATGCTGCCAGAGCCAAGGCATATTAGGCATGTTATGTATATTATGAACAACACCACTGTATATAATTTGTGTATCTTGTGGAAATTCATCATGTCATAATGAAACAACTATAGGCCATGCAAACATCATATTGATTAACTTCACCACCTGAGGTCATAGGTCGTTGTGGTCACAAAAATTTGTTTCTATTGTGCATTGAGGCAATTAATTTAACACAAATCACTTACAGGTGTGCATTATAGCTTTTATTGAAAGTGTGACATACATTTTGAGTTTCAAAAAAGTTTTGTCCGTAAATTAGGCTGACATTATTTGTATTTCTTAACTGATGACTTTTAGAACTATCAGCTACGGTCCAAATAACCAATATTTTCCTCACTGTTACCACACTTTCAATCATTATGAGTTTAATTTCCAAATTAAAAGCTTGCAGGTCATGAATGATTAATCTTGATCAAGCTCAGACAACTCCTCAGGGAGATAACCATCAACACATGGCAGGAAAAAGTCGACCCGAGATCTCCCAAAGGCTTATTTCATAGTTATAATTTTTGTATAAACACTTTGTTTTGTTGTTGAGAGATTTCCATAAATGCTTGTAAAAACAAGCAGTCACCATGAATTTTCAGCATTCTGTGTTGGAAAGAAAACCCATTCCCAAGAGATTAGAACTCATGCAAGGTAAAGCTTGCTTGGCACATTCATGCTTAACAGCTTATGTTCAGAGACTGATTTTGTTTGTTTCATCATTGCTAATTGGGCAAACATTTCAGAATGCTCACAACCCTTCCATATAAACAAACTGAAAACTAGCAACATTTGTTTGCTACTGATGAATTGCATATTCATAAAACATGACTTCAAAATCCTCGTGGCAGTAATAGGAAATTTTGAATCATTACATTCACAGAGAGGGTGTCAATCAAATCCACAGAAGGGTGAGTGCACCATGACTTGTAAGAGGAAGTTGACAAAAAATGCCAGATGCTCATAAGTAATATTTCCTTTCTTGGAATTTCCTCAGCCTTTCAGTCAGATTAGTTTCTTTGTTGCTCACATGTCTCAATGCATGCCTGTTCTTTGTGGAGGCTCATCCTCTCAACAGACAATGAAGACCTCCTTAAAACAAAGGTAGGGAGATTTATCTTAATTACCTTTTTTCCACTCTTGGCTGCCAATTGCTCTGCCCAGGGTTCTATTCAAGCTCTTGCCAGGACACCTGGACCCATGTTAGATCAGTTTTGATAATCTGTTACTAATTTTCCTGTCTTCCCCGGTGTCAGTACCCTTATTTAGGCCACCAAAGCACATTCTATGAATCCAAAACCAACCTTTGTCTGTTCAGATCATTTTAATTCACAGAACAGACAAAGGTTGTTTGGGATTGATGTATTTATTGCACGGTAACTGCTGCAGTATCGAAATAAGTTTTAAAACAATTTTTAATGAAGGCCAAAGTTGTGCATGCGTATCATGCATGGATATAAAACTGAATATGTTAAAGTACATTTGTAAGCGAAATTTCATTTTTTCATAATTAAAAGCATTTCCACCGCAATGTTCATGCCTGTCAGCCAATCAGAAAAAAAAAACATCACCCACTTATCTTACTTCAGACGAAGATGGCTTTCTTCAAATCCCAAATGACCCTTTTTCTCTTGTAAAAATCCTCCTTTGAAAGAGACCTTCACCAATCTTTTCCAAGCAAGTGAGTGGACACAAAAGCCACAAAAGATTGGAGGACATTTTCCAAGACGGACAAAGAATCTTATCTCCATGAAAGGGAAAGAAATTCTGGAGAAGGGGAAAAATGTGTGCATCTGACATTCTGACAAGTCAACCCATAAATTTGAGACTGCTCAAATTTTCCACGTGAGTACTAACCTTAGTGTGTTTTCATATTTTTCCTCCAGGGGGTGATGTGACGTGGACTGGTTGTTGGGGACCTCCTCACGCAAACAGAGGGGATAAGCATAGTTTGTTGCACTCTGGCTTTCCAATCATTCAGTCCCAACTTCTATTCAAGTTCTTGACAGGTCACCCACACATTTGTTGGCCAGTGGTTTCCATCATCAGTAGCTAATTTTCATGTCAACTCATATTCAGCATGGACCACTATATCTAGAATGAAAACCAAGCAGCGGTACAATTCGTATGTAGTATTGCAATCTTTTAGTAGTAAAACTTTTAACCTTTCATCCTTTTACTAGATGAGACAGACTACCATCAGGCAGATAAGGATTGACACGCCGCAGGAAATTGGACGACCCTTTGATGTCCGGTGAATAGCGGTGATGTATGATGTGGACAAATGTGTGATCTTTGTGGATCTCCTTTGGCTCCATACAAACCAAGTTGTCACAGTTTTAATTTCTAAGTTCAGTCGTTCAAATGAGTGTAATTGCCTGATGACCAGTGTTAAGATTAGAATAGAAATAATGTCACGTAAGAAATAAGAAATATGTTGCCATTTAAGATTGTGCTTTGTACTGCAATGCAGGGTCACATGCTTTTTTTGAACTAGCCCTTATGACGCTAATTGCAGGAGTAGAAAATTACATATATATGCAGTCATCTAATTACTGGAAGGCGACACATGATTTAAGAAGTCATTATTCAAAATTAATGGCATTATGTTAGATGCTTAGCTATTCCGCTCAAGAACAATGCATGATGCAAGGTTGTTCCCTGATGATTTTAATGTTTCTCTACTGAGGATTAAATTCACATTCTGGCTTCATTATTCTTATTTGAGATGCTTTATCAGTATTGAAATAAGCATGAATGCTGTTGTAGCAGACTTTATTTGGACATATATAGCAAAGAAATTGATTTATAACACTTGGAATCTCAGCATTTTAAACATTTCTGCTGAGTGTAGGACCAGAAGCTCATGGCCAGTTCTATAATGTGAACTGTTTGCTGTATAATACAATATTTCTATATATATTGATGTGCAAATGAACTTGGTTCAACTGGAAATGTATAGACAAATTTTGCCTCCTATTCTTATAGTTTCTTCCTTAACTCAAAGTTTGAGATGAACTTTCTGAAACTAAAGAATAAACCAAAAGGGGAAAGTTTGCTGAAGTGGGAAACTCATAGAGCTACTTCCAAAGCGAAGCCTCATCTCTGCATGCCATTGGCTCACGCATGGTTAATCTGGTGTGCTGTTGGGTCGTCCTGCCTTAGAGATGTCCCCTGTCATGAATACTTTCGAATATTAAACCAGTTGCTCTTGTGGAGGATTCCTGCAAATCTCTGCACATACACAACTTCTATGTATCACAGTTGTTATTGAAAGTAAGTTGCAAGTTCTATGATGTCAAATTTAGGGACTATGCTCCTACAAGTTGACTACTATTTGCTGCCATCTAGGGTGCAAAATTCGCGAGCTCCTGTGAGCGGTCAACAGAATTTCAACCTCTGGATGAAACCGGACAGTGTCTGAAAGAAACAAGGGCAGTTCCATAATTTAGTAATGGTCTAGTTTATTTCCAAAAACTCTGTAAGTGTCTAATCTGACTTTCGCTGGCTTCAATTTAAAGCAGACAGCTTGTAAATACCAAAATAAGTTGGAACTACTTTTCATCATGGAGGATGTATACATTGTAGCTCACATATAATGCCAGTATAAAGGGGGCCACTTGTGGCACGGAGAAGAAATTTTGTTGAGTGTTACACAGCTTTTATGAAATTGTTAATTATATAGTTGTCCTAGTTAATAAATCTCTATAAAGTAACAGAATAAATACAAATGAGCATTTTTGATATCACAAAGCAAAAACATTGGCTTTGTATGGGCGCATGAATAAGTGAGAGAGCATTCTTTTTGGACACTTTTCTGATCAAAATTTAACATGCACTAAATGACATAAGTAGATTGAATACCATCAAACTTCTGATGAGTACAATCATCCCTTTCACAGACAAAATTTATGCTAAAGTTTCAAAACTTTCTTTTTGTCTCATGATTTCCAAACATTTTCATTCAAAGCAGTGGACGGGATCTTTGCCAGCAACCATGCTTTGCGAAAGTAGTTTGGCTTAATAATATGGACAGCTGTTGTGTGACCTGATCTTGTGATCTGTCCAAAACAGATCAACTTGTTGTTGACCCAGTTCGATTTTCCAGGGACTGTCAGCATTCTGCTGCCACTTGTCAGTCCCGAACAGAGACAGGGGACTGTGTCTGATGCTAATAGCCACTTGGAGAAAATGTCACATTAACTACCTGCCTCAAGATTATACATTAAAAATGCCACACTGGCAGCAGAGGTTGACTATGATTCATTTTCTTGTCAAAGAAAACATTGTTGGGTATATATCCAAAAAATTGCAGATAATTGCAATCTCCATGCCTATTTCTATTCACTTTTTCTTGAGACACTTTGATCAGAAAACTGTAAATTCAATTATTATCATGTCATAATATATCGGCCTGACCAAAGGAGCTGAAACTCAACATGGACATTTACAGACATAAAATAATCAGGCTTGCATTTTCGAATGATGTTTATGTCCTGTGCAAGTGGTACATTTCTAGTTTGAGCATCCCTACACGACACTATCAGAGCATTACTGATGTCATGTCGCACCAATGAAAATTCAGACCATACATGCCCACAACATCTTGACAATGGAATGACAGCAAAAAAGATTTTTGATAGTTATTCTCTGGAAATAACTTAGTACAATATGGTGGAAATGAAGGATTAAAGAGAAATTGATTTTAACGCACCATGCATTTTATTCCTATCCTCAGCATTCTTAACCTTTCACCATTCCTGATATATTCATTTTAAAAATGAAGGTAAGAACTAAACCACATGCATATTTCATGATAGAGGTGAGAACACAAAAGTGAGTTGTAATCACCTCTCTAAAGTTCAAACACTATCCTGAAGTAATGAATTGGTGTCATCTTTGTTTGTAAGAAAAGAAACAGAAGTTCATTAAATTTTCATTAGCGGAAAGCCAGGCACCAGAAGACAGATGCTGCCAGAGCCAAGACATATAAGGCATGTTATGTATATTATGAACAACACCACTGTATATGATTTGTGTATTTTGTGGAAATTCATCATGTCATAATGAAACGGCTATAACCCATGCAAACATCATATTGATTATCTTCACCACCTGAGGTCATATGTCATTGTGGTCACAAAAAAAATTTGTTTCTATTGTGCATTGAGGCAATTAATTTATCACAAATCACTTACAGGTGTGCATTATAGCTTTTATTGAAAGACTGACATGCATTTTGAGTTTCAAAGTTGTTTTGTCTGTAATTTAGGCTGACATTATCTGGGTTTTTTTAATGATGACTTTTCTATCTGCTACTCTCCAAATAACCAATAGTTTCCTCACTGTAACCACACTTTCAAACAGCATGAATTAATTTCCAAATTAAAAGCTTGCTGGTCATGAATGATTCATCTTGATAAAGCTCAGGCAATTCCTCAGAGAGATAACCATCAACACATGGCAGGAAATTGAACCTAATCTCAAAGGATCTCTGTTATTATGTTGTGGGAATTAAAAACACTTTCTATATTCTCTCCAAGTCAATCAGAGAGCTCCCAAAGGCTTATTTCATAGTTATAATTTATGTATAAATTCTTTTTGTTGTTGTTGAGAGATTTCCATAAATGCTTGTAAAAACAAGCAGTCACCGTGAATTTTCAGCATTTTGTGTTAGAAAGAAAACCCAGGCCCAAGAGAATAGAACTCATGCAAAGTAAAGTTTGTTCGGCACATTCATAGTTAACAGCTTTTGTTCAGCGACCGATTTTGTTTGTTTCATCATTGCAAATTGGGTAAACATTTCAAAATGCTCACAACCCTTCCTTATATAAACAGACTGAAAACTAGCAACATATAATTTTGTTTGCTACTGATGAATTGCACATTCACAAGGCATGACTTCAAAATCCTCAAGGCAGCATTACGAAATTTGGAATCATTACATTCCGGAGAGGGTGTCAATCAAATCCACAAAGGGTGAGTGCATCATGACTTGTAAAATGAAGTTGACAAAAAATTCCAGATGCTCAAATAAAATATTTCCTTTCTTAGAATTTCCTCAGCCTTTCAGGCAGATTAGTTTCTTTGTCGCTCACATTTCTCAAAAGCATGTCTGTTCTTTGTGGAAGCTCATCCACTCAACAGACAAGGAAGACCATTGGCTGACAGGCTGTGAAGTCGTAGTTGCATGGATTCTTTCAGAACCAATTTTCACTCTGACATTGAGTTCAGTTTAGGGGGATTCACACTGGCTAGAAGCCGAGGAATCTGACACAGTTTAAAATGACATCTGAGCTTGATGTTACTTTACATATATATAGGCCTATTGCAATGCTAGAGGATAAAGTCGCCTCTGCAGCACTTCAGCAGCACTTCAGCAGGATTGAATAAACTAGAGATTCCACATAAGTTTGACGAGGACTGTATAGTAGATTAGAGATATTTCATTATATACATAATCAAAAACATTTCTATCATAATGTTCAAATTTTTCATGTCTGGTATGCCTATCAGAAAAAAAATCCATCCAGTTCTCTCAGATGGCTTTCTCCTTAGTGAAAATGTTACAAGCAGGACAAAGAATCTAATCTCCATGAAAGGGAGAGAAGAAAGGAATAGAAATTCTGAAGAAAGGAAGAAATATGTGCATTTGACATTCTGACAAGTTAACCCATAACTTCGAGACTTCTCAAATTTTCCACATGAGTACTGACCTTAGTGGGACCTCCCCAAGCAAACATAGGGGATAAGTTTGTCGCACTCTGGGCTTCCAATTGCTCAGTCAGGAGTTTGATTCATGCTCTCAACAGGTCATCCAGACATACAGTATTATGTTGGCCAGAAGTTTCGATCATCTCTTGCTGATGTTCACGTCATCTCATGAAGGACAACTAATTACTACAATTTAAAATAAAAACCAAGCGATTGTACAATCCATGTACAGAGCTATGACTTTTTAGCAGTTAAAACTTTCACCTTTCATCTTTTCAGGCATTGACACGCCACAGGAAACTGGATGACTCTTTGATGTCTTGTGATCGAGGTGATATATGATGAGGAGTAAGGACAAACTTGTGATCTTTGTGGACTTCCTTTGGCTACATACGAACGAAGTTGTCATAGTTTCAATTTCTAAGTTCATTTGTGTAAAGGCACTCTAATTGCCTAGTGGCAGACCTTATATTGTATTGATACAATTCAACTTCCAAAAAATCAAAGATGTGTTGCAATACGAAAATTAGCCATTTTTGATGACAATGCAGGGCCCACTTGGTTTTTTCACACCAGCCCTTATTATTATTAGATGGGGTTTAAAATGCTTGAGCAGACAATGATATAAGCAGTCATCTAAAATCTTAAAGGTAATCATTCACCTTTAACAGCACCATGTAAGATGCTTAGCTATTCAGCTCTCAAGAACCATGCATGATGCAAGGTCTTTCCCTGACAATGTTAATGTTTCTAAAAAGAGGATTAAATTCGCATCCTTGCTTTTAAGCTACTCATTAGCGCCTTCATATTCTTATTGGAGTTGCTTTATCAGCATTGTAATGAACATGAAAGCTCTTGTAGCAGACTTTGGATATAAATTGATTTATAACTTTTGAAACTATGCATAACGTACCTTTTAAGCAATTACCCACTGTAAAGTGTATAGCATATAGTCATGGATATGACTTAGAAGTTTTGGCCAATTTTGCGTTTAAACTACTTGGGGTGTCATTCACTTTCGCGTTGATGTGAAAACTAAATTAAGCTTGGTTGAACTGGAATTGTATAGACAAATTTTACCTCCTATTCTTAAAGTTTCTTTTTAATCTCAAAGTTTCAAATGAACTTTCTGAAACTAAAGAAGCAACAAAGTTGGAGAATCTCATAGAGCTATTTCTAAAGCGAGACCTCATCTCTGCATCCCATTGGCCCACGCACGGATAATCTGGTATGCTGCTGGGACATCCTGCCTGAGCAATGTCCCCTGTCATGAATACTTTCAAATACCAAGGCAGTTGCTTTTGTAGAAGGTCCCAGCAAACCTCTGCACATGCACTAATTCTAATTATCACAGCTGTTGTTGAAACTAAACTGTATGTTATATGATGTCAAATGCAGCACTTGACCATATCTTATCTTAGGTTGAGGGCTTGATCACAATAGTGGACACTTTAAAATTAGACACTTAATTATTATTGGCGGATTATTACAGAGCTCGATGCATTGCTTAATTTTCCCCATGTTGTGAATGTAAATAACAAGGGAAGAAATACTTGAATGCCATATAGAACAGACACCATTTACTGTCAAATAAATTGAGCATAATTCCACAGCCTGCATTTTTATTCTGCTGCTTCGCGGTGAAGAAAAGTATTCTTCAGGAATAGACATTACTCAGAGAGGAGAACCCTGAGGCATACCTGATCAACCAAGTACATCATTCAGCACTGACCTTCCTGACCTTCACAAATACAATGGTTTTTCAACTGCCAATTGATCTTGTAGTCCCTTGAGATGAATCATGCAAGATGCTGCATGTCTTCCCAGATCCAGACCCTAACCTTCTTTTGCATGCATATTTCTGTGTAGTCCTCTTTACTTCATATTTTAAAAATAAATGAATATATGTATGATGGCTGGTCAACTATATTGTACAATAATTCAGGGTGTGTACTCGTATAAGACCACCTAAAAACACAAGCTTCTGATGGTCTAATATCATTATAGATGTTTTAAATAAATGCTGTCTCTAGTCTATCTGTTCCACGATCTATATCGAACACAATTTATAGGCTTCAATAACACATCTTATATATAATAATATTCTTATTACGAAAAAACTTGCTTTGCTTAGCAATATGGTCTTTGCTAATGGCCAACATTTGGAAATGTCACATTAATTTCCTGACTCAAGGTCACTCATAGAAAATGTCACTGGCAAAAATAAGGCTATTGTGACAACATAAACCACTGACATGCCACTTGGTTTCTGCACAGACTGGTTGCAGTGGCATATGTTATGGAGGAGGGGGGTATTGGGCGTTGGCCCCCGGGCCATGCCACCCCTCTTAGGCTCAAAATTAACATGGAAAAGAATAGAAAAAGCAACCCATGTCATGACCGCCATCAGGCCATTTCTTGATATGCTCCAAAGTGGCCAGAAGTTTAGACTGTGTCAATACTTCATCAATGTCAGGGAAAATAGGTGCTTAAATGAAACATTTCATGGTTTATCTTGGCCAGGTATCAGACAAATTGCACAATAGTCAAAACTTCATGTATTTTATTCATTCACTGAAATAATATAAAATAAGTAAATATTTCAGGTTGACTAAACTGATATCAGATTGTGCATAGCATAGATGTTAGTCAGACCAACTTAGGCTTTGGAAATTTAATCATAATGACATAATATAGTATGACTTCATATAGCGCCCACTCCGGATAAATCTGCTCACCGGCGCTCGGCATACTGAATGGCAGTCATACCAATCATTATAGTGATAACCTCTGGACATGGCCGGAGCGGGGTTCGAACCCACGTCCTCATTTGTACAAGGCGGGAATGCTAACCATTGCACCTGAAAGCCACATTAAAAAGTTAAGTCATATTTCAACCTGTCGTACACGACAGTCACCATAAGTTCTCTAATATTAGGAATTTATGATGTTCCGCCTACTCATGGAATATTCATCTTAAAATAATTGGACAGCAAGACTTCAGTGACATGCATGCATATTTCAAGACTGTGGTGAAACCACACAAGAGAGTTGTGATCTAAACTCTCTAAAAGGTCAAACACCATCCTGGTTTATTGAATTGGTGTCATCTTTGCATGGTTTAAAAAAGAAAGACTAGCACAAAAATTTCATTAGGGAAGTGAAAAGTAAGTCAAAGAAGATAAATGCTACACAACGTGCTCAGAATCTCAGATCTATTACCTGTTTTGCAAAAACATGTCACAAAAAACAAAAGAAAATATTACTCACTTTATGTGCCAAGTATGAGCCTTTACTATTACGAAAACGACTGGAAAACGATGACGAGCCTTTTTTAATAAATGCAGATATTAAATGACTACCCACCATGAAAGAAACCAATTTATTAACTTGGACACCTGATGACACATTTGGACTGGTCAACCATAAATTACTTCTCTTGTGCTATGCTCCAATTAATGATGGATTTCAATTCATAAGCAGCTGCTAAATCCTCTTAATACAATAACTTTTTTACCTTCAGCGAATGAAGTTCGAAGAAGGTATTTGTTTCGAAACGCAAATGATGACGGAGGCAAACTTTAAAATTGACCAAATGCCTTTATTGACGCACCGTGACGATGACAGTGGTAATCTAAAAATAAACCAAAAATGACAAAACACTATAAGTAAAGAGTCTAAAAATATCCCATAAATTAAGTCAAAAATATATGAATCAAAATATATGTTTAAATCAATAATCATCAAGAATCACAAAACCAAATAACTTACAAGAGACATTTGGCGACATAAAGGGGTAACAATATCTATCCTTTAAGGACATCTGATATTTGACATCAATGTGACATGGGCACTGAAATACAATCCAAGATGGACACCCAATAAATACCAGTGAATCACACAAATAAAAAATTATTTAATCACCCAATAAAATATCTAATTAATATTTTATACAAATTAGGAATTACTAATCAAATAAATCAAATAAATAGATCATAATTCACAATCAATTAAATGGCTAATTATACAAATAATAAAGCTACAAAATATTATAAAATCAGTACACACCTGAATTTCTAATGTTTACAGCTTCATGGCTGGAGCAAGACTGTTAGAATTTGAAATGACTAAGCTGAATGCTGCACATTCCAAGACACTGATTGGACAATATTAATCAGGTCAACAATGTTCACTCATGTCACTCACATGTAACACCAAATATGGAAATGACCCACATGTAACACCATATATGGAAGTGACCCAATTAGGGAGCTTCCATTACTAAAAAACCTGACAAGATGTCAGGGACAAGTGAGTGTATTTATCAATTATTTATGAATTTTTTATAAATCAATCTTTTTGTGTATTTGAAATAGGTAAAACATAATAATGGATGACAAATAGGAAATAAAGCAAGAATAAGAAAAATAATTATGTGCTGAACATAACACTCCCCGACTTTGAGGAATTCCATTTCTCTAAAGCACATAACTCGACATAAGACAAATAAATAGACAAAATTTGACAAAATATGTAAATGACACAAAAGTAAATATAAAACAATACATGATCAAATAAAAGAAATACAAAGAAAAAAAAAAAATTCTATCATCAATCACCTTCCAATAAAACTACTTTGGTGATTGGTCGTGTCAAGACAGTGGACTTGGTTCTGACTTTGACCGATCTGACCAGACCATCACGACCTTCAGTTGCTTCCACAATGAGACCTAAAGGCCAAAGTCCTCTTGGGGTGCCCTCGTTGCACACTAAGACCAAGTCATCCTTCTTGACGTTCCTGTGTTTCTTTGTCCATTTTTGTCTCTTCTGCAGTTCAGGTAGGCACTCGCGGATCCATATCCTCCAGAATTGCTCTACTAGATGTTGAGTATATTTCAATCGCCTGCGATACATGTGATCCTGCAGGAATACACCAGGTGGGGGGTCAGGACCTCTCCGGAGTAAGAGCAAGTGGTTGGGAGTCAAAGGACAAAGGTCATTGACCTCGGAGCTGACCTTGGTTATTGGCCTTCCATTGATAATGGACTCAACTTTACATAAAAAAGTACACAAAATTGAGCCGCTCCCACACACCACCCATGTGGGACGCATGGGGTGGATTAAAGATCCACTCGACATCATGGTTCACACAGTATTGATGAATTGCAGAAAATTTCACCTCCTCCATTCCTCGCTTCAGCTCGGCCTGTCCTCCCACAAAGTTTGTCCCATTATCAGAGAAGATCTTCTGGGGTGTTCCTCTTCGGGAAATGAACCGACGAAGGCCATTGAGGAAAGAGTCTGTATCCAAGGAATTAATCAATTCGATGTGAACTGCTCTCATAGTAAGACATGTATAAATACATCCATAACGCTTGGCTTCAGAGCGATTGACTTTAACCAAGAAGGGACCAAAATAGTCCACTCCAACGAAAGAAAATGGGGGTTCACCGGGCTTCAGCCGCTCAGGGGGCAAATCAGCCATTTGCTGCAAACATGGAGAATCATTCAACCGGCGACATCCCACACAATTGTGACGAATTTTCTTCACCACAGACCTTGCTCTAGTGATCCAGTACTTCGCTCTCAGCAGACTAAGAGTCCACTCAGTTCCAAGATGAGCATCGTTGTGGATTTCCTGGACAATCTTCAAAGCTACGTCATGATTATGAGGAATGATTACAGGATGTTTCTGGGAGTCGTGTAGGTTGGCATGACGCAATCTTCCGCCTACACAAATCAAACCATTCACATCAATCAAAGGAACCAAATCACTCAATGAACTCGATTTCTCCACAGACTGGCCGGATTGCAACTTAATCATTTCACTCTCATATGACATCTTCTGAACATGCTTGAGAATGACAATTTCAGCTGATTTGACTTCACTGACAGACAACTCACTGCGATCTTTCTTCTTTCGGCAGAGAATCTCTCTAAGCCGGAGAATCCAAGCGATAGCTCTTCGAAGCTTAGTCCAACTAGAGTAATGGTCTATCAGTCTATCCAGCGGATGTTCTGTCACTTCAGTTACACAAGCTAGTTTGACTGACTGCTTACCAGCTGGTTGCTCATTCTTCACTTCTGCATCCTCTTCAGACAGAGATACATCCACATCATCCTGTTTCCAGTCCGACTTGTAGGTCCACAAAAAGTCGGGGCCACGGAACCACCTGGATTTCTCCAAATCCGCTGCAGACTGTCCTCTGGATATGATGTCGGCTGGATTCTGGATGCCGGAATATGTAACCACTGATCTGCCTGCGTAAGACGTCTGATCTCTCCAACCCTATTTGCAACATAAACATGAAATCGACGAGTATCATTTCTGATATACTTTATAGCAATTTCGGAATCCACCCAGAAATAGGACTTTGCGAAATCCAAGGACATTTCTCTGCGTAGCATGGAATCCGCCCTCGCTGCTATCAGTGCTGCATGTAGTTCAAGGCGAGGAATTGATATAGTTTTAATTGGGGCTACTTTGCCCTTACTATGAATTAAAGTCACATGTATCTCCCCTTGTTTGTTGACACATCTGATGTAGCTGCAACTTCCAAAGGCAATCATGCTAGCATCGCTGAAGTGATGCAACTCAATCACAGCATCATCAAACATACTGGGTTTCACACAGCGAGGTACCTTGATCATCCGGACAAACTCCATCGTCCTCAGCCATGCGTACCACTTGTCCGTCAAGTCGGGAGGGAGATCCTCGTCCCAGCCAAGCTTCAATCTGGTAGCATTCTGGAAAAGTACTTTGCCAATAATAAGCACAGGCGAGACCAATCCTAGCGGATCAAACATTGAAGAAATTATGCTCAATATCCTTCTTCGTGTAACTGGTCCATCTTTATTCATGAGCATATGAAAGAGAAGCTCATCAGAGGAGATGTCCCATCTCACCCCAAGCGCTTTACTACTATCAGTGAAGGATAAATCTTTTACTTCTTTGGCTCGTTCACTCTCTGGAACTGACTTGAGCACTTCTTTATCATTGCTTACAAATTTCGTCAGCCTGAATCCACCTTCACTTAACACAGATACAGCACCTTGAATAGTACGGATTGCCTCTCCTCTGCTTGTAGCCGAACTTAAGCAGTCATCGACGTAGAAGGATTTCCGTATGGGCTCATCCACCAATTCATCAATCCCACCATAATCATCCACTGAACGACGCAGAGCATAGGTTGCAGCGCTGGATGACCACACTCCTCCGAAGATGTGGCGTGTCATGCGGAAGTGCTTCACTTGGTCCCCATCATACCACAGGAAGCGAAGAGCATCACGGTCATCTTCCGGAACAAGCACCTGGTGGTACATAGCTTCCACGTCTCCCATCACTGCCCATTCATGTTCAAGAAATCTGAGTAAGATATGCAAAAGTTTATTATTCATGTCTGGTCCCTGCATGCATTTGTCATTTAATGACTCTCCTTCAAATTTGGAGGCACAGTCAAAAACCACTCTTATTTTTCCTGGCTTATTTTCATTAGTGACAGCATGATGGGGCAAGTACCAAATATTATCTCCTTCCTGATGTACATCATAAACTGGTTCAGCGTAACCCTTATCAAGGAGAGTTTTGATCTCAGCATCATACTTCTGAAACATCCCAGATTTGTTCAAATTTGTAGTTAATGACATGAGTCTGGCTTCAGCAACTTTCAGATTGTTAGGCACATAAGAGTCAACTTTCCAAGGGATCGGAAGTTCATAATGGTTATCCACAATTCTAAGCTTTTCATCCCAAAATTTTACGACAGCCTTATCATTTTTCCGACCACCCTGGCTCAAGATGCAAACTACCTTCGTCTTCAAGTTGCCACAATCTGTTGACATCCTCTTCTAGAGATGCACTCACGAAATGGCTGATCACTTCCTTGCTCACCGGGTCAGACATCACAGGACCATTAACTGACCAGCCGAACATTGTCTTCACTGCAAAAGGATCACTTCTTCGCCCTTTGCGCACTTCCAATGGCACCAGAGCCTCACAGTGGTCTTGACCTATCAGGATCTGGACTTCTGAAACATCACTCTGGATAGGCAAACCATGCAAATGTGGGTATTGTGACACATCAACAGCTGGAACTTTAACAGGTATTCTGTCAACAACATACACTTCAGACAAGGCAAGACAATGAACACCATCATGAGACTTTAGATCAAGACTAACAAAATTTGAGGTCTTAAATTCCTTACTTCTACTCATGGTATTCAACAAATATGTCACCTTCGTACCTTTTACTTGTAATTGATCAACCAAAGCTTTGGTACAAAAAGAAGTATTTGAACCCGTATCAAGAATTGCTAATGCATTACACTGTTCATTCACAACAGCAGATACAATTGGAACCATCCCACTTGAGTATTCAATCTTCTCTGTACACGCTTGGACTTCATCGTTAGCTACTTCCGTTTGATACGTCGTACTAGAAGATCTGGATGTAGAAGCAGAGTCACGAGAGTCAATATGAATGAACTTGGTGTGTTTTTCACCACAATTCGGAACAGAACAAACAGAGGATTTTCCACAATTCACAGTTACATGATTATCAAGAAGACAGTTATGGCAAAGATGCCTGTCATTGACGAGTTTTAGCCTCTCGGGCGGCTTCATGCTCTTGAAGACAGGACAGTAGAACAGTCTATGGGAGTCCTTACATGAGAGGATACATGGTTTGAACACTCTTCTGCCTTTCTTAGCGGATACGGACGTATTAGTGTTCAAAGAGGTAGATCTCCACGGTGTCTCCTTGCGATTTCCATCTTTATGGACAGACATGTTTGCACCATAGATTGGATCAGCAGCATCAAATGCTTTTCTCTCAATAAATTCAACAAACACCTCAAACCCAGGATATGAGTCTTTGTCATGCTTCTCCTTCATTGCTAACTTTATCCAGTTATCACGAATTCCAGGCTCCAACCGTTTCAAAATGCTCACAATCGAAGACTGAGTATCAATTTCTGGCAGCTTGCCAAGATTACCGAGAATATTCAGAGCGCTATTCAGATCGTCAGATAACTGCACCAAGCCTTTGGCGGACTGGATCTTTCCTCCAGTCGTCAGGTTACGGATAATTTCATCGGCAATAATGTGAGGATTACCATATCGCTTAGTCAAAGCTTCCCTGGCCTTCTTGTATCCACCAGCCTTCATATTCGTAAAAGGCCTCACGGTTTTCTGGGCATCACCAGTTGTTTTGTCCAAGAGGAGAGTGAGCTTGGTGGCCTCATCAGACACACGTTTGTCAATGTTTTCATCAAAAATGGCAAAGAAACTATGAAAGAGAAGAGGATCTCCATCATACGGCGTAATGCATAAATTTGAAACTCTCATCATATTCAAGATGTCGACTGTAGATGCATCACGAGAATTTTCACGAGGTGTGGCTTCATCCCCTGATCCCCTTTCCAGGTCAGGTGGTTTAACTTCATTTTTCGCGACTGACTTAACACTTCCTGCTCTTTTGAGGGCATTAATATACTGATCTTGAACTTGATCAAAGAGTTCATCACTGCTTTTAATATCTGCTTCGTCAGTAAGAGTTTCATGATAGGCCTCATGGGCAACTTCAAATGCCGTGAACTTATCTTTTATCTTCTCCAGCCGAACTTCAACTTCTTTGGCCATGGCCGCTTCAACGAACTTGAGGGTTGTATTTATTTCTCTGGTCAGTGCCCCTTTTCTGGCGGACCTCGCTTTCTTCAACTCTTCAGTCATGATGTCTCTTATTACTGTTGCGAAACGCAAATGATGACGGAGGCAAACTTTAAAATTGACCAAATGCCTTTATTGACGCACCGTGACGATGACAGTGGTAATCTAAAAATAAACCAAAAATGACAAAACACTATAAGTAAAGAGTCTAAAAATATCCCATAAATTAAGTCAAAAATATATGAATCAAAATATATGTTTAAATCAATAATCATCAAGAATCACAAAACCAAATAACTTACAAGAGACATTTGGCGACATAAAGGGGTAACAATATCTATCCTTTAAGGACATCTGATATTTGACATCAATGTGACATGGGCACTGAAATACAATCCAAGATGGACACCCAATAAATACCAGTGAATCACACAAATAAAAAATTATTTAATCACCCAATAAAATATCTAATTAATATTTTATACAAATTAGGAATTACTAATCAAATAAATCAAATAAATAGATCATAATTCACAATCAATTAAATGGCTAATTATACAAATAATAAAGCTACAAAAATATTATAAAATCAGTACACACCTGAATTTCTAATGTTTACAGCTTCATGGCTGGAGCAAGACTGTTAGAATTTGAAATGACTCAGCTGAATGCTGCACATTCCAAGACACTGATTGGACAATATTAATCAGGTCAACAATGTTCACTCATGTCACTCACATGTAACACCAAATATGGAAATGACCCACATGTAACACCATATATGGAAGTGACCCAATTAGGGAGCTTCCATTACTAAAAAACCTGACAAGATGTCAGGGACAAGTTAGTGTATTTATCAATTATTTATGAATTTTTTATAAATCAATCTTTTTGTGTATTTGAAATAGGTAAAACATAATAATGGATGACAAATAGGAAATAAAGCAAGAATAAGAAAAATAATTATATGCTGAACATAACAGTATTGTTATCACTTTGGTCAAAAGTTGTCCGTCTGCCGAGCGGGCGGCCGGGCGGCCACCGGATAGTTTCCAAGCCAGGACTCAGCCCCCATTGCATGTACATGGATGAAATTTGGTACAAATGTAGCCTGCATAGTCTAGTTGTGCCTTTTGATGGTCTTATTGATGGATATTTTGTACTATTTTAAATAATGATAAATATATTCTAAAAAATTATTTTCGTTTCCAAGCTAGGACTCAGTCCCTATTACATGTACATGGATAAAATGTTTTACAGATGTAGCCTGTATGATCTAGTTGTGCCTTTTGATGGTCTGATTGATGGATATTTTATACCTTTTGAAATAATGGGACAAATGTAGAAATTTATATTTCTTCATTACCGGCCAAAACTTGGCCATTGTTGCATGTACATGGATGAAATCCATTACACCTATGTGATAAAGGTATGCCTTTTATGTGTGATTCTTGGATATTCTATACCTTTTGAAATATGGACAAAAAATATTTAAAGTACTATTTTTTCAAGGCCAAAACTTGGCCAATATTACATGTCCATAGATGAAATTTGATGCACATTACCTATAATGTTTTAGTGCCTTTTAATGGTCTGATTGATAGTTATTTTCAATAGAAGCTTAGTGTTGGACTAAGGTAGAGATAGATAGATAGATAGATAGATATTTTTTATTTGAGTCTCACGTCATCATACATTAACAACACATACATATAAAAACAAATACATTGATGACCTATTCTACAAGAACTATGAGAGAATAGATTGACCATTAAAACATAAATTAAAAACATAGTGACTAGTTATATTACAAGCAGATTAAAAACAGATTAAAAACGATTGACTAGTTAACATGATAAAAATGTGTACACACTGTACAGACACCAGGCTAAAAATCAATTAGTAGAGTACACTTCCTTTTATCTCAACCTTAAAATTTCAAGGCAGGCTCTTGAGACGGTGTCGGCTAATTCTTGTTGACTCATAAGGAATACAAATTTTTGCTCATCACTTAGAGAATTGAAATCTGAATAAATTCTAACTGCAGCAACAAACAGCTGACTTCTAACCTCTTGGTATTTGTTACAACGTATTAGGCAATGTTCCTCATCTTCTACCTCTCCATTGTTACAGATTTTACATATTCGCTCATCTAGTGCCTCTCCGACGAAACGACCCGTTTCAATTCGGATTGGTGCAACCCCACACCTAAACTTGGCAAATGCTTGCCTCTGCTTCCTGTTAACAATCAAAACATATGCTTCAGTTGAGAATTCTCTTTTAAATTTAAGGTACGGAGTTTATTCCGACCACTTCCATTTACAGCATTAACTCTATTTAATTTATCTAACCACAGCCTCTCATAATACATAGACAAATTAATTTTAACTGACCTTTTAACATTATGATATTTTATCCTATTCTCGATGTTACATAATTCATACAGATCTACCTGTGTAAGGAACCTTTTCACATAGTAATAGCTTGTCTTCTTTCTATTACACATATCAACAGACCACCGGAATACACTTTTGTTAATTCTGTCTTCCTCCATACAAAGAAATCTACACCACTGTCTTATAACACATAACCATTGTCTATACTCTGGACTATTCCATCCCATATCTCCTTCCATAGCTGCTATTGGAGTTCTTTTACCAACACCTAAGAAGAACCTCATTGCCCTATTCTGAACTGCAGCTATACAGCTGTAACTTTTAACTCCCCATACTGAGGCTCCATAGTCAATAATGGGTTGTACCAATGAATCATATAGCTTCGAGTACACATGATATGGTAGGCCACCTAAGGCTTTACCCTTGGCTATAACAACACCCAGAGCCCTATGGGCAGCTAAGGCTACTTTTTTTGCAGTGATTTTGTAGTCTAGAAACTCAGTCATTACAAGACCTAAGTATTTGTACTGCTGGACTATTTCTAATTCAGATTGACCATAGGTAAATGGACCTTCACATTGGGCAACACTTGGCCCCTTTCTAAAATGTACTATCTTAGACTTTTCAACATTTACCATCATATGTTTAGATTGGCACCATTCATATAAGACATCTATACCTTTTTGCAATTTATCCTGTGAGTCTGACAATATAACAATATCATCTGCATACAATAACACAGAGAGCTTATTGCTACCAACATCAATTCCAATGTCCGCATTTTCTACTTTTTCAATAAAGCTGTTTACATAGATATTAAATAGTAACGGTGACAAAGTACAACCCTGTATCAGACCAACATTTACATTAAACCAATCCGTAAGTATACCATTCACTTTGATGCTGCATTTTACATCACTATATAATGACTGTATAGCTTTCGCTAACTTACTAGGTACACCAATATCATATAGATAATTCCAGAGTTTTGACCTGTTAATCCTGTCATACGCCTTGCTAAACCAATAAAGGCAGTAAAAGTATCACAGAGGTAAGTGTGTGAATATGGTCTTGGCAGCTTCTGTCCTTCCTAAAACCATTCTGCATGTCACTTATTTTCCCATTCACTTCCGACCATCTTGTTAACCTATGGTTCAAAACTGCTGCATACAATTTACAAACAGACGAGGCTAGACAGATTCCTCTATTGTTCAATGGAACTCTACAATCTTTACCGTCTTTCGGTATCGGTGTTATAATACCATAATCCCATAGATCTGGGGTGACACCATTCTCATAACATTTTCTAAATAATTTAAGAAGAAAGTGAAATGCTGTTCTGTTCTTTAGTACTTCAATAGGTATCTCATCAAACCCATATGCTTTACCATTCTGTGCCTTGAGTAGGACATATCTTATTTCTTCCCTGCTAATGGGGTCATCTAAACCTACGTCAACAGTTTCAGTGTTGCTATCAGCTTGATCATTATTATAATCAGAGTCAGACACAGTGTGCTGATTGGGGGGCACTTCATTCAGAAATTTAGAAAACTCCAACTTCCACTTTTGCAATATTATCGAAGGGTCTCTTACAACTGACCCATCACTGTCCAGCAACTCCCAAGTTTTACTAGAGTTCCTTTCTGTGTGAATTCCTGTTCTTCGGATATACTTCCAGAATTCACGTTTGTTCGATGTGTGCAGCTCCAGTATTTCATCTTGTGTCTTTTTCCAGTGTGATCTCTTCGCTTGCTGTATCTTCCGATCGAGTAATTTGCGAGCACATGTTCTTTCTTGTTTAAGTGTCTGTTTTGCGGCCCTTTTTGCTTTGGACCAACGCCTATCTACATTTCTAAAATTTTTATATAAGGTATGTTGAAGGAGGGGACAGGCACCCTGGTCGCAGATTGCCCCACCTTTGCCGGCTGTTTATTGCGCTCCTGTTATTTCTACTGTTTCTCCCTTATGGTAAAATTTCAGTCTTTGGTTTTACAGTGTTGCACTTGGTGCCCACTCTTTTCCTTAGCTGTTGTTAATCCAGGGGATTAATCTCCTGTTGACAGCCTACCATGCCTTAATCCTCTAACTGTCTCAAACAGTCACTAGTATATAAACCCTCTCTAACTGAGCTGGTCGTCGCACTTCAAAAATCTGCACTGTTGCTGATGCACCTTGCCAGGCCCCGGGGAGGCCATTGACCGTCATCATCGCCGTCATTCTGCATCTCGTTCATCTCTATTCACCGGCAAGTGCGACGCTTCTTCGCCCGGACTTCCACTGAGGATCCCCGGCCTTCTTCGGGCGAGTCGACTGGCGCCACTAGGACCGGCGGCCAGTATCTTCACAGCACTGGGCCTACAACATGATATCCACGTCTCCAATGACACGCCTTCGGAGTTCTATCTGGTGAGCCTGTTCTATTTTTGGGCGACACGTGGTGTCCGCCCCCCTCGCTCAGCCTGAACTGTGTATTGTTAAACTTCATCAGCTTGAACTACGTATCTCTATCTCGTTCAGCTGCTAAAGGCTCTTGTTGCAAATACCTGCTTGAATTTCGTCAGGAATATATCAGAGAATCTTCACTTTCGAGTCTTCAACGTATTTGTGTCAGTATCAAGAGACAATTTCGCCCAGTATTCTCGTCGACGGAGAGGCAGTACAGCCCCCGTCCGAATCGTTATTGCTGTGTAAGAACACGTGGTAATCTACCTTTGATCGTTTCTAGATGGGAAAAAAGAAGAGACGCTGCAAGACCTGTAGACGACCCTGCCGTGACCACCCAGGACCCACTGGTCAGAGCTGCATGGCCGACTTCTTGATTGGTGGAGGCCAGGTTACCAAGTCGCTTCACCAACGGCCTCGTGTCCCATACGAGGAACTGGATTTCGTCTCGGAGGAGGACAGCTCGCCCGAACCGGTCCATGGGTCTAGGCCCCCTCATCAACGTCGACAGGGGACAGTGGCGGATCCAGACACGGTCATCTAGGGGGGGCCCGGGCGTGTTTCGGGCATTCGCGGGCTCGCGTCGCGCGTATTTTCTGTGAAATACTATTATTAATCTCAGTGGTCTAGGGGGGGCCCGTGCCCCCTAGGCCCCCCCCTGTATCCGCCACTCCCCGCCCTTCGTTTTCTCAGCCAGGCCTGCGGATCGTCGACCAAGTCGGCTCTTGTGACACGATGGACAGCTTCCCCCCTCACGGCAACGGACTCGGCGACATAACGCTCGCCCGGGGAGGAGGCATTCTGGGTCTGGACTCGTTGGATCAGACTCACGTTACGTCGGCCCCACCGGGCATGGTCTCGTCAGCTTGGAATACCCCCGCACGCCCATTCGAGGCCCTTCGTGGCCCCCCGCCCCCCCCAGTGTGTGTGTCAGGACCCAGCTATGGAAACCCCCTCCCTTCGTTCTCTGGCCTTCGACGGCCTCGGGAGGAGCAGACTCGACCGACCCCCGTCTGCTACGTCTCAGTCCCTGTGTGTCACGTCTCTTCAGCCCCTGTGTATAGTGTATCGTCTGTCCCACACTTCGTTGCCACAAGCTTGCCTTCTGTCACGGTCAATCCGACCCCAGTGTTCTCGTCCGTTCCCCGGGCCCCATGGCCCCACCAGTATGGCAGTAGCGCTTGGCAACCGGGTCGTGGCATGTCGCTGCCCGTACTCCCCCCCTCCCTCCCAGATGGCTCCAGCGCAATGGATGTACACTGAGCCTGGGATTCGCATGGATGACCCGTACTTCGAGAACTTCTCCAGACACCCACCCCACCCGATGGATCTGCCTCAGACCAGTCAGCCCACACATCGCATGGATGTGGGACTCAAAATGTATTACGACAGCCCTGCGTGGTGAGTTCATTGACCTGAATGACTTTGTCAATTGTGCTGTTAATGATATGGATGAAATTAAACCTGTATTGGATAGCATGGGTAACGTTCAGATCAAAGCTATCAAGCGTAAAAGTTCGCTTAATTCTGTGTTTAGGTGGATGGAAGCGTGGTGCGCGTATGAAATGGTTCTGGTAAAAGCCTATGGCTACAGGGTATTGTATGAAATGGCACGTTATTGTATTTTTATCCTCAGTTCCTCACCAAAGTACAAATGGTCCCATGTTCTAGCATATGGCTTGAAGCATAGGCAACGATTAGCTCAGGCCCATTCGTTTGGTTTCTCAGTCATAGACCAGGAATTGTTTGTTACTTTGTTCGATGCTAGCGTCATGAGGAACGTGGCTAAGTGTACTAAGTGTTTTTCGCTTGATCACAGTGTCTCAGACTGCCCCAAGAGGGCAGGCAGTGGGTTTCGTGGCTACAGAGGTCCTGGTAAATCCGGAGAGTCCGCCAAAAGTGGCGAGGTCTGTTTCAATTTCCAGCAGGACAAGTGCAAGTGGCCCAGGTGTAATAGGAACCACTGCTGCATATCCTGTGGGGGACCCGATCCCCAAGTCAGGTGTAGTAAACCAGGATGCAAGTCCGCTTCAGGACGCCCTGGAGTTTCAACCAGTGCTTAACCTGGATTACTGGGCTAGTCGTCTGCCCCGGGTTTACCCCGAGACTGAAGCCCAGCATATTTTAACTCTGTTACAGGAGGGAGTCAGGATAGGCCGCCCATGGCGGAAGGTGTTGTCATTAGTGATAACTGGCCCAGCGCCATTCAGTACAGGTCCCAGGTTTCTGATGTTATTCAAAATGATCTTGAGTCAGGAAGGTTGTATGGTCCCTTTCGGTCTTTTCCCTTTTCTGCTTGTATTGTGTCACCCCTGGGGGCAGTCCCCAAGAGGGGGTCCACTAAGGTCCGCGTAATACATGACCTGTCCTACCCTGTCTCTGGGTCGGTTAATGGCCTGATCGAACCCTCCCTCTTTCTGTTATCATATGCATCGGTGGACGATGCGGTGGCCCATTGTCGGGTTCTGGGTATTGACTCCCCCTTGTATCTTGCGAAGTTGGATCTTGAGAATGCCTTTAAAAATGTCTATATTAACCCACGTGATTGGCACATGATGGGGTTCTCGTGGCCCGATTCCGCGGGCAGAACTCAGTTTTACTTTAGCAAAGTGCTTAACTTTGGTTTAAGGAGCGCCCCCTATCTATTTGACTTGTTTGCACAGGCATTGGAACGGTTTATGGTGTTTGAGGGGGTCAAATTCCCGCTGGTTCCTTACGTTGACGATTTTTTGGTGATAGCTACCTCCCCCCATGAGTGCCAGGCCGCCCTGGATCTCATGCTCTCTGTTTGCCACTCCGCAGGTTTCTCCGTACAGCCCTCCAAAATTACCTCCCCTGCCCCCCTAGTGGAATTTCTAGGCATTATCATTGATACCGAGTTGTGCCAGCTTAGGATCTCCCAGGAGCGTTTGAGTGAGCTAAAACAGGAGGCTCTTAGTTGGCTAGGGTTGAAGGTTCTCTCCAAGAGGCAGCTTTTCAGTATAGTGGGCAAGCTCTCGTTTGCCTCACGGTTGGTTCGTTATGGACGTGCCTTCCTGGGACGTCTGATCCAGGCGGCAAAATCCGCCCGAGCCCTGCACCACTCCGTTAAGCTGAACTCTGCTGCTTGTGAAGATCTTGCTTGGTGGGTGGCTTGCATAGATTCTCATAATGGGGTCGCCATGCTAGACCCAATATGGGACGGGGACAGCTCCGAGGTGTTTACAGACTCGAGTGGTTCGGCGGTCGGTGCCCTGTGTATGGGGGAGTGGTTCTCCATGACCTTCACGGGCAGACTGGCCTTTGCTTCCCAGAGATCCATAAATTTTAAGGAGTTTCTGGCCGCCCTCATGGCACTGTATACGTGGGCTCCTAGGTTGCAGTCTAAGACGGTTATCTTCCACATTGATAACATGGTCGTGTGTCATATTTTAAATAGCTTGTATTCCCCGGTTCCCGAGTTGATGTCATGTGTTCGTCAGTGGTGTCTGGTTGCTGAACGTTTTAATATTGTCATTGCCCCGGTCTACATTCCCACTGAGAAGAATGTTGACGCGGATGATCTGAGTAGACGTAGGCTCGCGGAGTTTAAGGCTTGGAACCCTTCTGCTAGGCCCTGTATGACCTGGCCCAGTTTGGATTTTGTCAGTGCCTTACTCTGATCGTTCTTTTACAGGTCTCGACCTCAGGGCTTCCCAACTGGTTCAACGTGGATGGGCCCCAAGGAGCAGGGTTGGTTACTCAACAGCGGTAAGGCGTTACCTCTCGTTTAGTGCCAGTTATTCCATGAGCCCCCTCCCCTTGGAGGAGGGTAAGCTCCTCAGATTTGTTGCGTTTCTGGACTTGGATTCATTGTCGCACAAAACAATCTCATGTTATCTGTCAGGGCTTAGGGCATGGGTCGTGTCTCTTGGTTTTCCGGAGCCTCAGACATGGTCACCTCGGGTCAGGCTTGCTGTCAGGGCATTAGAAAGGGCCAGGGGGCCCCCGGTGAAGGCTAAGCCAATTACCTTCCCCGTTTTAGTCTCGATTCTCCCTGGGCTCAGGGGCAGTCCTGACCGCCTGGTGTTGGCTGCGGCCATTTGTTTACAATATTTCGCCTGCCTCAGGGCGTCAGAGTTGTGCTACGACCCGGTTCAGGGTAAGGGTCCTAGGAGGTCCTCAGTCTCCTTTCAGAAGCTCGATGGTTCCATGATGATGAGGTACAGGGTTGACACCTCTAAGACCCAACCTCACGGGTTCGAAGTCTGTCTTGGCTGCTCGGGCCATGAAGTTTGTGTGGTGTGCTTGCTGTATCGTCTGATCCATTCCCATCCCCATCACGCTCATTCTCATTTGTTCACCCTATCCTCTGGGGACCCTCTAACTTACCCCTTTTATAACCAGTCTATTAAATCACTGGTGCAGGCTGCAGGTTTGGACCCTGCAGCCTATTCTTCCCATTCCCTTAGGGCGGGTGCCGCCACGCAGGCGGCCAGGTCAGGGTTACCCTCGCTTGACATCCGCCGCTTGGGGAGGTGGAAGTCTGAAGCATTTAATGTCTAATTTGTCTATATGAGGCCTGAGCCTGAGACCTACGCCTCCTTTGCCCCTCACCTCATTTCTTGATGGCCTCTCCGAGGCCCCACTTTCCCACTCACTTTTTGTTTTTCCCTTTAAGTTTCCTCCACACTGCTCTTGGGCTAGCGGTTTGGGCTGCCTGCGAGCAGTCCACTTTATCTGTCAGTTATACATGTTCACTGTCTTTGTCTTAGTCATGTTCACTGTCTTTGTCTATCTGTGTGTCGTCGTCTCATATTTGTGTATGTATGGTGTATATGCTTTATGTGGTGTGTCCTTGTTGCCTTTGAATAAATATAGGCACTGCGGCCAAATCTAACTTGATCTCTTGGTTGTCTGTCCTTGTAGCCTTCAATAGAAGCTTAGTGTTGGACTAAGGTATGTTGAAGGAGGGGACAGGCACCCTGGTCGCAGATTGCCCCACCTTTCCAAGTGTGGGCCGGCTGTTTATTCCGCTCCTGTTATTTCTACTGTTTCTCCCTTATGGTAAAATTTCAGTCTTTGGTTTTACAGTGTTGCACTTGGTGCCCGCTCTTTTCTTGAGCTGTTGTTAATCCAGGGGATTAATCTCCTGTTGACAGCCTACCATGCCTTAATCCTCTAACTGTCTCAAACAGTCACTAGTATATAAACCCTCTGTAACTGAGCTGGTCGTCGCACTTCAAAAATCTCCCACCCACCACTCCCTGGGGATTAATTTTCAAAAATGCTTACATTTCATATATTTACCAAAATTTTTAAAAAATTCCAAATTTTTAAAATCTAAATTTCCTTTCAAAATTAAATCCTTCATAAAAGTAAATATTTCATATACTATTCAAATTATCTTCCATAAGTAACCCTATTATATTGGGTTTTGTTGAACGGTCACCTAACTTCCATATTTATTGTATTATGTTCTTTAAATTTCACTGATTCTGATTATCTTGAGGTATACTCATGTTGTATAATCATTACATTTGGCTGCCTGCGAGCAGTCCACTTTATCTGTCAGTCATACATGTTCACTGTCTTTGTCTTAGTCATGTTCACTGTCTTTGTCTATCTGTGTGTCGTCGTCTCATATTTGTGTATGTATGGTGTATATGCTTTATGTGGTGTGTCCTTGTTGCCTTTGAATAAATATAGGCACTGCGGCCAAATCTAACTTGATCTCTTGGTTGTCTGTCCTTGTAGCCTTCAATGCAGTTTGAAATAGTGAGAAAAATTTAGAAAAATACAAAAAATGTTTTTTGGTTTCCAACTCACAGCTCACAACCTATTGCTTGTTTAAGCATGAAACTGGTCCATAATATGTGTAATTTAGTCAAGTCAGACCTTTTCATGGTTTTACGTACCCCGTCAGGCAGACGGGCAGATGCCAGGGCAGCGAGCATATCGATAATTTCAGGCCAATACCAGACCACTATTGCATATACTTACATTTGGTTCACATCACTTTTATGGCGTAATGGTGTCCTTTAACGGTGTGTTTTCGCTGAAGGTTTGCTGCTATGCAGCCTATGTTGATTACAGTCGACAAATGATGAGTACTTACACTCAGCTGCCCTCAGATATTAATGATGTCACAACAGGCCGTATCCATTACATTGACATGAACGTGATATTTTCCTCATAGCATAGAATGTATAGGATATGACCTCACTAACAGCTCGTGAGTCATGCAGAATAACATTGCAGGGATAGGGACATGACCTCACCTGGAGCATTCCAGTACTTTTCTGTAAGCACTTGTCATCCGTCAGGTTTAGATTCCCGGTTCTGGCAACCCATGTTATATGCATGTTTCGTCCTGTGCCGACAGTGAACTGCATGTCATTATTGTCCTCGTCTGTCTTATTTAGCCTATTCAGAGCATTAATGCAGCTAGGATGTAAAGCCTTATAACCAAGACACTCACCCACCCTGTGCCCAAGACTTTAATTTCATGCTGAATGACAAAGCAATTTGGACAATGATTAATATTTTCCATGTATGCAGAATGACAACAAGAGAACAAATAGACAGAATTATTGCATATAGTGGATTGCTGATTCACAAAACGTGCCTGGTTGTGCACATCTAGAATAAGCAAAAAAACCAAATCTTGAATGATTAGTTCATCAGGCAGAGCCAACCAACTACAGCATAAACATGGTTAGCTTACATGTAGTTTTAGCCTCAGATACCCAATGATGTCTATTGGAAGAAATCTCAACTTTCCAAAACAATTAAAGTTATGAGAAGCTTTTTGGTATGTTTTGAGAAAATGCATGATAAATTGTATTATGATTATACACATTGTACGGGCAAGAGAGTCACATAATTTATGCAATAGACTAGAATATCAAGTCACTTGTGTATGTTTTTCTAGTGAAATAGAGACCAACCTCTTTATTGATTCTTGAGTTTTAGGCAATCAGCTTGGAAATCCAAATCAAATTAGTTTCTAAGCCACCCACGTTTCTTGAAACCATAAACCAAATCACACAAGAATTTAATCTGAGGACTTTAATCCACATAACTCAGTTATCATGTTTGAATGAGTCTGACTCTGATGGATCAATCAAGCCAAAACTTTGAAGATTGTATATAGATGGTTCTTATTTAAGCCCATTCTGCATCAGAAAGATGGCTCTATAGATTCTATGCACATATGTTGATTACACAAAAAAACCAAAATAAAGTTCTGTGACAGGCTGTGTATCAAAAAAGGTACATTTCTTTTGGAAATGTTTGCAGATGTCAACTGGTCAATCTGGAATTGTATGAAGCAAAATGAGGCTAAACAGGCATATCTATGAGCAAGGACCCCGAGCAGTATATATGGCCTTTCAACAGTCAGGCACAGAGCCATACATAGTGATTCAGTCCTTAAAACCTAAAAGCAACAATGAATTAGAATTTTGTCTGGGTGATCCATCCTCATGCAGTTTAGGCAAAGGCTCTTGTAAAACAAGTTTGAATCACTGGTTAGCGAAATAATCCTGTCTTAGAGATGTCCTCCCTCTTTGCTGTTACATATTAACTTTTATGTTTCATGAAAAATAAATATCTTGAGTGAGTGTTGTGTCTTGAGACAGGCAGTGACTTGATTATGTTTAAGCAGTTAAATTTAACAACTGAACAATGTTATTTTCATTTTGGATTTTGCACCTTTTTAAAGTCATGTCTCATTATAAGGGCTGTTTGATTAGTCGTGATTAAGATGAGGCAATTTGTTTTCTTTTTTCTTGTAATTTTATATGTAATATATATATAATAGTTGAGGCTTTTGCAGAGCGATAAGGAAAGATAACTCAACCTTTATTGTAGACCTTCCATCATCGAAACTCCTAAATTTACCTTTTTGG
The DNA here is from genome assembly GCA_026936325.1 of Platynereis dumerilii. Taxonomy (NCBI): domain Eukaryota; kingdom Metazoa; phylum Annelida; class Polychaeta; order Phyllodocida; family Nereididae; genus Platynereis; species Platynereis dumerilii. The sequence goes on along the minus strand of JAPTHN010000005.1, from coordinate 68,911,953 downwards.
TCACTTTATTACTCCAAAAAAGTTATTATTTCATATCTGTAGAGATTAAGACCAAATGTGAATTTATTTTTCGGAACATGCTATTCTACTGGGATAAGTGATGCCATAAGTTCTTTTATGTTCCTTTGCCCTATAGAATACATATCTTAGATAATAATACACATTCAATTTTCTTGTGTACAATTATGAAATCATCTGTTATGCAAAAGTGTGTACGTTTCTACAATTATAAAATCCTCTGTAATGCACATGTGTGTACTTGTCTACAATAATGAAATCATCTTTAATGCACAAGAGTTTACGCGTCTACAATTATGAAATCATCTTTAATGCACAAGGGTAAACGTTACGAATAATTTTGGGATAAATCTAACAGGACATGTATTTAGGGAGTTTTTAAAAGTAATTTCAATTGATAGGATATATTTCTAAAACATTTTCGCGTTTGAAACTTTAATTGCAACAGTAACTACTCATACCCAGCTGGCATAACATGACTTGCTGCTGAGAGATTTGAACATAGTACCATAGTCAATATATATTATTGCATCAGAAAGTTGATACATTTCAGATACAGGTCCTGATTATGTAATATCATTTAGCTAAGTTTAGGAGATCAAATTTAAAAGTTCAATCCTCTAAAACACTATATCAGAAGCACACTGCATTACATTACGTCTTCTATAAATGACAATTCACAGTAATTAACCATTCAGCGTGTAAGTCAATAGGACCACAGGAAGTATCTTGGAAATGGGTAAGGTGAAAGTGACAAGTCAGGAAAATTTTTGTACCAACCAATGCCATAACTTTCGATAACATTATCGCGAACAGAGCAAGTACACTGCATTACATAATGCCTCTGTGAAGGACAACCATTTGGTGTGTAAGTCAACATGTAGGACCACAGAAAGTATCTTGGCAATGTCCAAAGCGAAAGTGAGAAGTCTGTGGCTTGATATCATCATAAATATGTTTCTCTGTTTGTCACGCTGTTGATTCATCTGCAGCTCCATGCGGTTGCTGGGATGTGCCATTTGATGGTTGAAATGTCACTTGGGTTCCAGGAAACAGGGAAGAGAAGGTGATTAATCAAGTGGCCATGAAATATTCAGCAAGAAAACATATTGCATGCAGGTACTCTAGTCTGCAACGCATCCATAAACTGGCACAAAAAACAAGGATTTTTTTTTTGAGGTTGTATTGTAGGGGAGAGCGGGCAACAGTGAGACGGCGGGCACAGTGAGACAAAGCCCGTAGTGTCTAACTGGTGCTGTTTACATATCAACCCTCTTTTGTATAGTACAAAAAGTAAGTAAGTGAGGGACTTTCCTATATCTTGAATGCCTAAACAGCATATCACATAGCCAGCTGCTTTTATTAGAGTACAGTAGTTCGTTTAGCAACAATTGATAGTACAATTCCGCAGATCCTGAGGATCGGCGGTTATGGCAGCAGTTGCCCTGTCTCACTGTGCCCCGCCTGCTGTCTCACTGTGCCCCGCCCACGGGGCACAGTGAGACACTTAACGAGCATGGACATAGCTCAAAATTTCTCCAAACATGTAAAAGGTAGGAACCTGAAACTGCTGGACAATATACCCAACGTCATTATCTATAATGTGGACCTTATCTCATTTAACTCCTTGCTGTCAACATTTTGGAAAACTTGAAAATAAAAAAAGTGCCTCACTGTGCCCCGCTCTCCCCTACATATAATTTTGAAGACATACTTGAGTAGTCCTGATGTATCAATGCATATAGTCAACAGTGTTACTAAACTTCTACCCGTATGTACTGGAACTTTATTATGGTAAGTCACTGACTGACCATACATTGCATTCCGCTGTATTTTTGACAGACAGCTGAATGCAGTGAAGATACAGACTGACGAAATTAAAATCAAATTGGTTGTCACATTATCTTCTCTAGGGCATTAGCTAGTTGTCTTTCAGCTCCATACACTGCAGAATTAAGCAAAACTGTACTCTATTTCCTCAAAGTCTCATGTAAACCCCGATGTGAAATAGAGCTCCATCAGTAATTGGCATAGCCCGCTCCGGCATGATCCATCAAGAGCAGACTGCTGTAGTATGAGAAAAGTCATGCAGTGTGACTTGAAATTTTGTTTCAGATTTTGACAAGATGGTAGCCCTGCCAGACCGAGTCATCTAGGGGGGGCCTGGGCGTGTGTCGGCTTTCGCTGGCCAATATCGTTGCATATTTTCTTCAAAACACCATTGTTAATCTCAGTGGTCCAGGCCCCCCCTGGATCAGCCACTAGATTCGCCCGGGTTGTCATATTTACTCTGCTCTGTGTGCCAGATAAAGGCCAAGAAAGATGTCTCGTCCTCTCTTGAGATATGTTTACATTTGTACTTCCGGATGAGATTTAGACTATGGTGCCTTCTATTTTTCAGTAAGTACCAGAAACAAACAGCGAAGAATAATGCATACTTTTTTTTAAAGAGTTGATACAGTGATGCAAAAGGTGAGTGGAGATACTTAGGCTGACTTTCATAGAAATGTTACAGATTGGATAATTATATCTTTCTTCTTCCTATAATGTTTTTTAAAACAACATACACCTACAAAAATACTGTATATTCCAAAAGATAATCACTGCTTGCACAGATGTTGAAATATGAACAGTTTCCTTCAATCCAAAAGAGTGGTTCAACTGTATAATTATACACTGTATTAGGCATTTTCTTTTGTCACCACTATACATGTATAAATTATTCTAAAGTAAGACCCACAAAGCATTTCTTTGTAACAGTAGTTTTCCAATCAAAGTGTAACCAAGCAAAAAAAGAAAAAAAGAAACCAAAAATTGTATATGATACCATGAAATATATGACAAAACGAAAAACCGATTTATGTTCTTTTGAAGAAAGCTTTTTATTTAGTTTCTGAATCTTAGTCGAAATATAGACAAAGAAAAATACATGTACAAGAAGGTGGAATTTGTCTAATTGCATCTTGAGTACATGAGAAGGTTTGGTGTTGCATTCAGTCCTCTCAGATTGATCCTGTTGGGTGTAGCATTGTTGATGACAAAGCTCTTTGCCTGGGCAGGAGAGGCATTGGGATTTTGGGAGATATACCTGGCAACAAGGCCAGCCACATGAGGACAGGCCATTGAGGTACCACTCAGAGTGCGGCTTCCAGTGTTACTTGTATGAGATGCAGACAAGATGCCTGTTCCGGGAGCCAAGACAGACACGCATGAGCCGTAGTTGGATGTAGAAGCTAAAGTGTCAGTGTTGTCTGTATTGCCTACATTGATGACATTAGGTGCTCTTCCAGGACTGTTGTTGCAACCGTCTCCAGCATTGTTACCAGATGCAGTGACAACTGGAATTCCTGCAGCAATGGCGCTGTTGACAGCAGAGTCCATAGCAGCGTTGGCACCACCTCCAAGTGACATGCTGAGGACACCTCTCTGTGGTCTTGAAGCAATATCTCCAACTGCCCAATTGACACCGGCGATGATGTTTGAAACTGGACCAGAACCACTATCAGGAAGAACTTTGACAGCAACGGCAGTTGCCCCCTTCGCGACTCCATATTCAGTTCCCATGACTGTTCCAGCGCAGTGGGTTCCATGGCCATTGTTGTCATCATTGCTTCCTCCAACTTGATTTGATCCAAAAACTGCCCTTCCTCCAAAGTCAACATGGCTCAGCCTGATTCCAGTGTCCAACACATACACTCTCACCCCAGAGCCATCACCTGAGCCATAGCTGAAAGAGGCACCACTGAAGTTGGGAAGATCTCTGCTGGAAACTCTGCTCAAGCCCCAAAGACGACTGCCTGATGATTGAGAAGCACATTGCTGAATCATATTTTCAACAACATTGGATTCAATGATGTCAACTTCATCAATGTTGAAAAGCTGGTTCATCACACTCTCTTCAGAAGTTTTCACGAGGAAGATTGGTGCTTCCAAGTTGGTGAACTTTTGCACAATGGAGATCTGGGAGATGGATGTGATCTTGTCGGCAACTGCATTGGCGTAGGTCACTCTGGTTGCTTCATATGCTGGTTTATGCAACACAACAAGAAATTCACCAGGAATTCTCTTTTGGTTGTCGAGATTTTGTACCTGGCGGACTGCAGATGTGGCAACAGCCAGGCAGATGAAAGCAGCGAAGAGAGCGAACCTCATTGTGTGGTCTTGATGCAACACAAAGCACAATGCTGCCTGAAGGATTGAATCAGCCCCTTTATATACCGGTTAAGTCAGAAAGTAGCATATGTTAAATGAAACAATGCATTTTAATAATTATAATTCTCCATTTCAGTTAATTGTGTTTCTGTTATCAAAATAATTGATGCAACACAAACAACATTGCTATCTGTAATTTTGAAATCATGATGTACCAGTGATGATTAGCGAAAGATACGATTTTCAGGAACCATTTTTTCTGTCTTTATTGTTTGTCTTATCAATTGTACCCCTATAGATTATCTGGACGTCACTATTTTAATTGTTATTTTAATTTTCTTATCTGAAACTTCCTGTACTGTACTGGAACATTCAGTCAAAGCCAAGTTTTTGATCGCGATAAAAGATTTTTCATTGAAACTTTACCAGAAAAGGCATTGTTAATGTAATTGAGCGTCATATAGTCAGGGTTTTTTTTTCAACAGGGAAGACAAATGAATTAATTTCTTGTACAAGGAAGAATAATTTGTTAATTTTAAATCTTCTTACATTATGTTGTGTTCAAGCTTGATTACTGAATGGAATAAATGAGTTTCGAAAGAGTCCTGTTTCAACCGGTTCTTCTCCATGTAATTTAAATCCATTACAACCGAGACTTTGGCATTTGAGACCTTGGGACTAGCAGCATGTGTATTTTTTTGTAATTTTGATTCTCTCTTGGGTTTGACAAAATGGTAAGCTATTACTATTAGCTATTGAAGAAGCACCATGATTGTTTGGGGAGTTGGAGATTCCAGTGTAGCTGTGTTCATCTATAGCAGTGCATGATCATGCTTCTGATGTTCTTTAAATCAAGTGTCAAGCAATCCTGAATACCATTCCTAATTTTTCTAAATTGATGAGATTCTAGCATCACAGTGGTCAGGAATAACTGGCTGATAAAGGGTGCATCAATAATAGAAGTTGTAAATGGCTCTTTTCATGTTGATTATGGTTTAAATTATATATTGGGAATTGGTCTCATGAAGCTAGCTCATAAATAATATCATTGACTAAGGAAAATGAGAATTAGCTGATATATGTCCACTTTCCAATGCAATTATTACGTGCCTATAATCCGATATCAACCTCAGTTGCGTATTCCCCCTCCCCCCTCCTGGAACAACCGTAATCTTTCAATGTGGGAAAGATTACAAAAACCTGCCGATCACCACATCTGTTATTGCTCCGAAGGCAATTTCCGGATAAGGCAATTTCCGGATAAGCCCTTGCATTTTGCCTCATTCCAAGGAGAGATCTCGGCTTAAAGCATAGAGAGTAACTGTTATTATTATGAAAGTATCTATAAATGCCTGTTTTTGCAAGACAAGGGCAATACATTTGTTGGCCTAATCTCATTCTTTCATCTCATCACTGCCTTCATAGGTCTAGAAGGTTTGTGCACCCTGTACATCGCTCACCACACAGTAAAATGATGCATATAATTATAAGCACAATTAGTTGGTCCAGACCCGGTAGTGTTGATGCGAAATATTCTCATACAGTGCAAGAAAGATAACTCAATTATTTTGATAACAGAAACAATGATCGGAAATGGAGAATTATAATAATTACAATGCATTGTTTTATCAAACAGATGCTACTTTCCAACTTTACTGGTATATAAAGCAACTAATTCAATCTTTCATGCAGCATTGTGCTTTGTGTTGCATCAGTACCACACAATGAGGATCGTTCTCTTTGCTGCTTTCATCTGCTTGGCTGTAGCCACACCTGCAGTTCAATATCTCAACAACCAAAAGAGAATTCCTGGTGAATTTCTTGTTGCGTTGCAAAAACCAGCATTTGCAGAATGCCATATGTAGGAGTAAGTACATACAAGAGACGAATCTCTTATGATGGTGTAAGTGAGGACGAGACTTTCTTGACCTTCAGTCTTTACACAGGCATATCAAATGTGAGAACCTGTGAGAAATCTGTGCAGAAATCTTTGGCAAATATGCTGTAGCTCCAGTGATCAGGGTCTACAACATGTGCGAGCAGATAAATTGATAAATTGGTTCCCTGTATGCTCTCATGTATGCCAAGGCATATTCATTAACTATTAAACAAATATAAAATTACAATGAAAGTTATATGCTAGAATAGTATTATCAAGTGCCAAATACGCTAAATTAAAAGAATAATTATTGAATGTTGAATCAAAAACTATGTTCCTGTGATAGGAAATTGATTATATCAAAAATGCATGAGATAAATCTGTCAACTTGTCTAATCAACCCTGAAAAACCCAAACTACATGTCTCATGGCTTGTCACATAACAACACAATTCAAGCTTACTTACTCAGAAGAACAGATGACTTGATGCAGAGCCATTTCTGGCCACTTAATTTATCGCCGTATGTACTGTCTTTGACCATCACGGGAACTGAATCTGGAGTTGTGAAGGAGGCAACTGCGTGGTTAAATTGTGAAGGTTTTAACTTATAGTAGATCTGGTACAACTTCCAATGTGGTTGCAGGTGTTGATTGGGTAGTTGGAGATGTTGCTACAAGATCTGAAAGAGGTGTCCTCAGCATGTCGCTGGGAGGTGTTGCCAACTCTGCCATGGTCCCAGCTGTGAACAGCGCTGTTGCTACAGGAATTCCAGTTACCACTGCACCTGGTAACGATGCTGGAGATGGTTGCAATACTGAAAACACTGGCACGATGGCTTTAACATCCAACTACGGCTCATGTGTGACAGTCATGGCTCCTGGAACAAGCATCTTATCTGCAACTCATCTGAATTACACTGGAAGCCACACTCTGAGTGGTACCTCAATGGCTTGTCCTGATGACAGTGATATGGCTGGTCTTGTTGCCAGGTATGTCTCCCAAAATCCCAATGCCTCACCAGCCCAGGCAAAGAGCTTCACCAACAATGCTACACCCGAGAGGATCAACATTAGAGGAAGAAATTAAACTCTAAATCGTCTAATGTACTCCAGTTGTGCATGAGTGATGACCCCCAGACTCTGAAATATATCTCCATAAATCCATTTTGTGTTTTTTGTTCATTTTAGTTTTATATAAGTATTTGACACAAAATGATCAGTAGTTATCATGATTATGACTAGGGGGGGGGTGATAATTCCAAAATGTTTCTGTGTGGCATTTTTTGTGTGACCTGGACCTAGTTAGGCAACACGGTTGCACCCGTTTGTCAATATAAGCCGAAAACCCATATGGACGGAGCCTTTGAAGGTTGACGCGAAGAAATAATGACGAAAATTACAAAAAAAAAATCATATCTCGAGAACTATTGGTCTTAGAGACTTGTGAATAGGCTCAAATTAACCGGAATCCTCACTTTTATATCAGTGTTTCATTGTAACTATAGGCCTAAGTGCAATACTTTGTTTGTTATTGGACAAAAACTGATTTTTTTGCTCTTTTCCGACAGTACATACAAGCGTAAACTCGCATTGCAGACTGTGTGTGTAGTGTTAGAGCCTAAATAATTGAAAAATTGCTCAATCTATGTTTACATTTAATATATATATATATATATATATATATATGCATTTGACAGTTCTATTCCATATTATTAATTACTGAATCATACTATACCTAGTTGTGGCATACCGTGCACAGATTATGCTTAAATTGATTTGATCAGCGAGATACTTGATTTACTTATGATAATAACATTAATATTTAGTTTCATATAACTGCGTGGTATTCTGTGTGGAGCTATCTTAAAAGTCTTGAGGTTCACTGACAAGACCTTTGACAAGCTTATAAAACTAGTGACATTAACAACACCATAATAATTCTATTTCACAAGTGAGACAGCAGTAATGCCATTAATGGCATGAAATTAACTTGAAGAGGATAGCATAAATAATGAATCTATTAATACTAAAAGTCAAATACTGAAAAATGACATCCCTGATGGACAAGTAACTCTAAAATTGATTGTTAATCAGATTCATTTGTTTCCTATGCTCATCTTGCAGTAACAGGGGCATCAGTTTTATTTTAATGTGGTGGGGCAAGTAGCCGTCACATCTTCGTGGAAGATGTCAGAGGAAAAATTATAAATTTTTTTGATTCAGAACCATGTATACTTTGGTCAAAAAGTGGTGGGGCAAATGCCCCACCAGCCCCACCTACAATGATGCCACTGTGCAGCAATGATATATTATAAAAATAAAATAGAGGATTTTTCAAGAAGTCTTACGAGAAACAATAAGATGAGACAGGATCTAATCATTTTTAACAGTAGTATGACTAAACAAAACAATTTACAATGTATTGACTGTTCCTGACATCTTAATGCACAAAATTTTAATCAGGAATATTGGTCCATACCCTCAAAGTTTGGGTTTGCATATAGCTCTGAAAATAGAGTAAGCTGTTTCTCTGAGGAGAAAAAGATTAAGCTGAAACATCTACCTCAGCCAAGTGACCTTGTGCCAATCCCGGGGACTTCTTAAAAAATACAGTTCTTTCTCCAACACCCCCTTGCTTAATTCTGTGGTGAATGCTTTCAGTGACATTGAATTCTCCAGCATCTTGTGACTGAGCACTTTTTTTAGCACTCTTTATCTCGTTGAACCAACTGACTTTTGACCAATGAACAGGTAACCAAAGAAAAGCAAAAGTTACACAGACAACATGTGACAAAAGATGACCAGGAAGTACTACTTGAGGAGAACAAGTCAATCAATTTCTTGTTCAGAAACAATTTCAGGCATGAAACTGGGATGTTGAGAATCTTTCTTCTCTAACAAGTTAGCCATGCAAGTCAATAGAGATGTTGACAATAACTGTAAAGTAGCAAAAACTAAAAAAAAAAAAAAAAAGTTTTATTTGTCAGGTTAGGTTATTTATTTAGTCAAATCAAGTCTGTTTGAAAAATGGCTACACAGTAAAGTGGATGTGGCTTCACAGTAAAGAGAAAAATTTTACACATATGTATAGAATTATAGACAAATTGTAAAATTTGAGATACAACATGCCAAAAATACAAAATTTCTCAATTCCTAGAATTTGTGACATGTTTCTGCAGAAGGTGGAATAAACATAGGCCTTTTTTGTGAACGCGAACTAATTATTTCTGCTTACCAATATTAGGTTGAAAATTCAAGATCACCTTTGTATATCAGAATATCTGATCTATCACCACCATAAGAAGCCACACATTCACAGCTTAACCTTGATAATGCTGCTTCAGTTTGCAAAACCTGTCAGTGTCCTCTAGATAAGAAAAGAAACTAACCAAAAAGTAAAATTACAAATATAGTGAAATGTGCTGTCCCCAGGAGACTCCTTACATTTTCTTACATGAAAATTGGTAAACAAAATTAGGCCTACATTTCTTCACCAAACACACACTTACTTTAAAATATGAGGAAATGACTGAAGACAAATAAATCCCAAGTCATTATAGTGCTGACGAGGATAAAACCAGAATACATACATCACCTAAGACAAAGATAGACACTGTTACACAGAAAGACTGATTTGGCTAAAACTGCAACATCAATCTTCAATGTTTAGGATGATACTTTAATTTTTGGATGATAGAGCAAGTGGAGCAGACATTTTTTAAAGCTAACATTCCTCAAATCAGGCCTATAAAGTTCCAAAAAAATCGGAAATATAAGGTTTTGCACAGAATCAAGGTTTTTTGGCTATATCTTAGAAAATAAGGCAGATAGGCATATATTTACTATGAAACACCAATATGAACTTAGGGATTGCGAATAATTTGAGCCTATTTTGAAGTCTGTATGTGCATTGGTTCTCGAGATATGGCATTTTCGGGTAATTTTGCAGTCGGCGCAAAAGCCGTTATCTTCAAAGCCTCCGTCCATATGGGTTTTTAAAACCAAATAATGCAATTGAGATACCTTTGGGTTTCTTTTGACCTATATTTTCATATTCCATCCACACAGGTATGATTTTCTAAAATTTTTAAAATAACACCCCCCCCTATTAAATATGACACCACCAAACCTAATGTTCACCAGTTGAGACAGAGTGACAGCATCAAGATTTCAAAATCAACCGAGACGAATGGATTCTGTGTTTTTGTACATTTTATAGTTACATAGTATCTCAATGGAGATGCAATGGCCTGTTCTCCGTTTGAATATGATATCTCCCAACATTTTTGTGTAGGTACTCTAGATGTACTTGAAAAACAATTAACATCCTAATTCTAGAACAATTACCTGCGAAGTGCGAAAGTTTCTTAATTTTTTACCTTCATTGTATTGTTAATTATTGACAAATGAGAATAAAATTGTTTTATCTTTCTAAAAAGAAAAATCCACATAAGATTAAATTGTTGAAAAATCTTCTGATCAACCTGATTACGTAACTATAATTCAAAAGTGAGAGACAAGCTCCATTCGAAACTGATTGTGTAATTGTTCATCTTTCTTTCTCTTTTTAATTCTATTATGAAACATTTAAATTTGGTCACCTTTAAAAATTAAAAATAACGGGTGTTTTCAAAATACTTTCACGAAAAAGGTGGCCCTCATGACAAAGGTGGCCCCCTTATACCAGTGCCCAATAAGTTGTGTAATTTAATACACAAAGAACAATACAATACAAATGTGCAGTGTACCAAGTGTCTCTGTGTATCTGTAGGTCTGCATCCTTCTGGTGGAGGGAGGTGCAGCAGAGCCCCTGGTGGCAACAACAACACCACCAGTGACCAGCAGGGGAACTAGGGCTCATCTGCTACAGTTGTCTTTTAGGGGGGAGGCGTCCTTCCTCCAGGTATTTCTTTATACTTCTACTAAATTCTATATTCTGGCTTTGTGCAATGAGTAAATAAATAAAATAACTGATGATCACGGATACGAAGATTCTGTTACTGCGGCTTGCAGCAGTTTGCATATTGGCATTCCAAACAGTTTCAAAATTAACTTTCAACTCGGTCATGCATTGTAACTGGCTTGAATATGTTTTGTTTGTGTCAGTTATGGTTAATCAGTTGATTCAGTGCTAATCATATCTAGCATGGGTGACAATAAACAAAGTAACTAAATGAGTTGAGGTACTACATCAAATAGGAAGATCAGGACCAACACAAAACTGTCAATGACTTGGCAAAGCCAGTTTGCAAATTGAAAATAAGAAAATTAATATTTCCAATCTGCAAAGAGCTTTTATGTTGCCTGATACCCTGTTTTAAAACTGTTGATGATTAAGATGCCAGAAAGGAACAAAAATGCTTCAGGTGTGAGGGAGCCCTAACATAGATCAGCAGAGCAGAGCTCAGTATCCACCCAATCTTTCCTTGTGCAATTGCTGCGTCAATGACGCAGCACGCTCTGGAGGCCTTAATATCTGACGCAGCTTCTAACTGGTACCAATGTTTAGGGAATTTAATTTCCTACATTTTGAGCTTAGTTTGGGCTCTGTACGACCATTCTTTCTATGTCAAAAGTCCGTCCGAAGCACCCGAAGTCAATGTCCGAACTTTTGTTGACATGTTCTTTTTCCTGTCATTTCTCTAAAAATCGGCCTAATAAAAATATTTCAAGTATTCAACAGGTTTTCTAACAGTAAAATCTAGATGCTGCCATTTTTTTTTAGATTTTTCAAAGCCTTAAATCACCCCAAAACGATGCCTTGAAGATTCTGTTATTTTACCCAAGCAAAGATGGCGTTGGCCCAGACCTGTGTTTCCAGACTAGCCCTAACAGAGCAGTCACCACTAGGAGGCATGCAATACCTGACAAATTGTGTCCACCTGGTGTTGCAATATTGAAGTAGTTGCACAGCTGTCCATTTGGTAATCCTGGCTGATCTGTCTTTCTAAAGTTAGAATATTGATGAAAAGTTACTGTTTTTATCAATGCACATGGGCAACATCGCTCAGCAGGTGCATGCATTTATTGGACTGATGTGTAATTGTTTGTGTCATTTTAGCTGAATGTCAGGGGCTTGAAAATGAGCAGGTATGTATTATTCTATAAAAGTTACAATTTATCTAATTTTCCATATTCTCCAGATCATTTTGAGAGGCCCTTTCGATGTCAAGTTCTTGATACTGTTTTAGAGTGTGGTGTGAAGTTCACTGTGAACTATAATGGTAATTAAAAAATTGTTGAAAATTAAATAAAACTACTCTAGCACCTTTTACAGTTATAACATGCAAGTTTGTATAATTTTTTTAAAATGGGTTTGCATTGAAAGTGTTTATGCTAATGCATTGTCGGTGCAAGCTGACACCATAGTCCATTTGCCACATAATTGTTAATTATATCCAATAATACATTAATTAAATTTCCATAAGGTGATAAAAAAATTAAATTACTTTTGTATAGCTTTTTGCTATCAACTTTGACCTCTTTGTTCTTTACTACATGCAGTTTTCTGTGCAATAACACGTTCAATCATTATTACAAGATAATCTTGAATAAAAATCATAATCATCCTTAGTTTTTATTGTGTAGAATTTATACGTTTACTCATAACATGATTTTTGACTCGAGGAGCTTTCATTCCCTTCCTCTGTTATAAATAAGTGTGAATGCTGTTGTTGTCACTTGATGAGGTGTTGTAGTTGTCATGTAATGAGGTGTTGTTGAACTGAGGAAGGAGACTGGATGGTCTCGGAAAGCTCTTTGAGTCAAAAATTATGTTTTGAGTAAACGTGTAAATTCTACACAATGTCAACACCACAACAGTTATATGTAAAACTACCACAATGCCTTTGTCTTTTATTTCAAGTTTAATGAATTTTCCATCTTTTCAGGTATCACATTGGCGTCTTCGGATTCATAGCGATCGCCCTCTTCATACAGTTGAAGGTGTTTTACCTCCTGATGTATTCCGACTTCAGTATATTTCACCAATCTGAACCTGTGGACCCGGCCAAGTTGAAACCCATTCGGAGCAGAGGAGGAGTGATGGACCTGGGCGAAGGAGAACTGCAATCCATCAGGGAATTGGCCAGGGAGATGCAGACCATCAACCAAGCCAAAGATATGGACACAGATAATCTTTGAGTATTGCACAGAGGAGTTTTACACAGGTCTCTCTCGGATAAGATCACTCCTTCTGCAGTCATGAATCGGTCTCTCTTCATAGCCTATGTTGGATCCAGAGAGGGCATTGTCGTTTCTGCATTCACAGGGGACATTTCCGCGTTGGAAGAGCCGTGTTGCTCCATATTTTCTTCTAAAATTTTATATTATTTCCATCTCAGTGGTCTGGGGCGGGAGCGAAAGGGGCGGTCATCCTAGGTCCCCTAGGCCCCCCTGGATCTGCCGCTGATGGGGGGGGGGGTGGTTTCTCCTGTTGGTGCTGTTTCTCCTCAGGGTGCTTGCCTGGACATCATTGGATGCATCAAATCTCCACTGTGGATGCATTACTGGAATGTGTTTTGCCATGGAAAAAAAAAAAGAATGATTACCATTGTGCAAATTTATGGAACAGTTTTTGACCTCAGTTGAGCTGGAGTTATTGTATTAGAGCCACTTTCATTCATCTACATTTTGCATATTGCCAATTTCATTGTTCTTGACCTATTCAGGTTTTCTCAATTCTGTAAGAAAAATGTTTTTCACCAATTGTATATTATTATTGTAACACAATTTTCAATTGCATTGCTTTTTTTACACAATCCTGAAAGGTCCGAAATTTTGGGACACCAAAGGGTCAACAGGCAGAGGTAATACAGAATCACAAGCCATTTCTCCATTATACGAGGGGCGTTCAGAAAGTTCGAGGCTTTTTTCCATATGGATACTTATTTTCAATCTAGAACTATGAATTTTTCACAGGATAAAATTCTGAATATTTGGAATGGATTTCCAAAATTTTGGACAATTTGAACATTTTAAAGTCATTCTGTGGTTGCCATGGAAACTGAAAGTTCAGCTTCTTGGGACAGGTAACACTGAAACCAAGAATGCCAAGAAATTGTGACTGTGAGAGAATTCTCTCTGTCACTTGTATTAGTGAGATTGACAATATTAGGCACAAGAAATATGCTATTAGCTTCTAAATATGCTTTCAAGCACACCAAATGTGTGTATTCTTACACTGAACCCGTGTAGGAAAGCACTCCCGCATGCCAGATTTGGCGAGGGAAATTCAGGAGGCAAAGGTGTGTTTCCCTGACTATGTAAGGACTTGTGAAAGCATGGATTCACTAGTATGAACAAGATACCAAAATGGACAGCATTATCCATCGTAGCTATTCCTGTGACATGCTGCTTTACATAAGTCCTGGTTTTCCCTTACTTTAGTCCATGGGGGCTATAGTTTCAGGCACTGGAGGAGAAAAGGCCTTGGATGACCGAAATTCTTTCACAGAACTTTGTTTGGAGGACTTCAAGGAACATTTACTTCAAGTGGTCAGGAGTATGAATCAATGCTTTTGGTGAGTTTGGGAGTATTTCTTAAGGCTAATATTATATTTCTTGTGTCAAATATTGTCAATCTGACTAACGCAAGTGATAGAGAGAGGTCTGTTACAGCCAAAAGTCATTGGCTTTAGTGGTTTCAGTATTATCTGCCCCAAGAAGCTGAACTTTCAGTTTCCAAGGCAACCACAGAATGACTTAAAAATTCCAAATTGTCCAAAATTTTGGAAATCCATTCCAAATATGCTGAATTTTATCCAGTGAAAAATTCATAATTCTAGATTGAAAATAAGCGTCTATATAAAAAAAAGCCTCGAACTTTCTGAACACCCCTCCTATGCTCAGATCATCTGATTCTGGTAATAAATTTGTATGGTGGCCATTACCGTTTGAAAAAAACAACCATCCGCTTGGTTTTGGGCTAGTTTACATCTTCATTTAACACAATTCAAAGCACTGGCAAAAATATATTTAAAAAATAATAATAATAATTTATTGCTACCAGTTGTTTTGCTTGATCCATACTTCCTTGGAAACACAGGTCTGGGCCAACGCCATCTTTGCTTGGGTAAAATAACAGAATCTTTAGGGCATGGTCTTGGAGTCATCTTTGGCTTTACAAAATCTAAAAAAAATACAAGCATCTACTTTTTGTCTTTAGGAAACAAGTTGGATACCTGAAATATTTTTATTAGGCCGATTTATGGAGAAAGGAAACATAACATGTAAACAAACCTCCAGACGTCAACCACGAGTGTTTCGGACGCACTTTTAACATAGAAAGAATGTTCGTGCAGAGCCCAAACTTAGCTCAAAATGTAGGAAATCAAATTTCCTAAACATTGGTACCAGTTAGAAGGTGCACCCAGTATTAAGGACTCAACATTATGCTGTGTCAATGACGCAGAAATTGCACGAGGAAAGGTTGGATGGATACTGAGCCCTGCTCTACTGATCTAACTTCCTTGTTATCTGAGCCAGGTCAGAACGTCAGACCTTGACGACACCTGTGTATTTTTTAGCAAAAACCTTTTCTTAAAAATAACCATCCATGGGCACTGATCTCAAAATAGCGGAACAATCCAAATAGGTTTGTCATATGGGGATTACGAAAGTGATTATGGGTACGTAGTACTACGATAAGGGAAATAGGCTATTTTTGTCTTTGGGAAAGCCCACAAGATGATGTATTATCTGGTTTGTTTGATACTATTTAAATGAAATCCAATGACCAACGATTCATAATAATCTAGTTGTTAATACGTTACAATCCACCAATCTATATGCAAATTAACAATACACTTTTTCTTGTTGAACTGCTGTCTTAAGAACATTATCAATACCTGACCCAAACAATCAAACATTCAACAAATACATGCATCAAGTCAGACTCATTGGTTTGTTCAACAACCAATCACCTTGTTGAAAGGATATAGGGGGATTCCAGCATAGCTCCTATTGCTTTGATATGCCACCTATACATAAATTGAGAACTACAAATAGAGACAGACCTGATTAAACCATGAAAATGGAATATAAATCAAGCTTTAAAACCTGTACAAGTTCCAGATGGCACTGTTTGTTCTCTGAGTGCAAATACTTTGAGACTGCATAGGTTTACGGAGCGCATGATTGAGGGGGGGGGGCGGCGACATTTGCCCGAATTTCAAGACCTAAATTTCATACCATTTTAAATGAAATTTCCTAGATATCATTAATTTTCTATGGTTTTTTATTTAACCATATGCCCAAATTGCTTAGCCGTTTTGCCCAAATCTTACTGTTTCCTAAACTGTTGTGATGGGGATTGTCCCCCTGCCCCTCCTCCCGTACGCCTATGGACACAGGCCTCCAATTGTGGAACACACTACCCCCACAGAACACAAGAAGTGCCACTTTTTTCCTTATTTTTTTTTAGAATGACATGGTCTTTGTTTTTCCAAATAATATTTACATACAGAAAATACTATGATATTGCAGGCCATCCAACCCACAAAGACCAAAGACTTATGTGAGGGCTCACCAAATTGAAATCAATCATGAAAATGAGATGAATGAGATGAGAGACAAGATCTTCAAATGAACTTTAAAAGGCTTTCTCTCCTTTCTCGTATTATACCTCTTCACCCTCTTTTTAAAAAGAGCACTAAAGACTGTAATATGTTTACACAACATTTTGGAGACTTCACCCCATATATATATACACCCTCCAGTATATTTCAATTTCCTAATTTTAAAGTGTTTTCAATAAAAAGATACATTTTTTAATCATGTATATCTATTTATATCTTAAAATTTCACTTTTGTACAGTGCATAGAGAATTATATAATGGCGCATGTAAAACTGACTTAAATAGATAAATAGATACTTTTCTCTCAAAAGAATTGCAATGTTCAGTGATTTCAGACATGTGAATTGATAATTATAGACTAACATCCAAGTAAGTTATATATACATGGTCAGCTATTCCTAATAAAATAATATAGAAGATAAGTAGCGGGGCAGATTTTTCATGAATGGGGAGGGAATTATGCATTTATATATAGAGGCATGAATTTGGCACTCACTTAAAAGGTATATATTGAAGAATATATTCAGATTGGGAGCCACTTCAGATTTGACCTAGTTGACCAACGGGCTTTGAGGGCGTGGGTTCAAATCTCACTCCGGGAACTCACTTTAGTCCAAGCCCATGGGACATGAAATGGAGGCGGGTAGTATCCAGTATTCTATGCTGGGGCAACTGAAAGACCCTGGGCATCCCTGAATTAATAGGGTATGTTCCAGACTCACATTCTTCTCATCTCATCATCATACGGCGGTCACCAAAAAATAAAAAGTGCAGCTCCCTCCACAAAGATGCTGGTTGAGCTGCCCTGGCTGATCCGGGGTACACCAGCACAACGTAAGTCAAGTCAAGCAGCCATTTTCCAAAATGGATGTTAATTCTGTAATTTTCCTGCTTTCTGTTAAGTGTCTACAATTAGATCACATGAAAACAGTGCTCATTATCCCTCCTATAGGCCTACAAAAAAGTATTAAATCATTTCTGGATAAATTAGCCGATTTCCAGGCCAGGTGGGATCAATTTTGTCAGAACTGTCGAGGAAAATACAGCATTTTTGCAGTTTCGCATAGTTTCCCTGAATCTCAATGTTTAAATAGACTACATATTTGAATTCCTTCTAAGAAGAGCTTTCAAATGAATGGTAGCATCAATGGTTTTCACAAATTCTTTGTCAAAATGAACCTAAAACTGAAATCTCCAAAATGCCTAGAGAAGGAAAAACAAACACTATTTGCATGTTTTCTATTTGCAAGAACTACACAAAAAGTAGCAAAATGCCAGAATTGGCCACCATTTTGGAAAATGGCTGCTAATAGTAACCCAAGCTAAATCTGAGGTGACTCCCTATCCAAATATGTGTATAAACATGTTATTTAAGTATGTGCCAAGTTTCACACTTCTATGTATGAATGCACTTTTTTTTTACATATCTGCCCCGCTAAAGCCATCTATTCAGTGCTTAAAAGACTCTTTGACAATCTGGTTACGCATTTGTGAAAATGTTTCTGGAATTGATTTCTGTGATGATGTGTTAGGCAACATGTAATTATATTAAACAAGTTGGTCGCCAACATTTTCATCATTCTTCAGCATTAATTTTTTAGCGTATTTTCTGTGTCGGCACTGTCAAACCAATATATCATACAAAAAACTTTTTGGGCAAGGCAGTGACAAAGTTTCACTTCAGTTTCAGTCTGAGAGTATTTGCACCACTTTCATAGCAAGGCTACTTCTTGGCCATCTGGGGGGGGGGACTGGCTAACAGGGGCAGATCAAGGATTTATTAAAAGGAGGACGGACGAGATCTGTGGACGAGACAATAATTTTTTCCGTAGTAGCGCAATATGAAAGGGGCCCACGGTGACGCCCTTGGTCACCCCACCCCCACACAAAATTGCACAATAGGCAGTGGCGTCCCTATGGAGGGCACAGGGGGCATATGCCCCCCATATTGAACATGTGCTCTCCCAGGTGCCCCCCCATATGAAATTTCCAACTCCGGCTAAAATATACAATTAGTATAGTGGGTGCCCCCCCAGACATCGCCCCCCCCCCCAGGTGCCCCCCATTCGAGACCGCCCAGTTACGTCATTGACAACAGGCCTGCTGTGCAAATTTGTGGGGGGGGGGGTGACAGAGCCAGACTGTATATTTTAGCCAAGATGGAAAAGTTCATCTGGGAGTGGGGCACCTACCCCCCCTCCCCCCGCCCCCCAACGCCAGTTTTAACTTTATCTTCGTTACTTCGAATTTTCCTCGACTTCGGTCAGTTCTGAATCGGTGTTTTACCATGAGTTACATCCCAGGCCATGGGTACGTTCGATTCGCTCTGCTCTAACTACTCCGGAAGTGACTTATCTACTCCAGGAAGTGAAGGTTCTACTCCGGGAGTAAACTACTCCAAACTGGGTCCAAATCGGATGAAAAGGAGAAATTAGGAACGTCATTATTTAGGGGTTCCCTTCTTGTGAGAATTCCCTGGCTAATGACAATTAAAGACGTCAGGTAGCATTTTCAATTGATTGCCGTAATTGGGTCAATTGAATTGCAACAATCCACATCAAAAGAAAGCAATCAGCGACCAAATCAAAGCTACTCAAGTATCAGCTACTAGAATTTACCCATGACAACATGACAACAATGTCATCTTTAAGTACACAAATCCAAAAAGAGGTAGTGAAATAGTGAGGCAAATAATTGTGCATGATGAAAAAAATGAAAAGAGTTCTTTGTGTTGTTGAAACTAATAGGGACATAGAACTCAACACAAGGTATAAAGTTGGTCGCAGTGCCAGTTTTTATTGGCGTAACAAGGACAAGACAATCAGACACACTACAATCACACAGACACATAACATAAAGAAGGAACACACGACACACAGATAGAGAAAGTTACACAGAGCCTGCTTGGACCAGCCATAAAAACAGGCATACAAAGTTAAATTGTAATTTTACAAATAATCTTTTAAACTCTTAATTCGGAGTCTGATACATCATTTTATAATTATTTTTTACACGAGATGAACCCTGAAAATAGTATCACTGGACACTTGTAGGCACTTAGACCTCGGATGTAGAGATATCTGTTCAATACACCAGAATGAGATTGAGACATCAAAAATGTACAAGAAAATAGAATCTTACAGAAAAACTTTATGTAATTAAAATATGAGGAATGAATGAAGGATGAGTGGCAGCGAAGTATGAGGGTCTACAAAATGTATAAGGCCATTATGCCAATTTGGAAAAAACGAATAATTTTTTAATTTTTAATAAAAAAAAAAATTTTGAGGGCGAGGAGGGTGGGGAATTTTTGAAGTGCGACCCCGGGAAAACTGGACAGGGAGTTTTATTGAACAGGGCGCATTCACACTTTGTATTGGTGATTTTTACAGTTTATTAAGCTCAGAATCAGACATAGAAACAGGGCCTGAAGAGCCAGGATACAGGGATCTACCACAACCAAGAACAACACACGGAGTGAGAAAACAGATAGACAAAGTGTCCAGAAAGGGGAGAAAGCTAGACCGAAAACCACAGCCAATTAGACCGACAAAGCGACCGTTCTCTGACCCCAGCTTCAACATCTTTTGGTTGTACTACACAACCAAATCCCATTGAAACTAATAGGGACATAGAACTCAACACAAGGTATAAAGTTGGTCGCAGTGCCAGTTTTTATTGGCGTAACAAGGACAAGACAATCAGACACACTACAATCACACAGACACATAACATAAAGAAGGAACACACGACACACAGATAGAGAAAGTTACACAGAGCCTGCTTGGACCAGCCAAAAGGAAGATGTCCAAAAGCAGGAAAAGAAAAAAGGTGAATGGATAACCTACCTACGTGAGAGTAAGGTGTGAGAGTAGGCAGGGTGCTGACAGAGAGGCCAGGCTTAAGAAAGAGATGAGTGAGCAAGGGCTGGGGCAAACCGAGAATAGGTCTCAGGAGGGGGCCTCATGTAGACAGTGCCGCCTGGGTTGCAGCCCCAGCCCGGAGTGAATGAGATGAATAAAGAGAGGAATCCAACCCCAACGCGGCTAGAAGGGACTTGAGCCAAGAATTATACAGCTCATACGTGAGGTCGAGACCAGAAGAAAGACGAAAGAGAGGGTCCCGGGGGCCCTTAGGGAAAGATGAAAGAAAATGAGACATGATACATACCGCACAGACGGGCCTCCCCGAGCGTCCTACGTGGACTACAAAGCCATGGGGGGCCGTCTTGGAGGAGTGGACCGTAAACTGGAGAGTGGGGGAACCGAGATAAGCTGAAAAGGAAACATCAGATCTAACTGGGCTACGCCCCTGAGGAATATCAACGCAGAGTTCCGACGCACGGAGACAAGCATAGAATTGAAGCGAGGCGGCCGCCCCGAAGAGAAGGTCATCATGAGTGAAACGAAGGAGTGAAAACATCCTAGCAAGAAGATCATATGAAATGGGGGTGGCCTGACGGGGTGGGGGGTGGGCTCTGGAAACTGCCTTCAATGCCAACTGGACCCTAGGGGTCCAGAGCTCCGGCTCCGGGAACCCTAAAGAAACCACCCACGCCCTCAGGCCAGACACATAGCCCCTGATTGTAGAGGGGGCAAGGCGCTGGATATCTAGGAAGCCAACGAACCTAAGGATGTTAGATTCAGACAGAGGGAGGGGAGAGAGAGAATGAGATGAGCAAAATGAAATGAAGCGCCTCACCGCGGACGAGTAGGCAGCCTTACTCTTCGGGGCCCAGCCAGCTGCGAGAAGACGAGAGACATGGCCGTCCAGTCCTGAAAGAGAAGGAAACAATGGCTAATCTAAGAAGCACCCATAAAATGTTGAGCTGGCCAGGTCATGTGAGGGGACGCATCAGGGTTCCGTACCCTGAACTCACGGACCCGGCCACGGCTCAGATCGTCAGCATCAACGTTATCTTTCGTATTTATGTACACAACCGCAACAGACAAGCTGAACTCTTCAACCAACAGGCACCACTGCCTGATAAAAAACATTAACTCAGCCACAGGGGAGTACAAGCTATTCAACAGATGACAAACGACCATATTGTCGACGTGAAAAATCACCGTTCGACCTTGAAGAAGTGGGGCCCAGGTAGCCAACGCAGACACGGCCGCGTGGAATTCCTTCCAATTGATGGACTGGGCGGCCATGTGATGAAACGAACCAGTATACGAAATGGAGAACCACTCCCTCCCACAGACACCAGCAAAAGCGGAGCCACTCGCGTCCGTGTAGACGTGAGCAGAGAGATCAGACCAGACAGGATTATAGAAGGCCGTGCCATTATGAGACTGAATACACGAGGACCACCACTCAAGATCCTGGCACGCCTCAGAGGAAAGCTTGATAGTGTGATGTAAAGAAGAGACCGACTTTGAGGCGGCAAGAAGCCTCCCAAGGAACGCTTTACCTGTCCTAACTACTCTGGAGGCGAAAGAGAGCTTGCCAATAACACTTAAGAGTCTTCTCTTAGAGAGCTTACGGAGTTGAAGCCAGGTGGCGACCTCGTCCTTCAGTTCTTGAAGCCTGGTGGGAGAGATGCGAAGCTCCTGCCTGTCAGAATCAATAACTATCCCCAGGAATTCGGTGACTGTGGAGGGGGTGGTGACCTTCGATGGCTGTACAGAGAAACCAGCAGAGCGACAAGTATGGACCATAATCTGGAGTGAATGAAGGCACTCCTCGTAAGAAGGGGCCAGAACTATAAAATCATCAACATAGCGGACTATGGCCTCAGTGGCCCTGTTGAGAACCATGAATTTCTTAAGAGCTGAAGCGAACACGTCAAACAGAAAAGGTGAAGATCTAAGGCCAAAATTAAGTACCTTCGAGAAGTAGAACCACGAACGCCCAGCGGAGTCAGGCCAAGCCAGACCCAGGAGATGCCAGTCGTCCGGATGGACAAAGATGTGCTTGTACGCATCCTGAAGGTCCAGCTTGGCCATGTAGACAGGATCCGAACCAAAACTTCTGCAAATAGAGACTGCATCATCAACCGAAGCGTACGATAAAGAGAAATCATCCTGATTGATGAGAGAGTTGGTAGAGGAATGGGTCGGAAAGGAGAGATCATGGATCACACGGACCTTGTGAGAGTCCCTCTTGGGGAAGGCCCCCAGCGGAGAAACAATACTAACATCGAACGGAGGGGACCTAAAGGGACCGTACAAGCGACCCGCAGCTAAATCAGAGGCAATAATAGAAGATACCTGGTGGCGATGCTCCAAGCTCGATGGCCAATTAGGAGATATGACAGTGTTGAGAGCAGGGGGTCTACCAATCCTAACGCCGTCGCAAGCTGGGAGAGAATGGAGGCGGCAACCTCAGAAGAGTAAACTCGAGGAAGATTATCGGCCCAGTAGGAGACGTCAAGAGCTGGACGAAACTGGAGTTTTGTTGTAAGCTGCTCTACAGCCTGGTTTGCTACAGACAATCTGGGCATCTGGTCCCCCGCACCCTGCGCAGCAATGGTTTCTGTGGCAGCTGGATCCCCATCGGCACTGGTTGGACTGAAAGCGAAAGCAGATTTCATTTTTATCACCAAGGGGCTTCCGGGGCTGACTTTGGCCTTTGCTCCGAAAGGAGCGAGAAGACTTAGAAGAACATTCAGAGGTAAAGTGATCGACCGAGTGACACCTAGAACATTTGGTTTGGGCCTTTGCGGCACTAGAGTCGAAAATTGTAACGTACAATTCATGGTCTACTTGGGCAAAGTTGAAGGACCTAGACTGGGCAAGCCGCTGTCTGTGTCTGATGTCGTAGGCAAGAAGGTGATTAAATTTAAATTTGCCACACAAGCTGAGCATGAAGGCCCTGTACCGGGCCATCTGATAGTACACTGGGTACCCATAGACTTTAGTGAGGACCATCTCGTAGCTAACCCATGCTTCAAGCCATTTAATAATGGAATTAATGAGACGCTTACTACGAACAGTTTTAACCTGTACATTTCCAGAATTATCTATTGAAGATTTTAGCTCTTCTACATCATTCAAAGTACAGTCTAAAAACTCCTCCAAGTTGACACACTCACCCTGCACAGCGGCTGATACAGAGCGTTCCTGAAGGAATTCCAGGCCGACGTCAAGCTGAGGGTGGGGGTCGTTCGGTTGTCGTTGCGAGCGATAGGGGCCAGCTCCTGCTGGTTCGACCTCAGGGGGGAAGTAGCCTGGGGGTATCGGGGCAGACGAAGTGTGAACGTATTGGCCCCACTGGGCAGCGGGCTGGTGCGAGGCTTGGGGGGCGACGTATCCCATGCTGGCATGACTTGGGCCCGGTTGGGGCATGGAGTAAGGCATGGGGTCGGGGAGGTCATAGGAAACTCGAGAGGGCAGGGCACTCGTGGCCACTGCTGCTATGACCGGGGGGGGCACTATACGAACGAGCAGGCGAGGGTTGCTGTACACCACCATGAACGTAGGGGGGATGAGCGATGACATTCCCGGGGTTTTGGGGGCGAATCATCCCAGGTGGCGTATTATACGAGGGGGCAGTACTACTGACTTGCAACGGGTGTCTCCAGAAGTGATTGGGGAGGGCATGGCCTCCGAGGGAAGGAAAACCAGCAGCCGTTAACGGGGGGAAGCGCTCAGGATGGCTCGGAGACATTAACATGCCAGGTACAGTCTGAACAAAGGTCATACTAGAAGGAGCGCTGGCCACCGAGGAGACTATGGGGCCTGTAACTGAGTTAACAAGATGAGCATTCGGGGCTGAGCTGGCTATCGAGTTTGTTACAAGCACACTGGAGACATTCGTAGGGGAAGAACGAACACTTACAATGGGTGATGCTGAGTGAGGACGCTCCACGCTCCTTGGAGGAGTCCCTCTGTGCGACATGTCCTCGCGTTCGGACTCGAAGCCTGTTGTGTCGAGGACTTTGAAGATACCATGGTAGGGAGCCTTCGGTTGCTCCTGAGGGCGGTGGCTCTGGTGCAGGGCATGAGCTCCACCCATGGGGGCTTGGTTCTGCATCTGGAGGTCATGTTGGCTGCACACGCGGCACCAGTCGGACCTTCGTGACCTTTGCACGGTTGGCGGCAATACGCACACCTCCGAGTCCTGTTCCTTCCCATGGGTGGAGAGCCAGCACCTGAAAAAGCGAGTAAGTGTCAATATCAGCGAACACAAGGGGAGCACGAGGCTCCAATGTCAATGGCAGAATATACTGTCGACGAATCGGTCAAGATGAAAAAGGAATCAAGTAGACGACTGGGGAACGTGGAGTGGGCTACAAGGCCCAAGAATGAAAACGAGCTCACCAGATAGATGTGTACGATGAACCGTGGGAGCTCTCCCGCCACTGGGGTTGGTCCTCGCTGGGGCGAACGGTCTCGGCGACAGTCTCCACTCTCGGCGACAGCTTCCACTCCGAGCGACGCAGTCCCTCCAGATTCGTAGCTTGTAGCCTCCGTAGACCTCAACGATTCCACTGGGACACTTCAGGGGCTGTATGCCCGTGAACTGATCCGACCACCAACCTGGAGCCGGGAGCAAATGTCAATATCAGGATATACAGCTGGCCGACGCCGGCCAGAACAAGAGAAATCGACAAAATTCGAAGATGGCTTGGGCACAGTGTGGACTGGAAGTCACACAGAAGATAGAAACGAGCTCACCGTTTTTGTAGTGATGAGAGCTAGTGAGCTCTGACAATCGTGCACTAGGCCAGGTTAGTGTGGTGCCCTTCCCGCCAAAACTGAACGTGTCGACGAGTTGATCAAAGGAGTCAGGGAAGATGCTTGCCACCGTTGTCCCAGGTCCCGATGCTACAGCACATTCCCCTCCTAATTACCGGTCGCTCAAGACGATGTAGAAACGAACCAGTAAAATAGAATGCCACACTCCAAAGTAACGAATCCACTCCTCCAAGATAGTAAAGTCTATTAGCAGTGATGAGATGATGAGTAGCCTGGCCTCTCTGAGTGAATTTTTGAAGTGCAACCCCGGGAAAACTGGACAGGGAGTTTTATTGAACAGGGCGCATTCACACTTTGTATTGGTGATTTTTACAGTTTATTAAGCTCAGAATCAGACATAGAAACAGGGCCTGAAGAGCCAGGATACAGGGATCTACCACAACCAAGAACAACACACGGAGTGAGAAAACAGATAGACAAAGTGTCCAGAAAGGGGAGAAAGCTAGACCGAAAACCACAGCCAATTAGACCGACAAAGCGACCGTTCTCTGACCCCAGCTTCAACATCTTTTGGTTGTACTACACAACCAAATCCCAGTGAGTGTTGGTCCTACTGTGTGAGAGAGAACTTTGTAAAAAGTAAAGGAATTGTTGAAAATGCGGGAATATAAGCAGTGTTCTGTACAACTGCTGCTGCAAAGGTGAAAGTCATGGTTTTAGATGGTTAAGTGAAATATTCTGTTTTTGGTGAGTGGCCATTTGATCCATTATGATAAATCATGGTACTTGGATGAATACAATCAAGGCATTTTGAGGCTAACTGATTGCTGAATTGCACTTCAACTGCCAGAGTGAGCTTTCAATGGTCAACTCAATAGCACTTGACTGAATGGGGTTAAATAGTTGAAAAGGTGTGAAAAGGAAGAAGCAAGAAGAGTCTGAATTGCAATCAGATGAATTGATGCTATACTGACCACTTTTAAAGACTTGCAAGGATTGGTAATTGCTGTCTGTCTATGCACGTGAATGACAGCATGAAACGGCGCGAAAATGCTGGATCCTCCTGGATCACAACAAAGCAGACGAAACGGAAGTAAGGTGACGAATGGATGGAATCAGCAGCAAGGGGAAAAATAGAAAATAATGGTGAATCGAGGAGGAAGGGGAAGCAGGAATGTATTCACATGCGTGCTCATCAGAAAGGTATGTGAAAAAAAGGAACAAATGTGCATATTTGATGGGGGAAGGGTTGGCAGGACTGTTGAAAGTGTTGGACAAAGGTGGACGAATGTGGCACTGGGGTTACAGCCTTATAGAAAATAGAAAATAATGGTGAATCGAGGAGGAAGGGGAAGCAGGAATGTATTCACATGTGTGCTCATCAGAAAGGTATGTGAAAAAAAGGAACAAATGTGCATATTTGATGGGGGAAGGGTTGGCAGGACTGTTGAAAGTGTTGGACAAAGGTGGACGAATGTGGCACTGGGGTTACAGCCTTATTTAGATAGATTTAGATAGATAGATGTTTGCTGTCTAAACCCAATTTACTGGTGCTACATATTTGCATGGTGGTGCATAATGGAATCTTGCTATGCTTGTACATAGGCTCAGTCCGGGCGGATAGATAGTTTCCGGGCCAGGACTCAGGCCATATTGCATGTACATGGATGAAATTTGGTAAACATATAGCTTTTATGGTCCATTGGTGCCTTTTGATGGTCTGCTTGATGGATATTTCATACTTTTTGAAATATTGAGAAAAAATATAGAAAATTAATTTTATCGTTTCCGGACTAGGACTCAGTCCCAATGGCAAGTGCATGGATGAAATTTGGTACACATTTAGCCTATATAGTCCAGTTGCGCCTTTTGATGATCTGATTGATGGATATCTGATTCCTTTTCAAATATTGAGAAATATGTCAAAAAATTATTTTTTCATTTATGGGCCAAAATTTGGCCACTTTTGCATGTACATGGATGAAATTTGTTACACATGTCACCTTTATGACATAGTTGTTCCTTATGTGGCTGTGATTCATGGATATTCTTTACTTTTTGCAATATTGGCAAAAAATATATAAATTATTATTTTTTGTTTCCGCCCCAATACTTGGCCAATATTGCACCACCATAGATGAAATTTTATTCAAATTACCCATATAATGCTTTAGTGCCTTCTGATTGTTTGATTGATAGGCATTTTCAATGCTTTTGGGAATATTGAGAAAAATTTACAAAAATACAAATAAATATATTTTTTCGTTTCCGACCCACAGCTTACATTTCTATTCATTGTATATGCCTGAAAGTGCTCCGTAACATACATAAATTAGGCAGTTAAGCTAGGCCTTTCCATGGTTTAGCATACACATTTAGGCCAAGACTGAGTACTATTGCATATATACCAACATACATTTTCGTTCACATCACTTTCATGGTGTAATTGTGACCTTTAATGGTGTTTTATTTGCTGAAGGTTTGCTGCTATGCAGCCTATGTCATAGTTTTAGTTAGATCTTGGATCAGTGAGAATGTTGACTCTTGCTTTTATGCTTGTGTAATTCTGAATATCATTTGACTGATTGAATGCGACGTTGAATTGAATTTTACCTACCTACCTAGTGCAATCTGCTAATCTTATTATATACATATAGTCATACACATGTGCTTTAAGCCTTTAACAGCTGTGCATGAAGAAAATATCTCAATCAGGTTATATTGGTTCAAGGCTGAGAGCTCTACTTTTATCATAATTTTTTCCCATCCAGTTACAAACAAAGTTGACACATAGGAGAAGTGTACCTTAATTGGACCAGTCTTAAATAGGACCACCACTGTTACAGCCTGCTTTTTGCATGCCAGACACTAAAATAGGTCTTTGTCATAACATCTACTCCCCTCACCATGCTTTGCCAATATCCCTGACGAAATATCCAAAAAGTGCAACCAAGCCACATTTTCTACTGAACTTTTCCAAAAGTTCTAATGTGCAATGTTAGAAACTTTGTCATAATATATTTGACAGCCATGTCTTCTACATCAAATAGTGACCAAATACTGTCCCATGGTTAGGAACTATTTGGGACACTATTTGTTAGATCTTTGGGTTGTCATGCTCTGCCATCTCTTCTACAACACAAGAGGGCACTCCAATGTACATCGAAGTGCATGCATGCCAGGGCATCCGAAGCCAAAGCCCCCTCTGCAGGATATTTTGGAACCAAAAATAGGACCCAGAGAATAATTGGCAGATGCCAAAGCACCATATGGTCTGCCAAAGCTCCATATGGTCAGCCAAAGCATCTGATGGAATGCCATCTGATGAAATAGGATCTGATGAAATATCCGAATAGCATCTTGGGAGATTTTTGACCTTTTCAAATATCCTCATAGTGCTATTTGGAATATCCAAAGTCTTTTGAAAAGCACTTTTGTATATTAGACACAATGGCAGTAGAGACATTGTCACAAGCAACCACCATATCTCCTTGCCAGGTGATGCATATAATTATTTAGGCTAGTGAGACATATGGTGGACAATGGAAATTCAAGAACACAAACTTCCACAGTTGGCACAGAAAGTTTCTTTGTGATAAATATATAAGATGTTGGAAGCTGTATAATTTTTATAACACAATATTTCGTGTAACAAAAATCCATGAAATTGGGTGGCAAGCTAGGAAGTCAAATATACAGCAATGACTGAAATAACAGGGCCACTCAACCAAATATTGGACCAGCGGTCCAATATATGGGGTGCTCATTAGTGGTCCAATTTAAGGGCCTCGTCAACTTATAGTTCTTGTGCATATTTTCAAAAAGGGCAGTACCATTTTCAAAAAGAGCAACACCATTCTATCTGCATGTAATCAGCTTGTGCAATAGAGAATGCCCACTCTAGGCATCTGGAGGATAAGTACTATCCATTTTATTATGTGCAGTGGTGCAACTAGGGGGCCTCGAGCGGGGGGGTCACCTGGGGGGCACGTGAATCTCTGGGGGGGCACCCGCTATACTAATTGTATATTTTAGCCAGACTTGGAAAGTTCATATGGGGGGGCACCTGGGGGGGGGGCACGGGTCCAATATCGGGGGCACGTGCCCATCGTGCCCCTCCCCTATAGGGACGCCACTGATTATGTGACAGTTATAAATTCTACTTCTCACAGATAAATGGAAAAGGGCAGTTTCACCTATATTAAAGACCTGTGTTTGTGATGTGCGCACCGTTATCGGACCCCTGCATATTAGACCACCTGTTTTCATAGTATTCCCATCAGCGCTGGTTACTGGGCTTAGAAGGCCGCACTAACCATAAGTATATATATGTGAGTATCTATCTAGTATATTGAACCAGTAGTTCCTATATTTGACTATTGGTTTATCAGTAATGACTGCAAACAGTTGGTCCAATATAAGTTCCACTGGTCCAATTTAAGGCACCCAGACAAAATCTTGTTTTGCATTGTACACACCATTTGGCAGATGTTGTAACCTCAATCTGGGCTAACACTGAGACCTTGGCAAGTTGGCCTGCCTCGTGTATTGGTCCTATAAGTAATTTCACTGGTATAATGTGTATGGGAAATAGAGCAATGATGATAGGTTGTCCAGTAAAGGTACACTTCCCCTACATGTATTTTGTCAGTTTTAAATGAAGGTTACCTCCCCAAATTCGTATAAAATCACACTTAATATATTTAATGGGTCAAAGGTATGCATGCTTGTGCCACACGCGAGTGTTCTATACTAATGTCACCTGGAGTTGATAGAGTATTATTACTTGTCTCTTGGAGTGGACATTTCGTGGCTAAATTACTAAGTAATGGCACAATCAGTACAACTTCGTTTTGATAAGAAGGTTGCCATAGTAACCGGTGGATCCAGTGGAATAGGAGAAGGCTGTGTCAGGGTTTTTGGTGAGTACAATTTCTTCAACTTGTAAGTGTCAATTTACAATGTCTTTACCCTCTCAATGTGTTGATGAGAAGCAAAACCTGTGCTATGCAATTTATGATGTAAACTTCAACAGAGTAGCATATCATATACAATTGTGTACTTAATTCGTTTCAAGTTTCAAGTTTTTCTGGATCAAGTCAGACATATATATGACAAAATTTTTTTCAGTCACATTTAGCCACAGGTATAAACTTTTGTTTTGTTTGCAGGATTAATTGTCCTCAGGTGTTTTTAGTATTAATTATGGCATGATTTTTTTTTGAAAGTTTTAGAGGTTAGATTCTATCCAATCTAAGAAACAGAATAAAGTACTTTACTTCACAAAACGTGTCAATACTTTTGCTTAACCACCGTTTGAAATGTGGAGAAAAAAAAACATGCTAAAAGAAGAAATAATTTAAAATCATTTAAAATCATGTGTCTTTGTTTGCAGTCAGAAACGGAGCAAAGGTTGTTTTCTGTGGATTAAACGGTATGTAGTCATTTGACCTTAATATGTACTGCACTCAGTTACACTCCTTTGTCCCTTGGTGTGTGTTGGGGTCATATCAATAGTTTAAACTAACTGAACTATTTTCAAGTACATGTAACATTTAATGTAATTGTATACATGTTTTTATGCAGAAAGGTCACTTAAAATTCGATCATTTATGATAAACAGATTATTGCTTCAAATGATTGATAAAACTTTGCTATGAGAGGTTGACCAGTAGTAATAATTTGTGAATTTTATTACAATTAGTGCATTGAGGTTCCAACATCATGATGATTAGCTAAAAAAATTTGAGTCAATTTTTATTTTAGTGCATTTTTCATAATAAGGTGATCATGATTGAGATAGAAGGCTTTTCTGTTGTTGATAATTGTAATACCTTTCATGAAAAGATCTATGGAATATAAATACTGTTGAAAAAAAAAAAAATCTGATGGGTGCAGAGATCAGTGTGCCCTAACAGGTGCCCTTATTGAATAAGAGTATATTTGAATGCAAAAAAGAAGTTCACATGGCACATGCAGGCAATATCCACTTCCACATCTGAAGAATAATTTTTCTTTTCAACTTCGTCCCAAAATTAGCTTTTCAAGAACATCAATGACATGGTATTGCTATGGCTTTTCTACAGGTGACGATGGACAAAAACTACAAGAGGAACTTAACCTTTCAGGACCTGGAGAATGTTTTTTCATGTTTTGTGATGTCACTAAAGAAGATCAAATCAAGGTTTTTCCTTTATTATCAGTGTTATGAGTAATTTTATCATGCATATAAACACTTATTAAAGCTGATCATCTTTGTTGAATGAGGTTAATTCAAGAATAATCGGACACACCAATGTGCATATCTACATTAAAGCAACTTTGTGACAACGTCACAATATTTGTGAAAACGTTACATAAAATCATTAGACAGAAATGATAATGTTACATTCAAGAAATGTCCAAGAAATGATATCAACTTGCAATGTTAAGACAACATTTCACAATGTTGTGAAAAGAGCTTGAGCAATGTCCTGTTCACATTGTGGCAATGTAATTTCTACCATACATTTCAATGTGACCTCCAATTAGCAACATTATACCATTCGACACCTCTGTCAGCCAATCACACGCCAGTATTACAGGGGAATAATTCCTATAATTCTTTGTTGTCAAGTTATCCTATCATGTTTGAGTGTTTGAGTTTTTTCTCACAGTATAAGCCAGTTATTCACCATGGGAGAGGGAATATGTGTTTATCAAACCTCCGTCTCAAGCCCTCGGGTGATAAATTACATATTCCTTCTCCCGTGGTGAATAACCTCTACTTGTGTTTACGTTGTGTGCCCCTTTGGGTTTGACCATCATTACAGACAGACAGACAGACAGACAGATATCATTTATTCTTGAAACAATGGTATACATACAATATGATAATGAATCATTTCTTTAGATTGGCAATATAACATTGTGACAGTGGAGACTTGCTGAAGGCAGATGCCGCTAATTGCAAGCCACCAGATATGGAAAAAATTAGTTTTTTATATAACCTTGACATAGCGCTATATGTGAATGTAGGGAGCATGGATCAAGAATCAAATTTAGTATTAGTATAAAAATTGAAATAGGTTGTATTAAAAAAAAAGAATAGAAAGAAAGATGGGAACGTGATTTGGAAATAGTAAGTAATTAACAAAATAAGGGATTGACTTGATGGAATATCTGTGCTGGTCAACTCGCTAGTGCACCATAATATATTGCTAAAAATTATACTGAATATAACCCAGCTACATAATCAACTAGCAAAAAAAAAAAAAAAAATTTTTTACAATTGGCAGATGTAACAATTTTGTATCTCACAAGTAGTGTTATAAGCACTGATGAATACCCTTTTAAGATAGAAGGATAGTCCATACAAGCTATGAGTATGTATTTTCTCTAAAGTTGAGGTGGGAGCTTTGTTAATTAAACCTGGTAATCTATTTTTGACAGAGCTTAAGGAATGTTGGTATCTTAACTTCGGTACTATGAATTGGTCATTTTGTCGGGTTTGGTATTGATGCAGGTCAGAATGTCGCAACATGGTGCTTTGCAGGAAATAGAGTGGGAGTTTCCTATGCACAAATTTGAAATAGAACTTCCATTCCTGTAGGGTGAGAATATCTGCAACTTTTAGTATTTTAAGTTTGTAATATAATGGGTCCGTGTGAGCATTATATCTGCTCTTGGTGATTAGTCTAATCGCCTTTTTCTGAATTTTTGTCACATTGCTGACTCGCTGACCCCATAGTAAAATACCATATAGGAGATGTGGCGAAATTAAAGAATTGTACAAAATTTGCAGAGTTTCACATGGTATATAGTGCTTTAACCTGCTTAGTATAGCAAGCACCTTGAGAAGTTTCTTCTCAACTTTTTCAACATGCGGTTTCCAGCTTATATTGCTATCAATGGTTATCCCTAGGAAGTCAAATGTTTCCACTCGTTCTATCTGGTCACCATCAATATGCAGTGCTACACGGGGGACTTCTTTGTTTATTGTATGAAATATCATAAATTTTGTTTTCAGGACATTGAGGGAAAGTTTGTTTGTTTTCAGCCAATTGTTTACCTTTCCAAGTTCATTATTAAGAAGTTGTTCATGAGCATGCAATGTGCTTTGGGATGGGGTAGATAAAGAGGCTATCAGAGTTGTATCATCAGCATAGGTTATAAATTTAAACATATTCGTGGATCTATCAAAGTCATTTAAATAGATAAGAAAGAAAAGAGGACCTAAAATTGAGCCTTGTGGTACCCCTGTATGTATAGTAAGTTGATCTGAATAAGCACCATCATATTCAACATACTGTTTGCGGTCTGTAAGGTATGATTTACACAGATCTAGAGCTTTTCCTTTGATTCCATAGTGTGACAGTTTGTACAATAGTAAATTGTGATCGAGTGTATCGAATGCCTTTGATAGATCCAAGAATATGTTGAGTGGAATTATATTATTTTCCATACAGTCTATTATTCTATCAATGTTTTCTAATGCAGCTAATTCAGTGTTATGACCATGCCTGAATCCATACTGGCTACTATATAGTATTTTTGGGATAATAGGTAATCATGAATTTGATTGGACATAACTTTCTCAAATACTTTTGAAAGGGCAGGCAGAACAGATATAGGTCGGTAATTTTCAATAAGTTTTTCATTGTCTTTTTTATATACAGGGACAATTTTTGCAATTTTCAACTTTTTAGGAAATTTGCCCTCCTTCAGAGCCTGGTTTATTATGGTTGTTAAGGGTTTAGTAATAATTTCCTTAATTTCTTTCAGAAATTTAACAGAAATACCATCCAAACCCATGCTTGTTTTTGATGGTAAATCACTTATAATTCGAAGAATTGATTTTTCATTGGTTGGCCGGAAAGAGAAATCTAGGGCAGCATTTGAATCATTCAAGAAATCTTTAAAGTTCAGATCAGTATTTGGAACTATTTTAGATGCAAGTGATGGCCCAATTTCATTGAAATAGGCATTGAAATGGTTAGCTATTTCTTGAGGGTTTGAGGTAGTTCGACCCTCTATAAGAAAGCTGTTTTTCGTTTCCTTTGTGTTTTTGCTTCTATTTATTATTTCTTTTATGTTCATCCAAGTTTTCTTAATATCCTTTTTGCATTTGTCAAATTTTTGGTGGTAATACTGAATTTTAGCTTGCTTTATGTTATCCTTCAGAATTTTGTTGTAAGTAGATAAGTTAATCTTAAGAGTTTCATGAAGGGGGGTATTAGCAGGTGTTTTCTTTAATTTCACATATAATTTGTCCCTAAATTTTATAGAATTGAGTATGCCACGTGTGATCCAATTATTTTTCTTATGCTTGTACTTATTAAAGCGAACATTCTTTTCCGTAAAGTGTTTTTCTTTTAGTTCTGTTAGAGCCCTGTCAAAAATAAAGTAATTATCTTCTGGGTCTGCGTCTGGTTGGCTGTTTAATCGTTCATGTAAGTTAAGGGCCTGTAGATCTAATTTAAAGCGTTCTATGGTTTCACTATCATGTTTTCTCACTTTAATGAATTTTGAGGTCCTGTTGTGTTTGGTGTGTACATAGTCAAGACTGATAAAATATGCTTGATGGTCTGAGATTTGACTGGTGAGAATACCACATAGGGTTTTAGAGAAGTTTTGCGACATCTTGCAGTATATGTTGTCTATAAGAGTAGCACTAGTACTAGATAGCCTAGTGGGTAGAGTAATTTTTGGAATATATCCAAGTGATAGCATCTGCTCGAAGAAATCATTTACTTTCGGTTTTTCAGACATTTTCAATAGATCTATATTAAAATCTCCAAAAAGTGTAACTTCTTTTCTATTGTCAAGGCGGCCCAAAAACTGTGATAACTCATTTATGAACAGGTCATAATCATAATTTGTTTCTCTTGGTAATCTGTATATGTTGCCAATCACTATTTTGGTAGAACGTTTTTCATCTAGTAGGACTTCCACAAATTGATGTTCCCAAGTGGAATAATTTTGAACTTCCAGTTGGATTGACTTATATTGATAGCATTTTTTAATATAGATTGCTAAGCCTCCATGCAAACTACTGGTTCTACATTTACTAACCAATTCATAACCAGATATGTTGAGTAGGGTAGTATCCATACTTTCACCTATCCATGTCTCTTGTAGACAAATTGCATCAAATTCATTACCGTTTTTACTAAGTGTTACTAATAACGCACAGAGCTGGTCAAATTTTGCATATAAGCTTTGACAATTTAGACTCAAGACCTTGAAGACATCCCCTCTAGCAGTAAGGGCATCCATCAGTGCTTCATTATTCATGTACCTAGATTGTTCAAATATCACAGGTTCTTCATCAATATTGTTTAGTGAATCTTTATCTATTTTTTCTAAAAGTGAGTTTCTTGCAATTCCACCATAGTTTCCCAAAATTTCATATTCGTCATTCACAACCATAATTGGAAGTTAGTGCGTTTAAAGTGTAATGATTTATTAGTTCCCATTTATATATATGAACCACAAAGTATTTTCTGTCCATAAGTAGTGTAAGAAGTGCAAGAAATTCACTATAGGGTGCGAACATATGCTTAGGCATGATGAGTTTATGGTAATGAGTTTGTTTCATGGAATACATACTAAGGATGAGGTTACTTTATGAAATTAAAGACATAAAACACATGCTATTTTGTCTTGCATAGGGAGAGTCATTTCGGGAGAAGGCAAGTAACTGATCAGTTTAAACAATAAGAAAAAGAAAACGAACAACAACAAAAAACTGTTTAAAAAAAAATGATAATAATATTAATAAGAAGGAGAAGAAATGAATAGAGAGCATGATGAAGAAGATGAAAACAACAACAACGACAACAGCAAAATATATGTACAGAAGTGATTGGTAGGCTTGATGAGTTTATAAAATGATGATGATTAAAAAAATTAAATATTACCAGATTGTCATTAAATTTTTGTTGAGAAAAGTGTAACAAAATTTAGAAATTAATGTAATTACCCATTACTCTGGGATTGCCTTACAGTTCCAGATTTAAGACGTTTATATAATACAACAGAATTAGTGCCGCTATATATGAATGTTGTATAGTCAGGTGCACATGGATATACATTTTTTGTGCATCATATGAGCTCCTCAAAGCAAATTGTCACACAAAGAAAACACAATAATTCCATTGTGGGAGTTGCAACGGATATCACAGTTTTCTATGGACGAAATCTTGTTCTCTGAATGGTCCACACAGTAAGTGTGACCTTTTTGTATATTGTATATTTGACAGAAAGGTCATGATTTAAACGTAGACCTACACCAAAATAATTCAAAGAATTGGATAACATCCAGAAAAAAAAAGCAAAATTGTAAGTTTTCATGACATTTATTACGTACTATCTTACATTATTTCCAAGTATGTCAGTTACAAATTTGGATGTTACTTCAGACCAGGAGCTGTATTTCAGCTTCGTATTTATGAAGGAAGTATTCAATCGTCTGTCTCGGTGCTGTTGCGTTATATAGACACAGTCTGATTCTCTCAACTTTTTTGTCCGCATATTTTTGTTATTAGATTCATGTCTGCATGTCTGACTCGACAGACTGAACAATTTGTGAAGTCTGAGCTTTGACAGCAGTAAATTTTGAATAGCGTATTCACTTGGCTATAAACTAACTCTTGTTTTGCTCTTTTTTTACATAGTTCTGTCTGAATTTCAATTATTACTTTATCAGACATGGGTGTGGTTCCCAAACCAGTGATATGACTCTACAGTCCAAGTTTTCATGTCCATGGGCGTTTCTCATGTTATTTTATCCAGTTAAAAGTGTGGCTTGAACTTGGCATGTGCAATACAGTGTCACCTGTAAGTAAGTGAATAGGTGATGTTTTGCCATTGGGCCAATGCTAAATTTCAACTGCTTGTGGAAGCACTAATTCTCATTAAATTTTAATGACAAAAAAACAGATGAGGTCATAAAAGATAATACTTGAGCCATGTGCAATGCAAATATTTTTTGCTCTACCAACACTCTACAGTTATGCATGGCATGTTTAAACAGCGTGGCAGCACTGTTCATGCTGTACATAACTTCCTGTTTCATCAAAACATTGGCTTGGAGAAAGCACATGTTTCAGAAAAAGTCAACTCCAATAGAATCAAATTGCTGTCAGCTATAGAAAACCACTTAGAAGTGTGTATGCAGTCACTGTGGACCAAACCTGTGCAAAGTGTAACCTTGAAACATCTCTCATATTTGACTAACAGCCTCCAAAATTTCAGTGTGAGTTTGCAAAAAATTCTGTGTTGACGTGGTCATAGGAGAATCTGGTCTTACCTTTCTCGCAAATAAGTATCCTACGATTTGTCTTGCCAGCCATTCCAAATAATAGATATCCCATGCAATATAGCTATAGTCCGTGAGAAATTCCATGCACATAAATGGATGCTCAAATGTTTCAATTATCATTTCTTGGGCAAAATGTCCCTGTGACTTTGACATATTCCTTTGCTCTGACAGTGCCTTGAGGGGCCCTGTTAGAAAATAGCAAGCTGGGTAATCTTGTTTAGCATTGTTTGGCATTGACTGTTTGTTGTAATCACCTGTTTGGAACCTCAGTTCAGTGAATTGTACCAATTCGACTGTGAATTCCATATGTGTGGTTGTGGGACCATGGTATGGGTCAAATTTTTGATAAGTAAGAGAAAATCCCCTCCCCGCTAGCGCTGAAATGGAACTGGCGTTGTGTTTCACTTACTCTTATATAATTATATCGTTTTATTGACATTTTCTATATCAAACAAATACATTTGTCAGTAGAAAACAAGGAAATCTAAAACTACTCTGCATCTACATCTACACACAATACATAATACAGGAAAATACAATACAATTTTTTAAGACATCAGTTTACAGTTAATTGAATATTGAATATCGGTCCCAGTTCTAATTGTTAATGTAAAAAAGTCAGTAAAATGTAGGTAAACTCAAATTATAAATTGTTCATGTATCGAGAGTTTGTCCAAGATCGAAATTGTTTAACAGGTATTCAAGTGTCTTTTTAGTCACTGTGATTTTTGTCGAGAGCTGAAAAACACGCCATACAATGGCTGCATGATCAACCCTGATTAGTGTGCCATGTTTTTTTCAACTGCCACAGTGCTCTTGTGAAGTCAGTATCAGCATAATGATTTCACAGTTGGTATATTCACAGTTTCAGCTGTGTCACTTGGAACCCATACTGATCACACCATTACAAATTCACACATAAACGGTTAGATTGTTGCTCAATATTGATTATTCAGTTTGATGTTTTGAATAAATCCAAAAGTAACAATATCTAGCTATATATAATGCATGGATTTTGTGTATAACTGCTATCAGTTTTAGCACTTTTACAACAAAACAATTCATTCACTCTCACATTCATTTGTTGGCCTGAGAGATTATCATGTGCTGCTCTGTCTTGGCAAAAATAATATACTTAGGAACCATTCAGAATTTAAGACCTAAGGGGCGGGGGAGTTTTGCTTGGGGGCATCCTTATCACTGATTTCCAATAATATTTATTTGATGATCGAATTCTTAGCCTCCTTGTCTGGCCTTTTCCAAAATTTTTGGGGAGCAACTAACCTCCCCCCTCCCAATTTCCCGTCCTTTGGTATGTCCATGCAACACCGCCACAATCACTTCCGAAAAATCTCCACATCATCCCCATTCCAGTCATCAATTCTGAACAGTTTCTTTGGCAAAGATCTCACCTAAAAGGCTGAAAAGCCACAAGGTGCTGCCCTCAAGGAGAAATTTCA
Organism: Platynereis dumerilii; assembly: GCA_026936325.1. Classification (NCBI taxonomy): domain Eukaryota; kingdom Metazoa; phylum Annelida; class Polychaeta; order Phyllodocida; family Nereididae; genus Platynereis; species Platynereis dumerilii. Next base: position 68,872,918 of record JAPTHN010000005.1, on the reverse strand, counting down.
CAACAGGACACCATGAATGTCCATGATGGATCAAGCAAGTGGCTCAAACATATCAGTTTCACCTGCTCTAACTGAATCAAACAACCATACAAATGAATGCAGATTAATCAATTGTCATTCACACTTAGCCCATAAGCCGACTTGTTGGTAACAGTTGGAATCAACACTCAAGCTTGGAGTGCCAATAGTGATGTCAGTATTGCAATACTGACATCATCTGGGCATATATTCACATGGAACATGCACTGTAAATTTTGAATTTTGACTTAGCTTAACTGATTGAGTGAGATGGTTGCACAATTCCTTTGAGCCAAGATAGCTCGTTGTTTGCAAGTTATAACAACATAAAGGTTATCATAACTCAAAATGGCAAGCTATCATGGCTCAAACAAATTGTGCAACCATCTCACTCAATCATTTGAGCTAACTCAAAATTTCAAATTTTACAGTGTGGCACACTTATACGAGATCTGTAATAACCCATATGCATCTCCAGGGGTGCCGGAACAGGGGGGGCAGGGGGTGCAATTGCCCCTCCTGCCCTTGTCCAGGGGGGGCAGGGGGGCAAGGGTGCCCTTTAGATCTTGCAGAAAAAAAACATTATTAGGCGTTATTTTACTAATTTTAGGCACAAATTAGTTAATATATATTCGAAATTATTAGTGACTCACTATCTAAATATTGTCACGCGAATACGATTTGCCCTTTTTCATCTCACCGCCCCTGCCGCCCGCAATTCCTTCCGGCACCCCTGTGCATCTCAGAGGGCAGCAAAGAAAAATGGCATCCATTTGTAATCAACATACCTGAAGTGTTGTCCATTTATACCCAATCTGTTTTCATCTCATTGGATGAGAGTTCATGCTTCCGGAAACAGTTTGGTCGAGGTTGTTTGTCAATAAATTAATGGCAAATAATCGCACATTTCACTTACTTACAGATGGCACTCTGTTATATTTCAGGAACTGGTGTCAACAGCTGTAACAAAGTATGGACGGATAGACTGTTTAATCAACAATGCAGGCTGGCGTGAGTTTGGATAATTTTTACGAACCTTGTCGTTGTGTATTACAGTAGTACAGTGTATGTGGACAAAAGAAATGTTAGATCAATGGCATCCCTATGGGGGGGGGGGGGCACAAGGGGCCACGTGCCGCTCATATTGGACCTGTGCCCCCCAGATGCCCCCCATATGAACTTTACAATTCTGGCTAAAATTCACAATTAGCATAGTGGGTGCCCCCCCCCAGAGAATTGCGTGCCCCTCGCAGGTGACCCCCCGCTCAGGACCCCCAGTTATGCCAAGTGCTGCGTTAGATGTTCTCTGTGTGAAACATAAACATATATTAAAAAAATATCAGTGCGATGCAACCAAGGACGTTGTCCATCATGATCTATTCTATGATTCGATTAAAAAATTTGCAAAATATTCGCCTAATGTTACTTGAAACCCCCAGGGTTGCGCACCCCCAAGGACAGAAGACTGGACAATAACGTTGGATCTACCACATGTTTATTATACGCAGAACGATGCTGGTAAATCTACAAATAATGCAAAAAGAAAGTATGAGCCCAAAAATAACATAGTTTGACATTATGTGAATAATAAAGATATGAACTAAACAACATATTAAGCTAGCCTGATAGATAAAACACAGCTAAAAGGTATTAAGTTCCCAATAGTTATTTTGACTACATGAAACATATATACAAATGAGCAATCAAAGAACTACTTTTCAAGAATGTACAAAAAACACAAGATTCTGTGGGCACAGTAAAAATGTCTTCTGGCTCAGGAATCACACAAATTCAATCCTTGAAATATGAACAATTTCTCGATGTAATTAATCCTTGCATTGGCAATGAACATATCCCTGAATTTCCATGAAGTATATCCTTGCATTTGTTAAACCATGTTAAACCTTGTTACACCATGAGTGTCTTTCAACCATATGACCAATATTTCTCTGCCAAGCAGAGGAAGTTTTTCTAATTATTCAGTTTTAGAGTGATATCAACATTCAAAAGAGAGGTAGGTGACACATGTGTTGAATATAAAACTGTGACAATTACATGAGTACACAACAATTAAACAGAATTAAACAATAGCTTCAGTGAAAGGAATTGATTGTGGAAAATTAATAGAAATAAATATGCAAGATATTTTTTACTCCAAGCTGGAGTTAACACCCAGATCTCCATTTTTAAAGGTTTTTTTTTCCCCAAGTGAACAACAGTGCCTGTAGGATGCCTTTTTACAGCCTATTTCATAACTCTAAACAATGTGCCTGAATGTGAATTTTGGTCGTGGTAAGGGGCAGAATGATGTCTTTTGATGTGACTTTTCCCTATAGAATTCATGTCCTAGAAAAACGCATTCAGGTTGATTAAAGTCTACAATTATGAAAACGGCTGTAATATAAGTCTGTCACTTTGATATAGAAAAATGAGGACCAGTTCATGGTGAAAATGCACTTCATGACTCATGATGTCCGATGAAGTGTCATCTTCTCTAATTTCATACCTTCAACATGGGAAACATAGAGGCTATTCGATCAGTCATGATCAATGGAAGGCCATTTGACCTGTCATAACTGATTTTAGAGTGAAAACCAGATGCATAATCCTTTCGTTTGGCTGTCATCAACAAGCAAACAAGTCTCCTGTAATCGAATTAACATTGAAAGTATTGGGTATGATCATGATATAGTCAAATCATCAGTATGATGACCCACAAAGTGCCATTTTCAAAGTGCAACAGTCCGCTCATTTTCTATATCAAAGTGACAGAGTGTAAGGTGAAATAAGTGATAATGTGAAATTTTTTTCATTGAAGTTCAATGAGCAATATTTGTTATAATATCATGTGCATTTATTTATTTTTGACAGATCCCCCTTCTTCGACCATTGATGACTTCTCAGCAAAGGATTTTCGAGACTTATTTGAACTAAATGTTATGGCCTATTTTCTAACTGCCAAGGTATTCATATACGAATCTGAAGAATGTATTGAATGTTCAATAAATAACTTTAAAATCTAAGATGCATAGGGGAGAGTGAGGCCAGTTGAACCGGCAGGCCAGTTGAACCACCCTTGATTTTTCACCCGGTGGAGCAGGCATGGAAATATACATACAACCTTGTGTTAGGCCTTATTAGGCTAATCTATTCCATGTAGATCTTTTGGCTCTGAGACACATGGTTATGAAACTATCACACTTTTTTTGTTTTTAGCATGAAAAACTGAGTTTGTCACATTGAAATTGGAGCTTTCATAGCATTTAAAATACCTGGTCTGCAGGGATGTCATATCATCATAAGATAATGGATTATGTGTAGATGGAAACCCACCTCCTTAAAATGGCTTCCTACAAAAAGAGTGCAGCCAGGCTGTATATAGATACATGAGGTCCAGGTGGGGCAGTTGAACCGGGGGAGTTTATGGCAATTTATTAATTTTTTTAAAATCAAATTTTTAACAAAATACACTTACAATGAGAGGTACTATTCAGTAAAACAGTTTTTTGTAATAGACCCATTACAATGGATTAAAATAAATAAATAAATTTATTGTTAATGTTTAACCGTCGACTGGTTCAGCTGGCCCCAGGCTATTCTTTGAACAGAAAGAAATATGTGAGACATGTCAAATTTTGCCAAAACATGCTATGGTCCTAGCTGAACTTGTTAGCAAAAATGAAGGACTGCAGCCCCACACTTCACTCATCATCCTTCCAATGGTTCAACTGGCCCCAATGGATTGTTCAACTGGCCCCACGGGTAGGGCCAGTTGAACCAATTTTTTTATATTTTTTGGAGGCTCATGTGTCGGCCGTGGTAAGATATACGCCAAAGTCTAAAGTTGGGATGTTTAGACAACTGTTCAAACTAACTTTTCCATCTTTGTTCTCCTTGGAAGCTGTAAAGGTACGCACACAGGAGAGCAATTTCGAAAATTTGGTTCAACTGGCCCCGCTCTCCCCTACATGTGTGTATAAATTAGCCTCTGATCACACATCGTTCAATTTATTTGTCAAAGGCCACCTACAATCCTCAAGGCCAAAGCAAAATGCATGGATTTTTAAAATAGACTTGACCATTCAAGTACAGTGCGTAAATAAGCTCAATCATACGTATAATATGACCATGCTTTGACATACCTGAACTTAAAATATTCATGACTATATATATATGATGCAATTTAACACCCTTGTTCAGATTTGTATGCACTGCATTATATTATTTGCTTTGTGATTGCAGTGGTACCTGCGTTTTAAGACCCCCTGGGCCCTGTTATAAGACCTACTTGCCTTAAGCGACCATCTTCCTCAAGCTCTTAAGTAGTATTTTAGTGCATTTTTCGCCCCGATGAGAGACCGCACCCCATGAGAGACCGCTTCATTACTGCAAAAGGGACAGTCTTAAAATGCAGGGACCACTGTAAAAAATGTGTATTGAATAGAATTGATGTTCTGCAAATTATATGAGTCTAAGAGTCTTGGCTTCTTGTTCATTGCAGTATGCCTTACCCCACCTGAGGCAAACCAGAGGCAGCATAATTAACAATTCCAGTTTGGTGAACACCCTGGGCCAGGCTGGTGCTGTTACTTATTGTTCTACAAAGGTAAATCGACACATACATCAATGTAGATATTAGATAGATAGATATTAGATATGAGGTACTATTATTCTGCAGAGCAATTAAGTAGGCGGTTAACATCAACAATCTCTCAAGCTAACTGATGGTATAATAGGGTGCCATTGAAATGCCAACTTTGGAAATGTCAAGGTCTTACCCCCTGAACTTTTTCCTTTTGGTCTTGAGACAAACTGTGCCAAATTTTAGTAAAATTATTCTGATATTTAGAGGTTGCGCAATGGCACTGAAGGTTATAATGTAAATCAACGGGGTTCGGAGTCAAACATCAACTTAAGAGTCCCAGCAGATACACCAAAATGAAAATCTATTGGAATTATTGTTTTAGGACACTAATAATGTCCTTCCATCAAAACAATCTTGTTTCCGCAGAAATAATAATGACTAGGGCTTATACGGCAGCTGTTTTGAAAAATGGCTGCCAAGACCAATTTCACCAATTATTCCTACTTTTTAAAATTGTCGTAAGAACGCCATATTTTTAAATGAAATTATGCTTTTATGTATATTAAACACAATTAATGCGTCTTTGCCACTTTGAATAAAAATGTTATAAGGCCAGTCAGTTAGAGCCTAAAATGTAGGCAAAATATGGTTTCAGCAGCCATTATTCAAAATGGCTGCCATATGAAGCCTCTGGAATAACACTGGTCAATGAAAAATGGAATTTCGATAAAGGACTCTATTTGGATTCCAAACTCAGTAATTCCAATAAATAATTTTTGCTGGGTGAAACATGCATTCACAAAATTTTTGCCTTTTTGCTTGGATCTATAAAGGTTTCACTGAAGAAAATGCTTGTAAGTCAATGGTCCATGATGTGTCAACTGGCACTTCCATTGGGGCTATTATTAAGAAGTTGCCTGAGAGATGTCTTCAAGAAAACATGTTGTCAACCAAAAATATTCACATAATATATATTATGATATGCACTTAACCGAATAAATAAAATCTAATTTTATAGTTAAGTCTTTCAATGATATTACAGGAATTATTGTCTGTAGGTATCTTTGGGTGTGACAGATTACTCTGCCAGGCTGCAATGACGCAAACACCAGACTTTGTGTTGACAGACATTTTATGCAAGCAGGCAATCAAAATTCCATAAATGCCGTAAAATACCGTAAAATTCCGTAAAATACCGTGACACCTCAATAATACAGAATACATATAATGAGAAATGAGAAATGAGATGAGAAATAAGAAATGAGAAATGAAATACAAATAATTCTCAGAATGGCTTAAAGTGAATAATTGTGAAATAGATAGATACCTTTTTGTTGGCGTGAATGCATATGAAGAATCAGTTGTTAGCTCTTAGCTTGCTTAAGATGGAATGAAATTGAATAATGCGGAAACAGGAAAGTGGAAGAGGGGGTAAAAGCTGTGAAAGCTGTGAATGGCATGAATCAATAATAAGGTATGAAAACATGAAATCAGTTAGCAAACAACAAACAGTATTATATAGTATAGCATCTGCTACATTGGGTTTCTACATATTATATAGATTTGTCTACTAAATATTTTCCGTCTTCTTCTTTCAAGGGAGCTGTAAGCGCAATGACTCGGGCCTTGGCTGTCGATGAGTCCAAACATGGAGTACGAGTGAATGCGTAAGATATACAATTATACATATATCATTCTATCTAGGAAAGTTCATGAGTATCAAGCCAGCTTAAGAGCTCCTACTCGACCATTACATAAAATCACTTTTTTAAATTTATACGCTGCTGTTAATGCTAAGTTTGCACGTTACTGAGGTCTTTTGGTGTCGCGGGATGGTATTTCCTGGAAATTTGGATGATTTTGTGTCATCCCGCTGACAATTTTTGACATCTCGCCAACCTATTTTTTGCATCGCCCCTGTGGGACATCTGCAGCCTCGCCGGCAGTTTTTGACATCCCGCCGATGGTTATTGACATCCCACCGACGGCTTTTGACATCCCGACGGCTTTTGACATCCCGCCGACAGTTAGATCTTGCCCCACAGGCATTTAGATCTTGCCCCACCGATTTGCAATCTTATTCCGCCGATATAAGGTCTTATTCCGCCGTGATGTGCCTCTAATTAATTATATAATCGTTATATAATCGTTATGTGTCACCGGGTTAGCCATATTTTCCCTAGAAATCATCTAAAGCTGCCCCACAGAAATAAAAAATTCTCCGGTTCTTGCCATGAGAATGGGCCTTTACACATGGGATTGAGTGCATTTATGACAGACAGTGTGTGGCAGTGTTGTGTGGTTTCCACTAAATTTATAGACATGGGCCATCTAGCTGAAAACATACGAAATTAAGGCAAGACCTTTTTTTGTATTTTTTGTATTTACTGTCAGTCAGGCACTAGGGGAGAGTGGGGACTGATGGGCTGCTTGACAAATTATTGACCATGGAGGCAAATCTGCTTCAGATAAAGGATTCATACTGTGCACCCTATTAGCTTGTGTAATTCTCTTTAATATGATATAAGATTCATATAGAAGAAAGATTAGAAAACACATTTTCTGTCAAGAAAGATGGTGGCCCATGGGTCCCCAACCATTGGGACCGATGGGCAATCCCATGGGCTCCGATGGACCATGTTAATAACTTGACAAAGGGTGGATAAAGAATTCAAAATTTGTTTCCAATATGTTTTTGTTGATCCATCTGAGTGTATAGGACAATAAGAGATCGAAAGAAAATAGATATGCCCAGATTTTAAACTTGAAAAAAAGCTTAATTTTCACAAACATCATGAGTTACTTTTTTGTAGTTATATTCAATCTATTGAGATGACATTTTAGCAGTATACGAACAGATGCATTAAAAACTACATTGGAGAATTCCAAAACGATTGGTTAATTAGTCACTAAGAAAAAAAATTATTTGATATTTGGTCGATACAGAAGTTGGGCTTCCACTGTGATCATCAAAATCTTGTCTAATACCTTAAATTTGTTGATGAGTATTAAAAATTGAGAATTTTTTTTTTCTCCATCAGTGAATCATTTCTGTCAATCATTTAGATTTTTAGGGGAAAAGTAAAATTTTCCAATGATACTGTACTAGTATGCCACATGCAGGAGAAATCTTGAACCAAACAGTAAAATTCATCAATAACTCTCTATTAGCTTATATTTTGGTGAAAATTTAACTCACACTCAATATTGCGTCAGTGTCTATAATGGGGTTCTTATGTTTAATATATCCCAAATACTACCTAGATTGAAAATTTGTGGTCATGGATATTTTAAATTTCCACCATTTTGTGTTTGAAGCCATTACTTAGGCAAATCTATCACTGTAAATTCGAGGGCATTCATTTAAGTCAAAAATTATCATTTAAAGATGCGAGCTGAAGCTCCATTGTACTTTTTCCCATAAACGACTTTAATATCCAGCCCCATGCCAATACGCCACCTATAGAAAATCTCAAGAAATAGTGGCCCATCGGTCCCCATGTTGGGTGGCCCATCGGTCCCCAAAAGCTTTCTGAACAGTTAAACCCCTCTTTTTTGGTGAAATATGGTTCTTGTTCCTAAAATTCAATGTGTAAATTGTCACCAATATATAGGACAAATCATCATAGAAAATATATTGCATTGAGTCTACACACTTTTGAGATATAAAACTTTTTATGAATCAGAAAAAACATTTTTGATGTTGAAAATTTCATTTTGCCTCCTACACGCTTGTGCTATCACTTATTGATCAGTGGTCGATATGGTATTCATAGATGTCATAAGCAATACTAAAAATGCAAATTAGATGTTATGAATTTTTTTTTATGTGGAGTTAAGAGGATGGCTCATCGGTCCCCTTGGCCCGTCAGTCCCCATGTTCCCCTATACAATGCAGGCACGAAATTCATGGTGAGCCTTCGACAATGATACAGCTCAGGGCAGCCATAGTAGTAGGCAGAGACAATGTTACAGCAGAAGTAGAAGGTTAGGTTAATAGCAGGTTTGGAGGGTAATTTTCAAATTTATAATTGGTATTAAAGTTGAATCCCACAGAGTACAGCTACTCCACCTATTGTACTCCATGTAACTAAACTGTTCAACAAAAATATCCCAGCTGGTGGCTCCCCCACTTGGTCAAATTGTTCATATGCATTGGAAAAGCCACAGATTTTTGAAAACAGGGGTAGGCTCACTCGAAGGCTGCTGGCTTAACCAGGAATAATGGCACTAAACTATAAATACACACATTTTGGGTCGATATACAGGCCTATAATTCAATTCAACTTTCATAAAAATCGGAGAAGGAATCTTTGAGATATTCAAGTTTTTCTTACGAGCGACTTATTTTTGTTGAACTGTTTTTCATAATTTTATCATATTGTACACCACGTAACTCTCAAAAGACATTGGTAACCCCCCTTCAAAAACTTGTTTTTCGATAAAGTGTATTTTCTGCTATATTCCTTTAATTTTTCATAAATATCTCTTGGATATTGTTCGAGTGACGCTGCTTTTCATTATAAATGCCACACTTTTTTAGTATTTTCTTGTATGTTTTAACGTAATGACATAAGACTTTGAAAAGGTCATAGTTCGAAAATTATGTTGGATAGCCCACCTATTTTTTTTTACTTTGGAAAGCTTTGGTTTTGAAGAACTTCTTGGCAAAGTTTCATGAATATTTCATGGATTTTAGATTTCTTGACAATTGTGGGATTCAACTTTAAAGAGATGGAAAGAATAATAGGCCACTAGCGCTATAATGATAGAATACAAAATTCGGTCCAATTAAAGTTATAGTAGTGCAGTCAGTAGCAGTTTGTCGAAAACTTCTTTAATTCATTTTCAGATTTTCTCCTAGCAATGTGTGGACACCATTGTGGGATGCTATTGTCTCGAATTCAGAAGACAAAAATACAGTCCTGGAAAATGGGGCTGGTGCTCAGGTAAAAGAGTTGCAAGAAAGTTCACATCAAGGCTTTTTCAAATTGTAATTTGTCAGCTCCTGGCATCATGTCTCATGTGGTCTGTATCTCTAGGTTACGACAGGGTAACCATCAGGTCGCCAGGCACGGAGTTTAATTTTAGTAACTTATATATTGTCAAGTTTTAATGAGCAGTCTTGAATTAAAAAAAATATGGTGGGGTGTTTGTAAACATGTTGTTGTTTCATTTAAAAATTGTGCTCGAAAAATGTGATTATCATTTACTATGTTTGTAAACGGGTCAAAATTTGAAAACGGTGAAATTTCAGTCAGGGAAAAAGTTGATTTGAAAGCAGGTTGAAAGGAGCTCCTTTCGATTTATTTTGCTAGGTAAAACAATCACCTTTCATTGTACTTTGATGTCCAAGGGTCAGGAAGCACAGTTTTTATGTGCAGTGGAGGTAATACCAGGGTACTTACTGCTTTTAGGCGTCATTAGCATCACGCTGTAAAAACCCCCTATATTTCTCAAAATTAACACAATCGTACCACCTGCACTATTGCAGAGGTAGTATGAGGTACAGACAGAACAATCATATAATAAAAAGAGTACGGCTATCTGCCTGACAGCAACCATAATCAAAATAAGTGGCAAATAATTACATTTTTCATTTTTCCTACACTTCCATTAAGTTTTTTTTCAAACTACTTGATTTCAGCACACCAAACTCTATTTAGTTACTAAATTGTACACATGCCAATTGATTCCTGCGAAAAAAGATCCCGTGTAACCCTTTTTAAACTTCAAATCAAGCAATAAAAGCCCCAAAATTGGCTATTTTTCACCTGTGAATCGTGACGTTAATGACAAAATATGACGCTTGTGAAACTAATGGCTGGTAAATTACTCCTGAGCCTCTTAATTGTGCATATAGGTTAGTAATATATCATTAGTGCAAAAATTACTGGAAAAAATGTAAGAAATTTTATTGTTTTTATATGTATGCTGCACCCAGGAAGCTTACTGAAGTGGTATACTGCTGCAACTGTTTAAATAAATCAGGACTTCCAAAATGCATGGGACGTCACATTTGCCAATGACTAGTGTCACTTCCATTGGGATTTTAGAGTGATAGCGCCAAAATTGCCATTAGAATCACACATAGTTGATTAAAACCATGTTCGTTAATGACATGTGACGTTAATGAAAATTTTAAACGAATATTTCCTTGAACCAGTGAATACATTATGTGATGCCAATCTTGGCTTACATTAAGACTTGTGTACACCAAAGCAAGTTCCACAGTGATTTTTGTCCAGATATACATAGCAAAAATTAGCCAGGAGGGCGTTTGTTGATGACAAATCAAGGTAGGACAACTGACATTTTGGTATAAATAGTGTAACTATATTATGTGCAGTTTATGGACTTGCAGCTGATTCAGTCAGCTGCTAGGGTTCCTAAAGATCATTAAAATTGAAGTGGTATAAAAAAATGTTTGTCGGTTGATTTTTTATGAGAAAAATCAGTGGGTGTTATGTTAATGACATGAGATTGGAGACAAAGACACAAGAGCCCCCTGTTCTTGGGTAACAATATCAGTCAAGCCACTTGTTTTAGAATTTGAAAGGGTGCTGGTCAAGGTTCAATTTGAGGTGCAAATGAGGTGGATTAAGGTGACAAGTTAAATTATTTGAGGTGATTTGTGAAGGAAAATGCTAGTGGAGAGAGGCCATTTTCAGGGGGGTAGGGCACTTTCATTCAATTTTTGGAAGGGATAAAAGTTGTCTGCCATATATTTTCTGTGCCAAATTATTTGCTGATATGTTGCTCTAAAAGAAATGACCACCACGAACCTTGCATGTACATTCATGTCCGTGTGAGTTGCTCTAAGACACGGGAGACAAGAATTTCAGCTTTAACAAATTTTGACCCAAACACTGTGGAAGACTCCAAGCCTCCCTGAATATCTAATGAAGGTCTAAGGGACCGTTAATAATTTACAACTGGGGGTGGGTGTGTGAGAATTTTTCCTTTCACAGGCATTTCAAGGGGGGGGGGGGTACAATTTATTTAGCTATATGTCTATAGGGATATGAAATTTGAATAAAATGGTTCTGGGCTATCCTTTTCATAGATATACCCTAATGGTCCCCGGGTATCGATTTGCACATGTATGGCATTGTTGTGATAGTAATTTTCCTGTTAATTAATTGTTTTGCTAAATTCTAGTTGCTAGGACGATTTGGAACCATCGAAGAAGCTGGTCAATTGTGTCTATTTCTGGCAAATGAAGCAACATTCTGCACAGGGATTGACATTCCACTTTCCGGAGGAGCAGAACTGAATTACGGATTCAAATCACAAATCACCAATAATCCATATGGCTCATGGACATCTTGAAGATCTGAATACTCTTATTGCTTGATTTTTCAATTGTTGATGCATAAATGTAGATTTAGGTGTGCTTATATATTATTTAATATAATATTTACACAAGAATTTTCTGAACATTATTATTTTGTAACGTTTTATTAACCATGTTATTCAAATCATAAGCATTTTACATTTAGTGTCTGATGTTGGACTCAAGCAAACAAGATCCTGAGTTCTTTTTTTAATTTCAGAATAAAATGTTGTATTTGACACATGTATTGCTTTAATTTTTAGATTTGGGGGTTTTTCTGGTCTGTCACAGGTCATCAAGAAACCAATCTCTTTGGCACACTCACTATTGCGGTCACTCAGATGAAAGATTAATGAATCATTTATGGAAAATGAACCTTTGAATTTCATCGAATTCAGATGAATAGTCGTGAATATACTACCACAACTTCTAGGTCTTTAGGGGACACTTATTATTGTTGTTTGCAGATTGGCGTTTCAAACAGTTCCAAAATAAAATTTCAACTTGATCGAGGGATTCCACTGGCTTAAAAATGTTTTCTTTGTGTCAGTTATGGTTAATCAGTTGATTCAGTACTATCAACCAGCAACATAGACCTGTTTCAATAAGTATAGGTTGTTCACCAGGGGAGAGGGAATATGTGATTTATCACCCGAGGGCTTTAGCCTGAGGTGTGATAAACACATATTCCTGATCCCATGGTGAATAACTGGCTTATACCATGAGACACACTCAAACAGTCAAACACAACACTCAAACAGTCAAACATGAGAGGATAACTGGACAACAAAGAATATGGGAATCATTTCCCTGCAATACTGGCATGTGATTGGCTGACAGAGGTGTCGAGTGGTATAAACAAACTAATTAAATTACTTAAGGTACTACTCAAATTAGAAGATTAGGAGGCCAACAGAAAAATGCCAATGACATGGCAAAGCCAGTTTGCAAATTGAAGAATAAGAAATTTAATTTTTCAGGCCGATGGTCACTGTGGACCACCAATCTGCAAATACCTTTAAGGATGTATAAGTCTTATTCAACGAATCAGTTGACACTTTCATTAGTCCGTTTGTAAATGCTTTTCAACCAAGCTGACTTTTAACTTATCACTAGAAAGGATATATTCAAATGACCTGATTTAGGCCTATCTAGAAAAGGTTTGCGCATTCTATATAGAGCTGGAAGTTTTCCTCATACCATGTCTGCCGTTATCTATGATTGTAGAGTTCTTCTTTCGCTTCATCTTTGATAGCGTGCCTACCATATGATCTGCTATCTACATTAATTTTATTGCCATTACACAATAAAAAACTTACATTGACATTAGATAATGTTTTATTGCTCATTGTTTTGACAAATTTACATCAGTAATGCTGTAAAGTTATTCAATATACTAGATAGATAGTCAGATAAGTACAGAGTCAAAGCCTAGTTCTGGGTGCTCATGGTGGTTGACTGATGAAATGGGAGAGAGAAAAGGGGTCCTCAACATGTTAAAAATTTACCCCACATGAGGGATCTTACTTGCCCCACGAAGACAGTGATACAATGGGCCACCAATTTAACAACTCATCCAAACAACAGCCAGCTAGGATTTTGCTCATGAAGGTTAACTGAAAATTCCAGATTCCCCAACTGAGGTTTGAACCCATGCAGGCAAAGACCTTCAGCAGAGCCACTCAGCCACCCAGATGCCTAGTTTGTTTTTTTTTCTCAAGAAAAGTGTGATGAAAATATTTTAGTGTCAGAATTACATTCAAAATCATTTTGTTTGTCAGATGCCCACTCCCAGCGCAGCACAAGCTCAATTTGGACCAGATAATTTACAAAACTATCACATATGCCTACAGTTAAAGCATGACAACGCTCAACTGACAATTACTATTTGTGAAGGTGTGAAAAACTGAAGAAGTCTTTTTTGAAAATTACCTTTCTTATGTCCACATAAGTATCAACATCAACCGTGACAGCGATCCGATATATCTGGGCCACACATTACAGTCTGTCAACTTGATATGCAAAAAGAGTAGACTGTTGCACTGCAAAAAAAGGCACTTTGTGAGTCATCATACAGATGATCATGATTTGTCATGATCAATTCATATCCAATACTTTCAAAGTTAATTTGATTTTTAAAAGGAGACTAATCCCGCTTGTTGGTGAGAGGCATACGAAAGGATTATGCATCTAGTCTTAGTCAAATCAGCCTCTTCTCTACATTGAACATTGGAAACATAGAGGCTGTTGTGATGAGTCATGATCAAGAGAAGGCCATTTGGTTTGTCATAACTGGCTTAAGAGTAAAAGCCAGATGTGTAATCCTTTTGTTTGCCTGTCATCAACTAGTGGGATTAGTCTCCTTTAATCAAATCAATGCTGAAAATATTGGATATGATCATGACAAATCCTCTGTTTGGTGACTTACAAAGTGCCATTTTCACAGTTCAATAGTCCACACTATGTCCTCTATTTGCATATCAAATTGACAGGCTGTAAAAATTGACATACGATTGTTGATCTCACAAACTTGTGCAGGGCAAGTCGTATATATTGTATAATATTTTATTCAATTTTCCTGTTCTTTATTTTGAATTACATATTTTTAAATTGTTTTTTTATAGACCTCAATAAAACAATTTAGGTATTTTGTGTCATTGTACTTCCTGACTCATACCCATCCAACCATAGCACTTGTGGCCCACTTCAAACCTTCTTTGTCCCAGAAAGAAATGGTTTCACCACATTACGTGATAGATAATTTGTTTGCGATGTCTTTAATGGCCATTTAATCGTGTCAGTTTTTACGTGCACCTGCTATGACAGATAACACTAGGATAGAACCAACCTCTTCAAAGATAAGTTTAACCTACATTCATATCTTATCTGATTATTCAGAAGAACTAAAAAGAACGAGTGCCAGATTACGACATGTATTTCACATTTTTGACGGCACTGTTTGGATTACAAGGGGATATATATGGCTGTCTCCCATATGGTTAATTCCTCATTCCTGTTTCTGTTTTTCATCTTTAATCTAATTCCTGGCTCTGTCCAGCTGCAGTGGTACCGTGAGTTATAAATGTCGTCTGCTAGAAATGTATGAAGCCTTGTGACAGCATATCCCCCCCCATCATATGGGGTAACAACAAAATAACACTATGTTATTGACTTATTGGTGGGCAGTGATGAGGATATCTATAGGTTGGGAAAGTTTGAACAAGCGGGGATAAGTTGCGGGAAGGGAAGGCTATTTGGGGTATTTGAAGGTTAATGGTGGAAAATTGATAGGCAGAAGGGAATAATCTAATCTGTGCGTACATTTGGGGAATAAAAAAAATTAGCCGGAAAAGGGGGAGGGTATCCTGTTATGAGGCCAACAAGAGTTTCTATTCATAGTACTTTGAAAAGATGATTTACCTGATGCCACTTACATGTAGAACTAAGAAAATACATAATTTTGCAATTCTGGATCATATAAAGTTTTTGAAGTTTACGGTACAACCCAAAATAGAGTAAGACTACCACAGCAAGAAGGAAGAATCAGCCACTACATTAACCTTTCACACCTTTTGGCTACCCCCGAATCACTTCCGACCTTTACCTACTTGAAACTACCTTTTTAAAATTACATTAAAATTACATTTAAACAACACCAATTGAAACTCCATCACTCTCATTGTGCTTGATTTATTTGATATTGTCCACATTCGCTAAGTATGGGCTTAGGTTGTGATGAGGAGTCAAAGGTAGTCAGTCGTAACTCGACTCGTAAGGAGATTTGGAGTGGAGAGGAGAAAGGAGGGCAAAATAGGTAAACTGAGGACTTCTGACAGAAGAAGTTATCACTTTATTTTGGGTGTACTGTAGTTTCACATCCCGTCTCCTTCACCTTATCAAATAAATCTACTTAGAACTAGACGATTATCAACTGTCACCGTCAGGAACCAAGATTTATATGACCTTTGCCAAAATTCCTGTCAGCAACAATACATCATTATACTGTCACTTTGTGAACTACCATTAGCGACAGTAATTATTCATTTCACGCCAGTGATGTCGCGAAATATTCCTTTCTAAATCAAGCATCACTTTGTTAAGAAATACCCCCCACCAGGAATTATTTGTTTCAATGCTGCCCAAAAACGAATTTACTTATTTCACCAAAACTGAGCAAGAAATCATCTATTTTAAAAAAATCTTCAACCCCCCCCCCCCAGATGAAATGGTTGCCCCCTAACTGTATTGAAGGGCATGCTCTAAAAAATGTCGGGACAAAATTGGTTTTTTAGATTCAAAATGGTTTTTTGAAAAAACCAAATTTCAATGCAAAACCTTAAAAAAATCCATGTTGGTTTTTTGCATTGAAATTTGGTTTTTTGAATCTCAAAATCTAAAAAACCAATTTAGTCTGAAATTTTTTAGAGTGCAGTAGGTGAATCTGAGGGTTGATACGTGGTTCTATATTGATACCAGAGTCTCTACACCTGAAGCCAAAATTAATGAGTCCGTGTGACCAAACAAAAATTACATGAACATTTTAATCGGCCATAGAGTGATAAATTTTATCTTAATGTTGTTCTGAAGTAGAATCTGCAGTTTTTATGCTACTAAAAATCAATGTTTTTGCTGTCCTCACTAAACTATCTATAATTCCTGACACTATTTCAAAATGGTGGTGCTAGGTGCTATTGAAATGTGTCATGTTCATGGAGAGGTAGCTTTATGCTATCTGTATTTTGCATCACAAATAAAATAAAACTTTAAATATCAAATGATCCGAGACTGACGGTCGGCTAAGTGGAGCAGTTACTATACAGAAAAACAAGAAGTGCACAAAATGATCTTGTCACTGTGTACCATTTGCTCCATGCGAAGCGACCCTGTTAATTCCTAAAATCTCAAATTTTGGAACAGAAGCCAATTCAATTACAATATAACATAGCCAGTATGCTGTATTTAAGCATTAGGCATCCTGATGTGAAATTACAATCATTATATATTTAGTATGCAAAAGAGTTGGCAATTCTATTAAAAAAAGTACTAAAATTGAGTAAAGCTGCCTAATCTTCCAGAAAACTCATCTGATTGATTCCCATTTTTTTATGTGTATTACTTGTACTAAACTCAGCAACATTAAAAACGCACACATCTTTGAACAGGCAACTTTTAGCGCATCATGTCCAAAAACCAAGATCACAACCAATGCAAATTGGTCCAAAATTGATTGCATGTGAAGTCTGTCACAGCTCAATATTCGGAGTGTGGAAATATCAAGGTGGTCACTCACGCTTTTTTATGGGACTTTATGAGATTTTGGTTGATTTTTCTGTCAAGTTGGTGTTTTTCACATTTGTTTGTCACATCATTTTCAACACTTTTTCATCATAGCATCAGAAATTATTCTGTTTTTGGTCAAATTTAGACCTGAAATCTTGATGGACACCTGTTTTGACTACTTGAAATCAATGATAAAGCGAAGGCATCTGTATTCTACTCCACTATCCCTTTGTCAATTTTGCAAATTCCAAATTTGTCATTATGTCGCAAAAGCATGTCTGGTTCTTAGAAATATCCACGGAACCTGTTCAAACGTTCACAATCTTTAGATAAGAAGCTAATACGTACATTTGCCAAGTGACATTAAGATAAATGTAGTGCTTCAAAAGTTATGATACTTTGAAAATGTGTGCGTTTTTAATGTTGCTGAGTTTATAAGACAACATACTGGCTATTTAACAAAGTGTTGTGTGTGCTCTATATATGGGATAGTAAATAACATAAAGAAGAAACAATCCCAATGAGGAAAAAAATACAATTCGAGTTAATCAAGCAAGTTACCATAGCAATTTTCCAAATGTCTGCTATTTCCTTAGACATTTCTAAGAGAAGTATTAATATTTTCAATTTTGCAAGAGAGCAGCTTTTCAGTCTTCATGAAACTACTTACCACCATTTCCTGGGATACATATCTAGAAAGTATTTTAAAACACTTTACATGTAAATGGGATCTTGAAATATATCAAAACATCCAGCGCGACTGTGAAATAAATAGTTTCTCTTCGTTATCTGATAGTCAATTTTTACTGTTCAAGGCAATTGGCAATTCTCAGAATCTTATAGAGTCAAGGAGGGTAAATCCGTCCACTTTTGGCTAAAACTGTATTTCCAGGAAAATGAAAATAAATACAAAAAGGACAATTAGTCCATAGACAAGGCCATATTCCGTACTATCATATACAGCCAAAAAAAGTTAAATATTCAAATTAATTTTGCTAAAACCATGGCAACAAAAATTGAAGGTTAGGACATCCAAATCCGTCCACCCTGCTGCTAAATCCGTCCAGCAAGGATGGCAAATCCGTCCACAGGGCATATTACAGCACACACCTTTTATATCTTGTTATTTTTTCAAGTTTTGCAATTTAGTATCTTTCACAAAGGATTTTGCGTCAATTTGATATAGTGAGGTACTTAATTTCACTTATAACAGAAGAATCAAATAACAGAGGTCAAGTTAGCAATCAAGAATTTCAGTTGACTGCCTCAATCACAATTAAAAAACCCTTTTAACCCAATCAAGTGATATGATTGCTCAATCTGAATTCTTCAATCAATGTTATGCCATTTATAAATATTATAAGTCATAAAAGTACTTTTAAAGTCCATTGGAAGTGGGTGGACGGATTTACAATCACCCTGCCAAGCCAGTTTTGAAATAATGATGGTAAATCCGTCCACCTTTATTTCCATTGTATCTCCTTTCCATGTGTTGGAAATCAGTTGTTTAAGAAATCCTATAGCAAAAATAAAATTCTTCGTCTCATGCAACAGTTCTTTCCCTTAAATAACTTTTTTGTTGATGGAAATAGACCAACAAGAAGACTACCTGTAATTTTCAAAATGGCTGTGATGACGTCACAGGTTTTCATTGTATTTGGTCTTTTGTTTTTAAATGGCCCTGAAAGAGCATTTAAAATGCTGTCAACTTGATAAAAGCTGTAAAATTGGTTGATATGGAGTGATCGATCTGGAGTGATCTATTGTGATCTGTATCTATTAATCAAAATTAATATTAATAAATTTACTTTGCTGTACTAAGTAACTTATGGATTTGTTTCCTGAGTCAATATGTTCAATTGTTATATGGATTTTATCTGTTCTTTGACTTATAATCCTAAATAATTGACAGGATTGATTTTCACTAAAAGCGGATTAGTGGATCACTACAGATAGAGTTATATCATCTCAGATCACTACAGATCACTCTTTATCTGGACCGCTATGGATCACTATGGATCACTATGTTGAGCCATTTTAAGATGGTTGTACAGTAATAGGCCTACTTCTGGAAGTTACATCGAGTAAATTTCAGGTTGATTTTGCATTGTTTCCAATTTTTATGTTTTCAGTTGCACAATGTGACCGCACACTTATCGGCAGCAGTGGTGTTGTCACAAGCTACAATTTTCCTCTGGATTACTCCGCCTCGAGCTGCATCTACGCTCACAATTTCAAGGAATACAAAAATGATGAGGTTCAAGAAATATGTCTGCAATTCAAAAGGTAGGGCATCGCTTATACACTAATACAGGGTGTAGAGACAAATTTTACTTTCAAGTTGATGTTCACATAGACTCCCAGTCTTCTCATCTCATGAGAATATATCATACGGCGATCGCCAAGTGACAACAATATTCAGAATTGAGTCCTGTCACTTCCACAAATACAGATACAGATAAAATTAAAATACAGAGAAAAATACAATTTGTCATCTATTTAAAAGATGTTAATATAAGCTATCATGTTATTTAGTATGATCAATTTTGAACAGGATTTGGTTGCACAATGGGCATGTTGAGATGTTCAAGCTATACACACAAAAATGCGCCAAGACCAGGCTGCATCAGCTCAAACAAGTAACACTGAAATCGGCATGTTTTACTCTGTAATTACTCTCTTTTGTCAATCTAAAGAAAGTAATTACCATGGGCGTAATTTGGTGGGGGACGGGGGGAAATGTCCCCCCCCCACATATTTGACCCCGGGGGACATAGTATGAAATGTCCCCCCTCCTCACTTTTTTGGGTGAAAACAACATGCCTTGTGGTGATGACTCTTGGGTAAATTTGGTTGAGAACAGTTTTGAGAGACATGTCCTGCACCTTTCTGCTCAGGCAGGTTACCATGCCATATACAAAAGTTGGAATTCTTGAACATAAAAAATCTTACCTGACTGTTTATTCGCGAATCCGACGGCCGACTTCGACCATGTCACCGCATGTCACCCCCACATTTTCCGTGAAAATCGCGCCCCTGGTAATTACAGAGTAACACACACATTTTTGGTTCAGTTAAAAAATATATATGATGTTTAGTCCACACACCTTGTAGTGTCAAAGGTTCATATCTTTAAACAGTTTTAAACATTTAACATAGACTGTCCTGGGTGCGGACATCTATGTAAGTAACACACAGTGCTTTGCGACAAATTTGTTCGCAGAGCATGGTAATCCACTATACCTCTATTCACTGTGGCCTGAATACCTGTTGTGTGCTGTCCCAGGTCATTCAGTTGCCTTGGACACTTAAATTCTGCCATATTAAGTGCGTCCCAATGTGCCCCGAATTCACTGTCCCAATGAGCCCCGATATGACTTTTACACCAAAATGCTAATTTCTCGGACACCAGTGTGTGTTTATCACGATAGCAATTCATAACTCTTTGTTACGATGTATAAAATTCATACAAGCACTGAGAAAACCACATTGTTCATGGTTTGTCCACAGAATGGTTCGAATTGAATCCATCCATATTTACTTTACCCGCCATACTTCTGCATGTGGCTGTAATTCGTCTATAAAAACATGGAAACATCAGGAAGTGAAACTACAAGATATGATGGCACCTCCATATCCTATACCTTGCCAGGATCCAAGAAAACCCCACCGTCCCACAGTGCCCCGCGTCCCAATGTGCCCCCGTTCCCCTTATAGTTGTTTATTTCCTCAATCGAATTTGTTGTTTTCGATAAATACTTTGATAAACACTGGCATGCAATGACTTGAACAGAAGCTAACTTCTGTAGCTAACAAAACTTATTCGGCTTTTTTTCAGTTTGCACCTTTTGTAAATGCAAAGTTTGTATAATTTAAAATATCAAATTGATTATTTTGTGCTCCAACAGGTTCAATCTCAACGCAAGGGACTGGTTGGAGATCAATGGAAAGAACTACGACAGAGATGATGAATCCATGGCAAACCTTTGCTGTAATTATGTTTAATTATTTATGCATTATATTTTACCCAGGCTGTAACACTTTGAATTATCCCTTCTCCATGATTTTCCAACACATTTCCTTTTCACTCATAGAAATGACCATCTTGTAGACCCTGCAGATCTGCAGATTCTGTTATTATCGTTTTCATAGCTACGTGTTTTTCAAGTTTGCAATTTGCTTCATTCCAAAATTGTGATGTCAGAGATTAAGTTGAATAATTTCGTTTATTACAAGCACAGATTTCAGAAAACTGACAAAGTGCAGTGACACATGGATGATGTATGTTTCACTATGCACTGTAACTGAACCAAACAGACTACTTAGCCTCAAAGGAGAGTTGCAATTACTGACAAAAAATGTTGTTTGAAATTGTGATAACAGGTGTCCTGTGAAAAACAGTAACACATTTTGTTTGGAAAACAATTAATGAGGTGCAACACTCAGCTTAGACATACATTGTTTGTTGTGCTTGTATACAAATAGTAACATTGCCTGAGAGTTTTAAATTCCTTTGTCATTAACTGTGATGTCAAACTCTGAACTAATATGTCACAGATTGAAGATTAGACCAATCACATTGACAGATACCCGATGATGTCACGGTTTAACTGCAAAACGAAGTTTTCAAAAAAACACATAGCTATGAAAACGATAATAATCAAAACAGCATCAATCATCAGTCACAAATACCTGTGTATGAATTGGACTTCACCACAAAAAGTTCACTTGTCTGCAGCTTGGTCAAAATGAACTTGAATTTTTTACAAAGAATTTAAAAGTTACAAAAACGATGCACAATTTTTTGTTTCTTTAATTTCTGCTATTGTTTGGTGCTGTTTGCCCTGAAAATTTGTGATGTCACCTAAAACACCTCCAGGTTTCATAGAATCCGTGAGAAAATGCACCAAAAATGTAAGTTTTGGTATAACCCTGGTGGGGGCCCCCTCACCTAACCCGGATGCCTTGCCCCGCGCTACTCTATATAAATCCACAGCGAATCTTTGATCCCAAGGGAGGAACGTACTAAAAATCTGCGTGAAATGTAAGGGGGTATCTATTTCTAACACCAACTTCAGACAATACTAACTGCCTAGTAAAATCCTTAATGGTCTCTGAGGCTATAATAAAGGTTCTGGTTTTCAGCCGGGTAATGGTCTTTTGTCAATGTAACTTCTTTTACTTCAGTTTCAGTGACGAACAACACATTCTGGATGGTCCATTATGGCCACGATCCTGCGGGATATTCAGGATTTTATGCGACTTACAATGTGGTTACGAAGCAAGGAAATGGACCCGCAACGACAGCTTCTCCAGTAAAGACTAACTCAACAATTCCAAGCGTCCCTATCACAACTGAGGAAGCAACTGAGAAGCCTGGGAATGGTTAGCAGACTATTAAGCTCCAGAACTCTTTAAGTTTTTGGTTAATAAGGGAAAAAAGGGAATTCAGGGAAGGAATACGTGCAGCATGGACAATTGGACATTTCTAAATTCAGAGGGAAATTTTGACAATGGCTAAGACAATAGTACAACATATATATATGGGTTGGGATTTTTTGAAGGTCACATCTGTTTTTGGAGAAATTTAGTTTCTAACAGACAGAAGCTCTCGCATTATTAAATCACCTAGAAATTCACATTCTTTTTATAATTGTTCATAATTACTATATATAAGGCTCACTCATACCTAGATAAGTCTTACTTTCTAACACCAGCAATATCTATATTAAATTTGTATTTTTACCAAAAATGTGTAATGAACATATCTAAATTTACCATTTCCGTTGCCCAGAGTGTCCATCCTCCTCACAATTCAAATGTTTCGAGGGAGAAAAATGCATCGATAGAAGCTTACTATGTGACGGACAGAAAGACTGCACTGGTGGCTCTGATGAAGCGTATGCCACTGCAAGATGTCCAGGAGGTGAGTGCCACTGCCAAAAGTACTGACGGATTAGCTGATCGGTTATGCTTTTTCTTTGAGTTTCGTTGCCAGAAATGCTGAATGGGCTAGGCTAGAATAGCCACTCCCTGCTAAAATACTAACCATGCAACTTTAAGTACATTTCTGAAGAGTTCATAAGACCTATATAATTTTTTCATGCTTTAACTCCTCCCAACTGCCTACATTCCCCTTTTATAAAAAGTTCAGGCATCCCTTTCTTTCCATAATAATATACGGGCACCCTTCAGAGCCCAAAGTGCAGATTTCACGAAATGCTGCAAAACTTACTTACCACAACTTGGTCCACAAGTTACATTAGCACAATGGCGAAAATGCTGATTTTCAGTTACATTAGCAGTTACATTAGCAATGAAAAAACAGCTACCACTCCAAGTTGTTTATTTTGTCAGTGATCTATATAGGTAAAAAATCCACTTTTTTCAATGAAGTTTCAGAATTTCATATTTTAGATCTGCCTAGATAGCAAGAACACTGATAAATTACGATTTAATAGTTGCTAATGTAACATCAGAGTCCAGTGAGACGGAATGGAGTTACATCAGCAGTCTCTCTTATTTTTCCTTTTTGAAAATAGCTTATAGTTATGAGAGTAACTACAAACGGTGCCAAACAAGTATTTTAAGTGTATTTTATCAATCGCATATCATTATGTTTTGCTAAAGTGTTTAGTTTTGCCGTCCATTATTGTCCTTATGAGAGATTTAAAAAAAATTTTAAGAGCAAAAAGCGACATATTGGTGGATTCTTTTATTGCTATTTATTCTTTAGCTCACTGATTTACTTGATGATGGGTTCACGTGCTTCAGGAAGCAACAGATAGATAATCACAGTGTGAGCACATTTTCGTGAAATCTGCCAAAGGCTACCACAACTGTAGATATTTGGGAAATTTCACAGGCCACCTCTGATGAAATATTGAAATAGTAACTTTGGTTAATATCCTAATAGTATCATGTTCACTATGAGACCCTTTAAAACATTTTTAACTAAGACTAGCACCAGCACCAGCACCAGGAATACCTTTTTAAATTGTCGCCAGCTGATTGGAATGGTAATGGTAGGATAGGATAGGATAGGACATTTTATTTGCACAACTTGAGTACTTACAATAAAATGGAACATACATAAAAATATTATGTGCAAAAAAGTAAAATGTTGTACAGGAGGGCACCTGAGCAGAAACTGCTGTAACCCAAAGGGTAGGTGCACCCCCATTCCCCCCTTTAGATAAACCCTGGATATACTTTAAATATTAAAAAATTAATACAAAGACGTTATTCTGATAACATATATACAAAAATAATTAGTAAATATGTGTACTATACATATTCAAATACGTTATACAAATAGATATATGAATAAAATACATTATACAAATAGATATATGAATATAATAGGACGCAATTACTGTATATACCACATTATTATTAAAGCAAAAAGCGAAAAAGCCTCCTGCACTATCCCTCATCTGGTTCAAAGTTGAACAGCAGAGTTTGAACAGCCAGGACAACCCGGACCCTCGCTTAAAATTTAAAGCGTAAATATAGTATGTAACGACCACTACCTTTAGTAAAACTTAGTACGGTATTGGAATTTGGACAAATGCAATTGGGATGAGTGCCTATTAGTTACAGTGGGCGGGTCTAGGATAATCGCTACTACCTATATCAATTGAAATATATATATATATATATATATTATATAATTATGGTGCATCTGGCTTTGAAAAGCAATGAAAACTATCAACTGGATTATGACTAATAGTTTTCCATTTTCATCTGTGTAATGCATTTGCTAAATGACTTTAATGTTAATTTGTCTTTAATTTGTTGAGGCATATGTTGCCATAGATGTGGTGCTCTAGCTAAGAAACTTTTATTGTAAATTTCTAAACTATGATGGGGTGTTCTAGGATTGTTATTATTTCTAGTATTGTGGCGATGATTGTTGAATTAAAAAATTTTCACGATTCTTTGTGGCAATATATCATTTGTATATCTATATGACATTTTAAGCAGAGAGTTTTCAATTAGACCATCAAGTTTTGATAATTTGCCATTTTTGAAATAGGGTTGAATTCTGACTCTACGTCTAATATTCTATATTGCTCTTATAGCTTTGTTTTGTTTTACTCTCAACTGCTTCAGACAACTTCCACTTAACATTGGACCCCAAGCAGCTATCTCATACAATAGATGGCTTTCTACAATAGTAATATAAATCAGTTTTTTTAGAAAAATAGGGCAACATATTCTTGATCATATATAAACTGTAGGTACCCATGGTTAATTTGGTTGGCAGATATTGACTGTGAGTTTTCCAATCCAAATGCTGATCAATGCGTACTCCAAGGAACTTTACACTATTTGTTTGCTTCACTCTAACCCCTCCCATCACGATGCAAGTTTCTTCTTTGTTTTGAATAAAACATAGTAAGATTGTCAACATTTAGTGTCAGTGAATTTTTGTTGAACCACTTTGAAAGTCTATTCAAGTCATCATTCATTTTTCTGTATAGAAATTTTAAATTTTTACCCGATATAAATATAGTAGTGTCATCTGCGAACATAATGCTGCTGGTAAATTTAAGACATTTGGGCATATCATTTGCAACCAATATATAGAGTAATGGTCCTAACACTGAGCCTTGTGGGGTCCCAAATGATACTGGAAAATTGTCAGACATTACATTGTTAATGGCAACTTTAAGTGATCTATTTCCCAGGTAACTCTTAATCCAGTCTAAAGCTATTCCTCTTATACCATATCCTTCTAGTTTACAAAATAGAGTTTGTTGGTTGATGCTATCAAAAGCCTCGGTCATATCCAAAAATAATCCGAGGATATGTATGCCTTTATCAAAGCCATCAAGTATATTACCAGTTAAATCTAATATTGCATCTGCAGTACTTCTTTGACTTCTAAGACCATATGGACCTTTTTACAATACCTTATGACGATCAAGGAATTTCATTAAGCGTATATGCACTAATTTTTCAAGAACTTTTGAGATAACTGGGAGCAAGAAGATAGGCCTGTAATTACTAAGCTCTGATTTGTTCTTGGCTTCGGGCTCCTCATCAGTGGCAATTCAATATCAATTGCATTGCCATTGAGGAGTTCCATCGCCCTTAGTTGCTTATTATTGTTCGACTAATGTCGTTTTGGAATGAACCTTTTTCACGAGCAAAAATGAATCTAAGCCTGAGACTTATGTACCCACACCAAATACCCAAGGTATGGGGTTCATGTCAAAATTGTTTACATGCTTTCCCAAAATTCCTCTGACAACAAAAGTTTCGAGCACCTATATATTCCCGAAATTCCTCTGGCATTAGAGGTTTCAAGCACCTATAAAACCTCATGACATTGTTGATATATATTTGAACTTCCTAGCCTTAATATCAATAG
The DNA here is from genome assembly GCA_026936325.1 of Platynereis dumerilii. Lineage (NCBI taxonomy): Eukaryota > Metazoa > Annelida > Polychaeta > Phyllodocida > Nereididae > Platynereis > Platynereis dumerilii. The sequence continues at coordinate 68,846,320 of JAPTHN010000005.1, read as the reverse complement.
TTTTAAACTAAATCTAAGAAAATGTGTTGATTAATTTTTGCCCGCGGGCCAAGTTCACATAATGCACTTTAAAGGTTCTATACAGAAAGCACTGTAACAGTTAGATAGATAATTTAAGCTTCAAGAGCTTTGGAGGAATCACGTACTCCTGCGGAGAAAACCAGAATAATTTTTTTTTTTCACTGGCATGAAAACTCATTTTCTAGATGATTTTTTCAATCATACGTAATGCGGAACACAAAAATCACCTGTTTTCCTGAGGTTTTTGATGACGAAGAGCTGTTTCATGGTGACATACTCACAAGGTGTTAAACTCGATGTTACAGTGACAATATTGAATATTAAAGAATCTCTCTCTCTCATACTTTTGTTGCAGCTGCAGGACAACAGTCAGTTTACCGAGCTGTTGAATTTTCCCTTCCTCTTAATCTTCATGAATATCGAATGAGAACAGAAACAGGCAAATGGGTGGCGGAGATGCGCACCATTGATGTTGACTATGGTCCTAAGCAATCCCATCTCAGAGGTACAACATGGCGGTATAAAAGATCTATGCACATTTTAAACAATCTCTTGTACATGCAATTTGAAGTTTTGTTTAGCCTAACTGGAAAATTCAAATCAAAATCAAAATTTTGGTAATTTCAGGAATAAAAATCCAGGCCTAACTTTCGAAAACATCAAAACCAGAAACTTCTATGGAACGTAATTTGACCCACATTATATAGTATATCATAATTTAGTTTTATTCAACAAGCAGAAATCGATCCAACTTATTAATTGGATTGATCAAATTCAACCCATCTATAAATTCAATCGAATTTACTTCATTCATTTGACAGGATACTATTTACGCACTGATTTTACGAATGAAAATGAAGCGACTCTGGTTTATGACCTGGAAACCAGTTTACACTCCGACAGAATTCCATATTGCTTGACATTTTGGTACAGCATGGTTGGATTAGATGTTGGTCAGTTGGACGTCTATTGGGGTTCTTGGTCATCAGAACCAATTTGGTCAAGAGTCGGAGCATACGGTACTGGTACAACACGGGATTGGTATAAGGCAGAGGTCCAACGATATCCAGCTAGAGGAGACAGGGTAAGTTCAATATGCATTTTTTTGTATTCAATGATACAACAAGAGATTCCACTTGGATTTTTGCAATACAAGTAAAGTAATAGGCCTACTTTGCTTGTCCAGCTGTAATTTGGCAGTTACTATGAAGAAAAATCAACTTATAGGTAAAGTAACTGATAAATAAAAGATTGAGGATAGCACGCAAAAGTTACATGAACTTATTTCTAGTGCGGTCCATTTGGAAAACATCAGAAGGTGACAAATTACAAATTATGAAATCACAGGAGAAAAGATAACAAATTTTCTGGTGCATTATGAAGTGTTGAGATCCCAGAACCTGACCTGACAAAGGGCAGAGGAATTAAGCCAAAACAAACCAGAGTTAAGTGTAAAGAGGCGTGAGACTTAGTACTCACATACATGTAATGGTAAAGCCTTTAAGATGCATCCAACCTTCCATCTCCTCCCACACAAGACCCTGGAATGGAAATCTAAGATCTGGATAGAGACCTGATCCTGACTGTCACAAAACAAGTACGACATGCCAATGTACAATTGTACATGATGTGCAGTAAAATGTCATAAATTATTAAAAATGCATTATTAACATTACATGATTTTGGTGCTTTCGAGCTTGTACTCTATAAGGAATATCTAAACGTTTTCGCTTAAAACAATTTTTTGGTACATTCTGCGTTAAAGTTGAATCCCACACTTGGCAAGAAATCTAAAATCCATGAGATATTCATAAAACTTTGCCAAAAAGTTCTTCAAAAAGAAAGCTTTCCAACGCAAAAAAATAGGTGGGCTATCCAACATGATTTTCGAACTATGATCTTTTCAAAATCTTATGTCATTACATTAAAACATATAGTAAAATACTAAAGAAGTCTGGGATTTATGACGAAAAGCAGTATCACTCGAACGATATCCACGAGATATTTATGAAAAATTAAAGGAATATAGCTGAAAATACACTTTATTGAAAAACAAGTCTTTGAAGGGGCGTAGCCATGGTTTTTGTAGAGTTACGTGGTGTACAGTATGAGAAAATTATGAAAAACAGTTCAACAAAAATAAGTTCCCCTTTGAATAAAATTGAATATCTCAAAGATTCCTTCTTCGATTTTATTAAAGTTTAATTGGATTATAGGCCTGTATATCGACCAAAAATGTGTGGATTTATAGTTCAGTGCCATTATTCCTGGCTGAGCCAGCAGCCTTCGAGTGAGCATAGGTATTCGATCCTGTTTTCAAAACTGTGGCTTTTCCAATGCATATGAACAGTTTGACCGAGCGGGGGAGCCACAAGCTGGGGTATTTCTGTTGAACCATTTTAGTTACGTGGAGTAAAATAGGTGGAGCAACAGTATTCTGTGGGATTCAACTTTAACTATTCAACTTTTTTTCATGATGGAATGAAATTTAATTCTTTCTTTGCAGAATGCAATAGTTTTTAAAGCAACACGAGGTGGAGAAAGACGGTCCCAAATCGCTCTACAGCATATATCTGTGATGCCGGGCCCTTGTCACACCAATGGAGATTATGAGTTATCAGGTAAGCAATGGAAATATATTATGATTCATAAAATGTATATACAATGTATGTGAGAGACCAATGCTGAGAAAAACAGTGCTGTGTAGAGCAATACCATTAATTTCTTTTTTTTAAACAAAGCTGCAGAGAACATCTGTTAGAGTTACTTGTCTACTTTTTATGTACATTAATTCTATGTCAATAATATGATACCACTGCTTCTTGTGAAGGCTATTCAGGGAAAAAGCAGATTTGCAAAAAAAGAGTGATTTTGCAGGGAAGAGTGTGCTTTGTTCTGGGTGGGTCAAATGAAAGCTTACGAAGTGAAAATTGCAGACGATTTTTAAAGATAATATGTCACAGTTTCAAACTACACAGGATTTGTTTTGTATATATGTTATGCAATTTAGTGAGTAAGGGCTATGGCCAATGTTACCCCAAATCTCCAAGTCATTGTCAGGTTTACTTTGGTCACCCCTGGAAATGGCAATTGGCAAGAGTTGGAACAGTTTTTAGTTAATAGTGCTCAGTCAAGGAGGTATAAACCTTGATTTGACAAACAGGTGCATGACCCTGAAAATTATGTTGACTGCCATAGATGCTAAAAAAAATACCATAACTGGCCCAATGCAATAATTGCAATGTATGTCTTTTGACAAGCATAACACAGCTATGATGTACTGGCTGCTAGGGAAGCTGTGAACCACCGTAGACATATGATTTCATCCAAAATAGCATTTGACAAAGTTATTTCATCTTGGATTATTTTTATTGTGTTAAATTGGTGAATTACACAAAAAATGTAAAATTAGAATAGAGATGTAAAATGTCATACGATTGATAAAAAAATGTTTTAATATGACACCATTTAAGACTGGTAGCATATCTTACATTCTTGTGACCTAAAAACTGGGGTATGTCCACACTATGTCATTCTGAATTAGGAGGCAGTAGCACAAAGAGTGTGGAACACAAATAAATATTTAATTTCGTTCAGAAACCTGTAAATAAGTCACAACTCATTCTAGATTACAAAAATACATTCCTCTGCATGTTGGGTTTCAAAAATAACTTAACTAATTAAATTCTACTGTGGTGCATGTTATTACTTGCTCAAAATCTAAGGCGGCCAAAGTTACCCCAACTCCAGGGTTACTTTGGCCGACCCTTTAATTATTTAATAAAACATAGAACCATCATAGATTTTGGAAAGCTTTTTGATAGATGAAAACCTCAATGTACTAGCTGTGTTATGACACAAACTGTTGAGATCTAACGAGTCGTTTTTTCTCAGAACACAAATTTGGTGCTCCAAAGCGGCCAATTTCACCCCGTTTTACCGTATGAATTTGCCAGCGCTGCGATTACTGTGAAAGACATTACAGTATATGAAAGACATTGCTGTGAAAGAAATTGCTATGAACAAAATTTCTATAAAAGAAATTGCTATGAAAGAAATTGCTGTGAAAGAAATTGCTATGAACGAAATTTCTATAAAAGAAATTGCTATGAAAGAAATTGCTGTGAAAGAATTTGCAATGAAACATCCAACCATGAAATGCAATGGGGGTGAAGAAATTATTTTTGACTGCCATAAATGATGATCTTTATAGTTTCCTTCTTCATATTTCCAGATGACCTATCATGCACTTTTGAAGATGGTATGTGTGGATGGACCAAAGATTCAGACTGGGAAATCACTGATCGTTATTATGATAATCCTCTGGAGGGACCTCCAGCAGCCGCCCAAGGTACCACAAGATCTTTTTAACGTTTGAACTGCACTCTAAAAAAATTCAGACAAAATTGGGTTTTTAGATTTCAATGCAAACCAACATGGGTTTTTAAAAAAATCCATGTTGGTTTTTTGCATTGAAATTTGGTTTTTCAAAAAACCATTTTGAATCTAAAAAAACAATTTCGTCCCGACATTTTTTGGAGTGCACAAGATCATTGTAACAGTTGAACTGGGAGGGAAAATGTTTATTTTGCCTATTCAGCCATATCAGTACTTAGTCTTGTTATATGCAATTATGCACGGTATAAGCATGATATATATTCAAAATAGAAAGTGAAATATCTGAAAATACATGCAGTTCTGTGAAAATTTCACTCTGCGGCTTTGAAAAGAAAGGTCTGGCAAAATATTTTGTCAGAACTTTCTGAACGCTCCTCATAATATGTATGAATTGATAATCTTATGTATCTCCAGGGAACTACTATCTGAAGCCAAAGTCAACCTCTCTGAACTTGACCAGTCCTTTCCGCCCAAGAATATCTGCCACTCTGATGATCAAGGCATTTTCAACGCAACCTTCCAACCGCATCTTTATTACATATGAATACCAAGACAAAGTTGTGCCATCTGTTTCTGAGGACCTTTTTGGATCAACCGGGCAATGGCAAACAGTTAGACTATACCTTCCTTCTGGTGAACCGTGTCGTGTAAGTTTTTCACTAAATTTATTATAGGGCAACATGTATCAACCTGTTTGTCATGAGGGGTTCTGGCTATGAGAACTCTTGCTGTTCCTCCGTGGCCTAATGGTTAGGAGTGTTTGTTTGTGCATAGGTTCAAATCCCCCTACAGTGGATAGCCTCAATCACGAGGACAATATATATATTTCAATATTGCCCAAATAAACCGGTCATTAATTGTTTGCTTGCGAAAAGGAATTTTAACTGTTATCTCAACAGTGTTGAGCTGACTGATCAAGACTCAATAGGTTGGCCAATTTCCATTAATAGGTGTCTTGAATTTATAAAAAATCAAAGTGATGGCATTAGCAGGAATATTTTAATTAAGACAATAAAGAATATTTTTGATATGGAAATAGTAAGCCTTGGTGTCAATTGCACCGAAAATCATCGGATTAAGACAGCCAAAATTTTATGTGAAATAATTTTCTCTGGAGATAATGAAAGGTCTCCCAGTTTTACCAATTTGGCCATGGCTGGTAGACCAGATCTGCCGACAGAGACTATGATGTTGAAAAATGATCTGTTTTGCAATGATCGGTCATTATAGCTCCTCAGTGTAGGGTGGCCTCAGGAATGATTTGATTTCTGAGGATGTGCTCATTCTTTGCCATTCGAATTAACATTCAGTTGGGCCATGGCATCTGCATTAAGCTATATCTGCAAAGACAAGTTTTGTCTTTGCTACATTTAATTACCTTTTCCCTTGCTTTTCAGATAATTCTTCAACCAGAAAAGGGTGGCATTTACTTTGATGATTTGGTATATGTAGGAACAAATAGCATACGTAAGATTATATTTTTTTATCTTGACCTCATGACCAAGTAAGTTCAAAATCATCTAGGCCTAAATCTTGAAGAGCATCGACGATTCCACGTACAGTTCAATTGTGATATCACCAGTTATTACAAGATCCAGAGTTTTTCGAATTGCAGTTTAAGTCATTATGAACTGAATTTACAGATTGTAGGTCTTTCTTAAAGATGGTTAGAACAGATGTGGTGTTATGGTAATAGCAATGGAGACAGAAAGAAAAACAAGGGTTCGATATATTGTAACTGTTATTTCGCAGTTACTCACAGTGTAGAAGGCCACCAAAATCTTTTTAACGTGAGTTAAAATGTCTATGAGGCTGTATTATAAGTTTGAATGAGATTGATTGGCCAAAATTAATGGTCTTAAGTTTTGGTAAAATTTCTTTCAATAAGACCTTGCCCTTCGTGCCTCTAAAAATGTACTTTCCATAACTGTAAACTTGTACCAGAGATGTACATGTGAAAATGAATACATCCTATCCTATCTAATCATGTACTGAGGACTGACATTCGAGTCAAGTCAAGTCAAGTCAAGAGTTTCTCAATCACACAGTATTGACCATTAGATGAATTCTCTCTGGTCATGGCTATAGTAGTTAGGACTCAGGATGCAAATCCAGACATTGGTGTTGTCAAATTTCATCAAGCTCTGTGATCGTAATTGTTACAGCAGTTTTTCAAAAGGTAAGTTCTGCCAATCTGCCATCTGCAGGTGGGTAGTTAAGTTACAAGAAGAGTACTTGTAGGCCTGTATTATGCTCTTCCCAAACATTAGTTCAAATAGTTTAACTAGGAAGGAAATGTGTATAAAAGAGATGATATACCACCTTCCAACTTCTTTGTGTTTGCAACATTTTTAATTTTCCTTTTAAATGGTTTATCAATTTTTGAAACGTTTCATGTAATGACTGTATCAGTCATGTGCCAAAAACATAAATTTATGACCTGTGTAAAAATACATGCAGGTTAATAAGTTGGGTGGAACTTACAACTTCTTCCATTATGTGACACAACTTAAAACACCTGATTGGCAATATGTGCCATTAGACCTACTATTACAAAAATGCTAGGCATCTTCTTGTTATTGATCTGCTTGTCCTGAAACCTGCCTCAATTTTGACAAACATACTATATTTCGCTATTTAATCTTCACATTCTATTTGAACTACTTATACTGTGTTTTATTTTCTTAAACGATTAATGTTTAGTATTCAGTGAATAATTTCTCTTTCAGACATGTCGAAGTGTGAGTTCAGTGAATTCATGTGTACCTATAGCCGTGAATGTATACCAGACGATTGGGTAAGAGTGACAAAGTGTTTCCCTGATTTTCAACCTGTTTCATTGCCACTGCTTTTTCCATCTTTGGCAGAACACGATGCTGTCATGTGTTGCCACCTAGTGGCAAGTGTGCAATTCCGTGAGCTCCAGCGAGCAGACCGCATAAACGCAGTTTGAGTAACTCACAAAATACGTTGGGAAGAAACCAGGGCTGTTTCTGAGTATGCTGATGGCCTTGTCTACTTCCTTGGAGAATGTGATTGCCGAGTCTTACTCTGGTTTACCTCAATGTTGAATTGAAAATTTGTAAATGTGCCATGAAATTGGGACTATTTCTTTGTAGCTGTAATGCTGCCACATACAAAACTAACTTTGTGCCAGGTGGTAGCAGCATGCAGTTCTCATTTTCACCAGACTGTGTGGTCACTGTAGGCTGGCTTCCCCTTGGTGTATTCTTGCCAATTGCCTGATCTACTTATGAGTGTCTTATGGCACGAATAGTCAAAGACTCTGCCTGAATTCAATTGTATCTAGCAACAGGATGAGAAAGCAACTGTCTCAGGGGATTACCAAGCATTCTGTGCTGGTAGCTGAAACATTATACTTTAAGATTGTTTATATGTAACATTCTGTGATTGGTTATTACAGATCTCGTATAAGTGTGCCATGTTCCATGTGAATATATGCACAGATGATGTCAGTATTGCAATACTGACATCACTATTGGCACTCCCAACTTGAGTGTTGATTCCAACTGCTACCAACAAGTCAGGCTTATGGGCTGTCTAACTTCAGTCTAAGTGTGAATAACAATTGATTAATCTGCATTCATTGGTATGGTTGTTTGATTCAGTTGGAGCAGGTGAAACTGATATGTTTGAGCCACTTGCTTCATCCATCATGGACATTCATGGTGTCCTGTTGTGAAATTTCTTCTTGGGGGCAGCACCTTGTGGCTTTTTAGCCTTTTAGATGAGATCTGGGTCAAAGAAACTGTTCAGAATTGATGACTGGAATGGGGATGACGGGGAGATTTTTTGGAAGTGAATGTGGCGGTGTTGCATGGGCATATCAGAGGACGAGAAATGGGGGGGGGGGGGGGTTGTAGTTGCTTCCCAAAAATTTGGGAAAATGCCAGACAAGGAGGCTAAGAATTCGATCATCAAATAAACATTATTGGAAATCAGTGATAAGGATGCCCCCAAGCAAAACTCCCCCCCCCCCTTAGGGTCTTAAATTCTGAATGGTTCCTGAGTATATTATTTTTGCCAAGACAGAGCAGCACATGATAACCTCTCAGACCAAAAAGTGAAAATCCATGCATTATATAGAGCTGGATATTGTAACTTTTGGATTTATTCAAAACATCAAACTGAATAATCAATGTTGAGCAACATTCTAACAGCTTATTGTGGATTTGTAATGGTGTGATCAGTATGGGTTAATGGTGTGATCAGTATGGGTTTCAAGTGACACAGCTGAAACTGCAAATATACCAACTGTGAAATCATTATGCTGATACTGACATCACAAGAGCACTGTGGCAGTTGAAAAGAACATGGCACACTAATATGAGATCTGTAATAAACATACACTGATTTACTGAAAGCTGTTCATACAACAGAGTTAATCACACAGTAATACGAGTTTCAAAAACAAAGGCTGATCAAACACAGCAAAGAACTAGATTTACTCATGCGTGGAATTGGGTTATTGACAATCATCAGTCTCCTCTAGCTGAAGAGTGTATAATAATTATATTATGGTTATGTGGCACGGGATGTCAGTCATTGATATTAATTAGTCAGGATGATTAGGCTAAGCTCTGTCACCAATAAGTAAGTATTAAAATCAAACTGACATTGAAAGTACTGAGTATGACCTTGAAAATCACCAGCATGATAACTCACAAAGTGCCATTGTCAGAGTGCAACAGTGAACACTTTTTGCATATCAAATATAGAGACTGTAAATAAGGGAATCAATGGAATCTAACTTGATGCAAATTCTTACTTATATTAATCATATTCATTGCATTTCAGGTTTGCAATGGTCGTGAAGGCTGTATATATGGAGATGATGAAAAGAATTGTAAGTGAAATATCTTAGAAAGCCTTAACTATCTTTCGTAGAGAGTCTGGTCCGGTAGCATGCGGACTTCGGAAAACCCCAGAAAAATTTTATGTTTTGTATGTTATGCACCTTTGTTGGCCAAATTCTAGGCCTCCCTGCCCCCTGCAGGCTACGGCCCTGGAGCCACAGTCTATATTATCAAAACTTTGTGTAGAAACCGTATTTTCAGTTTTACATGCAACCTTGTTTTTCATGTGTAGGTACAGTATAAACGTCGGCTATCGTGATCTTATTCTTACCAGGTATGATGCTATGGTACCGTATTGATAGAATTCTACTTAGTGAAGCTTTGTATTTCATAGGTGACAGTTGCAGCAATGGAGCCTTCCACTGTTGGAATAAGCAGTGCGTTCCTGCAGGCAGCCAATGTGACAACATCGAACAGTGCGATGATGGCTCTGACGAAATGCATTGTCACGCACCTCAAGGTAATACCAGTTGTTATTCCTCGACAAGCCATGTATTATCCTGAATAACAGAAAACAACACATCGAGAATACTCTGGTCAATACCAAAAGATTCATGTAATAATATAAACTAGGAAACCCGTTGCAAGCGGGTATTTGAGCCACTTAGACTGGCTTGTGTGCCTGTGCCTGTGGAAATAGCAATATGAGGGCATGCTGCTGATAATCGTAAAGGATGACAGCAGTTGCGGCATTTGAGTAATAAATTCTGAAGAAATGGATAAATGTGAAAAGGAAGTAGATTTTGATCATGAAAATTTGGTTTAGAGAACAATTTGTATTCATGAGCATGTTGTGGTGGCAGCACCTGCATGTGTTGTCTGGAATGGCTGCCCTATGTTGCCACCTGGGGAGCTTGCCAGAAAGCCTATGACCCATTGATGCACATTGGTGAAATATTGGTGCAGAAGGTGTTAAATGAAGGTGGATTTTAAATCAAGTAGGAATTATTGAAGTACATGAATATTGCAAAACAAAGTAAATGTCAGTGATGTGACACATGCAAAGTTTGATAGCTGTCCAGAGAATTGTGACTGAGTTATGCTTGAGACATAGAGCCAAGAGAGTTAGCACTTTTATATTTAGATTATTATATTTAGATACTCCCCGGCTTGTTTAGAGGTTAGGGGCACACAGATTGAAGACTGACGAGCCACAGATTGAAGACTAATGAGCCACAGGTTACCAACATGTCCCAACTGCACATCCCCACCACGCGCATGTATACCAATAATACTCTATAGACAACAAAAGCGTATGCAATTCGAATTCTGAGATTGCAGGAGCAGAGCCATTTTGCAAATAATACACAAATATGGTGCAAATGCAATAGTTGAGCTTGTAAAAAACATCACACTATTATTTTCAGATAATGTTCAAATCTGGCATGCAAAGTATATTTTCTTTTATAGTATTTGCATATTTTAAAGAAGTACAAAACTGGTGGGAGCCTATGTCAAAGCCACGTGACAAATTCCAATTAGAATACAACCATAGCAGTGATCACAAACTGTTATACCTAGTTTGTTACTATTTGTGCGTTCAGCAGTTAGATTTAAGATAAAAATGTATAAGAATCTGCAACTAATCGAACTAACAACACCCAACAATAACTGTGAATTTTTTTTAAAAATGTTTTTCATAGTTAAAAAAAATTTGATAGAATCTGTTACAAATATATCAAAACACGCATGTCCAGGGCATTTGTTGGACTTGTCATATGCTGATATATGGATGGATTAAATCGATCTACAAGCCCTGACATACTATGTCTATCAATGACTGGTACTTCTGCTCATGATCCCCTAACACCCTTCAAACAACGCTCAGAAACATTACCCAAGGTTCCCACATGTGCCTGTTCCTATGATATCTCTTGTCCATGAGTGCTTCTCTTGTGGCCGGTCTGAGCAGCAATCGGTGGAAGGCTCTCCACAGAATTCCCCACTCCAAGAGGCCAAGTAGTTATACAATATTTGTCATTTTTGTACATTTGACTTATCTTTCAGAGGGTTACACATGGGCATTCCCAAAGGAGGCCATTATCGGTATCGCGGTGGGTTTGTGTATCGTGCTGGGCATTTTGACCTTGAAAGTCATTTCCTACAATTCCAAGAAGAGGCAGCGACGAATCCGTGAAAGGGCGCTGGCCATACAAGAGCATGTGAGAGATATGTCTGGTAAGTCAATAGTTTTATTCACATTTTTTTATTTCTTCATATGATATCATATAGTTAGTAAGTATATTCATATCCATTTTATACTGTGTAATGCAGCCATTGTGTCACAGAAGTTGAATAATTATAAACTCTGGATCTACAGTTTGATCCAAGACAAATGTTTAAACTCTGTGAAATTGTGACTGCATGGTAAACATAGAAATATGGTAGTGAATAACACAAGCTGTGTCTCATGGGTTTATTGGCTTATTGTTGGTTCAACAGTTACAGATGATTTCATATTGGTAGACACCAGTGGTAGATAATACATTGTTTTTCCTGCAATTTTCATTGGGTGAGAGAAGGTATGCTACCACTCTCTCCAGAAAAGTGACATAGTGTTTTACATGGGTGACCATGGCATTCTGACTCTTGCTATTTCGAGTGAGAGTTTCAGTTTGTGTTATACACATCTTCAGTGCACACATTCTCAAAATTCAATACATGCATTCAGATGATGGGGATCAGATGATCCACATAATGGTTATTTTTACAGAAAACAAACAACCACATGTATGTAACATTTTCTCAGAGGATTGCTCTGCTCAGAAGACATGAAAATGGCCTACCAATCGCTGGGTCACCTGGTTTGATTCCCACTATGATTTTCTTACAAATGTTGGCCACATCACTAGATCATCCACCTGTCCTTAGGGACCATTCAAAAGTATGCCCGGGGGGAGGGGGGGGGGGTCAAAAGTGATACCTCCCCTTGGTTTCATGAATATTTGTAGTACCTCCCTTTCCTTTTTAAAAATTTCATTTGACAATTAAGCATGTGAAAAATAAGTACCCCACTTGAAACAGGCGTGAAAAATTGGTACCATTTCCATTGCCCCAAGTCAAAAGAAGGGTGTGCAAAAAGCTGAATCCTAAGCATGGAGATGTTTGTAACATAGTTTTAAAAAAATTGTTGTTTTTTTTTACCACAAAATTCTTCACAAGTAGAGGAAAATATTTTGTCTTAAATATATGGAGTTTCAATAATGTTATTTCATAAATTTAAGATCACAAAATAATTATTTTATGATGGGAAATGGCAAATATGTCTGAACTCTTGTCTCCAGCGTTTAACAATAATTCATGAGGGTGGGAAGGCACATGGAGGACCTCCTGTTGTCATTTGTCATAGATATTAGCAAAACTTATAACACAAAAAATATGTGGCAGAATATTTTTATCCCATCCAACAATAGCACTAAAGACCCCCCTGAAAATGGCCTGTCTCCACCAACATTTTCTTTGAAAGATCACATCACAAAAACTAGTACAGGATCCTGATTAATTTAAACTCTTTCCCCACATGGAAACTTGACTTCCAGTCTTCTAAAATCTAGTTACCAATAGCTGAAATAATATTCTGTATAAGAGCAGGAGGCTCTTGTGTCAGTGTCTCCTATATTGCGTCATTAGCATCACACTGGATTTGTTTCTCAATAAAAATGAAAGGGACACACATTCTGCAAGAAAACCTTGTGTCTAACGTTGTCTGGGAACCCAAGAAAATAACTGAACTATCTGTAGCTCTGTATCATTTATGTAAACCAAAAAATTAGAGTATTTCTGTTGGCATGTCAGTTGTCCTATCTCAATTTGTCATTAGCAAACACCTTGCTACTTTGTTTTGACAGCATATATATCTGGACCAAAATCACTGTAAACATGTGTCTGGTGTTCATAAGGTCATTGAATGCACATATTGCCAGACTGCCAATTTTGCACTGGTCTCTACAAAGATTTTTAGCGTAACTATCATTAGCATCACGCTGTCATTAGCCTTATGTCAAAAATGGCTTATTGCCTTTATCTCACTCAAATTTTGTTACAGGTGACTGGAGTGGAAATTAGTTGAACATTTTTATCAATAAATGTTTCAACAGAATATTACGTACAATTTTTGCATCTGACATGCTTAGTATGAAGTTTGATGCTTCTCTGAAACTACTAATGTAGAAAGCCATCTATTGTATGGGATAGCTGCTTGGGGTCCAATGTTAGGCGGAAGTTGTCTGAAGCAGTTGAGAGTAAAACAAAACAATGCTATCAGAGAAATATCGCATATCACACGTTGAGTCAGAATTCAACCCTATTTTAAAAATGGTAAATTATTAAAACTTGATGATCTAATTGAAAACTCTCTGCTTAAAATATCATATAGATGTACAAATGATATATTGCCACAAAGAATTGTGAACATTTTTGAATTCAACAATCATCGCCACAATACTAGAAATAATAACAATCTTAGAACGTCCCATCATAGTTTAGAAATTTACAATAAAAGTTTCTTAGCTAGAGCACCACGTCTGTGGCAACATATGCCCCAACAAATTAAAGACTAAATAACATTAAAGTCATTTAGTAAATGCATTACACAGATGAAAATAGAAAATTATTAGCCATAAGCCAGTTGATAGTTTTCATTGCTTGTCAAAGCCAGGTGCACCAAAATATAATATATATATAAATATATTTTTTTTAATTGATATAGGTATTAGCGATTATTCTAGACCCGCCCACTGTAACTAATAGGCATTCACCCCATTTGTATTTATTATTCAGAATCCAAACTATTGATGAAAACAAGTATTTTTTGTTTTTGTTTGTAAATTTCTGGTTCAAGGATATGTTCTATCTCAATAACTATTCGTCATAGAGACCTGATATATAGCTCAATGTGTGCAGAATAGCCACTTTCCTATATGTTGGTAATACATTTTTCAGCTCTAAGTGGTACGGATTTCAAGTTATAGGCATGATGCTAATGACACACATATTTGGTATTTTAATTGATCAAAATGCAGTTACTCAAAAGAAAATGGCACTAGGGACCTGGAACTAGGCCCAAAATGTGCAAGCAACTTGCCTAATCATTGGCAATATATTGTTTAGTCCAAAATTGTTTGGATTTTTTGGTTATAAGTGTAATTTTAATGACAGTCAAAAAACATTACTGCTGTGTTTATCACCTCAGTGCAGATCAGCAGAGCATTGGGACCCTTAGACATTCAAATTTTGACCCAAATATTTTTTTAGGAATGTAGCCTAACACTTCAGTATTAGCAGATCGATTTTTCTCAAAGAATTTTAACACTGATGTTGATGGAAACGTTCTGTAGTTATTTAGGCCCGACATTATTGACCTTTAGCTTCTCTGATCTTCTCGAGGCACTTTTTTCTCCGGTCGATCGGTGGAACGAAAAAAAAGGTGAAATCCCCAATTTTTTATAATATCAATTTGATAAAAGTTGGGGTTATGCTCAATTTTTTTTATCCGTAGGCAGAAAATCTGTTGGGTCGGTCGATCCGAGAAGCTGAAAATTAAAAAAACTCTGGCCTTACTTGTCCAATAATGATATCATGTACATTGCACAGATGAACTTCTTGTCCGTTTTGTTCTCATCTAATCTATCATTAATGGCAATTAACGCCCACCAAGCTTTTTCTTGCAGCCTTTTTTATAAAAGCTTTCAAGCTCTGATAATCTCAAACTTCAGGAAAGAAAATAATTGCCCTAATTCAAGGACACTACCTGGTTGCCACGCTCAAATTGCCTGCGTTCAGTCTAATTACAGTAAAACATGTCACATAAGTGTTGTTGTGAGGCTGAAGTCTGTTCACTGCAACATTTGAATTCCTAGTCAGCTTAAATGATTGAGTGAGATGCTTGCACAATTCTTTAGAGCTGTCACAGTTTGTTGTTTTAAATTATAACAAGAGACGGATTATCATAACTAAAAAATAACAAGCAATGTAAGCTCACAGGAATTGTGAAACTCACAATTTCAGATACTACAGTGTTGTTTGGGTACTGAAAAAGATTAAGGTCTCTTTTAATGCTTCAAAAATAATGTGCAAGCACTTTAAGCAGCACCGACAGTGCATGGTTCCAACACAGGCACACCGGTGACGGATATACTTAGGAGAAGAAGAAGAAGAAGGCATGGTTGATCTTTGACCCATGGAAGCTAGTCCGTTTTAGTTTCTTTATATTTTTGTCCATCACAGATGCACCAAAAGTGATTGGTCGAAAGTTAGAAACCTACAGAGAATGTAGAGTAAATTTGAATGAGTTTGGTGAAAGAGAGTGACCTCCAGAGTGCTAACGAGATTGCATGAAATTCTTGGTGTAAGAGCCGCTGTGCTGCTACAAACGATGTAATGCTTGGGCTGCAGGCTGCACATCGCTTGATGGACACAATCTTGACCCAGATTAAAAATGTCATGTTACTGCGCCGTCTCTGGGAGTGTTTGAGGGGTTTTCAGAAAGTTCTGACTATTTTATTTTATGGAACTTTCTAATGTGGTAGCTGGATGAAATTTTCACCGTACCAATCTCAGGTACTTCACTTTATATATTTCCAAAATATCATCCCTGCTGGAACAATTTAAATAACTTTTTGTTACCCTGGAAATATGAAGTCAATGACCAAGTGCAGCTAAATTTTTAGACCAAATCAAACAATCTAGGTGTGTAAGCAATCATACAATTTATTGAAAATATGCAATTTATGATGACCAAATAGATTGTAAAATACCTGAAATTTGCAGTTTGAAAATATTATTCAGCTATTTCATATGTATCTATAGGCTTGCCAGAAAATTTGGACTCACTAAACGCCACTCGTACATAGGAAAAAATCAGTTGGCATGCCCCTCGTCCACTGAAGTTGCATTGTCGAGAATGTTTGTTTTTGGGGAAACCAATCTTCTGTCAAAAAAAAACACTGGTTTTGAAAAACCTATTTTCTCCGAAATGTTTATGTGTGATATATATGAGGATTTCTGATTTTTTAATCTTACAGGAGTTACTGAAGAGTCTTCTCAATACATGATCCAGCCTCCACCAGGATACCACGAGGCACTGAACAACCCTGCTTTCCCACCCCCCTATGGATCATCAAATGGCGACCTTCACGACGACAAGGATGACCTTCCTTCTTACGACATCGTGACTGCCGGAAACTTCGTTCAGATCACTGTCCCTCTGGAGGAAGAAGTCGAGAAAATGAAGTTGCAGATGGCTGCCAATTCTGATGCTGTGGCGCCATCTGGTACTTGTGAGGTCGATCGTCTAGGACCCTTTGATTGTCCCGAACGAGTTGCCCTCAATGGAGCGTCTGCAGTTGGCGCAGTTGCCAATGATGGAAATGATGAACGCTGCAGCGTCTTCACTGTTACTGGATCTTCCACAAGTGGTGAAGATGGTCAAAGCCTGGCTTCACAGTCTACTGATGTTACCCAGTCTGATGAAGCGGAAATGTATACCAACCAGGCATATGAACAAGACTGTTAACGCCATATCCATTATTTTGCCCCATACGTCTATTGATTA
Source organism: Platynereis dumerilii (assembly GCA_026936325.1). NCBI lineage: Eukaryota > Metazoa > Annelida > Polychaeta > Phyllodocida > Nereididae > Platynereis > Platynereis dumerilii. The sequence goes on along the minus strand of JAPTHN010000005.1, from coordinate 68,829,472 downwards.
GTGTATTGGGCATGGTTATAAAGCCTTTTAGTAAATTACGGGCTTTTGGGCATATTATAAGATATTTGATCCCACTATCATAATAGTTCGTTGTCTAATGAGAAGTTAGCCTAATATCTTGACCAATGAGAATCCAGTCTAATATCCACATGCAGTAGAGGGACACTGTGGCGAACAACAATTTATGTGCCCGGTCAGAATTCATTCTAATTTGACCTTACCCATATAAATGTTTCCTTATATCTTGGCCAATTCGGATCCAGGTTAATATCTCCTGAGCTATGATTGGCCAGTGGATATTTGGCTGGATTCTCATTGGCTAGTGGATATTTGGCTGCATTCTCATTGGCCAAATAGAGAATCCAATAAGATTCCAGTCGGATATCCACGGGCCAATGAAATCTAGCCTTGTATCAAATAGACCAATATTCATATAGCGAGTCATGTATATATCCAAGAGTTGAAGTACATTTATCATCAGATTTTGGTAGAAAAATAAAATCCATATATATATATATATCTTTTTATATATAACCTTTGCTACAAATTGAACAAAGATTTATGAGTGAAATGTTGATCACATGGTTTACGCTAAATATATTACATTTTATTCACGCTGAAGTAAATTATATTTTTAGATTATACGTTGAATAATTAAATTGAACATTTGCTTTTGAACCCGAGTCAATGAATTCAATCCAAGCCTCAGAATATTGGCACACAAATGCAGGATGTATATACCTGTCAACTTCCTGCCAAATACGCATAAAGTAATTTTGCCCCATGTCTCAAAATCGGACAAATTGTTGACCTTATCTTAAGTATAGTCATAATTATCTAACAACTTTTGGCAGATATATTCACATAATTAAGGGAAAAGAAATAGCATAGCTATTTATTATTGGAAAAATAAACAGATGAAATATTTTAGTCTTTTGTAACTCCTTTTTTCAAACCAGCGTTGCTATGTAGCCTTTCAAAACCATTTAATTCTCTTGGCTTGTGGCGGCGTGATCCTCAGATGAGTGTTCAGACCATGCATAGAACTTTTCTGATTAAGTTGGTAGTCCTTGGTAAATACCTGGAGGTTTGGCATCCATGTTTTACACATAATATTTATCTTTGTTCATTTTAGGCCCAATTAGGGATTAAAAATAGAAAATTGTCTTTTTAAATTGCAGTATTGAAGTGGCCAACCCCCCTGAAAATGGCCTGTCTCCACCAAACTTTTCTTTGAAAGATCGCATCACAAAAACTAGTACAGGTTCCTGATTATCTTTGTTCATTTTAGGCCCAATTAGGGATTAAAAATAGAAAATTGTCTTTTTAAATTGCAGTATTGAAGTGGCCAACCCCCCTGAAAATGGCCTGTCTCCACCAAACTTTTCTTTGAAAGATCGCATCACAAAAACTAGTACAGGTTCCTGATTCAATTAAACTCTTCCATACATGGTGACTTGACTATCACTCTTCTAAAATCCAGTTGCCAATAGCTGAAATAATGTTCTGTATAAGAGCAGGCGGTTGTTGTGTCATTGTCTCCAATATTGTGTCGTTAGCATCACACCGGATTTGTGTCTTAATGAAACTGATAGGGACAAACACAAACATTCTGTGAGAAAAATTGTGTCTGACATTGTCTGAGAACCCTAGAAAATAGCTTAACTATCTGTAGATCTGTATCATTTATGTAAACCAAAATATTGAAGTATTTCTGTTGGCGCATCAGTTTTCCTATCTCAATTTGTCATTAGCAAAAGCCTTGCTACTCTATTTTGACTGCATGTTTCTGGACCAAATCACTGTGAACATGTTTCTGGTGTCCATAAGGTCATTGCATACACATATTGCCCAACTGCGACTTTTGCACTGGTCCCTACAAAGATTTTTACCTTAATCTCATTAGCATCACGCTGTCATTAGCATCATGTCAAAAATGGCTTATTGCCTTTAACTCACTAAAATTTTGTTGCATGTGAGTGGAGTTGAAATCAGTTGAATATATATTATTAAAAAATGTTTCAATAGAATATTACATTCCATTTTTTTTCATTTTCCTTGCATTTGACATGCTTAGTACAGTTTGATGTTTCTCTGAAAATACTAATGAAATAATTATGGGGTGCCAGTAACATTTTACCATTGTCTAGCATCTGAAATAAGGTTTAGCAAAGAAATTGGGCGCTGGAGGGACTAGTGGAGATCATATTTATTATTCAGAATCCAAACTATTGATGAAAAGAGTATTTTTGTCTGTGTTCGTAAATTTCTGGTTCAAGAATATGTTCTATCTCAATAAGTATTGGTCATAGAGACCTGAAATATAGCTTAATGTGTGCAGAATAGCCACTTCCCCATATGTTAGTAATACATTCTTCAGCTCTAAGTGGTACGGATTTCAAGTGAAAGGCATGATGCTAATGACACACATATTTGGCATTTTAATTGATCAAAATGCAGTTTCTAAAAACTAATTGGCAGAGACCTGGAACTTGGCCCTGAATGTGCTTGCCTAATCATTGGCAATAGATTGTTTAGCCCTAAGTGGTCAGAATATTTTTGTTGTAAGTGTGATTTAAATGAGTCAAAAAACATAACAGCGGTGTTTATCACCCCAGTACAGATCAGCAGAGCATTTGGACCCTTGGACATAAAAGTGCAGTGATAGCTGATTGTTTGACCTACGCAACGCAAACGGTTCAAAAGCTTTTCGGGAGCGAAAAATTTTCAACATTTTATCAGCTGAAATCGCAAGGTTTCTTATTGTACATTTCTACTATTCTCTCACTGAATTTGATTAGTGATTAATTTGGAACCATAGACCAGGTCTAAAAGGCTAAAACCTGATATGTAAACTGTGTTGGTGAAATTGAGCCATATAGAAATCACCAAAATTTTGCAGATTAATCTGCTCAGTCTCATTGATGATGATCCTTTATTTTATGCCAATTCACCCTAAAGTGCACCATTCTTTAAATATATACTAAGTGATGATAATCATGCGATTGAATGCCTGGAATTATGAGAAATAGCACACTTTACATAATTATCGAGAATACTTTATTCTTAAAAGCAAAACAGAAGAAAAAAGCCAAGGTTATCATTCATCGTATTTATTTCAAAAATATGTAGGTATACGGTAGGTAAAATTTCATTTAACGTCGTATTCAATCAATCACAATACAAAGATATGAAAGGATAAAAGCAGTTGTCAAGTATTGAATTAGGCGGACGGACCGGACGGTATATGATTTACAGAAGTATTCCATATTTATGACCAGGAGTGATTTTTTTAAACTTTTTGTCAGCGGTTTCAGGGATTACACTGCATGTCGATCTTAATCAGGTTGCTGGCATGAGGGAATGGTTAGAGGGTTGACAAAAGGGCAATTTAAAAAGGGGATTATCAGACATTTTGGGAAGTATACATAATTATGTACTTACATAATGTTATCATATTATTATTATCATCATGTTTATCCGTACATAATTCAAGTACTTAGCAGGTAAATTTGAAATTTAAGATAATTTTTATTAGCTGTTTCGTCCCTTGTCAATTGGCTTTGAAGCAAAACATCATCTGTTACAATTCTCTTATAGTTTGTGCATTATTTTTGCTTTGTCATCATTGCAATTCATGCATGCCAATCTCAAAAGTCTATCAAGATTGCCGGGGTCAGTCTTCAGATTATAAGAATTTGAAAGTAGAGTATTGATTTGGATGCTGTCAGCAAAGGTTCAATAAAAATCTCCGTATTGCTGACACCTGATTAGACGATGGAACATCAATGTCAATAGGGTTGGTTATAAATATAAATACTAATATGTTCATGGAAGTCTGGCATCCTCCCTAAAAGTTGGGGAATATAATAAATTTTGAGTTGAGAAAAATTTTTTTTTAAAAATATGTTTAAATCCTGACCCTACACTCAGGTTTTTGCATACATGTTTTTCCCTAATTTTTGCGATTTAGCGCATTTTGAGGTTTTTTCATCTACCTCCTTACTGCTGAAAATCAATTAAAAAAAACTTCAAACCTCTGATTTTAATCAACAGCAACATTATACATATGTAATGAATTGAATTTTGAAAATGTTTTGAAATCCATGGTGTACCCTCATATTTATGAAGACCTGTTTTTCCTTACTTTTCGCGATTTTGCATCCTTTGACTTTGTCATCTACCTTCTTGCAGTAGAATATAAATCAAAATAAACTTTAAACTAATGGCATTAAATGGCAGCAACATTATACATAGTGAATTGACTGGAAAAGGAAGTCAACAAACCCCATTTCAAATAGTGCTCAATAACTATTAAGCCCTGTTCTGGCTAAGAGTAAAAACTTATCCGAGATCCTAGTCTTGTAATGTTTGGTACATTTGTGATAATCTATCATTCTGTTGCCCAGTTAAGCACACTGTAGTTAATCAATTTCAGTATCTGTGTATTTATTATAAGGTAACAACAGTTCATATGGGACACTTAGAAGTGTTTAGTTGGCAGCCATGTTTGTCGTCAAGGTTGTATGACAAAAATTTTTCACCGTATTTCTGCATCAGATATATACTTAATAAGTGGCTATACCCACATGTCTAAGGCCAATGAATTACCTGTACTGACTCCAAAAATCTTAATGTTAGCAATGTTAGAATTTTCAACATGGTTTCAAGGATAATAATTCGTTTTGACTTCCCAAGGAAGTGCAAATAACCAGAGGATTGATCTTATCATGACTGAAACCCTGTTTAAAGCGCGAGGTATCAGATGTACTTCCATTTGTTCAAAGATATTGCCTGATGGTTAAACACCACATCCTAAGTCATACTCAGCAAAGGGCAGGGTTTATGAGGACAATTTCACATGTGTAGCTGCTTGGAATCTAATTATGATCAGAGAGCTTAGGTGGTCCACCCTCCAGCAGGACTTAGTTTACACTTTTAACAAAATGCAATTTAGTCACCCTGCTAAAGCAGTGCAATAAATTCAGTAGTAATTCTTTAAAATAGTAAAATATTTACTATTATGTTCAATTACAAGATTTATATCATGGGAAATGATGTAACCATCTGAGAAAGTGCTTATAAAACCAGGATATGTAAGTCAGCACCTCATAAATGATTGTCTATGTTAAATTTTGATGATAACTTACAAATTTGCAAGAAAATGTCCAAATTTTACAGCCTGAAATGCTGCGAAAACGCCTAATTAATGGTGTAACATAAATGTGAGTGTAGGGTCAGGAAAGAAACATCTGATCACCCAAAAAATTGTACTACAATGTTTCTTACTTCCATACACAACTATTGAGGAGGATGCCAGCAAAATTTTAGTCATATAAGCAACCCTAATGTCAAGTTGTCAACATTGCACCTACTTTGAAGCAAAGAACTTTTGAGTTCCACGTAGAACCTTAAAATTAGGATTTTATCACAATAGTTATTATACGCTCATATTCCTCTTCATAATCATGTCCTAATGTAAGAACATTTAAAAATGTCATTTATTTCTTTCCTATGTCTCTGAGAAGCTGATCATGTGACTGAAGAACTTTGACCTTTCTGTCTTTCTCTCGCAGCACTTCTCTTAAAGTACCAAGTTCAAGATTGACGGACAGGTTCTGCGCAAGTTCATTTCTTGGTGTTGTTGGTTCCGTTGGCTTTATTTGCGAAAGGTACTTCTCATAGTAGATCCGCAGTCGCTCCAATTCTTCTGGGGTTAGGTACGGCAGGCTTTGCGAATACTTGTGAGGCTCAAATCGCTTGAAGGCACGCTTTTGTGGCGAATTGAATGATTTTTGGATGGATTTTCCTTGATTGCTGTTCACCAAATGTGTACTTTTGTCATCTAATTTGGTGGTGCTGCTTCCTTCTGTAATGCCATTAACTTTTCTTGCAACTTTCAACGACTCCAGTGATTTGATATTTTCATCTCGCCGTGGGTTATCGCTTTTCTCCAAATTCAGTGGTGTGGTCAATATCGTCCAAGCTCTTTCAGTTGTTGCTGACGAATCGATGTATCGCCTGTCTGTATCTGGCTCTTGTGTTTGGTGTTGATCTTTGATTGGCAAGCACAGGGCTCCCCCAAGAAGGCCTATGGTGATTGAAGGCACCAGGATGTTCTGCCAAGCCATGCTGCAAAGACAAAACAGATACACATTTTATTATTTAATTTATCAAGAACAAAATATGTTCATTTATAGGCGAGATAAATTGAATACACTGTTTTCAAACCATGCCCTGACTAATTAGTACCATAGTATCACTTCACTTATACCAATTGACACCTCTGTCAGCCAATCACATGCCAGTATTTCATTGCAATAAATATTCTCTGTTGTTCACTTATTGTCGCATTTTTACCTGTCTGAGTGTTTGTCTCATGATATAAGCTTGTTATTCATCATGGGATCAGGAATATGTGTTTACCACACCTCCGGCTAAAGTCTCTCCCGCGGTGAATAACAAATACTTACTGGATATGAGTCAATGAGTCATCAAGTGCAAGTTGACGCATTATGAAAGCAATGAAGTGGATTTATATATATGTCATGATTCTTGCAAACGGCACCCTACATAATTTCAAAACAACTTGGCATTATGAAGTCACTTTTTTCAGAATAACTTATTATAATTATGAATGTCTTCATTTGTGACAGTGTTATTCAGTCCATGTCACATCCGGAAGCATAGCTGTCAAAAAACTAACTATGTAAGAATATGTACCTAACAACAGGATTAGTAACTGTCAAGGATCTCACAAAGCCTGATTGCAGTTTAACAAATTCAAAACATTTATTTGCAAAGAGAACAAAAATACGTACATTTACGTCTAACTTTCAACTTACAGGAAGTTACAGCCCACTTATTTGCAAAGAGTAATAAACATCATTTACGTCCTCTACGAAACTAAGGTGGGTGGGGTCCATTTAATTTCCAGGGGGGACTTGGAATTTTCCTCAGCTATAATTATCCATTTCACGGTGAACAGTAATTATTTATTTCAAATGCGTGAAGTCTCCAAATATTAATTCCTAAATCAAGCAACACCTTGTTAAGAATACCCCCACCTGTGGCACCAGTAATTACGTATTTAAAGTCTGCCCAAAAAGAAATTATTTATTCCTTCAAAACTGAGCAAGATATTATTTATTTTTAAAAAAAACTCCAAGCTTCCCCCTTGAGATTAAATGGTCTCCACCTAACAGCATCACAAATATGAGGAATAAAATCATTGTATTAAACTGAAAAGTAATTCAGTTTTAAAGTTCTGCCTCACATATTGCCACCTTTTATATTTAATCAATTCCTTTGTTCACTTGAAAGGTTATCATTTTTGTTAGTTAAGATTGTTTGTGGCTCAGCTTATAATAAGGAGGGTTTTTATTTGTTGAATAACAGCCATAGTCTACAAAGAAAAAGTGTGGTATGTTTATTGCATTAATATAACTGAAAGAAGGACTTCAGATTTTAAATCTCCAGACAAGATTTCCCAATATCATTGAATTATAAGGAATTTTCTGATGTACAGTAATGGCCGAAAGTTTACGATATTTCAATAGTTTTTCAACACCAGGTCCAATGTCTGCTTTATTAATAGCTGAAAAATATCTCACTGGATTTTCCAGTCTTTGTGTCAGGAAAATCGTGCCATATGGCACAACCACAGATACACGGGACCGCCAATTTAACAAATCATCCAAACAGGATTGTTTTCTTGTAGATATTGGCAGTGGCGTATTTAGGGGGGGCATTGGGCCATGGCCCTCCCCTCAGGCCAAAAATTAACATGGAAGAGATAGGAAAAGCCGCGAAGCACCCCAAATTCACCCCATGTAATGCCCTCCCCCCCCCAGGCCATTTCTAGATACGCCCAAGGACATATATCTATAGACGTACAGTCAGCACAGAAATTATTTGCACGCTTTGATTTTTCATCATATTTCACAGAAAAATAGTAGTATGATAAAAAGAACTGCCCTATGTTTTAGAGTAGTGTTAGTAGGTTAGGTTCCCATGCATTTCATTTTTTACCAAAATTCATTTTCTTGGAAAATGTGAAAAAACTGAATTTTGAAAACCAAAAAATATTTGCACGCTTCAGCCAACTGCCAAAAACTGATTTTTTAATGATGATACTCAATTTTTTCTTTGGAACTACTGTTGTTTATGGTGTATTTAGCTCATTTACATCAATCAGTAATTATTTGGGGTTCACAGGTGGGATTACAGGTGTTACTCAAGGAGTACACCCATTCCCATGTTTTTCTCCTACATTTAGGTATAAAAATTACTTTAAAATAGCAATTGTCATGAAATTGGTCTGTGAAGTCCTTTAAAATAGTCAAATTGTGAGAAAAAGATAAGCTATGCAGGTTTTTGTGAAGAACTATGTTCAATATCTCATAAGGAAATGTAAAAATTGATGATTTTGTGCTGAGATATGACTGATGATTTGCCTCTGACGAGTTATTTAACCACCGGCTTATCAATAGTTGTTAAGAAAGAATATTTAGAGTTATTTTTATTAATATTTGCTCACAAGTTAGGGTTTTATTCGATTTTAGCATATATGTAAGTGTAGCATATTCAATGCATTGTCATGCATCGATTATTAAAATCCACCAAAGCTTGTCTGTACAATAATTATGGCCTAAATTATTATGACAGTGAATAGTTTTCATTGTTAAAAGCTTATTTTTACAAAAGAAACCCATTATTGTGAAATTTTCACTCATTGAGGTCCTTCATGGGGGTACCCTATGAAGCAACACTTGTTGCAGGCTGCATAATGGTAATGATATGGTGCAAAATTCGAAAACGACTTGTCTTAATTATCTCAGCTGACTTTCTCCAAAATTATTACAACCTATTGTTCACAGCTCACAGTCAAAATAGTCCCAAGGGGCAAAATTGAGTCCCGTAATTAAGATTTTTTTAGTTTGATTCTACTCGTATTACTGTTTTCCGGCATTTTGTGGTTGCATGTAGAACACTATTACCTACCGACACCTGCCAAATTACTTTTTTAGACAAATAGACACAATTATGGAGTTTACTAATCAGTCTCATGTGAGTTGCTTGTTTCTAGCCATATTTCTACAGCCATACATAGAAAAAAAACATGGGATTGAGTGCTTCTCCTTGGTAACACCTGTAATCCCACCTGTGAACCCCAAATAATGTCTGATATGATGTAAATATACCATAAACAACAGTAGTTCCAAAGAAAAAATTGAGCATCATCATTAAAAATTCAGTTTCTGGCAGTTGGCTGAAGCGTGCGAATATTTTTTGGTTTTCAAAATTCAGTTTTTTTACATTTTCCAAGAAAATGAATTTTGGCAGAAAATGAAATGCATGTGAACCTAACCTACTAACACTACTCTAAAACATAGGGCAGTTCTTTTTATCGTGCTACCATTTTTCTGTGAAATATGATGAAAAATCAAAGCGTGCAAATAATTTCTGTGTTGACTGTAGATGGTTGAGAAAGAAACATGTTAATTGTTATCCAATCAGTTTTCTCCTAGAATTAGAGGAATCACCTCTTGTTGGGATCTCTTTAAATAGCTGCTCGCTTACATCTCTATTGCTTGAAAATCCACTACAATTACTTTTGGATTCAAAAAAACCAGGATTCGAAACCACATAGGTAAGATGGAGCAAGCCTAGACCATGATCACCCTGCTCAGTGCTGCATAGTAAAGATGTTGGTAGAGTGTGTACTCATAGAAACATAACCTTCTTCATTTGACTGAGCAGACGGCGGATGTAACAAATTGCTCCCACACACTTTTCCAATTTCAAGTTCTCTCAAGAAAGTTGAGATTGAAATATTAATGCCTTAACAAGATTCTATATAATTTGGAATTGGATTGTTGTCACAAACATTTTCTAAGGCGACTCTTCAGCCATTTGCCACATTGGGGAAAACAGTCTTTTGAAATACATCGATCACTAGATTTGAACACCAAACCACCTGAAGAAACTTCAAGTGACATCTATTCATGAAGATAATGTTGAAATAAAAACTGCTGACCATGTACGTAACTTAGGATTAAACCTTCAAAGTTTTAACTTAGGTGTGCTCTTTGACCAAAATATCACCATGGAGAAGGAGATCAACATAATTATATTACTTAAAGTGTCCTAACTCATATTTAAACTTAGGAAACTCATAAAAATTTTGAAGAACCTTGTCAAGGAAATAGTTTCGACTGCATCAATGCCCTGATTAACCCCTATATGGACTAGGGAAATGGAATGTTGAATGACACTGCCAGCCAATTGTTTATAAACCTCGGGTTGCTCAAAACTCAGCTGTTAATTTAATTGAGAGACAGAAAAAAACAATGCATGTGTTAGCCATTGTAGGAAACAATAGCAGTGGTTACCGATCTCAGAAAGAATTAAGTTCAAGTGACGACAACTAACGTAAAATGGGGTAAAGTTGACAATCCGGAGGAAAGTTGGCCGGCTATTTGAACCCACTTTTTTAAATGGCAGAAATGCCAACTTTCCTCACTGATACAGGTGGCAAATTTGTTGCCGAAGGAACCTGTGTGACTGTCTAAGAGAAAAGTAGGCATTTCTTACATTAAGTTGGTTAAAATGGCCGGCAAACTTTACCGCTGTAGGGAAGACCGACAGAAGGCAGAGAACAATGAGGAACCACAATATATGTTCAAGAACTTTGACATCAAATCTCAACAAGAAGATAACTTGAGGAGCAACCATTATCTTGGGAAACCCGCTCAATGCAACAAGAATAAGTTTGAATATTGGGTATTTTCTTATGCAAAGTGAGAATTGCATAGACATCGGAGACCTTTAAGATGAATTCCAAGTAATTTGATCTGGAATTGTGCTGACGAGTCATTTACTGAATTTAGAGCAATAAGAATTCATTTTATAATAAACACAACAACCTTTTGTTGAGATTTGTCTCACTTTTTTTTCGAAGTAGTTTATATTGAAATAGAGAGGAATAATCAGGAAACGCATTGCAATAACAACATGAAATCTTCTAAGGACATGTTATTATCAATTCAATTTCAAAACTTGATTATCGCTCTGCCACATCATCAAGATTCCCTGTAAAACCTACAGGACAGGTGAATATATGTAAGTAGCTCTGTGACTAAATATATGAACATCCTTGGTCATAGTGTTTCCAGCAGCCCACATCTCAGGGGCTGTTGTTTCTATTTAAAAATCAAGATACTTGCTGACAGCTACTCTTCCACATTTCCACAAAAAAAAGAGAGTGCAAAATAAGTTCATTTTCATAATCTCTAGTTATCCATTGAGTAGGAAGCTGACTCTTACAGTTGAGTAATGATTATTCTGAATACGGCTGTTGGTCGAGGATGGTGAGGGGGTTTTTAAAAATAACTTTTCATATTCTTGAAATTTTGTTTATTTGGATTTTTTTCAATGAGTCTCTTAACTCCATGATAAAAGCTTCCAGACAGTGACTTCAAGAAAAAAATAAAACTTGAAAATGTTTAAAAGGATTAATGATGTAATGGATGCTAATAGACTTTAATAGTTATTACCAAGGACAGCTTAACTTTTTGCGACATTACACAAATTAATCAATTCTTCGAGGCACCATTAGGGATTAAATTTTTACTTTTCAAACATGACTATTTCCTGACAATTATCACCTTTAATACAGCGGGTATTACCATGATACCAGATTTGAAACTCTGAATAGTCATCATGAATTTGAAAAGATAGACGAGTTTTTTTGTATATTGGATCCTTAAGTCTAAGCATGAGCCCCATGCATGAGCTATGATGAAGAAGAAAAAGCAGCTACTCCCGTATCTAGATTCTGACTAGACTCAACACTTAAGACTCAACACACATTTATTTACCTGTAGATATGTATGTCAGTTTTGACAAAAATACGTTCATCATAAATGATTGATAGACAGGAGATCACTCTAAGAGAAAACAAAAAGGAGTGCTCAGAGAGCAGATCACTAGTCGTCGACGAGTGACCACCATGTGCGGATTGTCATTATTGACTGCTGAGAAAACCATGCACACCTTATATACTAGCCTGTATGAAATGTTATTGTTATCATTGAGGACCAAATTGAGAATAACACATAATTGATATAATATGAACAATTGACCATGGAGACGGAGGTCCACAAAATGTGTGGTAACGCATATATAAACTTAAAAAATTCATGAAAAATTCAAACTTTGTCGAGAAAATAGTTAATATTGCAGTAAATGCTCTTGTCATCTGCCCCTCTCCCCCATTTGGACTACAGAAATGGACTGTTGTGTGGCACTACAAGTCTATTTTTAAATAAACTTCAGCTCGCTTAAAACTCAGCTGTTACTTTTTAAAATTGAGAGATTGAAAAAAAAACAACAACACAGTGTTAGCCATAGAAGGAAACATCTGCACTGGACACCAATCTCAGTATGAATTCAGTTTAAGTGATGACAACTATAAATGCATTGAAGACAGACAGTTAGGCAGAGAACAACCAGGAACCACAATATGTTCAAGAACTTGTTCATGTCAAATCTCAACAAGAGGATAACCTGAGGAGCAACCACGAGCTGCATCTACAGGGTGGTAAAAAAAAAACTTTACAGTTGATATTTAATTTTCCAGGCTGCCATGATTGAGTCAGTGCCTGGGTACTTATTGCATATACAAGCCAAGTATGTTAGATCTTTGGAAAATTGCTTAATAATCAAAACGGTTCATTACTTTTTTGATAGCAGACAAAATGTTCATGGCCCATCAGCAATTTTGAAGCTACTGAGCTTCACAGGACAAAACAAATGCAACATAAAATGAAATTGAGAAGACAGAGGCACAATTCAGTGCAAACCAGAAGGTGCTAGAGCAAATTCAGACTTCACTATGGCCATTATAAGATTTTAAAACAAAGCCGTCTGAAGGTGGATGATCAGGGTATTGAAATCACATGAAAAGTACATATTAACGTCTTGAAAGAGCATCTAAAGCCCTGGATAGATAAGACATACAGTGCCACAGATAATTTGATCTTCAAACGAGACGGGGCATCAGCCACACTCCCTTGGAAAGCCCAGAACTGGATCAAGGTTCGCTCTGTCAAGTTTCTCAGCGGGACAATATGGCCCCTGTTATCACAAGATCTCAATCAATGCGATTATTGTGGACGGGCAAACTTAGAGGCAGATCCCTGCAAGACACCACAGACCTTAGTTGCCCAATAAAGGCATCCATTACGTTTGTATGGGAAAAACGGACACAAAGATACATTTTTGACACCTCTGCATTATTTAGGCCCACTGCAGAAAAGTCATCAGTCCAAAAGGACCTCCAAATGAATAAGTTGTCTCTAGAAGAGTTATTCTTTGCTATACAAGTTGTTTTTGCATTGAAAAATAAGCATTTGTTACAATGAGCGTCATCCAAAAAATTATTCATAAGTGTAAAGTTTTTTTTTTACCACCCTGTAGGGGAACCTGCCCCATACAACAAGATTAAGTTTGAACTTTGGGTATTTTCCAATGCAGCACAACAATTTTGAACAGTTTGCCTGAATAACTGAGAACTGCAAAGACTTTGGAAAACTTTAAGAAGAATTCCAAGTAATTTGATCTGGAATTGCGCTGACAAGATGTTCACTGAATTTTGCGCAATGCGAATCCATATTATTATCATACATACAATAACCTTTTGTTGAGATTTCTCTCACTTTTTTAGTAATTTATATTGGAATACAGAGGAATAATGGGGAAATGCATTGTAAGAACAACATGGGATCTTCTATGGGTATTTTACATGTATTATCAATACAATTTTAAAACTTGCTTATCACTGCCATATCATCAAAATTCCCTGTAAAACAATCAGGGACAGGCAGATGTATCTCGCTCTGTGGCTATGACCTTGCACATTCTTGGTCATAGTGTTTCCAGTTGGCCATATCTCAATTTCTCAGGTTCCGTTGTTTCTGTTTTAAAATTTAGATACTTTCTGAAAGCTAAGTACTCGTCCACATTTCTACTAAAGGAAACAGAGCTAAATTAGTTCATTTTCAAATCTCAAGTTATCGATTGAGTTGCAAGTCGTGTGTAATGATTATTCTGAGTGCAGCTATTGGTGGAGGATGCTGAGAGGGTATAACAACTTTTCATATTCTTGAAATTTCGTTTATTTTGATTTTTTTTTCATTAGTCTGCAAAAATGTCTCTTTACTCCATGACAGTGACTTCAGGAAAAAATAAAACTTGCAAATGCTAAAAAGGATTAATGATTTAATTGCTAATAGACTTTGATAGTTATTGCCAAGGACAGCTTAACTTTCTGCAACATTACACAAATTTAATTAACTCTTCTAGGCACCATGCATTAGAGATTAAATTTTATTTTTCAAACGTGACTATTTCGTGACAATTATCACCTTTAATACGGAAGGTATTACCATAATACCAGATTTAAAACTCTGAATAGTCATCAAAGATTTGTAAAGATAGACAAGTTTTTTTTATACTGGATCCTGAAGAAAGAGTAGCGACTCCTACCTTTATTCTGACTAGATTCAAGGCTCAAGACACTTTTTTTTTGCCTATAGATATGTATGTCAGTTTTGACAAAAAAACATTTATCATGATTAATAGGCAGGGGTTTACTCTAAGACAAAATTTATATATTGATTGACGGACATGTGGAAATGAAGCTTTGTTGTTTTGTATTGAAACAATGTGAAATTCGACCAAGGTCCATTTTTTTGTCCAACAGTGTATGGTAAGTAATTTAGTAAGTAGTAACTTCAAGTAAGTAAAATATTTATTGCAAGTCACAAAACAATACGAATAAAATAAGAACCAAGTGTTTGTAACAAACAATAATACTGATAAACATCTGGCACTTCGATTTATTAATTTTAGGTTTTTTCCTTGCAAATTGAGCTCTAGTTTAAGTAGGCCTACATAGTCTAAATAATCTTGGATAACAATCTGTATTCTTTTTTTTCTGTTTTTTCTCATTTTTGGATAGATTTTTCCTTTTCCTATCATGTGAAATTTTGCTGCACTGGATTATCATAAAGTCGTTGTGCATTCACATAGTTTGACATTTGAACTTGGTCTGAGAATAGAGGTGTGAGAACACCTGCGTTCAGAATGTTACCTTAGTTACGTAAATATAAAGTGATGACTAAACATAGGCTGCATAGCAAAAAAAGGCTGCATAGCAACAAACCTTCAGTAAACAACTTTATAAAACCGAATGTGTCATTCAATCAAGGTGAACAGAGTTTTAGTCATATTTGAAGATTCCTGATGGATGCTATAGTTTTCCTTTTTACACATGTCTGTTGAATCTTTATACATATATGCCATTGAGATATAGTATTACATCTACTTAGTTGTTTTGGAGCTTTTCATGCTTGCGAAAAATCGGGTTCTTATCCAATAAAAAAAAAGAAGCTTTAGTTGAAAATGCTCATATTTTTTCTCCATTTAAGACTGGTAATATCATATTATTTAAATTCCTTTATCATTAACCGTGATGTCAAACTCTACACTGAGTGTCACAGATTGAAAATTAGACCAATCACATTCACAGATACCCGATGATGTCATGGCTTTACTGCAAAACGAACTTTTCAAAAAACACATTTCCATAAAAACGATAATGAAAGTTTTAGAAAACGATCTGGGTTTCCACACATGTTGGATATCATGTAATTGTGCGTTGCCAAAAAGTATGTTCTACAAATTAATGTACCTAAAGACAAAAGACACAATAAACTGAACAAAAAGAGATTAAATCATATCGACTCACTTTGTGAATTTGTGTGAATTCTTTCGCGGCTTGTAATAATGTCTTCCTTCCATAATTTCTATGAAGAATTATGTTCTTTTTATAGTGTTCCAACAGACTAAACAGAGGCCGTGCCTCCAGTAGCCAATCAGAATCTTGCAAGTTTTTCTTAAACGATGCTGGGCAGGCGTTGACACGTGCTGATTAATTTTCTTGGTCTTTTCCTTCTTTTATTTACAAGGCACTTATAGTGTGGCTTCATTTTTTAATTCGACTAGTGTCTCTGCCACAATTTCTACAAAGGGCCTGGTTATTAATTGATTTTCATTCAGTTGCTGCATGGTTTAAATTTTTTACTTGACCTTCAACTTATGCGATACATAGACTACCGTTAGGCCTAATTACCAAAAAGCACTCCAAAGTGCCTATAGGCCTGTCACAAATAGGATACCCTTGTTGGTAGGGGGAACCGTGGCACATTGGGACGCTTTTAACTTCTAGCAATTTTGCTCAATGCTGAAAGCACTGAGCAACGCAGATGTTTGTATGAATATCACCAATACTATTGAGCCTAAATGCAAGGCGTAATAAACTAGATTGCAAATACCCTTTTGCAGCCAGACAGCAAAATGTGAGTCGTAAAAATGACTGTCCCAATGTGCCTGCCATATGATATACCTTGCCAGGAACCAAGAAAACCCCACCGTCCCTTAGTTCCCCGCGTCCCGATGTGCCCCGGTTCCCCCTACCTCAAAATACCCCTAAAACAAGGTGTTTTCTAAATAGAATAAGGTTCTCTGAAGAACTTGAATGGGGTACTTCGAGAGCGCTTTGTATTAAAATGTCCCAGATCTTAAGCTACTCTGTAAAACATGCTGCATTACTTTGACGGCAGCTACCGTAATGAATGTACATAAAAGTGCCACTTTACAGCAGAAAACCCTTATTTTTATGGCATGTACCATTGTTTTAGCGGTACTGCCGGCAGCTGGGTTTACAGTCTCAAAACTGAACACTCAATTAAACGTGCCAACAGTTTTGCTAACTTTTTATGCCACAATCTATCGAAGAATAGAGACTTGCTTTTACTCATGTGAGGTTCGCCTTCCAGAGGCGGGATATAATTTAGAAGAAGAAGAAGAAGGGTTTACAGTGTACCATAAATGGTTATTCAGTCTGCCCATTAATTGGACCAGATTTTTTTTTTAAGAATTCCTGTCTTAGTATAGACAATTATTAACATTTCACTGATTTGTGATAACGTAGTCACGTGACTCACGTCCAATGAGGCACAAACAAAAATGTATTCGTTTGGTTCAGCAAAGTTTAGTGAACAACTTTTAAAAGCACAGCTAAGAACAGGTTCCTACATAATTAATGCTACAACAAACACAATCGGATGACTAGGTGCAGAACTGAAAGCCACATAAATACATGAAGAGCAAACAAACAACAAGAATGAATAATATCGGAAAACAAAATAGCTCAAGTCACTGGAGTGCATTTCTTAATAATGTGTGTGATCCCCCAGCTAGTGCCAGAATACAATCGATCCTGGCACGTGCTCTGCACGAGCCTTCAGATGCAGTCCTGTGGTACAGCATTCCACCCCTCTTGAATCTGAGACATAAAACAGCGTATAACTTTTTCAGCCAATTTGCAGATGGGGTAGTGATGCGGACCGGACCGCTTTGTACCGGTACGGTCCACGTACCACCACCTTTCAGTACCGAACCACCGTCTTTCCAAAAGACTGGTCCAGAGGTTGCCCGTACCGATATGTACCGGTACAGTGAAATTGGTAAAAACACGTAAAATGGAAGGAAAAAAATGTTTTTTTATTTTTAACACCTTGATTTTACGACGTTTTCCAAATCAAATCAAATCAAGATTTATTTACCCTCGGTAACCATGAAAAATAAACATTAGCCACCTGGGCTATTCACACCGATTTTTTTTGGTGAAATATTGGTCGTAGATCGGAAACCGGTACGTACCGGTATACCGTACTGCCTCACCCCTGGACCGGGCGGTTCTGGACCAGAGGGGGGTTGTCCAGTCTGGTCCACAACACTAAGATGGGGTATGGAAGCCACTTGTTGATATGACACGAAATGACCCTTGAAGATTTTTCTGCAGCACCTGCAGTACATTTTCTGTCCTGCATCAGCAACTGCACCATAGGCGTACGGGACGCGCAATTTTTGGGTGGGCGAGCAACATTTGCCCGAATTTCGAAATCTAAATTTAATACAATTTCAAATGAAATAGCCGGGAAATCACAAATTTTAAATAGTTTTTATCTAATCATCCGCCCAAATTTTTTAGCCTTTTTGCCCGAATCTTACTGTTTCCCAAACTTTTGGGGGGGGCGACCGCCCCCCCTGCCCCCCCCCCTCCCATACGCCTATGAGTCTGCAGCTGTCACTGAAGGGCTCCACTATCATTGAATTAGTGCTGACACAGGGAGAAAGATTCTGAGAAATCCAAATTAAGCATACGCTATTTCCAGTTGCAGGCCCAGTGCAAATATGGCACCTGTGGTGCCCTGCTCCTCAGACCTTAACCAATGAAGCATCTTTGGGATGACCTTGGCAGAAGGATTGCAGAAAGTAGGCAAACCATAATGCAGACATCAGGATGAACTTCCTGAAAATTTCAGCTTGATTGGTCAATTTTCCCGGATTTGGCGACAGTTTGAAAATTGCTGATTTTACCAGTTTTTCGGGCATCTGTTTGACCGCAACTGCTTTCTTTTCTCAGTAAATCACGTGATATTCAACCAAGAGTATCTAAATTCGGGATCAACACTAATTTGACAATGGCAACGGTCTATGGTTAGGCACTTATTGTCTTGCTAAAGAGATAATGAAGCTTTGCCTTGTTAACTAAACCCCCCCCCCCCTCAAAGGTCAATTTTCGATAGCAAAATTTCATATCTCCAGGGGTATACCTTGTATAGATATGGAACTCCTGGGACATATTCTACAAATGTATGGTCTAATATTCGAAAAAAAAAAATTTTCCGAATTTTTTTTTTCCAATTTTTTTTTATCCCAATTTTTTACAACTTTTTTTTCCCAGATTTTTTTTTCCAAAATTTCTTTTTCCGAAATTTGTTTTTTCTAAATATCTTTTTCCCTTAATGTTTTTTTTTCAACATTTTTCTTTCAAAATTTTCAATACATTTGCAATAGTGCAGGAAAATAATAAAATTAGGGCATTAATTAGTAAAGACCAAAAAAAACTCAACAAAATTAGTAATAATAGTGCAATGTAGGCTATGCGTCTGCTTATCTACTCTCCTGTGTGAAAGGAAAACTATTTCCCTCGGCCTTCGGCCTCGTGAAATAGTTTTCACTTACACACCCTCGAGGGAAATAGGTTTGACTAATGCCCTCGAAATCAGTCAATATTTGTATATAACATGGTTTCAAAATAAGACCAGTTAATTTGAGCTCCGCGAATCTATGTCATTGCCATCTACATTAATGATTTAAAAAAATTTGAGATGCATTCCGTCTCGTTTTTACAGCTGCTTGCAGCCTGTATTACGAGAGGAGTTTCAGGAAAACTTATGACAACTGCCCTGGTCGTGCTGTTTCACCTATGTCATTAAAACTTGGCATGCAGTGTGAATAGAATATTATCTTGCTTCCATCAACTTTTGGTGCCTCTCTGAGATGGAAAAAATCATTAAAGAAAACAAACAGGCTGACTATCTTGAGGTCAAAGGTCAATCGTGGCAACTGGGTCACACTGACCTACTTTTGCTAGTGTTGCTGGGGAGCTCTGACAAGGAGGGAAGGAAGGGAGGGAAGGAAGGGAGGGAGGGAAGGAAGGGAAGGAAGGGAGGGAACGAAGGGAGGGAAGGAAGGGAGGGAACGAAGGGAGGGAAGGAAGGGAGGGAAGGGAGGGCAGGAAGGGAGGAATGAAGGAAGGAAGGAAGGATGGAAGGAAGGGAAGAAAGGAAGGATGGAAGGAAGGAAAGAAGGGAAGAAGGGAAGAAGGAAAGAAGGAAGGAAGGAACATATAGATACATAGATAGATAGATGGATAGATAGATAGATTTATATAGTAGATTTGTAAATTATAGATTCTTGAACTTATATATCTATACAAGCAGCTGTTAAAGTGCTTGCACGTTATTTTTTTAATATGATTTAAAAATATCTGTGTGTTAGGCTAAGTCAAAAACAAAACCAGCTAGATCTTAAGGGGTATAGGTTCTTTGTGCATTCCTGATTTCAAATACTGGAAAATTGACCAATCAAGCGAATCTTCAGGAAGTTCATCTTCTGAGACACAAAACAGTATATGTATAACTTTTTCAGCCAATTCGCAGACAGGCGAAGGAAAATTTCTGGAAAATCTCATGATTTGACGCGGAAAGATCCTCCTGCCCTGGTTGGGGGCGGTAAACTTGGGTCTTTCAGGCCTTGGGTGATCACTGACACTTCCTCTGCCCTCAACATGCTTTGAGCAGCCAAGGTGACTTGTAATGCACACTGATGCCTGCAAACCCACAGCATCCAAACTGCAATGACCTGCTGCTAAACTAGAAATAGTGACATTTCCTTCATTTTTGTGACTTTTTATTCCTGGGACTTTAGAGAATCACCTGACGTCAATTACTTTAGATTTGTTTCAATCAAACATAATAACTTCATTGAACACACTCTAATTAGACCTAATCACCCATTGAAAAATCGCTGGAGCATGAAATTGGCAATTAAGTGTGACCATTTGGGTTTTTTTTATGGATTAATAACACACAAACAATAATCATACAATTTATTGTGTTTAGATTCACAATCTACCTATGAAGACTAATATAGATCTGCTCTCGAAAACAATTTCTGTAACAGTTCTCAAATTATATCTGACATTCAAGTAATCATGACATTATGCACCAGGAATGATATTTTTTAGATTCAACTAACGGCCTGGATAAATATTTCAAAGTTCACCATCATATTTTGCAAAATATCTCCAGGGTTGTTGATGATAAATATTTACAAGTTCTTCTTCACAGTCGACGAATGACAAGAGCTTAGAGAATTGCTCTGACATGTTCCTTGTGAGGTCATATCTTTACCCATGCTATTATTCTCTATGACTCATAACCAATTTACGAGGTCATATCCTATACTTTCAATGCTTTCAAAACAAGTCACCTACTGTGTCTCAGAATTCATCAATGAGGTCACAAGTTGCTCAATGACAAATTTACAGTTCATTTCAATGCATGAACAGGGCCTTTTGTGAGGTCATTGATGGCCACAAACAGCTGAATATAAGTACTTGTTATTCTTCGACTGTAACACCATCATATTTTAAAAAATATCTGGTTGTTCTTTACGTCTTATCAATATAATGACTCGATGTATGCAGCTTTATAATGTAATTAAGTAACTACACCAATATAGAAACTGCGGCCTGTTTCATTATGTTTAAAACTAGGTTAGAGGTTAACCCTTAAACGCAGTCTCTGCTGTAGTTGCTATGGCACAGTGCTGTCATTCAATCTCTGAAGTGGGCAAGTGGTAAAAGCTCCCTCCCCCCGACATAATGGCAAATAATGCTATATTCTCACGGCAGTGGTTAAGTGTCTGCAAAGCTGTCTAGGTGCCAGGAAGCCACATTTCGGCGATTCAAGTCATTTTTGGACAATTATATAATCAATTAGAGGTTATACATCGTCGTGGATGGATCCTAGGACGACGAGGCAGTCGTTTTCTACGCCGAATCGCTCGTAATTAGTGACGAAGCAACCCCCAATGAGGAAGAGAGTTGTGTCGGCGAGTTGTGAGGAGCCTCGGTGAAGTTCCATTGCTTCAATATTAAACTAGCCTCGCCCAAGGAGCCTCTTGCTTCGCCCAAGCAGCCTCTAGCCTCGCCCAAATACTCAATTACGCCCAAGCAAATAGCTGTTGCGGTGAGGCAAATAGCTGTTTCGGCGTTTCATCAGCATGTTTGCGTCGGCGAGTTGTGCTGTTGCATTGCTGAAGTTGTATTGACTCAATGATAAAGTAGCCTCGCCCAAGCACTCTCTAGCCTCGCCCAAGCTGTCTGTAGCCTCGCCCAAGCATTTTGGGGGTCTTTCAGGTCATTCGCATCATGACTATTTGCTTCGTAAAGATTCAACAGGATTTTTTAGGTTCGTTTTTGAGCATGTTTCGAAACTTCATCGCACAGGACACATTCACGACTTATTTACCTTGCCGCACCTGTTACATACTAATCAAAATTCTTTCTGATGCTTCTCTTTGGATATGTCTCACTAAAATCAGCAGTTTATCGCAGACATTTTGTTTTTAATAGTGAATTGTAAGCTATGCCTTACATTCAGGTCATTTTGAGTGTATTTTATGATGTCTCACTGTGCCCCGCCTCCAACTGTGCCCCACGCAGCTCTCTTTATAAAATTTTTGAATCCTGCGAACCAGATGCCTGTATTGTGGTTTATCATCTCACTAAACTAAGACAAATAATCAAGGTTTGAATCCCTGGCAATTGATTTGCATCATACCTTTTTCTTGGGAATTATAACAAAAAGTCGTTAAGCAAAATTATTTACTTTTACTGGCTAAGTACCAAAATATTGAAATTCCACTCTCGCTATGCTGTGTAGGCATTCAGGATATAGGTCAGACTCTCACTTACTTACTTTTTGTACTATACAAAAGAGGGTTGATCTGTAAACAGTACCAGCTAGACGCTACGGGCTTTGTCTCACTGTGCCCGCCGTTTCACTGTGCCCCGCTCTCCCCTATGCACCAGTTTTTACTTGAAAATTTACCTTTGTGATGTTCATGCTGACTTTCGTCGAACTTTAACAGCTTTTTTGCAACCTCGAAATATTAATCGATTTTGTAGAAATTTTAGAAAAAATGTTTTTGGACCCATAGAGATACATCTCTGTGTTTAGACCACATATAGGCCTAAAAGTTCGATTGTATCACACAGTCACAAACTCGGTCACAAAGACATGCATTTTGGGCTTTTTTCTAGATTTTTCATTTAAAGTGGCCATATTGGTCAGACCGCCCCTGATGTGGGCAAAGATTTGGAAAATTTGCTATAAAAGGCCTCAATGACTGGCTGTCCCCTAATAAATATTCCCTCTCCGGGGCCTATGACCATCCCTGACTATCAAGGGGGCTCCCTGAAATCTTCATGTTTCACAATATTACATATATATTAAAGAAAATTGTTGCTAGGTGCCGTGGTCTTGTGGATAAGGTGCTCGCCTGGTAACCGAGACGTTGCAGGTTCTACTCCTAACCATGGCGTCGGGGAACTGAGCAGATTCTCCCTAACTCTTTGCTTCACTTCACCCAGGTGTAAACGGGCACTTGGCTATAGGCACTGATGACGATTGTAGAGTGACTTAACATTGTGTGCAAACGGTTGCCTGGCTGTGCACTCCCGGGTGAGTTGAGAAAGGCTCATACTTGAACAGGCCTGAAGTATAATTGCGAAGTCTGTTGAGACTGACTTCGTCTGTGTAATGGACGATAAAAAAAGTCTACATTTACATTTTTACATTTTACGTTTTCTTCCCTCACAGACTATGACCACATGTTGAATGAGAGACCTGCTTGAATGATCTGCAAACAGTTGAGGCCATGCACCCCTCATCCAATTCCAGTCTTGCTGCATGGCGCTGTTCGACAAGTCAAGAAGCAAAAACATGCTCTCTGCATCTTATAGTACATGATTAATGCAATTGGTTCCTGACCTTTTGAGCTACGATCATGACCTTGTTCATGGCTCCTCCACCATTGGTTTCGTTGTTAAATTTTTATTACCAAACTGGTCCCTCCTCCTCATGCTTTAATTCTTCAGAGAATCAGTACAACTCGAAAGGATTAATTTTGGAAGCTATTCATTCACGACTCTCATTAACTTGGAAGACACATCTGTTTTTCAGATCAATTTTGGAAATCATGCTAGTTTTGAAAGAAATTTGTCGTGTCGACCGGCATGGCAGATGAGCAAAACATGCATGAATGAAATTTGGCACACTCAATTTAACTCATTTTCAAACAAATCTGGCTTACTCAAGGCACAGTTGTTTGGTTATGATGAATAAAAGATTAAAACTGCAATGTTTAAAAAATCCCCAACAGATCTTTTTGTTTCATACATCAAAATGTTCGTCTGGCCTTCCTCTGCATCACTGTGCTAACCGTTTTCTTGTTCAATTTTTTTAAACCCCAACGTTGCAGTGCCAAACATTAACTGTGAATTTGGAGAAATGTTGTTCACAATCAACCATCAAATCTGACAGAATCTATGACAAATATAGTAGTACACCCATGTCTGGTGAGTGTTTGTCTGACATTAGCATGCCATAATTATGCAAATTAGTTGATAAATAATCATATTATGTTTGTTTCTTAGCACTGTTTACCTGGGTGGCCCAGCAGCAGCGATCTTGATCTGAGTCTTCGGTGGGTCTCCTGATCATAGATAAACGTATAAAATTGAAATTACTTTTTTTTTTGTAAGTTATTTACTGTCATACATATTATGTGCCGAATTAAATACAA
Organism: Platynereis dumerilii; assembly: GCA_026936325.1. Lineage (NCBI taxonomy): Eukaryota > Metazoa > Annelida > Polychaeta > Phyllodocida > Nereididae > Platynereis > Platynereis dumerilii. Next base: position 68,805,121 of record JAPTHN010000005.1, on the reverse strand, counting down.
TCTGAGTCTGAGTCTGAGTCTAGACAATTTTGGACAATACTATTTTGCATTATCACTGTGTACCGTTTGCTCTATGCGAAGTAACCTAGTTAATCATAAAATCTTAAATTTTGGACTCGAAACCAATTCAGTTACAATATAACATAACCAGTATGCTATATTTATGTATTCGACATCCTGATGTGAAATTACAAGCTTTAAATGTTTAGCAATCAAAAGATTTGGCGATTCTAGTAAAAAATGCACTAAAATCTACTAAAACTGCTTAATCTCCCAGAAAAATTAACTGTTTGTTCCCACATTTTTTATGAGTATTACTGCTACTATAAGACAGCATACTGGCTATATGACAAAGTTTGACCTATATTTGAGAACTAGCAAAAAGTAAACAAAAACATCCTTAATTAGGTCACTTGGTGAGTACACAGTGTTATACTATGCGAGTATTTAGGGGGCACTGAACACAATTAGCACACCATTCTGTGATCACGTCTATCAATGACTGGAACTTCAGCCCATGATTCTTGGTCGACAGAACTGGAGAGCAGGAATTGCTCGTTGCCAGGGGCATAGAAAACTCCCCGCTGCGCGACTATCAGCCCGTTGGGCCTTGTGCGAAAATTGTGTCCGCCAACAGCATTCCTCCTACCAAAATGAAAAATCTACGCCCCTGCTTGTCGCATGCCGGTGCCATGTGTAAAGTGTGACAACTTTTCTTTATCTACTTAACTTTTCATATGTAAAATATTCCATTGGCAGTTTTGACACTTGCTTGTCTCAAGGAAAGTGTCTGACTATCAGGTTACTATGAAAAATCACTTATACGTTTATATCATTTTTCTTTTTTTAAATAATTTTCTCCTTCTCTTGACGTCTGTAGAACATGAACATACGTCATACATTTTCACAAAATGAAAGTTGAGCAAATACGCGATAACAAGTTTTGTTACAGGCAATGAAGGACACAGCAAGCTCAAACCAACATTGGGGTTTAAAAAATAAAAAAATTTAAAAAAGGTTAGCGCAGTGATATAGAGGCAGATCAGTCCAACATGTTAGTGTGTATAAAACAAAAAGATCTGTTGAAATTGTTTGAGACGTAAATAGCAGTTTTAATTTTCACTCCCTTTCCTTTGCATGGGATTTCCATCCAAGAGTGCTCAGAATTACCCATTTATTCCTGTTAGATGGCACTGACGCATAAGATAAAAATCATCATTTGCAAATAGACACCACAAATGTATTTTATCCAAATTGTAAACATTAGTCACTTGGTGGCAACACATAACGGTGTATAGCATACAAAATCAACTTTTGTGCCAGGTGGCAGCAGCATGCAGTTCTCATTTTCACCAGACTGATGGTCATGGCTAACAGACTTTGAGAGAGAGTTTTATTTTAAACTCTCTTAAGCTGACAGGTCTTCTGACATGGACTGCTTTGTCAATTATGACAAAGGCGTATCAAATGGGTTTTAATTGGGAAAACTTTCTAGGCCAATCCAGAACAATGAGATCGACAGATTTTAATCGAATTTTAGTTGATTTGTTTGTGTACCTTTAGTGATGCAGACCGGACCGCCTTGGACCGGTCTGGTCCGCGGTCCAGCCGTGGACCGCCAAAATACCGGACCACCTACAAAAAACCGGTCCAGTGATGGACCGGACCGGTAAAGTGCCAGTCCGGACCCGTCCAGTGATTTTTCATGTCATTAAGGGTATCGCATGAATTTTGGCATAACTAAAAAAGAAATTTATGTCAAATATCTTGTTTAAACCCTCATTTTTATCATAATTTTTTTAAATGCCGATGGACCGCTTCTGGACCGGTCCAGTAACAAAATCGGACCACCTCACCCTGGACCAAACCAGGACCGGACCACTTTTGTAAATACCGGACCACCCTCTAAAAGGTGGTCCGGTCTGCATCACTATGTACCTTGGGATATTGTTCTGCTGCAAGACCTATATACTGTTCGCCAAGTTTCAGGCTTATCATAAAGGCTTTACATTTTCTTTTGTACTTTGTCACATTTTTTTGGGTCAATAAATCTCAAAGTATAAATAACTGCTGCATCAAAATTTTGAGGCCAATCATGTAGCTGGAGATCAGCCACATGACACGCCAATAAATAACAATATTGGTGTCTTAAATGTGTTATTGATGTGCCCCTATGCTCTGAGCAGCAACCATGCACTTAATTGTCTATTACTTAAGGGATGATCAGTGAAGCAATCTATCATTTTATAAACACGCCCTTTGTAAACAATGGGAAAAATTAGGTAGGTAGATTGAATACCATCAAACTTCTGATGAGTAAAAGCATCCCTTTCACAAGCAAAGTTTATGCTAAAGTTTCAAAACTTTCTTTTTGTTGCATGATTTCCAAATATTTTCATTCAAAGCAGAGGACTGGATCTTTGCCAGCAACCATGCTTTGTGAAAGTAGTTTGGCATAGTAATATGGACATCTGTTGTGCGACCTGATCTTGTGATCTGTCAAAAACAGATCGAATTATTGTTGACCCAATTCGATTTTCCAGGGACTGTCAGCATTCTGCTGCCACTTGTGAGTCCCGGACAGAGACAGAGATTAATGCTATGTAATTCAGTGCCTCGACCAATGACATGGCATACATTTGGCACGTTATTCTGTCATGACACAGAAACTCATACTTATTGAAATTACAGCAATTGCCTTTTACTTCATTAAGCTGTCCGTTTCGGTCCTTCTTCGATTGGACATATGCCTTAAGGCCTGATTTCACCAACAGAGCTAAGACCAGGTTTAAGGCCAAGCTGCCATAGAAACACAACACATCCTTTAACATCCCCGAAACTTCAAAAGCTTACATCAAGGAGTACAATGTTGCATTTTTTTTTCACAATATTGTTAATCGTGCCACAACATCTCTGCTAACGTCATGTCTTTGACTGGGATGAAATACCTAAAACATCAATACATTGTTGGATTTGGAAGGGCCTAGAGATTTTAATGTGAGACAAAGAAAGTCCACAATAGGCCTATGTATAGGTTATTTACCACAGTAGCCCGAATATGTGATTTATCACCTGAGGGCTTTAGCCCGAGGTGTGATAAACGCATATGACTGATCCCATGGTGAATAACCGGCTTATACCATGAGACAACAGTCAAATGAGAGGCCAAAAGAATATTAGAATTATTTCCCTGAAATACTGGCATGTGATTGACTGACAGAGGTGTAGAATGGTTTATCACGTAATACATTGACGTTTGTCTGCCCATAAACAATGTGTGACAGTTTGCGATTGACTTTATCGATGATTGTCGGTTTAAATTTAATCCTGCCACCTTTTTATTCCAGTGCATTTTTACAACAAAGAAGTGCTTTTAACTACAAGGTTGTATTTAATGGTTGACTTGTCTGAACTTTATGCCTGTTGGAAGTGACTTTTTAAAAAACATCCAATTGCACAAATCAAAAGCCCTCTGGTACTTATGAATCATCATTTATTCTAAATTTACTAATATTGAACGGATAAAAATACTAAAACTCAACTATTCTGACAATTTAAAGAAAGAACAAAGATGAAAAAGAGTTGAGGAGGAGATTTTCAATTATATCACTTTGCACTCAAAATCATTGAACAGAACACGTGAGAAGCCTTATGATATAATCTAGCAAAAAGATAAGGATTGATTAAGTTAAAACTACAAAATGATGACCTACTAATTCATTCTGGAAGTCTTCCTTGAAATCAATTCTGAAGAATCCTATTAGGCATAAAGACAGTTTTTAAAAGAGTGTGCAGGTGGAAAATAAAACAAAACACGGATGCTTTAATTAGTTTAAAGAAGACCGTTGAGGAAAATGGTTAAATGCATATTGCTTTTAATCCATTTTTATAAGTCTACACTTTTACCATTCGTGTTGCCTTCCAAAAGATGTTTCAATATTGTTTACTATTTACATTGCTACTGAATATATGCAAAATAAACGTATAACTTGATAACTGAGATTTATATATGCTACCATACTCTGAAGCCCCGTGTAGCCACTTGTCAAATGTATATTTAACTTTTAATCATTTACATTTTTTGATTTTCTGTCCAGCATGTTAGGTTATTGTGCGGATTAGTTGCAATATTTCAAGGAAGAACTTATTATGAACATGTCAAGTGGAAAGGCCAAGGGTGCTGACAATTTCCAGTTAAAATTATTAAAATCGCAGCTCCTGAAAATTCCAGCAGTTTATAGTCCTTGTCATATTTACGTGGAATCACAAGTTCTTTACTATGCTGTTGAACTGTGATGTCAGAGATGACTCTATTCTAGCATTGCAATATATGTAAATTAAATACAAGCTGTGATGTCATTTTAAACTGGGTCAGATTCACAAGCATCTAACCAATGTGAATCCACCAAACTGAGCATCACAGTTTCAACTCAGTGTCAGAGTTTTATCTGGGTCTGGGAAAACCCATGCAAGTTTGACATCACAGCCTCTCAGCCAATGGGCTGCCAGAACAAATATACATAACATAAGCCATGTGTTTACATACTAATTGTCAAAGCCTTCTGTTTTTACCAACTTCCATCAAAGTTTAAAGTTGTAAGTTAGCAAGTTTGTAGATTAATCAAACAACTCTGTGGGGATTATAACAGTTGTCTACTGTGAATGCTCACAAAGCTGCCCTTTGGTAGGATCAGACTGGTGATTGCTGTGATAAATTATTGGGATCACAAATTTAATGCTTCCTTCAATATATCAATTTTTAAACTGTGATGCATAGTTTACTGTCAGCCCATTGGCTATCAAGCTGTGATGACGTAGTTGTAGGGGCTATCCCAGATAAAACTCTTACTCTGACACTGTGTTGAAATTGTGACGCTCAGTTCAGGAGGATCAACATTGGCTAGAAGCTGGGAAATCTGACCCAGTTTGAAATGACATCACAGCTTGTAGTTAATTTACATATATTGCAATGCTAGAATAGAGTCATCTCTGACATCACAGTTCAACAGCACAGAAAAAAAACTTGAGATTCCACGTAAGTATGACAAGGACTGTAACATACTTATTCAATTTGTCACTCAAAACAGGGGAATTCCCCTCATACTGGAAGCAAGCCGAATCACCTGAATTCATAAAATAGCATACAATGCATGCACAGGGTCCTTGGTAAATTTTCTACCAAGAATGTACAATAGTAATTACTTAAGTTCGAAATCTTGTTTGTTCCCTAGTGTAATCGGTACACGGAACTTTCTGCCACCAAGAAATTGCTGAGGCCACTACCCTTGACCAACTCAAGACTCACCTCCCTTCCCTCACCCTATAAATCCTTCCTTTTCTTAACCCAAACTAATCACTTTTAACTTCACTCCTTATCCTTAATTTTATTACTAACAATTTTTCTCAATCATCTCACCTAGGGCACATCAGTTTTCATGCGTGCTGACACAATATCAGAGTCAGATTGCTTTACAATGAGCTCAGCCTGCTGGCTGCTATAAGACGCACTGAGTATACACTAGTGATGCGGACCGGACCGCTTTGTACTGGTACGTTCCAGTACCACTACCTCTTTAGTACCGGACCGCCCCCCATTGCAAAAAACCGGTCCAGAGGTTGTCTGTACCGTTACGTACCGGTACAGGGAAAATTGGTAAAAATGCTGAATTAATTTTTCAAACCTTAACTTTTCGAACTTTTCTAGGGGTTTCAGGAAAAAATTCCACATAATTCGAACACCGGTACGTACCAGTATACCGGACCACCTCTCCCCTGGACCGGACCACCTCACCTCTGGACCAGGCGGTTCTTGACCGGTGGGGGGTGGTCAGGTCCGGTCCGCATCACTAGTATACACAAGGTGGCAGGGCAGGCTGGTGTTCAGTGGTGCTCACAGAGCATCTACAGATGAATTTATTACCAAATGTTCAAGACCAGTTTTTGATGAAGTGAGGCCAGCAATATTAAAGAAATATATCTTGAATAATAGTAAAGTTTAGCACTGAAAGGCACACGATTGTTTGTAGGGATGCATTTATAAGTACCAAATAGATCACTAGGACACATCATTTGGAGTTGCAATTTTGTGTGAAATGTTTTTGGGACCACAGCAACTTTTGCTTCTGACAGGTTTTGATGACGACACGGGCCCTTGGTACAAAGGACCCAAAAAAGGGGCGAAAACAGACCAAGCAAATTACCGGCCGGTGACCATTCTACCTGTGATATGTAAGTTCATTGAACATGTAGTCCCTAACCAACTTTACAATTACCTTGTACAAAATGGCACCCTAGTATTTCCTTATTGGGACTATTGTAGTAGAATTTGGGGTAATAATTTATCAAAGGGTGATATTAAGAGGCTCCAAACAGTACAAAACTGTGCTATTAGAATAATATTAAAATGTGATAACATGACCCGCACCAAGTATGCTTGGTACTCTAAAGAGGCTCAGTGGGCAGCAACGACTTCTATACAACACTGGATGCCTCATCTGGAAGATCACAAACTGAGAAACACCACCATACTTTCAGGAGCAGTCCACAGTCATGAGAGGCGCTCATCTGCGGACAATAATCTGTTCATCGAACAGGGCAACAAATGGCTTGGCGTCCATGGCAGCAAATGCTGGAATACCATACCAGCTAAGATCAGAAGTTCTTCGTCATTCAGAACTTTTAAAACTGAATACTTAAAATACCTTAAGTCTGAACTTTTAAATTCTTTTTAAAAGAAGTTGCACTTGTTCTTATATAGGCTTTTGTTATCATTTGTTTTTTTAACAAACTCATAATTTCCATTTTTAATACCTATTTTAATTGATATTTTTAATACTATAGTGGTTTATCACAATTGTTAAACTTTTAATACTTGAATGTGTTCAAATGTGTTATATACGTTTACTCATGTTCATGTGGGCTCCAAGCCTCAACTGAGTGTATGCTTCTGAACTTGGATTCCCAATAAAACTTGTAAACTTGAGTAAGGAGGAATAGAAAAGCACCTCATGCCTTGTGAACAGACACAAATTGACTTCTGTCATCATTTTTCAAATTAGGTACAAATCCATTCTTGAAAAGCCAGTGCAGATCAATTTGAAGCTGTGTAACCACATGCACAGCCAAAGTTAATTTTGTGCTTTTGGAAACTTTTTATTTCGATGAAATGACTGAACCGTCTCACCACAATTTGGTAAAAACACCGCAACAATTTGGTTGTCAACACAAAGCCTTTTTGTACGTCTATAAGACATCCGTAGGCTACGGAGTAAACTTGAACAAAATCTATCTAACGTCACCCTTTAATTATTGGTGGTCGGCAACGTTCAGCGTTCACGACGACATTTCAAGAATTCAGCAGTTGTTTTTCTTCTGACTTTATCAATTTCGGGTCCTCGGATATCAAGGTGTGGTGCCTCATACAGTTTAGACTCTGCGGTCGTCTTCTGCCATGAATTGTGAAAATTACAAACTGTTGGTCACTACCAAGAAAATGACATTAACAAGAAATTTTAATCTTGAACAAAGGCGTACCGGAGGGGCAGCCGGGCAGCCAGACAGCTGCCTCTCACCTTAGAAGGTTATGCCTTTAGGAAACACTCCGTGGTACAATGGTTAGCATTCCCGCCTTAAACACACGAGGACGTGGGTTCGAACCCTGCTTCGGCCATGTCCAGAGGTTATCACTATAATGATTGTTATGCATGATTGCCGTTCAGAATGGGCGCTATATAAAATCATAGTATCTAATATATTAATACACAACTAAGGCCTACTGGGATGCCATGACGTCACATCGCCGTTTTTCCGCCCAATTCCCCCTGTATCTTTAGAGTTTACCCATTTTTCCGTTTTCTATCGTGAGATATTGCCGCCATTTTCTTTGGTTTTGATCCTGTATCATTCACGCTCTGTAGTGCAAGTGCACAGTGGCCCAGTGCCATAGTGGCCCACAGTGTCATAGCTACTCAAGAGCCATAACTGCCATTGATTGAAGTATCAAAGAACAGCATAATTGACCACCACTGCGTCAACCAATCTCTAAAATGCCAATCTCTAAATATCTCAAATAGTCAAAAAGACTTGATTTAGATATTGGCAAAGAATTCTCTGCAATTATCGCTCATTGATGTCTTTTCGGGCCATTTAGAACATTCACAAATAGTTTATTGAAATTGTGCCCAATCCTGCAATTATCGCCCACATGTCTTTTCTGAAATACGGGACGCGGTTGCGGGGTGCGGGATCGCGGGATTTTCCATTTCTTTTAATAATTGACACTGGGAGAGCCAGTCTGAGGTTTTTTTTATTTGAAGGACTTTTAATAATGATAGAGCAGAATTTTTTTCAGCGTTGGATTCGTCTTGGATAGAGCTATTCATTCCACTAGACTACTAGTTCATGCTTGGAAAAGTCAAAATATTCGTTAAAAGTAAAATTGAATATTACTAATCTGTGAACTCTTGATAGAGCCTTAATTTTGTCACTGTTAGATTTGTCTTGGAGAGATGTTTTCAGTTTGCCTGATTATAGATTCGTAGCAATATCAAAAAATTCTATCTAAACAAAATATTTAATCTGACTAATTCAACCAAATTAAACTTGAATGAAATTTTAATTAATAAACTTTTTAAGTTTATAGTTTCAGAGGTGAATATATATATATATGTTCCTTGGTGGGGTTCTACAACCAGTAGGCTCTTGGAAATTCCAGTAATTTTTTTCAAAGAAAACTTGCATAGTTATATAGTTTTTTTATTATTTTTTGGTTAATAGGCCTACATGTTAGGCCTACTCTGATGTAATGTTCGAGTATGTACAATAAATATATATATCATTTATTTCGCATCAAAAAAGAAAATATTAAAGCTTTCTGTGGGTTGCCAACGTGACCAGGGTGGGCAGAAGAAAAAAAACACAATTGTCTAACTAGTGAACTGAAAATCTTACTTGGAGAAAAAAATGAAAATTAAATCAGTTAGCAGTCCATCATGTAGTATGTGGAGCTGTCCGTTAGGCCATAGGCCTATAGATCAGAATTTGATTATATATTTAGGCCTATGAATAATTTATTAAGTAAAAATCAATATATTCTTGAAAATCTTCTCGTTAAGCTACGGCAATGAAATTGACATTTTCAAATAGCTCTTTTAAAGCCAAATTTAATGGTAAAAAAATCAGGTCTCTATCTTTACTAGAAGTCGCGCAAATTGCAAAAACCCGAATCCCGCATTTGCGGGATTTCCGCTGATGTGTCCCGCATTTTAATATCAAAAGTGGGCGATAATTGCAGGAATGGGCACGCTTTAACTATTTGTTAATGTTCTAAGGGGCCCGAAAAGATATTTAGAGATGGGCAAATTTTGCCAATAGTTAGAATAGTGTGCCAATAGGTAGAATAGTAAATTGTTCCTTTAGGCAAAGTGTGCCAATAGGAACAATAAGCTGCCAATAGTTAGAATAGCCAATTGCTCCTTTGGGCAAAGTTGAAGGATTTTCCCCAAAGGGGAAATACTTTGCCAATAGTTAAAATAATTTGCCAATATATAGGAGAAATAAGTATGCCCGATTTTAAAATTGGGCACGATTTAGAGATTGTCTGCAGCAACCACTGCCTGATTGGCATTAACATGTCAAGTCTTAAAGTGTCAAGTGACAATGAAGTGCAATTACGCTCACGCTTGCAGATCCTTAGCATTTCCTTTGAAAAATTCTCACATTGTCTTCTTTGGCTGTGCTTCACATCCCCCACCAGACCCAGTTCAAATAAATCTTTAGGCCAATATAAATGAAACATATGTACTATTATCAGGGCCGGATTTAGATATGATGAGGCCCTGGGCATTCACGTCATTCTGGGCCCTCCGGGCCCCCCCCCTCGGAGTCCCTGAACCTTTCTCAGAGTGCATTGAAGACTCCTACATACTGATGTCACTGAGTTCTGGCATCATGACTTGACTTGAGAGATTGGTGCGGTGATATAGTCGAAGCCAAGTCATCGGAGACTGAGGCAAGGCCAAGGATTTGGCATCTGAGACCGTGCCGAGGCCATCAAAATCTTCCTCGAGGCCGGCCTCGAGATCTCGAACACTGGTTTGGTGACTTGATTTGAAAGACTTTCATGACTTGGAAATTTATCATGACTTTAGTGTTTCATTACCTGATTGAACTGATTTCAGTGACTTAAAGCAGTTGAATTACATGTGATTACAGAGATGCCCTAAATTTTCCATATAAGGCATAATGACTCATTTCTCTGTACTTGCTTGTTTACTTGTTTTTCTAATTACTCATAATCTCGTAAGTAACTCATATCCCATTCTTTTCATTTGTCAGAAAAGTCTGTGAGGTAGTCTGACCATTCAGGCTGCACTGACCAGTCACCTATGAGGTCAAAAGTTAGCCAGTGACAAATTGACAGTTCATTTCAATGGGAAAAATGATGCCTATTGGTGTGACATCATGCACTTAGGTCTTCAAATACTGAATTTAAGCATTTTTCATTCTTTTGTAACTTGCGCTCTTTATAAGTTGCCGGTCATCAATTGAACTATCACAGTAGGCTGGATATAGACCCCGGAGCCGTCGACAAAAGTCGCTGCCGTCAGTCAATGCATGGAAAAGTCAAGTCAAGTCATTGACAGTCCAAGCCGTCACTGACGTGTTATTAGCCAGCCGCCGCCGATTTGAACCCCAACGTATTTGGTGTCGTTGGATTTGTCTTGAAAAGACGATTCCAATGGTACCAAAATTGTCAAGATTGGATAAGTCTGGACCGAACTACACTATATGTTGTCTGCATTTTAAGATAAAATATTTCTGTAAAATTTGGATAAATTTGTTTCACCAGCTAAGCCCATCCAGTGACCATGAGTGAACATAATAATCTCGGTATTTACAACGTTTATTTGCTGTTTTAGTTAGCCAAGCTGACTTAGTCAGCCAATTTCATAGTAAGTCAACGGAAGTCAAAGAAAATGACCAAGTCGACTTAGTTAGTCAAGTCAAGTCATTGAACAGCAAGTCAGTCATCTGAGCATGACTTGACTGGCTCCGGGGTCTAGCTGGATAAATTGAGCAACCGCAAAAACTGAGATGAAAATATTTGTTGAATTACACGTGAGCAATTCTAAAGAATTAGAAAAGAAAAATCGACCTTTTACCTATTTAGTCAATTACTATTGTGAGGCACCAATATCTGTTTTGGCATAATATTTAGGAGATACCGGACCAAGTAACGGGAAATTTGATGACTGAAGCTAGACATCAAATCACAGGCCCAGGTGATAAGGAAACTACTTGGTAATAAATGAGAAATACACAGCAAAACCGAAAATCAAATTATGATTTTACCAGATAACATTACATGTCGATGGCCAATACTTTGAAATAGCGACTTTCAAAGTCATATGTTGAAAAGTGCATTCGGCTTTGCCTCTGAAACCTAAAACAAGGGCGTTCCACTTATACATTTAAGCTGTTGGAAAATACTGCTGAACATTAGCCTATATACACTGTACAGCCCACAATCATTTTAAAATGTTATAGGTCCCTCAGCCTCCCTGTATGCTGGTATGGCTTTACCTGTATGGCAGTATCTCACAAATTAATAGTCATACTGGTCCGCGCTCTGAGCCACTCTCTGTTGGGGCCGGCACATTCTCTCAAAAAAATTTGATGGTTACCCACAATCATTCATTTCAAGGGCTCCTGTTTGATGGCTTTAAAAATCAAATTAAATTCAGACTGCTCCGAAGCCACACAAGACAGGCCGCAGCACATTTTGAAAATGCACCTGTTTGTTAAATAGGGCTATTGCACACAATTTGTCATTCGGGGTCGAAACTGGGCCAGGGCCCAGCAAAGTTAGGAAAAGCTATTGCAGAGGCCCGCAATTATTCTTTTTTGGCCCCCCTGCATGGTGAAATTTGCTATATGACGTACATCGGGCTGCTAAGGCATGACTTCTTTTATCAAAGGTGCCAGCCTGCCAGTGCATGGTTTTGGAAATACTAAGCACTGTATGTTAGGGGCCCCAGTTGCTGATCCAGACATGGCAGTCTGGGGGTGGGGCGCCCGGATGTAGTTTTGGCGTTTGCGGGACCCTGTCTCCATATAGTTTTTCAAAATGCCATTTTCCATTGTGGTTTTCTAGGGGGGCCCGGGCCCCCTTAGGCTCCCTGGTCGCGAGTGCCACGATGTTGCGCGCGGCAGCTCTTCTAGGTTTTTCCGGGCCCCCCTAATCCCCCGGGCCCCGGGCAATTGCCCAAATTGCCCATATGTAAATCCGGCCCTGACTATTATGTAGGCTTTTATGTATTAGTTACACACCGAATTGGAGGGTTCTAAAATGCATTTTTGTCCGTTAAATCCCGACAGGAGGGAGCTAGGGGTCTAACTGACACAAATGCATGTTACAACCCGACAAAGATGCACAGTTTCGTCCCCAAGTAATGTGCAGTTGTACAGGCCAATGAAGCAGCAATGTGTGAAGGCCTCAATCACGGCAATGCTAAAGTAAATACAACAAGTTTCATTACTTACTTTTAGTGCCTGATTGGTATCAAGCATCTTTAAAGAATCACATTCATATTGAAATGTCCTGTAAAAACTGCTTTGTATCTCAAACCGTCTACAACAGTTTTGCTGTATTACAGATAGTTTGACATTCATGACCTGACTCCATATTGCATCCTTTTTATTTCTTGGCTCTTGCCCATTTCTCATCTTGACATCGACATATTTCATTACCAGTTTGCAACGGGGGCCAGTCAATTTCACCTTTTTCAAAAATCACCTTTCCTGAAATCACCTTTTGACAAAATCACCTTTTGACAAATTCACCTTTTTTTTGCCAAAATCACCTTTTTTTCTGTTTTGCAACAGTACATGTAACTTCAGCCCTCATATATCTCACTCTGCACACCAGCACATACTTCTCTCACTGCCATTTATCACGGGTGAATGCTAGTACTATATTATATTATTAAGATTAAAACAAAATGGCTAAAACATTCAGGTAGATGATTTGATAAACAACATTAAAAATCAGTGCTTTCCAAGCATTAAATCTAAATTTTGAAATTCTTGCAAATGTCGCTCGCTCACCAAAAAAGTGGCATGCGGTACACCTATGATAATGAGCTTAATTTCACATGTTTATAATGTAGAAAATTATTGGAATATCAAGTTTAATACATGCTGGGAGGATTCCACATTCATCGCATTACCATAACACAGTTACTGGTATTGGTACGCAATCTTGTGCTGCAGATGGAAAAAGACACACTGTGTGTCGAAAGGAAGAAAATATTTGTGAGACATATGAACAAACTCATATCAGTGATCTCCATATAGATAGTGATCACTTATTTCTCCTGACATTCTTAGGTTATAGGCCTACCATTAGATGGAGCCACTTGTGTATCATTTGTCACAATAGTGCCATCTACTGGCAAAATGTACTGATAGTCTTCATGAGAAATTATGTCGAAGAAAAATAAAGAAACAGATCCATTAACAAATAAATATGAAGACAAATAAAATTAAGTAGATCAGAACAAAAAGAGAGAACAAAACCAGATAAAATGAAACATGACACAAGAAAATCAATTTAAACTGAAACCAGGACAAACTTAGAATGGCGTGTGTACACATTTACTCGAAATGGGAATATCCTAGTTTTGAGTTTGAATTCATTTTATAAATATAAATATATATTATTATATATATATTTGCGTATTACTTTTTCTAAATATAAAAGCCTAGGTCATAGATACCTCAACCTTACCAACAAAGAAACTATTATGACCTATTCTGATCTATTGTGTCAGTAAAAATCCAATATTTGATTGAGGGCAATTTAAGACCCCCGATTGAGAAACACTTTTCTCAGAAGCAAAATCAATTGAAAATTGAACTAACAAGAAATATTTGTCCAGGGTCTATCCAGGTACCGTCATGAGATTTAGTTACTACGATTTATCTGGATTGGAAACATTGGGAATTTGAAGCTCGGTGTTTTCTTTGTGGTAATGGTAAGTATTTCATTTCTTAGCTGATTTATCTTAATTAAAACGGATATTAACCTCTATTTTTCAATTAAACTAACTACTCACAAACTAATTACTGACCTATATACTCATTTTCATGTTCATTTGTTTACTTCTTACTAGTTATCACTAGCTTATTTGAACTTCATACTTTCCCTAACCTACCATTTTGCAAGCTTGGCCACGTAAATGTTGAACAGGACTTGGTGTGCTGTCCATTGATATGGATTATCGTCTACTAATGTAATTTAATTCAAGTGGTCAAACTTATACTTATGTCGGTTTACTTGCATAATGGTAATTTATATCAGTAAAATTGTATAGCTTGGTTGTATGTTTGGATCAAAGATATGTTCTTTTTCATATATGATGCTGATAACTGGAAGGTGGCAGAATCTATAATTTATAGGGATGGTTCTATGTTTGGACATTTTTTGTCTCTTGGAAACCCCAGCTGATGACATTATATACAGTATATATTTTAATTTAATAGCCGCATGCGCACTCACAACTAATCGACACAGCCATCAAATCTTGATGTTGATCGAGACATAGAGTAATCCTAAGATTAGTAAGAAGAAGATATATGTGTTTGCAGACACACATAGAGCTGTGAAATATCCAAGTCTTTCAGACTCAATTGTTTAAATTGTTTACAATGCCTTGTTGTTCACTCAGCGGAAAATAACATTGACAGCAAGTGAGACAGACAGTCCTCGAAAACAAACTTGGGTATGACAATGACAGAAATCACTGTGCAAACTGACTGCCAACAACATCAAGTTTAACTTTCAACTTGGTTGTGTGATGTCATTGGCTTAAAAATGTTTCGTATGTGTCAGTCATGGGTAATCAGTTGATTTACGGCTTATCATATCTAGCAGCATAGGTGACAATAAACAAACTAATTAAATGACTTAAAGTACTTCATCAAATAAGAAGATTAGGAGACCAGTAGAAAACTGTCGATGATGTGGCAAAGCCAGTTTGCAAATTGAAAATAAGAGCATTCATTTTTCAGTGGACCGCCAATCTGCAAAGAGCTCTACATAGCCAATTGTGCAGCGTACGTAAAACGTACGATGCTCTTTCTTGCGACTTTCGTACGTAAAACATGTAAATTTTTGTATGGATTTCATGCGTTTTAAATTGGTTTTTGGGGCTTTAACTCGATTTTTTTGCTGAATTTTTTTAGACAGGCTATTGCAAGGTCTAAACTTAAACCATTTATGATAACCATATTGCACTAAGATGGCCAAAGTAACTGAAAAGTACCTGCGTTAAATCTTTATGAATTTGTACAAAATTGGTACGAAAATGTACGTACATACTAGTGATTGGCTCTTTTTTGTGAGTTTCGTAAGTAGAATTCACGTACGTAATTCGTATGCTGCACAATTGCTAGTGTAGGCCTAATGCATATGGAATATTTGGAACTTTTGAAATTTAGAATGGGCAAAATTTCCCTTGACCAAATTTGTATTGGTTATTCACCACGGGAGAGGAAAAAACTGGTTTATCACCCAAGGGAATTAGCTTGAGGTGTGATAAACACATATTCCTGATCCCATGAATGCCATGATGAATAACCGGCGTATACCATGAGACAATCACTCAAACAGTCAAACATGAGAGGATCACTGGACAACAAAGAATATGGGAATTATTTCCCTAAAATGCTGACATGCGATTGGCTGACAGAGGTGTCGAATGGTATAATTCCATTTATCCCATGTCTAGGCACATTTTTTTCCCTGATATTGAAGTTTTCCCTGGTAAATACCAAATCAGAGAGGGAAATATGTGGGCATTGAGAGGGACAAATATCAGTACACCCAATCACAGCTCTTCAATAAATTAGCTAACAGGGATATATTAATTTATTCATTAGGTGTCAGGGATATACTGAAACTGACAAATCAGAAATCAGCATTGCCTCATTTGCATACTACAATCAACAAAAAGACGTTGTATATGACCATCTGTATACCATGCTTATTAGCATAACAAGCCAGCATCTTTTTGATTGTTATGATTTAAGGCAATTAAGTACTGCCAATTAAGATTATTGATTTTTAGTTGCATTCACATTTAGTGCTTCAAACTGTTTTACATTGATATAAAATTAAGGTAAAAAAAAAAAGACATGGGATAAAAAGGTTACATCATGGGTGGGTGCAGTATATCCCTGTATAGTCACCTTTGACCCAGTATATCCCTCGACCCTTCGGGTCTCGGGACATACTGGGTCTCGGGACTATACCGGGGATATACTGCCCCCATCCATGATATAACCTCATATTACATCACTGTTCATAATTTTTTTACGATAAATTATTGCAAAATCCCAAGTTATGCATTACGATTAGGCCTTCAATTGCATCTAGATTAACACTGAGGGTGGTTATCTGATCGGTATAAAAAAAACAAACATGTAGGCCTATACGTAATATAAAACTAGAACTAATCGAGCTTGCAGGTAATTGTTATGAGTCAGTTTGTCACTTGATTGATGACGTTAAAAAATTTAGTGACTTCTTGTCACCATGTAGTAGAACATCCTGTACTTAAGATAGTAAAACAAACACTTGACTTTTACTCTGAAATATTTGAATTCAATATGTAATCACCCAAACATCAACTGTCTTGTACTACAAGTAGTTTGTTTCTTTATCGAAAGTTCAAGAGAATCCATTCATAAAAATTCAGCTTGAGAGACACATTACAAGAGGCTTATGGGAAGAATTATACCTCAGGCCCATGCATTTGAAGCATGGTTCGAAGTATAATTAATAAGGCTCAAAATGGTAGGACTATTACTAGCACAGGCAGGCATGAGTTGATGAGAACTAGATTCTAAAAAAAAAAAAAAGAAATGTGCAATACAATCTGATTTTATTTCAAGGAGTGAAATTTGACAAAAGGAGATTCATTAGGTCTACTTGATTTAAAGGTGAGTTGCTTCTATTCTTGGGAATGAGTTGCATGTAATCCAGATTATTCGAAGGGAAAAAATATGAATAATATTTTATTCATATTTCTATAATTTTAAGTAGGTATCTGTTGACTGTTGAATTTATGCTTTTACATCCATGCAGAGAGTCAAAGTGGTGTTTTATTGACATTAATAATGATTTCATTAAAAAAGAGGATTAAATATATCAATATATAAGTAGATAGATAGATAGATAGACAGCTAGACAGACAGACAGACAGATAGATAGATAGATAGATAGATAGATAGATAGATAGATAGATAGTTAGATAGATAGATAGATAGATAGATAGATAGACAAAAAATTCTGGGAGAGATCTGTACAATCATATTGATATTATCAAAGGCGTATCATTATATCTGTTTTACTCTGTGTTATTATAAATTATTACGAATTTACCACGTAATTATTCCAAATCTCTGAAAAATCAACTCATTGTCATAAGGTGGTCCTTGAAGACGTGCAATTCTGGAAATGCCCATTAAAGGTTACATAACAACGTTCTATTGTTACGTAATTAATGAGAGGCAACTTCCTGATGAATTCTGGAGGACATGTTGAGAGGTAATTTTAAAGAATTTGAGGTTTTAACTTTTAAAGTGTTTTAGGTTTTATATTAATCATGGCAAATAAGAGACACCAGACTCAGTTTGATTTCAGCTTCTTTGATGTTAACTTATATCTTATCTAAAACATCACTTTGTGATTTTACATGTCACTGAATAATACGAAATAATATTATAACATAATATTGTGCCATTATAATTTTCTGTTGTCTATTCAAATTCTTTGAGGTATTAGGCTTATAAATATATATAACTGACTCATTAAATTGAATTGTTAGCAAGATCTGCATGGGGCTTAGGCCCTGGACTTCAGATCAGTGATAAGGCATCGGTCAAAGAACAAAAATTGTACTCTTTAAGTTTTCTCATAATCATACAATGTTCAATTCATACACAATGAACAAAGTGCAAACATGTAAATGTTATTATACCAAAAATATGCAGGTGAAAACTCAGTCTAGACATTTCTAACACATGTATCTATAGCAATTGCACATTCTGTGATGTTGGATAAATATCCAAGACTTTAGTTACAATTCCCTAATTTAACATAATTACAGATCGACCACAGGATAAAGGCAGCACTTTTGTAGTTTACATTGTATCATAGGGGTAATTACCCTTTTATATGGAGATAGCATCAGTCTGGTTTTGGAATTACCTCTCAAAAATACCTCAGTGCAAAATAATTACATGCCATATAAAAGCTGCAATCTTCTGAGGTATATTGCTTATGTCCTTTTAAAAGTGGAAGGATAAAAACTTTTTGTGGGATAAAATGTTTAGATCTATAGCCTTGGTTGGTGCTCCTGGTTTGGTGTTGGGTCACTTGAGTGAAACGTAAGGCTGGGTGAGTGGTTTGGCTTCACATCCTGTATTTATCAACTTCATGGGCTAATTACTACAGAAGCTGGACAGTGAGGTGTGGATGATTGAAACTGCTGTCCAACTTCAAAGTCCAGGTGATTCGACCAGAGCTGGTATCGAACTCGGAACTCACCGATTGGCACCCGGACTCACCATGTACCAACTGCGCTAACCCTCTATTCTGGTTGGTATCTTTGGCACCATGGTCACTGGTAAATGTTTCGATATTGCAGCCCCCTTAAGAACCAGATCTTGAGGAATCATTTCTCAGTGTGCCTGGCTTCACTTGTGATACATTTACATGATCATTTTTCAATACAGCCAATGCTAAGTGTTTAACAGTGTGGCGATTATCGAATCAGCAGGATCCATATCTGTATAATGATAATATGCTACTTATTTGACCAGGAAATATTTTTATCTCAAGGAGTGGCAAAACTGGCATTTACTTCCTTTGTTATATCCTGTGTTTTATCATTGTTTCAAGTGGTCATACCTTAGCTGGTTCACCTATCCTGAGCTTCAAATCAACTATTGTGTTTGATTTAGTTACCCAGCCTCATTAGTAATTAGTTACTGATTAAATGGTTACCTAAATACAAATATCTCCTCAGGTTGAGGTGAGACATTATTGGTTACTTTTAAAAACTGAAATCTATATAATCATTCAACCTGTTTGCTTGCAACACTTGAATAAACTTATTTTGCCTTTTTGATAGTTAAAATAATCTTGATTGTGCTCTTGTGATTGGGGGATAGATGTTACAGCCGAAAGATCTACATGCCCGATTTGCAAATCGGACTGCTTTTTGCCTGCCAGACACTAAAATAAGTCTTTGACACAATATCTACTCCCCTCACCATGCTTTGCCGATATCCCTAACGAAATATCCAAAAAGTGCAACCAAGCCACGTTTTCTACTGAACTTTTCCAAAAGTTCTAATGTGCTTTTTTAGAAACTTTGTCATAGTATATTGACAGCCATCTCTTCTACATCAAATAGTGTCTCATGGTTAGGAACTATTTGGACACTATTTGTTAGAACTTTGGGCTGTCATGCAATGCCATCTCTTCTACAACAAAAGAGGGCACTTCAATGTAAATGAAGTGCAGCATGTATCCAGGGCCTCTGAAGTTGAAGCCCCCTCTGCTGGATATTTTGGAACCAAAAATGGGACCCAGAGAATAATTGGCAGCTACCAAAGCTCCATACGGTCAGCCAGAGCTTAAGATGGAATATCATCTGATGAAATAGGGTCTGATGAAACATCCAAATAGCGTCTTGGAGGATATTTGACCTTTCAAATATCCTCATAGTGCTATTTGGAATATCCAAAGTCTTTTGAGAAGCACTATTTGATATTAGACACAATGGCAGTAGAGACATTGTCACAAGCAATAGATAGATACATACAATATACATATTGATCTATAAATTATATATTGGTAATCCTCTAAGTATTCAATCTCCTGGTTATGAGACGCCAGCTCTGCATGGTCAGATCACAATGACCTATGTTTGATAGAAGTTTCAATCATTCATTACCTTTTAATATTGTGGTGTCCTCCTCCTGTCCAAATTAGCTTAACAAGGGAATAAATGCAGGATATAATGCACTAATCATCCACCACCCCCCCCTATTGATTATGCCGACAATAAATCAACAGTGATCTGACGTTTACACAACAAGATGAACCAGAGTGTTTTTTTATGTTATAGTGTTGCCAAAAATAAAATTGATAATTGGCACATCTAATATTATTTACACTATTCTGACAATGGAATCACTGAAAAGTAAGACCTTGTGTTGTTGGGAATATCATGCAACAATTCACAAGTTTTTTGTAATTCCTTCTGATTCTTTTTTTTATTTTTATTCCTAATTCAAAATGACATGCGTTCATAAATGGCTTGATTTTTTTTAATCTTTTTTTTTCTTTTTGTAAGGGAGGGGGTTGTCACTTCTGCCAAATTTTCCACAGTGTTTCACAGTTTGACTGCAAAATATCAAGAATTAATAGAATTTTCCAAAAGGACCTATTCTATTCTTGATGTTAGTGTCGGTATTCACCACCAGGGCATGAGAGGTCATTCAGCCACACTGCCACCTGCCTGGCCCTAACCTAACTACAACGATGAAAGAGTAATGGATAATAGAATAAGGAAAAAAAAGAAGGAAATGACAAGGAAAAAAATTGTTAAGGTTATTTAACATGCAATGACGTTTCGAATGTTTCTTTACCAATTTGAGTTTGCCGGTTCAGCAGCGGTTCGATAAATAATTTTTCAACTGAAGAGAAAACTGAAAAATTCATAATCTGGCAAGAAGTGAGTACAACTATAGTACAGATAGATTTTATTTTTATGAAAACTTTCAAGTTCAAATGACATAATAAATCAATTGAAAATATTAAGAAGATCAGTGATTTGATGACATAACCTTTCCATTTCACTGTTGTCCACAGCTGATCATATCACAGCAAATACAGATAGCTAATTATTGACAGCTGCTAATTGACTTATCTGCCATTGACCTTTGCTCATGGCATATGTCTGGGATGAAGTAAGATTATTTCTTCTATTTGTTTAAGTTAACCATGTTACACGATACATGATATGGAGAGTTTTTTTTTGGCAGTCTTCATCCATCCTTGAAGCAATATTCGCTTCATGAGAGGAAATCTCAATTTCAGAAATTACCAATTTTGACATCTAAACTGTTTGTTATCATGCCATTTTTTCAGAGCACCAAGATTTCTTTTCAGAGTATATTCCCTTTAATTGCTTGTCATTTAAGGTTTTAAAGACAGTATATAACCTATGCCAACCATTGCCCCCTTCTGAAAAAAATCAACATGGGTCCAAATTTTTCGTGCAGCCTCCCAGTGAAAAAATTGATCTGGTTAAACTATAATAAAAAAGCAAATCATTTGGAAACTTTCACTGAAAAGACATTATCAGTTACAGAATATCAGCATTTAGCAGTCGGTGCCTCATGGAAATTGTCCCTGTTGCAGCAGCAATTTATTCCTGGGATTCAATAAGCAACATCCTACTGTGTATATTTATTTCAATCTCAATGACTTTCTCAGAGGGATCCACTATGTGTACTTACCAACATTCTGGCACCCATTTGGCTGACCATTTGTGACCTAAACAGAGTCACAGTTTCTGTGCCTCACCTAAGTCACCTTCTGATACCTCCCTCCATTTCACTAATGAACTCCCAAACCACACCATTTACTCATTATAATAGACTTCAATCTTATGAATGGGGTGAGAAGTCTTCTCCTTTATCTGTGAATAGCTGGAGTCAATAAAATTCACCTTAGCACTGAATATGTTCTTAGTTTGCCCTAAGAAGGGGAGGGTGAATGGTTCTGACACAATGACATTCCAGCCCCCCACTAGCTCCCACCAGGGTGACTACTTGATTTTGATTATTTCTCAGCTCCTGTCCTGGATCTGTAGTTAATAAATCAGTGGTTTGCTCCTGCCGGGTAAAGTTGAGAATTTATCCACAAGTGCACTGTGGAGTATATTTATTCCAAGGTCCAAGGTATACAGACAATGCATGAAATACCATACTTTGTGATGAACGTTGTCTCCATTTGGATCTGATTTTTATTAGATGGATAGATATGGTAAGTGCAGGCTGACTGTGCAACCTCTAAACCCAGTTCTGGGTGCTCACGAGGGTTGATTGATGAGACGAAGAAAGAGAGAGTGGGAGTCCTCAAACCAATACACATTAACCCCTTGTGAGGGATCCTTACTTGCCCAGCACAGATGCTGGTACAAGGGGCCGACAATTAAACGTCTCCAAAAGACATCCACTGAAATTGTCAGGTTCCCCGGCCAGGGTTCAAACCCCTGCAGGCAAAGACCTTCAGAAGATCAGGCGGGAACCTTATGACCATTCGCCATCCAGCTGCCAAATATGTTGAAGAATCAGTGCCTCATAAAAGTTTTGTGCAAAAATATAACAATAAAGAAAAACCTCACTGCATTTATGATCATCGGTAAACTTAGAAGCGATGTGTGAATCTTTTTTTCTCAAAAATCAGTTGCGACAGTCGTGACCATATCGCACTGTCACCTGTGACCTGCGAATGTGAGAATATGTATATAGGCTACTCCCTACAATGACTCTTTTTTCTTCTTCATTCCTTTTTTTTATTCAAATTCTCACACCTTACTCTACAAGAGCTACTGTAGACAATTTGGATTTTGGGAGACAGACCTCCTCTGTGTTAGGAGTGTGCAGACATCACACACAGGGGCACAGTAGGTCAAAAGTCAGATTCTCAAACCTCCAGGAATACACAGATAATATGAGAGGGAAAGTTTTCAGAGGGGCAGAATTGGATTCTTGCAAATTATGTATATTTTAAGGATAAGCCTGAAGGGGCAGACATAGGGAAGGTGACAGATCCCCAGGTGCCTGGCAGTCTGGTGGTAAAATGATATCTCGAACTTTCTCAGTGCAAATATTACAGACCCACTCAAGATGCTTGGGAAGATTTGGCCCACTCCATAGAATTCCCCAGAGTCACTCAAAATAGGCCATTACCAGGGGAGGAGCTAGACATACAGGATCTTAATCTTATTCTGAGACAGTTTTACTTGTTGCATTTTACTTGGTTGGTGCATATTTTGAACAAAAAATATTAGTAAAACTTTCTGATCTGTCCTTTATCTTGTTGGTAGCAATGTGGCAAGGACAAAAGTTCACATAGAGTAGCGAATGATTATTGTTAACTCTCTCGGTTCGCTTCGGTTTTCTGTTGAAAGCATGCCCTGCCAGTCGTGCAACGTTGTCTCTCCGAGAAGCGCATAAAAAATTACTTAGTGCGGAAGAAGGCTGTCATTTAAAAAACAGGGATGCCAGTATAATATCATGCTGAAGCACTTCTGCTAAAATTTCAAAACTATGTTCTGAACCAGATCCCAGATCTAGTGGATGGTCAATACAGGTATAAATTTTGCAATTTGATAATCTGGTTTAAGGGAGGTGTTGTGAGTCATGCTAGGTCCTTGATATGGCAGTCATTCACACACTCTACTGACATAAATTCACTCCCTGTAAGTTTGAAACAGTTGTCAGTCGTATAGCTCCTCAAGAAGCATTTTTTAATGAATTTGGAAAAATGATAATGATTCGACTTATGCATAACCTTGACTCCTTGAGCGTCAGGCAAATTGCTCAGCGATATATTTTCTGGATACGACACTGAGTTAAATTTTCCTAAGCAAACTATGATATGTCTGCAGATTGGCTTTTTGCACTATCAAAGTAAATATGAACACTTACAATCTCAGGACGTCGACATTCTGTTGCCTTATGAAATTCAGAAAAAAGGGATGTATAAAAAAGGAAAGACAACCACTTATTGGAAGGTTAGAAGGTCTATGTTCTCATATTTTAGTCTTGGTTCTTATTCTGCAAGCAGAAATTGTTCTTCGTTTCGAAGGTATATTTTTCTACATCAAAACGAAGAATAATGTCTGCTGCCTCGAGCATCCATGGATTTAAATTTTAAAATGTGCTTGAACCAAACTTGGACCAGACTACACAGAAGTCCACCACATACTACTCCCATTTTGCATCATTCAGTTTGCTCAGCATTGAACAAAGATTACAATCCAGCTGCCTCTGATGTCAGTAATAATTTAACCCCCCCCCCTGCCAGATCAAGATACATTCTTTTAAAGTTTAGTGATTAGGAATAAATTTAAAAAAATGTTAATGGCGTTTAGTACCAATTTTTTCAACAAATCAGTTTAAACCTAAATGAATATTTGTTGTTGCTGTTATTGTTCTATTCATCTAAGTTTCTTCCTTAACATGAAAAACAAAGAAACAATTTGAGATATGAAAATACAGACAATTCCACCATCAAAAGAAAGGGGGGGGGGGTCCTTACCTGTTCATATTTTGCAACCAGCTCTAATTTCACTACCCCAGACAATTCCTTTCTTTTTTCTCCTCTTTATTTCTTCGTATTTTTCATTCTGGAGTGTGACTTTTCTCAAATAACCCTGTCATTTATCTAAACAAAATTTCCTAAGTCTTACCCCATCAGAGAGTTGGCCGACAGCTAAAATTTGAAGCACATCAGTAAATGTTGACTTTCACCAAGCATTAGATGCCCAGACACACCTCAGCATGTTGACTCTCATGAGGAGTTTGAATTTGCTCAGTGCCTAGATGCTTGAGAATTCTTTTGCATAACACTTTGTCTTTCAGACGTTGCAAGAATTTGAGGATTTTATGCAAGGTCTCATTTTTTCAAAATCTTGTTTTTCAATTTTGCAAGACGATTCAGAACCATGAGTATGAATAATTATCGACCGATAAGTAATTGCAGAAAAATCAACGGGTCCAGATCTTGACATTTTATTTCCATGAATGTCATTTTTCACAATTCCATTCATGTCTATCTATAACAAAGAGAGATCTCTTTTATAAATGCATCAAATTATATGCAGCTATGAATTTTTGAAATTTAAACCATTCAGCATCTCTGCCAGCCAGTATGTTTCACTGCAATAAATCCCATGTATATTTTGTTTTCCATTTATTCTGCAATGTTTGACTGTTTGAGTGTTTGTCGCATGGTAAGTTTGTTATTCGCCATGAGATCCGGAATATATGTTTATCACACCCGGGATAAATCTTCTAGGTGAATAACCTATAGACATTTAATTATGTCTGTCTAATCACTCAGCTTACTTGTTTAGTTAAGACTAGGGTTAGGTTTTATTTTGGGTTCATGATCCCTCAATTCATGTGAGTAGTGTATCTGTGTGGGAAGCCGTTGTTCAGTATTTCCACCAATGCTCACGAGTAACATTACTGATAAGATTAGCTGTCGATGATTCAAATCACTTGATTATTGATCACTGATCAGCACTGTGGTTTTATTTGGGGGTTTCCAGTTATTCAGGTTGTATCGTCATTTAGTCTTTGTCCATATATATCTGATCTGGTTCTATGTCTACAGGTTTGGTGGGCCTTCATCAATGTGCCACATGTGATGATTGACGCTGTCACAAGCTTTGCAAAAGTCCCCGAATATGAAGTCATATAGTTCATACGAACATCAACAATTGAGTCAAGGTTCATGACTGCATATAGGGGGTGTCACAAGATTTGTGGTTTTAAGATTGACTGTGAGCACCTCCAACAACTGCATCGAATGGCTCTACCAAATCACTGGGTTCACAACTGTTATCAGGCTGTATAGGCATATAGCCACACAGTAAAAATGGAAGGGATTTCTTCAGCTGTTGCAATAAAAGTTACTGCAACATTTTTGCATGATAAAAGATTTGCCTGACTGGAAGAATTGCACACTTCTTTAAACAATGTTGAAGGCAAATTATTATTCTTCAAACTGAAAGAATGGTTTAACCATTTTAGTATAGGCTATAAGTAAGTAGGCCTTTGTCAGATCCATCATTGAAATCTCCTTTAAATTGTACACTATGCCATACCTCTTTTACAGTGTGTCCACCACGTGCTCATATTGTGGCTCCACCTGTGAGGAGAGACTCCTAGCGGACAGGTAGATCACGTGACAAATTTGTATAGAAGCATAGGAGAGAGCTCCATGGACATGTGCTTAACTTCAAGACAACTTTAATGCACGCCAAAGTGACTGTTATTGGTGATTTTAACGCTGGATCTTGGAACGGGATTTACCTATAGTGAAGATCTTGCTGGCAGGTCAGTTTTTTTGCTTTGGTGGTTGATGTACTAGGTTTTAGAAGTGAAATAATCTGGTACACCTTGATTTTGTTGTTGATCTCCTAGTTACCCCCACCATGAAGGGGTGCTGGTGCTACCCTAGCGTGACAGCCTTCGCATTCCTACCATTCTGCCCTGCTCTGTAGATCAGGATGGGCCTTCGACCATGTACACCATCTACTCTATGTGGATGACATTCTTGTGTTGCATGACATGTCTCTATTTTACATCGTTACAAGTATACTTTCATGTTAAAGTTCTTACATGAAGTATATGCTGTCTTGAAATAATAAATAGTGTACCCTTACATATAACACAGGGTAATAGCGGAGCCTTTTTCAGAGCATGCATCCCTTCTTCTCGCCTCTGCCAACAGATCCAAGATGTGCCATTTTCATAAGATATGACCTTGTAGATTTTTTTTGTGTATGTTGGGTTTGAATATACCTACATTTACATGATCTAATAATACCTATATTTATATGAGAAATGTATGTTTAACATATATGTGTACTATACCTACAATACAAAGTGTTTACCTCAAGATATATAGCTTTTATGGGTTATAAACTGTGAAGAGGCCTTCGAAATGTTTCTTTCCAAAATACGTTAATAACCTGAGATATTATGTTACATGGTAACCTCCTACAGGGAGGACTATAATGGTTTTGAAACATTGAAATATGTCTAGATATCACCAAAGTAAGGATCATAAGTTTTGCTATGCTGATTTAGTATTTCTGCCTTGCTATTTTCTTGGACCTTCAAACAACTTTCAATAACACAACAACAGATGGTCAGCGATCCAAAAGTAAATAACTACACTTTCCTACAAATGACAAGCAAATTTCAGGTTTATAAATATAAATAGGACCATTTGAATTATCTCTGCTACATCTAGGTCTATCTAAGCCAATTGAGCAATTTGAGGTCTGTGACAATGGGCCTAATTGGGGCTACAGGATCATTAAGAGCATTGGCCATTTCATACTTCAGTAATTAGATACATTGCACATTGAGGAAGGGATTTCTGGAGAACTGAGATTAGAAATATGACACAAATTTGAATTTGTGAAGCTCCGGTATATAGGCTCTGTTCTGTAGGAGGGCATCTTAAGTTTATGGGTAAAATCATAGTATATTGCATGCTTCCTTCAGATAAGTTTTAAGAATTCATTGATTTATTGTGTCAGTACTATGGTATAATATTATTTTAAAGTATGTTTGACGATTTTCTTTGGGGTCCACAGACCATTCAAAATCCCAATTTCCAAATATTGGACTTCTCTAATTGACAGCATTGCTTCATTGACTCAAATGCTCTTGCTGCATCTTCAGTTTACTGTCTGGGACATTGGTTTCATAATCACGCATGAAGCGTTTCAAAGCATCTTTACAAACTATACATAGCTAATTTTGGCTATATGTAAAACATGATAAATGCTTGCTTTCATTGACAAACATTTAAAAGCATTGCTTGCTTTTATCATAAACAAGCATTTGACAGAGCTCACACTTTATTGTGTTTGATGAGGGTCAGAGCGTACAACATGAACATGCATTTCCAATCAAATGAACGTGTTAGAGACCTGGTTGACTTGCAAAAGCTTTTGACAGTGTTTGACCACAAGTAAGGGTCAGCACACTACTGGGCCACACTGCCAGGGTTCACTATCAGGGTATTTCACCCGAGCACCCTACCTGGTCACTGCATATTTGTAGACACCTGCCTGAGGGGCGAATTGGTGAATTAACAGCAAAAACCGTTTGCACAAAAATAGTAGCCCTTGTTTAGTGTTTACAGGTTTGTAAGTTGGTGTGGCTAGGGTTGTTGGCATAGAAAACATTTTCGAATTCTGAGATGTTTTCTGGATTTAAAGGTTGTACAGTAAAATTAAACGGGTTAGGAACTTGTTGACTTGCAAAAGCTTTTGACAGTCGTTGACCACAAGTGATAGTGATCATCATCATATTAATTGAAATATTTGTTTCTGATTTATTTCAAACATAGATTTTTTATGCGGAGATAAGAACTTTGCTGAAATCATAAAATTAGAGATAGTTTTGGACATTTTTGGTGAATGTTTTTGCTGTTGAATGCAATTCTTTCTGCTGAACCACTTCAAGGAAGAAAATGAAAAATAATAAATGAGAAAGAATACAAAAGACAGACGAAATTTGAGAAATAAAGTTCAAATTGTAAAACACCACAAATTGCTGGTATATTGCACTGCATGGCTGCATGAGGTAATATGTAACAATTTCGAAGATTGCTTTTAAAATGCTTTGAAATTGTTTTTGAGCATACTTTTTTGTGCAAAATTTATTTAAGTTGCATGCCATATAGTTTTATGGGGGGTACTTTTTAAGGCCTCTCATCCAGGGCACTGTGCAGATTTTGGCTGCCCAGGCACCTGATATATGGAGGGGTAAGAAAAGTTACCCTCTTGCAAGGTGGCTGTTCTTTACCCCCCCCCCCCTTCCAAGAATGAGTGGGTGGGTATAGATGAGTGAGTGAGTGAGTGAGTGAGTGAGTGAGTGAGTGAGTGAGTCAATCAGTCAGTCAGTCAGTCAGTCATTCAGTCTGTTCGTCAGTCAGTCAGTCAGTCAGCCAGTTGGACTGTCATTCAGAATGTCTGTTAGCCAGTTGGCCTCTCAGCCAGTTAGTCTGCCAGATAAAATTTTAGATTCCCAGTCTGTAAGTCAGTTGGCCAGGAAGTTAATCAGTAATCCAGTAAGTCAGTAAGTCGGTAAGTCAGTCAGTCAAGTGGTCGAAATAATCCCAATCAATACATCGAAGTATTTCCTGCAGTTTTGCAACTTTGCAATTGTTTCTAGTAATTGCTATATGTTTATATATTTATTACAGCTCTCGCAACTGCTCTGAAGAAATACATTTTTTTCATAGTGTGGACCTATGATGTCAAAGCTGGAGACTCCATTGCAACCTATACAACTTCGGTGCAAGCTATGGTGTCATAGGTCAAACTGGCCAATAGCATTTCATGTAGACAACTTCATCATAGCCTAGCAATTATGTCATGGCCAGATGAGCCAATGATACCACTGCAAAAACTCAGGTGTTAAGTGGGAGGGGGATTGTTTGTTATTTGGTGATACCAAAAGTGCCTGAAATTCAACCAAGCGTGGTTAATAGGATAACTTGAAATTAATCACAGTTGTTCACCAACATGCTTCTGATCTAAATTGGATATGATATGGAGCTGTCAAGTCAAGCATTTTGTTTACTGTTTGCAGTTTTTTTGGTGGCTCCTTTCAGTGTGAAACTACAACAATTACTTCAATCCTATATTGTTTTATTGGTTACCACGGTTTACAGGAGTTAATATGGAGACATAAGGATCAATTGACAGCTTTTGAGCAGAGTGCCCCCTCCCCAGGAGTAGTCCAACCTTGCACCTGAGTTGTTGTGATATTATTGGCCGCTCTGGCAATGATGTAACTGCAAGGCTATGATGAAACTGTCCACAACGGATGCTATTGGCCAGTTTGACCTATGGCATCATTGATAGCACCAATTTTGCATATCCTCTAGTGCTTGGCAATGGAGTATCCACCCATGACATCATAGGTCCACTCTGACAATGAGAAAAAATAACTGATTTCTTCAGATCAATTGCTAGAGCTGTAATCTCTTCTCACTTTCTGTGCTACTGAATGTTTTCTGGAACACAATTGAAAATATTGAATCCATGTGCCCTCAACGCTTAAAAACAAGCTGTCGACTCCCTGCCAAGAAGATTATAGCCTGTGATTGATGTTGTCAAAAATCATCCGTTCAATCATTTTGCATTGTGACATTTCTGAAGGCTGACAAAAGGCAGAGAGTGCTTTTCTTGTGAAATCTGACCATGTCAAGCCCACATACTGGTACATAGGCATAGTAGTTCAACTTCTTTTGAATCATATTTAATCTATAACACTTTAAATTTTGTCTAAGACAAATTATGGCATAACTTGAAACCTGGGTTTTGCACCAATAAGATCTTATTTAACCTTCCTATCAGCTTCTGTTAAACTTAATTCACCTCTGATTTTGACACACACCAAAGAGATATAAAACATAAAAAATACCCTAACAGAATGAATCGTACTGATTTCTTTGTAACATTGAAGTTCAGGGATAGGACAGCATCAGTGATCTCATAAATCTACCTCAATAATGCATACAATTTCGAGTTTGTTTTATATTGGGCATTCTCATGAACTGTTGACCCTAATTTGACTAGAGGTTATCAGCAAAATGAGAAGGAGGAGACAGAGGGGGGGGGAGGTATTGTTTTTGGGCTAGTGTCCTATATGTCACCTGGCCACAACCATCCCAGGTACCCCTCCCAACTCTTGGTCCAGAGAGATGATAATGATTATTTAATATCAGCAAGCAAACTCAATTCTCTGAGTGTTCAATATGGCTGTGGTATTTTTGAGAGGTAAAATGCAATTTGTCACTATCTGTTAGCTTCTATTGCCACTATCTATTGTCCACTTGATGCCTACTATTTCATAGTAGCAGTTTGTGACATTTTGACCTTGTTATCTTTTAACTCTTTATCTATTTCATTCAGAGATAACTGTTAGTTTATGGCTAAGTCACTTGAGTTGTTGTGCCTGATTGTTCAAGACTCAGAAAAGCTACTTGACACAGTTATGGTGAGTGGGGATTTTAATGTTCACTATAATGGCGACTACAGGTAAATACTTGAAGACAGAAAAACAAGGTTTTTGCACTGTTTTCTGATAAATTAGTATGCCTTTACAGAGCACAATGTCATGTGTCATGACGGTGTTCTATATTATAATATTGTGTCTCATCTATATATACATTCGAACTAAATGCTAATGAGATGCAAATGAGGTCATACCAGGTCACAGGATAGTTGCCAGCTAAAAACTCCTTCCACAGGCCTGTCCTTCCCCTATACCCTTCACCTACCCTTCGTTCACCCTTTCCTTCTTCTGATGACATCATGAATTGCTGTTTCCTTTGCTGTTTCATGCAGTTTTTTTGTACCATCAAAGGTAGTTCCCTTTGTCTCCACCAGAGCTCCACTTATGCAAATCAGCTAATAGGTCACAAATGTTTCCCCCCGAAAATGTTATGCCAGATGGCAGCACTGGCAAACATTCAAATTTTCTGGCCATTTACAATCTCATAGAAATACTTCATTAACAACTTTTAATCAATGTACAGTAATCATCAATGTGCAGTAAAAAAATACATTCACCTGTTTATTCCCTTATCAGTGTCTATGCTTTTAATGGGCTTTACTAGTATTAGATAAAAGTGGACATTTTTGTCTACATAGATATAGATTTAAAAGATATATTATGTGATATATTTTACTTTTAGGAGCATTACAAGGATCTATAAGCAGCAAAAACTTTTGCCAGAGGACCACACCTTATCTATCTGTCTATCTGTCTATCTATCTATCTATCTATCTATCTATCTATCTATCTATCTATCTATCTATCTATCTATCTATCTATCTATCTATCTATTATCTATCTATCTATCTATCTATCTATCTATATCTATCTATCTATATCTATCTATCTATCTATCTATCTATCTATCTATCTATCTATCTATCTATCTATCTATCTATCTATCTATCTAGCTATCTATCTATCTATCTTTCAATTCAGATTTAAACCATTCCAAGATTTGTGAGTTTATTTTTTTGGTGTTTTGCTATAATTTGAAAATTGTGAGACATTTCATGTGTTTGTTTCAAGTCATGTTTGCTCAGCAAAGTGTGTCTTGACCTGGCTGGTTTTTGTCTCTACAGTTTGCACACAATCTTCTTTAAAACTTCATTCTCTGCTCATTTGAGAATTCTTGTGTTAGTTCAGCTCTCTGCCTTTGACAGTAAATTCAACTTTTTTCTTACACTATAAGTCTGTCGTTTTATTTTTCATATTGATGTAATTTTTTTTACATATTTTTTTCTTATGAAAGACTGCTTTGCACCAAGCTTTATTTGCCCAGCACCCCCTAAAGTTTGGCTTGACTGTTTGAGTTTAAAATACATGCACACCGCCAAGAGTAGATTCCCTATATCTTCGGGAATCCTATATTTTAACAAGCGGATTACATTACATATAGCGCCTTAACTTGTATACATAGGACATCGGGCAAGTGGCACGAGGTAGCTTTAGAAATAAACCTTGGCTTTATCTGTGATTCTGAAGCTTTTTGAAAGTCTATATAAAAAGGAATGCAAATTGAATGAAAATGGCACCAAAAAAAAAATGAAAAAAAGAAGAAGAAAAGCATTTGTGACTAAAAACCACTATTTTGAGCTGAATTTGAAGTTATTGTGGATGATCAAATGACACATGATTTGGACTACATACCACCTGACTGGTGCTTGTACTTCTGTTCCTGTCGTAGGAATGCCCCAGGCCCTATTATCTACATTGGTGCTGATAAACCAATCCAACAGAAAACTGACAATGAGAATCTATTTCATATATAACCAACAATACATTTATAGACAGTTATGTCTTGAGGCACATCTGATAACCACATACATGTGAAAGATTTGGGCTTATGATGTCTTAGTATCTCGACCTTCCCTTTCACTATTCAAAAGTCACCCATTGTATCATTCAAACTAATTATCATACATCTACAGGCCAGAATTAACATGTACGATGCTATCCAGATGCCCCTCCCACCATATTATGTTTCATCTTTCTGAAATTTTGGTTAAGGAAATTGCAAAAGGTTGAAGATGAAGATGTCATATTATTTGGGAATTCTAATTCAGAGTTAATCTACCACAACAGTGTAATAAAATGTATGAAATGCATGCATCTTTCTCTTTTCCTGTAGATATCTATTGAGAATTTGCCTCTGAATTTGAATGTATCAAATCATTACACAGACACAACTTGAAGGACAGAATATATACAATTTAGTTTTTAATAAACACTCCAAATAGTGAGAACTACTGTTTTAGATATTTAAACAAAGAATCACTTTTCAATGTCACTTTATGCAATTATGCTATTGGGTTTCACTAAATGCTTCAAATTTCCTGGGACTGTTCTCATAAATCTGAGACCTACAGTATTTTGACTCTGACTCATCCAAGGCATTTGACAGCATTTGATTAAATGAGAAATATATTTGGGAAATTGATACAATAGTAATAATTCATAAACTATAGGAGGCATTTCTTAATATCCATTACTTGAAAAATCCATTCCAGTCTTGAGTTTTCCCTGAGAAGGTAGCAAAGACGATTATCAGCATACCCAATGTACCTTTTGGATCCATTAGCAAATTTGACATGCTCTAATGCTTTCTTGTGGTCAGTGAATTAGAAAAGTCAACTCTTAAGGGATTATTATGCAATGTTTTGTTTTTGGCCTTGGGGTATTTTGCAAGTCAATGACAAGTTCATAAGTCAATGGGTTGCACTCTCTTACCACATCGAAGACTTGTGTATAGTCACTACACAACAGTCCACACATTTTTGCCAGTGGGGATTTGTGCTAAAACCACAGAAGTTTTTTTCTGCAAAATCTGTGAGTTGGACAGCAATCTTAACCTTTGCAGGAAATAGATCTTGATGGATGGATAGATCATCTATGGGATTTAAGTACCATATTTTTGCACCTTGGGTTTTAAAATAATTCCACTGATGCTGAAAAGTCCAACTAAAGGTGTACTGTATGCATTGAAATTAATAAATTCAATACACTGTTTATTTGTGTCTACTAATCAGGAACAATGCAAACATATGGGCCTTCACTCTTTTACATTAGGATATTGGTTATGCATGATCAACGACCAGGGATCATTTTATTGGAACTTAGAGGTCGTTTTTATTGAGACTTAGGACTTAGCAGCCTTGTTAAGTCCACTTTATGCCCAAGTCAACAAGATTTGTGGCGGGAAAGTCGTGTAGGGAATGTCTAAGCATGCTCATGAATGAATTAAAGTGGTGGTTATCATTTCTTGAGGGACTATGAAGTGACATGTATGCTGATAGCTCTCAGAGTAAACACTGTGTCATACTGGCCTGGAGAATAAGTGCTCAAGTGCAGAGTGCATGATTGTGAAGGCTATTTAGGGGCCTGGCTAAAACAAACCACTTACAGACAGTTATAGAAACATTTGCTTGAGAGAAATGCAGAAGATCAGTTTGGTATATTACTGATTGATTTGCAAAAGACAAAAGCCAATTTCTGTCTACTCAAATATAAACTGTCGTTTTTCACTTCTCACATTTTACATTGACTCCATATTGTTATCTAATGCATTATTTAACGATCAGTTTAATTGGGAACAGATTATTGTGCAACTCAACCAAACGACCCACCAACCTGCCAAAATTAATTTGTCTAGAAAAGAATTCAAACATTCAAGCATGGTCTATTATGGTCTGTATGGAGGGGCTGTCAATTTGCTCTGGATCTGACCATAGGTGTATTTAAGGGACATATGAATGAAATATTTGAATGACATGCCTCGGATATCAAATCTATCAGTTTGCATTCCTTGGTTGGTCGGAGTCTACAATGCACAAAAACCCCTGTGTGCACAGGTCACAACAATTTCACTATGAAGCCTTAGCCCGACTAGTGAAACCACCCTAAATATTCAGTGGACACCTTTAAGGTGACCTGGAGGTGCCCTGGGCCTTGTCATCACACTGTCAATAGCACAGAAGCACAGTGTCATCCATACATATGGATCAGAAATGTGATATCAACCCACTCAAAGGCTTTGGCCAAATCAAACAGGATTAGCAAACTGCCTTCATACTTAACTGAGGCATATCTTGAATTCTTCCTGTCATATTTTGAATTTCTCATGAACAACAAACAGCCATTTCTGAATTTGATTTTATTATCTATGTCTGCCTGTCTGTCTTCATGCATATCTGTCTGTCTGGCTGTTTGCATAGTATTCATAGTCTTTGTATAGTTGTATTAATTACTATCAGAACTACTGATGAAGCGGGGCAGTACACTACAACAGGAATGGTGTTGTTTGTCTTTATTCTGATTTGCCATATCACTTCAAAAATCTGTCATAACCAACTGCATGATCAGAGACAAAGATCATGACTTTCTCTGGGACCAGAACATGTGCATAAGTCATACATACTCGATCAAAGAGCAGCACTTATGTACACTCATAGAGGATATTTGTTTGGTACCTGTTTGTAGGTGACCATATTACCCTACAGTTGATGATATCTATCAATTTACCTATCGATTTGCCTTATTTCTACATTTGCTGTAAAATGTCCTTCCTTCCTTGCTTTCTTCCTTCCTTCCGTCCTTTCTCTCTTTCTTCCTTCCTTCATTCCTTCTTTCCTGCATTCCTTTCTCACTTCATTCTTCTCTTCTTCTTACTTCTACACTTCATTCTTCCATACTTACTTCTTCTTTCATAGATAATTTTCCTTGATTATTTTCTTAAATGTTAGCTTCCTGGATAAACACACTGATTTGGACAGATGGAAAACTGCTAGGCAAAACCTCCTTTAGATGTAGGAAAGAGGTACCATTTTCACACAGACAAAAAGAGTTGAGACAGACAAAAATAGACAAAAACTGACAAAAACTCCACTTGGTAGAGTTCTGAAAACTTTCTTTAACCCAAGGTCAGCAGAGAATTGTGAGTGCAAGTTTTCAGTGTGTAATAGGAGAACCTTTTAAAATGCTTCATTCATAATAATGTGGTTCAAAAAACTGCCCCTGCGTAGCCACCACGTGGGAGGGCTTTGTAAGAACTGAGACCATCTTCAGAAAACTTCAGAACACTTCCCCAGGCACTTCAGAAGAGATCTCTCACTTCACTAGGCCAGTGCACACCATTCATAATAGAATGTAGTGAAAGTTACCCCCTAACTTTGACAATATTGGCTTGGGAGGACTCCGAGGGAGTCTGAGGGGGATGGGGTTGGATGCTATAGTTGATGAGTATTAAGTAGTGAGGATTGAAGACGAATGAAACTTTCCGAAATGTTTGAGGTTCAGTCACAGAATTTTACTATCGGTTCAGAGCGTCATTACCAATATTTTGTTTCGAGGCAGCTTCGAATAGCTGTCAATTATTTTAGAAAATGGCTGCGCGTTTGAAGTCAAAGAAGTGATAGACATAACAAAGCATGAAACAGAAGTCCAAGTTCCCAAAACCATCCATACAAGCAAACTCCGCGACACAAAATCTTGTCCGGCACTAATACTTACAAACTGGATCTCTCTCTCTCTCGAGTCCCATCAATCGACCTTCACAAGTGCAAAGAGTTTTCACACACAGATGAAATATAGTCCATATGATATATTATATTGAAAAAATAATTGTTAACTGAACATGAAGGAGCTTACTCTACCCACTTTTCTGCCTGTCTGTGACAACTTATGAAGTTTGTTGGAAAAGTGACACTATTGTATGTCTGTCTTTCTGTCCAATGAAGGGTAGGCTACTTCTGAGGTTCTGGTGGTTTTAAAGCAATCTGCCTTTATAGATGTATCTATCTGTCTGTGGAACCCGTGGAGACACCTGCGTTAAACACACCTGTGTCTATGGTTCTTGGTAATTAGGTGACCTTCAGGGGCCTGCGGACTTTTCAGAAGGTCAATGGGGTCAAATGGATGACCTTGAAGTATCAATTATGGCGAAACAATATTTTAGTCTTCGTGACTTGAATTTAGCAATTTTAGGATGTTAAAGATGATTTTAAGTACAAATTGTTAAATGTCTTCAAGTGTGTTACAAGTTAACTTAATTATCGAACTTTGAAATTTTCCATTTATCTTCATTAACTTAATTAATTTTTGTCACTCTTATGCGTTTTAAAGGGCATGCGTATTTCATAAGATGAAGACAGTAATTGTTTTCTATTTAGTGTATTTTAATGTTATAGTCTTGAGTTAAACTTGAAAGATTTTCTGCCTAGTTAGGTAAATCATTAAAGTGATTTCTTTTTTGTCCTGAGAATCACTCAAATTAATATTTCGGTGAAAATCGGTGATGTTATGTACATAAACCGAAGCTAAAACGGATGCATACAATTAACTCTCATTTAGTAATTGTTATTAGTAAAACCATGCACTTTAGCAAGTTTTCTTCCACAAATGATATTATTGTTTATATTTCCTGTAACCTTCAGAAGTGTTTTAAAACCACAAAATCTCCTAAAATATGCAAAATTAGCCCTGAATAATTTGCATATCCTGCAATAAACTTACATCTTGTGTAAATTTTAAAATATAAGAATAACATCTCAATGTCAATGATGAAGCAAATAAAGATGTTATTTTAATCATGAGGCACATATATGATAATGTGTTCTAGGCCTACTTCCAATCTATCTATTACAGTCTGTCACTTTGATAAAGAAAAAATGAGGACCAGTTCACTGTGAAAAATGCACTTCGTGACTCATGATAGCTGATGAAGTGTCATCTTCTATACTTTCAACACGGGAAACATAGAGGCAGTTTGATTAGTCATGATCAAGAGAAGGCCATTTGACTTGTCATAACTGATTTTGGATTGAAAATTAGATACAAAATCCTTTCTTTGGCTGTCACCAACAAGAGGGATACGTCTCCTCAAATCAAATTGACATTGAAAGTATTGGGTATGATCATGACAAATCATCAGTATGATGACACACAAAGTGCCATTTTCACAGTGCAACAGTACACTCTTTTTCGGTATCAAAGTGACATGCTGTAAACCAGTATGCAGACTCATTTTATTTGGAGGAAATGTTTCTTGACTCTTGCAGGTTCACTTCCTCAGCCTAAATGAGGTGTTTGGTCAGTCGGAGTGGTCATTTGTCAAAAGTTAAAAGCTGAATGGTAATATATTTAATTAGATATTTTGAAATTTAGGTGAGATTAACAATTTGATAATCAAGAAGCTCACACTATTATTTTGATCTATCTTCTATTGTGTTTGAAATATGTCGATACAGTTAGGCCTGCAAATTAACAAATATATATGTAGATATATTCTTCCGCCGTTTGTTTCGACTAAGCATCATTTCATGGGGGTGTCTGCACTTCCAATACTACAATGTAATTCCTCAACTCTCAATTATTAACAGCTCAGTTGATGTCTATACAATAGTAAACGTATGCTAGTGTAGAAATGACAAAATGTCAGGCCTTGAAATGACCGGGGCCATTGCTAAAATCAGATGGTCCAGGGAATAATCGTTAAATGATGCTGAAGTGAAATGTGAACTAAAGAAATCTAAAGGAAAGGAAAATAAAGTGAGACAGGAAAAATAGAGAACAATTTGACAAGGAAAAAGAGAGATACAAAAAAAAAGAGAAAAAATAGATACAAAGAAGAGATGAAAAATATCAACTGAATTAAGAATTAGGAAAAGTTAATCATTTTGAAAAGTTGCAAAAACTTTTTTCACGATGGCTTTTTCCACGTATTTCTTCCTCTATCTTTCTTCCTGTCTTTGTCATTCTCTTGCTTTCCATTTTTCTTTCTTTTTCTTCTTTCTTTTCTCCTTTATCTGTGTCTGTCTTTTATATAAACTTATTCCTCATTTTGTATTGCATGACAAACTTTCATTTCTTTCCTATTTACACAGTGTTATAATAACAGGAGTCGGGTTTCACAGATTTTCCATCTATCCATTTTGTCCATTGTGAATTTTTAGGATCTTCGGTTCCCATCAATGGCCTCCTTGTATGATTTTAAAAAGAGACGTAAAAAAAATAGATTGAATTTTGTGCTCAAATCTTTTGTATCAAACAACTTCTTGTTTTCACAGCAAAACAAGAAAGAATCGTATGGGGGAAATGCTTAGAAGCATAATTCAAGAATCAGTAACAATGACTGCAACAAAAAGATGGTCCATTTTAGTACGAATAACAATTCTTTGAATCGTGAATTCTATTTTTAAAAAATAATACAAAAAGAAACAGGATCTTACCTCTTTTTCATACTAACAAAAATCACAGTAAAATGTCAATTTCATACTAACATCACCAACATTTTACAGCCAAATTAATTTCCCCTTTTCTTGCAGCAAATTGCTGGAGCAAGAACAATAAATTGTTATCTATCTAGAGTTGTTTTCGGTCAACCATATTTAACTGTGTAAATGAGCAAGACGTGTCATTCTGATCTCTGACCATTGAACCTATAGTACAACCATTTGTGATTCTAAGAAATGATTTCTGAGAACTTGGTAAATATAAAAGAAAACATGAAAAAAAAAAAGTTCCAGAAAAAAGAAAGTAAGGTAAAGTCTCTTTCTCCAATTTTGTGAGCATATGGCACAATGCATCGTGGAAAGGAGAACCAGAAAAAGATGGAACATTTACATGAAATTGTACCCTACCTCATCTGACCTACCATCTACAAGGAATCTGTTTAGATAATGTATTTGCTGTGCATGCAAATGATCCCTCACATGGGGTAAGATCGAAATATGTTAATGACTGCTGTTATGTCTCATCTCTCCGCCAATCAACCCTTGTGAGTGCCCAGAACTGGGCTTAGAGGGCTGCACTTACCATATATAAGCTTAGATGGCTGCACTTACCATATCTATCTATCTATCTATCTATCTATCTATCTATCTATCTATCTATCTATCTATCTACCAAAATTGACATGTGGAACTCCCAAGTATAACCTAAACTGAACATGAATTTATTGCAAATTGTTTTATTAAATAACCTCCCGGCTAAATTTATGGCAGTATTTTCTTCAGAAACTCCATGATCCGCCTTATGTGTGATCATTCCAAAACAATGCAGTGTAAATGCCTACTATTATGTACTGTTTCTCTATTATATTGCATGTTTAGGGGATCAGGAAAATGTTTGCAGTATAACTCCACAATTGCTTTCTATGGTAACTATGCCCCTTTTGAGGCCTCTATATCATACCCTAGTTATTTAAAATGACACTTAGAATTTGGCTTGGGTACTCAGAGTTTTCTTGGGCAAAAGTTTGGCGCAAATTGTTAGGAAAGTTGGCATACCACTCAGGTGGAACACTTCAATTTATGAAGATGTTTGAAATAGCTATTTTTGTATATGGAAAATAGAAGTTATTATTCAGAACTGTGAAATTTGTTATGGCTAGTTGGGTAGATAGAAAGATAGACAGATAGATATATTAAGATAGGCCTATTTAGATAGATAGATAGATAAACTCATGGATTGATTGATTGATTGATTGATTGATTGATTGATTGATTGATTGATTGATTGATTGATGAATATTACGGATCCTAACTTGAAATGTAGGACCTATCTGATGATGACCATCACCCCCCCCCCCTTCCAAAAAAGGCAATAAATAAAAATCTCACATATAAATAACAGTATTTGTGAATATGTATAACCTGAAGACCTAAAGTTGACTTGAAACTGAACTGTTGACCTCTTATATGGGTCACAAAAGCGTTTAAATCTTAGCACGTTTTGTGCAGCGTTGACACAAAACTTCTTGAGCGCCAAAAACGCTCAGACTCGCAAGCTTCAAATGTAATGTGCGTTATGTCGCTACGTCACAGGCAGCAGTGCGTGAAATTTTAGTGTGAAGGTATGACGCCGTTCACAAGAAAGATTCAAAAAGGCTGATCTGAGTTGGGCTATAGGCTGGGTGAAATAGATGTGTAAGCTTGGTTCTTCTGCATGGCCTTACATAAGTGGCAATGCATGCAACAGTATATATATATATTTGAATTTGAGAAAGCTGGCAAAATGAAATTTGAAATAACAGAAATGCTTTGGAGATAGACAGATAACTATAGGCCTATTTTAAGAAAACGAGTGATGCAATAAAAACGTTTTAACAGAGTCTACTTTTTTATGCTGAAAGAATCATCTCATAAAAGACTGTGAGTGAGTGTGATTGTGATAGTGAGACTCCTAAACACCAAATACTAAAGCATCCATGGGCATTCCATGCAAGTGAAGTTTCATGCTTCTGTTGTCCAAACCTAGCACTTCTCCATCCTGGCAAGACACAGTTTTAAACACCTTCTTCCCTATTATTTTGATCTTATATATATATATATGGTTAAGTTCTGATCCATCATTGGCTTCCACTTTGGTGATACCTGAATTACAGTCTGTTTCCTCTTTCTTGGCTGTAGCTCAGTCATGTCAAACATGAAATTAAATTGCTCCTAGGGGTCCCTCAATTCAGCCTGCATGGCATACACTCTCTGTTTGCACTCAGATGTTTGTCCACAGGATTCACCATAACCATAATCGGAATTTGGAAATTCCATCAACATATCAACTTTCATAACTGGACTTCCCATAAATCTAATGTCAAACTGTGAAAACCAGGATATGGTATACTATAAAATGTTCCCTAGGAAACATAATGTTTAGACATATTAAAAAGTATATATATAGCAGCGATTTGTAATGGCTGTGCTCCCAAGTGTACTTAAAAAAAATATCAAGAACTTATTAACTTCATGTAAACACAACAAAAAGCTTCATTTAGTACTCATCTTCCACTGGAACACGACATGACATAAATCTGTTGCTAAAAAGTTTCAAATGTATGCATTTTAGGGAAATATCTCATTTTGACCTGTAGACCTTGTGTGTGCGAGGTGGCTGTCATGTGTACAGAATCAAAGACCTCAGGAAAGTGGAAGAAAGTCTCTGGCAGATTGGAGAACAGTTGAAACCTTTAAATCAAACGCTTCATAGAACGCCTCAACTGAATTCCACTCCTTGCATACAAAATGCCCGAGAGTCGAAAAAAATATTTGAAAATGTTCACTGTTGAACTGAACTGTAAGAGTTGACAACCACTTCCTCATTGGTTGTGCTGTATTTTGGAAACTGTTTCCAGTCTAGGATATAGCTAAGGCTAATATGACAAGATGCTACAGGAAGAAGTTAAGATGAAATGATAGGATAGATTTTTCACCACCTTTTATCACTTCACTTCAAATGGTTCTCCTAACCAAGCCACACTTTTTCCTACAGTATCATTGTTGTACACCTGACTAGATTTCACAGTGTAGTATATCCTCTTCAGCTTGGTGTAGGAAAATGTGTTTTCCTGTTGGTGGTCTCTTGGGTTCGTCAAATTTATATTCGTAGTTCCAAAGTAAATTTGCCACAGAAGTGCAACATGTAAAGGCTTCCGTATAACTCACTTTTGTAACATATCTGATTATCATCAACCAACCCTTTGACTGTTAAGAACGTTTCTCAGAGGGCTGCACTATATAACGTGCACATATTCCCTTCCAAAATATTTCTGTAGTTTTTACAGCGCGACATGCTTCGTACACAAGCTTGAACGCTTCAGCCTGGTCCAAAAACATTTATCTCAATGAGAAGCATGGCGAAGAAAAGGGACATTATTCAACCTAGTGACATTATTCCAAAACATGTGAAAAAAAAAATCATCTAAAAAAACTCAATATTTAAAAAAAAACTCGACCAAGCAGTCAAGCTGTAAGCCTATTGCTTTTGAAAATCGGTTTAAGAAATACAACCCAGTCACAAAAAGAGTCTTGTGTGACCTTTAAATAAAGTCATCTTCACACATATATCATACATTTTACCTATAATTCATAACATGTTTTATAAACTGTTATGTCTTAATATGTCTTAATATCATCAATCTTCATATTTCATGTAAGTAAATTATCATTCATTTCATAAATTTTATCAAGCATTTTGAGTACTTGAAAAATGTTACACATATATTTCTTTGCTTTTTAGCCCTCTAGTAAGTACACAGTGATTAATTAGCTCCTGTGATTTACATCCAGAGGCCACTTGAACGCTCTCTCCCCTATAAATAAATCTTCAAAAATTTTATTTTTATTTTTTAAACACACTGTGGTAGGTTCTCAGTGCACACGATCTGAAAATTAAGCACAACTTGGTAACCATATTTGACATCGGATTATTCACATAATTTCATTGTTGCACTGATAGTGACTATATTTTTCTTGTCAGACTGTGGTCAGTAAGAATCTCAACTATTTCCAAGAATGGCGGTATCCCATTCAATTTGCCATCAAGTTGTTACATTTGGGATGGTACTGCTTACTCTGACTAGTATTACTTTTGGGATGATAGTACTCCTTTCTCTTGTTAGTTACATATAGGATGGTAGTAGATAAATACACTTCCATTTAGGATGGTAGTATCTTTTTCTGTTGTAAGTTACACTTAGGATGACACTGTT
Source organism: Platynereis dumerilii (assembly GCA_026936325.1). NCBI lineage: Eukaryota > Metazoa > Annelida > Polychaeta > Phyllodocida > Nereididae > Platynereis > Platynereis dumerilii. Next base: position 68,761,674 of record JAPTHN010000005.1, on the reverse strand, counting down.
CCATGTAAGTTACATTAAGAATGGTACTGGATAAAACACTGTCATTTAGGATGGTAGTTTTGCTGAGGTTTAAATGAATACTTAATTTTAAAAGTTACAGTTAGGGTGGTAGTGTTTCAATTGATTAGTATTACTTTTGGGATGATAACATTTTTTTCTGTTATAAGTTACATTTAGGATGGTAGTGAAAAAAGACACTTACATTTAGGAAGATAGTATTTCATAATGATATAAGTTACATACAGGATGGTAGCAGTTGACAATGCCTTCATTCAGGCTGGTACTTTGGTAGTTGTGCTGTTTTCTTCTTCAGTTTCCTTTAGGATGACAGTGTCCAAATGAACGTTAACATTTTACACATCCATGTCCATAATTCTACGAAGTTGATTTGTTTTGAGAACAGATGCTCTCTTGACACATGATGAAACTTCAGTCTAACAAGGGTTGCCTGAACAAGGAATCGAAACAGGGTGACGGGGTCCCAGATGTTTTTATCCCAGTACCATTAGATGCTGAACTGGCCCTTAGGAATAATTTCAGATAATCTTTGATTACAAATGTATTGTACTGTCACAAGCTTTACAGCATGCAGTGAAGACCTCAACATTTGCTGGTACCACCATATTTCGAATCATCCTGGTGGTCCTTAGTCAAGTGTATGTCTCAAATGGGGTCATTGACCTCTGAGCCCCAATGTACCCTGGGGGTCCACCCAAATTGCGTAATATGAGCCCATTAAAGTGGGGTACAGTGAGAAGGGTTGTGCAACCTCTGTTTATGTCATTAGCCCTAAAGCTACACTGAGAGTAGGGCTTTTCACAGTCTGGTATTGTAGTCATATTGCTCTTGACAAATGTGTTGGGTAATTGTTTGATAATGCAAGTGCAGTACTTATGCAATAGATTTGCAATTTACTTGTGAAGTATTTTCATACAATAGTGAAGTACGTCAGTAAATTGTGAGAGATAGCCAGGTATTAAGTCAGTAAATTGCCTAGTATTTCATTAAATGAAATGAAGTGTTATAAAGTGCTTTAATACCATAGGGGTGTTGTTAATTTTGGGCATGGGTGCCTTACTGAGGCATAGGCCTACATTATATAGATGATGAGAAAAATTATGTTATATTTTATCATTTTAAAACCTTTAGAGATATATTCCCACCTTCGTCATTCTAAAACGATGCGGTAAATTGATAATTCACTGATAACCATAAACCACAGTCACAATTATATTGGCAAATGATGGCCATGCACTTCATTGGCTTCTGTCAATTTTTGCTACAAGATGCAGTTAGCATATTGTCATGAAACCGATGAACACGATGACATTGACTAGCTTGCCAGTTAAAAAGCTTAAGTGTTTCTGATTATTAGCTCACATAAGATTGTCAAGAACATGCTAATACCATAAGGTGCTATTAAAACGTAAACTCCGTGCCTCTGTATATTTTGCATAGTTTAATACATTCAGCATGCAGTTTCAATTTAATTCTTCAGATTTGAAATTGAAATGGTCTACCTGTGCCAATTTCAGTGCAAGTTTGCTGCATGGTGAAGATTCCCATATTCTCAGTTAGAATATTACAAGTGCTACATGTACATGTATAATGATACACCACACAAGAACACGTACATGTATGTTTTGCATGATGTAATTTCGAATGTGTGAACTTCATTTATTTAAAATTCTTTTAAAATTTTATTATGTTTTTGAAGGACTATTATGATATGAAGGTATACAGATTGTGTGTAAAATAGTCATTAAGTGTACCATTAACATTCCTTGAATGGTTTTACGCTGTTATTAGTATATATTTATTAATTTCTTACTGTTTAAAAGATATTCCAAGGATGTATAATTTGCTTCAAATATTTGTTTGAAATATTAGATTCAAGGCAAGTAGTCCTGGCAGTCGACTTGGCTTTGAGTTTCGTTTGACTTGTAAAATTGTAGCAGCTGTGGCCTAGTGGCTTAGGTGCCCGCCTGCTCTGCTGAAGGTCTTTGCTGCATGGATTCAAACCCTGGATGGGGAACCCAAAATTTTCAGTGTGTACCTTCATGAGCAAAATCCCAGTTGGATGTCGTTCGGGTGAGACAATAAATTGGCTGCCCCTTGTATCAGTGTCTATGCTGGGCAAGTAAAAGATCCTTCACATGGGGTAAATGTGTAACATGTTGAGGTCTCCCTCTCTCTCTCCCATCTCATCAATAAACTCTCGTGAGCACCCAGAACTGGGCTTCTAAGAGGGCTGCACTTACCATATCTATCTATCTATCTATCTGTATGAGTCCACAAAATATTTACTCGTCTAGCAAAGAAACCGATGCAATGACCTGACAAATTACATCTGAAGTTCTTCCACATGGGATGTTGTTTTGCTAGTAAACTGCACATGTCCAGACCAGGAGTCAAACTCTATTCCTTCAGCATTTTGGCTTGAGCTCCCATAAGTTCCACCAACCCTTGGTCAGTCTATTTCAGGAATCGTAGATGATTAGATGTCTAGATGGTTTAAATCCCACTTCTGACACCAGTCAGTTCCATATGCAGGTCTACCAGTGCAAAGAGGTGGATGTAATTAGCATAGGAGACTCCTGGTACAGGCCACTGGCACCAATCCTTTGCCCTCTTGCAAAATCACGAAGAGCTAAGGCTAGGTGCTTAACACATCCAGGGCATACATATAGGGAGGGGGGGGGGGCTTAGAGACTTGGAAAGGGATTATAAGCCTTACCCCTCCGCTATGGGACTGAGGCTTATTGGCTAAACTCAAACAAATCCACACCAGACAGTAGTTTTTAGTTGTAACTTGGTTAAAAAATTTAGTTTTAAAACTTTTGCAATTTGTGTTTTGTTTTTCAGAGCAGAAATGTTTCTTCGCGACATAAAGAATTATTTCAGAGAATGTTTAAACTTGCATAAGGTCTGAGCGCAGTGTTGCAGATTTACTTCTTTTGAATTTACTTCATGCGTTTTGTCTTTTAGTTTTCATTTTCAGATGTAAAAAGATTGTTCTCCCGCTAAAAACTACATACATTTTCCACAAAAAAGTTGTAATGCAATTTCGCTTACAAAAAGGTGCACTGAAATCGGCATATGTGCTTTCGCAAAACAAAATCGGAACGAATGAGTCGCTGAGAGAAAAAAACTTCACGCGGACAAACTGCTGTGATTGTGAATACCTTAATTCTCTTTTTTTGCAACTTTTTTACACACCCATCCTTTGAAAAGCTCTCACATTAGCTTCAAATTGCGTCATATGTACACTGAGTGTGAATAATATGTGAATAACATGTTTATTCTGGCCAACACGATCCCCTGGCAGTTGTGATGCTACCTGATGTTGAATATACAGTGTATACAGCCAAATGGGATGAACCATTGCATTATTTTGCACTGCACTTGTAGACTTGCTTTGTGCTTCGATACTGCAACCAGAAACTTGGGACAGGTGCAGGTCTGCCCGGTGTGGAGAATGTCTTTGGCATATGGCTACCAAAAACGTGCTCCTAACAAGCTCACAAACTGAAGCACTGCCTGGAGCACCCACCTGTCAAATGCTCTCTGCATATCAATGGCATGCTCCACCATGTCAAAAGCTCACTCTGGGTTAATTGACAATGTAAATATTTGCATAAGCAATCATAATGGCACTGAGTGTATATTTACAACAGACCATTCAATCATTATCCATAAATATATTTTCAACAACTTTGCAAGTCAATCATTATGATGTAAAACTTCAGGTGTGACGAAAAGATGAAATATTTTCACTGGTAATAAAGATATGATACCATAACAATGGAGAACAAACATTCCAGACACAGTGGAAATACGATGGAAATATTATTGTATTTTAGATATATTTGCTTTGTTTCTTTGTTTACTTATAAATACCTCTAAATATTGCTTTGAAGGCAGATATATTCTAATACAGATTTTAACTGGAACCAAAGTTTTATACTGTAACACAGTATACATAGACCATCATTTCTTTCTTAAAAACTTGCAAAGAGCAGTCAAACTCGGAAGTTGGTGTATATTTATAATTTACTCCAGCACTGCATTCAATATATCAGGAAGGGAAGTGGACACAAACTATATACTATTACTACCAATAGAAGACCCTTCTTGATGCTATCACTCCTGTGTTATGAGGGGTATTAACCCCACCTGACATAGCACCCCAGAGTAGCTAAACTATGGGGAGTTTCTGCCTCATCTGAATTTTGAAGTTATAGTTGTCAGCTCTGAGATGACTGATGATAAAGTCATTCAAGTGTGTGGCCCCCAATGGCCAATAAGTGACAAATGACCATAGGTTGTCACTGGCCATATGAGAAGAAAAAAATTGTAAGAAAATTGGCCTTACAACCTTCACCAAACAGATGCTGAGCACTTACACCTAGTGTCAGGATATAATACTGTTTATGCTAAGTTTAATGCTGTTTATGCTATATTTTATGCCGTTTATGCTATGTTGATATCTCATAAGATATATGGTTGACATGCTTATTCTATGTTGATATCTCATAAGATATATGGTTGACATGCTTATTCTATGTTATACTTTTGAATATTTTGATGCGAATGGTAACACCCTTATATTTGAACATATGACCATCATATTGTCCAGTACTTCAATGACATTTTAGAGTGCTTGAATGAGTTATACACATTTCAAAATAAGATATGATATATGAGGCCAGACAAAATTTGGTAAAAATTATGAATAGGTACATACTTTGATTTCCACCAAGACGTTGAGAAGGGTGAAATTGTAAAAAGCAAAAAAGTGCCAAACTGTGTTTTTATATTGACATAAGAATTAACTTAGTGTGAAAAAACAATCATTGAAATTTTTTTTCAGAGTTCGTTCAACAGGCTGCAGTCAGATCATTTTAATGTTTCCAACTTGTTTTGTACTTTCTCAATATCAGAATATTTATCGAAAGCCAAAAAGACAACAAGCAGGATTTACTGTCATCACTCCAACAGTGACACAAGTTTTAAAATTCACTATTCCACAACAACAGTTAAGTACTGTAACATGAGTAAGCTTGTCAACAAACCCACTTTTGAAAAACAAAAAGCAGCAAACCAGTATGACATTGTATTGTATCACAGAGCCCCCCTTTTCCAAAGAATATAAATATTCTTAGATTCAAGCTACCATTAAAGTTGCAACTGGCATACCTGGGTGCTCTCTAAACAGGCAGAACAGTGCCTGATTGTTGCCAGTTGACTGTTTTAGACAATCCAGTCTGTTACAGAGGGTGTCTTCTGAATTTTGAGACATTTTGGATGCTTCAGAAGTAAATGGAAGCTTTGTTCTAGAATGCAACCCTAACACTGCCAAAGAACCTCTGTTGAGCATTTAAACTTTACTTTGCAATAAGACTGAGGATCACTGTGAACTAGAAAAGGAAAGAAAACCCTTTGGAACCTTCATAATGTTATTGCATCATCCATAATGGTTATAACAAGAAATATTTATTCGTTCTGATTGAAAAAAAATTGAGAAATACATTTATATAACTTATTCATTTATGTACCAAACCACATAAATTAAAGACAATTTCCATGAATCAATTTATCTGAGCCTTGGGGATTGAAATGATATTGTTGTTTGTTGCTAATTTTTTTTATTCAGATAAATTGTTGCATTTGTGCAATCAAATAATTTTTCATCACTGCACATAAACTTCTGAATGTTTCATCATCCAGATCATCCAGATACAGAAATTACAGTAGAGTTTTAGTGTTGGCAGTCCCAACAGACTCTCCAAATCAGCATACCAGCCAGACGATTAGCATAAAGGTTGCAGAACCAGGCTTGGACTTCACTCTCAGACCCAGAGCTAAACCAGATTTTAAATGTGTATGTGTGAACCAAGTCAAAGTTACCTGGAGAAGTTCATGTCTCAGCATAAATAAACTATAGATGTTGGCTATGTGAGTTACTCTCCCAGCTTTCATCAACTAAAAACTGTGCATTTAAAAGTCTGTATCTCCCCACAACCAGAAAAAACACCAAATTCCAACCAGAAATATATAGAGAAAACTGTTGTAAAATCTAAAAATGTATTCTAATTCATGCAGAAATTATGATATTTTTTCTATTTTTGATGAGACATTTGGTAAAACACCCAGTAACCAGTACAAACGGTTACATTATGAGCACACGGTGTAGTACAAGTGTACAGCATACCAATTGAAAACGTAAAAGTCACTGAAAAGATGGAAGTATGTGAATTTGATATCTTATTTTGCTTTTCATGATTTGAAAACCACAAAATTGTATTATGACATATTAAGAAAAGTCACAATGGCATGTGAGATAGACATGAAACCTTTGCAAGTGAACCTCTGTCCAAAACTGAACTTCTAATCCCAAACTACTCCATGCAGTCCCTCAAGCTTGTTGCTTTGGCTAAAATGCTGTTTTATCGCTGATTTTCAGTAACTTTTTCAACACAACCACCCACGAAGCCATATTGGACACATGTGTTGGAAACTCCTTACAAAAACCGACAATTGTTCAGTAAATTACAGAGTAACTCGCAAGCTTTATTTTCACAGACATATAAGACCTTTTCTATGGTATAAAATTACTGAAGCTATTTACTTGTGAGTGACTTTATTGCAGTCAAAAACACTGATACGTAACAGCTACCCTATGTTATCCCTATATTATGGGAGATGTCCAGTTTCTTAATAGATTTCAGCAATAAAAGCAAGGTGGTCTTCTCCTAGTATTTAAATTTTTGAAACGCAAGTGATGTATTGAGAGGCATACATCAAAGGGTCAGTCAAAATAAGTCATTTTGTCACCCCCAAAGTCACCTCAAAGGCCTACTGAAAATTTAGAAGAATATTTTGATTTTATCACTAAATGGTCAGTGATCATTCAACATGGTGGTCCCCTTCTAATAACAAAGATCCTAGCTGTGCCATTGAAGGCTTGATACCTGAAATGTATGTAGTATCTTTTGGCAGAAGGCATGGTTTATTCATTAAGATGTCTGAAATAAGAGTCATGTTATATCAGTTAAGAGTGAATGTATCCATAAGCCTTAGTCTACAGATTTAAAGAGTTCATTTTCATATCATATGTATCTCCATCTTCAATAATTTCCTGGAGAAATACAATCTCAAAATACTTGGCAACTTTAACTTTTACATGATTTTATAGAATCTTGAAATAGAAGCAATGCTTTTGATGTTAAAATAGAGTCAACAGTGTCATGGTCACTTAACTTAAACTATTTGGCAAAATCTCGACTCTTCTTTGTTTGCTGAGTAAAATGTCATGTTCTTGAATTCTTTTGAAGTTGATAGAAATCACGTAATTTAAACAAACCTGGATTCTTCAGGCTCAAATGCAAATAAGCAGTCCACGTCCATTTCAGAATAACATTTATGACAAAGAAGAATTTGAGGATAGGAAGTAATTTACATTGGCAAATTGAATTATCGGTCTTTCAAAAATAAGATGTTGCTTCTGACGTTTAGTAAGTTTAATTGAAGAACAATTATTTGTTTATTCAACTTCTTGAAGTTGAGATGTTACAAAAGTCACCTCCGATGAGGAAGAACATATCGATGAACACATATTGTGAAAATCGTTCATCGGAGTGCATGCCAAGTTCGGTTACCTTTGGTACGTAATATTTCAGGCAAAAGTGTGCCAATTCTCTGACAATCTTGAGCAATCCTCTCTCTCAGCTAGCTCATCAATCAGCACTCATGAGCATCAAGAACATGATTTAAAGTACTGCACTTATTTTGTCTACCCATCATGCTCACATGCTATCAGCACAGTGCATGCAAACCTGTATTTAATGTGTTATTGAAATCACCCATGAGAGCAAAGCTATGTCTCATTTTGACAGACAAGGACAGATGGTGTGGGGGATCCCTATTTAACTAAGGCTATTTTTAGCTCATCCAGGGGCCTGTAAAGGTCATTTCTGTAGCCCCACAAGGTCACAATGCCCTGGATAGGGCACACCACCCATACAATGAAATGTCCCATGCTGAGAACCATGCTATTGATGCAATATCATGGGACATGCAATGCCTTTGGAAAATGTTCATAACAAATTATAGCAGATTTCAGTTCAAGTAGAGTGTGCTGCAATCTCAATGATTCACATAAATATACAATATATGCCAAGTGCATATTGATACATATGAAGACATTTTTTTCCTATTATAAGTGACTAGAAAGTATATAAAATTAACTGAATTATGCAAAATATCATATGAGTCATTACAAATAATTGAGGCTGTTGTCTATATAATACCAATCATGAACTTTTATGAAAGAACCTGATCTAGTGAAAAAAATCAGAAAGTTCCCAAAGTGGATAAATGTTGATTTTTTAAATTAAAAATTAACTTCATGAATCATTTTTTCAAGAGTTATAGAGGTTGCCCAAGTCCAACCTTCTTTATTGGACTCTTTTGTTGTCTCTGTTGAGCATAATTTGATCTCATAAGATATTGCACTATTTTCAACAATTTTGCTATGTTTGGATGTACAGTTTAGAGCTAAGCCTTCCAACGAAACGTTAGCAGAACCTAAGTTTGAAAATCTTAAGCATGTTTTAGGGCTCAGGTTTCTGGACTGCTTAATATTCAGTAGAGCATACCCATAATACAGCTCAGTGACCCCAGCCAGGTCAAGACATGCTATGGTAATTACATAGGGCAAATCCCCTCATGAAATTATAATAGCTTCAGACCCCTGTGCAAAGTCAATGAAAGCACAGAAATAGCAGTTTGAATTATGCTCACACGAAATTAACTTAATATGACTTAGTACAGCATTAGCACAGTCTTAGCAATACCCGAATTACTTACAGGTCTTAAACACTGCTTAAGAATGTTTAAGGAGATACTGTAAATTGTCGAAATTAACTTTAGCATACAAATTGAAACTTCCAGTTCCTCGCTGCAAAGATCTTTCTGTCCATATACAGGTATATACTTGCATGGTTTCAAACTATGAATTTGATCTCTTGTCAAAAGATGGGACTCCATGGGGCAATGAAGCACAAAAGATACATGATCTTCCTTTCATGTATTGTTGGCCCAAATCGTAGTGCTGATTGTCTGGTTCCCTTGGATGTCATAACTATGCTGTTACTTGCTTGGTATATGTGAATTGATTTGTATAAATGTCCTCCCCTGCATGAATTCTTGTGAGTAGAGTTGGATGCATACGTCCTATTTTTCACAAAAATGTACATTGTTTTGAGATTTTGCCTAATGGCTTCAGACCTCCCATCCATATATTCACATTTTTGCTTTAATTACTTCAATAACATCACAATAATGCCATAAAAGATCCAATAATACCACTAAACAACGTGTAAAAAGAAGAGGGAATAGCTTCTGTATACAGAAAAGGGTAGTTTGAATATTTTAGTGGATTATATTGTGGGCTGCTATTGTAAGATGTTGTTGAGGAAAAACCATTTGGTTGAAATATTGGGCAGTTTTGCAAGCCAGGAGAAGATAAGGTGGCATAAGACAGATGCCCTGGGCGAAGAAGAGCAAAGAGATTTGGAGATATGAAACCCACCTGCTGAACTTAGTGACATTTTGTGAAGGGAGTTTTGGATCACCTTTAAAAATCAAGCTGGAGAATCAAGGCATAATCACCCCTTGAGGGTAAAATAAGCAATAGTCTCACCCTCGGTCTCCCCTGTCCCCTTAAGGACACACAGCATCTTGGTGCAGAGGGATTGGAAGGGGGGAGGGTGGTAGGAGAGGTAGTGGGGATATGTTTGGGTGCAGTAAAAGGGGTTAATAGAAGGTGCTGAAGAGGATGAATGGCTGAAATAAAAAGCTAAACAAATATGTAGGATAGCAGGAATATCAGGGGGTGGATGCTGAAGCTGTAATATCTTTATGTATTGTAAAACACTATAATTCCAGACAGTTGGAAGGATAGTCTGAACAGGAAATAAAAGGAAAGGATGGGAATGACATACAGTCTACTATGAATAGCTTTACACCAAGGCTGATAACACGTAATAAGAAAGGTTTTATCAATGAAACTTATGGTATACGTGAACTGCTCCATTCTGGGAAGTTTAAATGGCAGTTTGACATCTTGTGGACCCCGGTTCATTACTTACTTTGTGATGACGGAGAATCATATTATTATAGTCAGACAGTGACGTAAAAAATGGAAAAGTGTGAATATGTTTCTGACAGACTTCATCTTCTAGTCATATATGGGTCAAAGAAAAGTTAGTAGAACAGTCAGTTGAGTTGTCTCTGGCTGCAGTAAAGACGTCATAAGTGTCAGAAAGAATTTGAGAAACACTATTATTTATAGACTAAAAAAGCACCACTATACAGATGCAACAATGGACTAATACATGTATATATAAGTGAATCTAAAGTACCTGAAAATTATGTTTTGCTTTACTACCTAACTTCTTCGTATGTACTTTGTTGAAATGAAGCTTCACATTTGGGCATTTGGACCTTTAAATCTAGACCTCACTTAGTCGTACAAAAGTTATCAACTTCAATACATTTGTATTTGATTATATACGACATAAGATAAATTTATACATACATACAGCTATACTTAACTTTAATTTCTCTGGATTCTTAGAACCTGCATTTTAAGTTGTTATTCAAACATCCCATGGCCATTTCGGGGTATATCTGCAATCTTATTATTTCTAGTTATCTTAGATATCCTACAGATGAAAGGAAATCTCGATCAGGAGAAAAGGAAAGGGCCCTTTTGGGATCAAAGCATCCCTGAACAATCACCAGGGTTTTTATTGGGCAATCTGCAGTAAAGGGACCACACTGATTTTATTAACAAAAGTCCAAATTACCCTGCCTTTACAACCTGTAAGTGGTATCATAGAAATAGGCATAGATGTCTTCAGGGTAATGGATAATAAGATTTACTATGCATCTATTAACCTATTTAAGGTGGCGGGGTTTCTGGGAGTTACCTAAGTAGGGTAGATACTGCCCTAAGCCTCTATCTCAAACTCGTGCACAATTTGTGCTCTTGTAGTCGAAATATCTGAAAATGTTGGTCTTTTTGGGGCAGCCAGAATATAAAAAAAAGACAAAATAAGTAGTGATCATGTTTTTAATTTCATTAGGAAAACCTTTGTGAGTTACTTGAGGAATTTTGAAATGTGCAAATTCCCAGTTGTTTGTTTCACAAAACTATAAATTAAAGATAATCTTTCGAACTCTCCTGGAGCAGTCTCTTTGGAAAGTTAGATGCAATTTAGTGACAACTTGGCACAGTCTGGGTGTTTTTTTTTCCACGAAAGATGGTAAATATGCGAATAAAAGCAAATGCTTAACTAATGTATGTGCTACTCAGTGGCGTCCCTATGGGGGGGGGGCACGGGGGGCACATGCCCCCCCATATTGAACCTGTGCCCCCCCAGGTGCCCCCCAATATGAACTTTCCAACTCTGGCTAAAATATACAATTAGTATAGAGGGTGCCCCCCCAGAGAATCGCGTGCCCCCCCAGGTGCCCCCCCGCTCGAGACTCCGCAGTTACGCCACTGGTGCTACTTCAGATACCTTTTTGGAGTTACATATATATTCAAAATTCGTTTCAAATTCGTTAAAGATTACAAAGTAATCACCCTTGCATGAGAGATGCCTTTTGATTCATTGTGAATCTCCAAATCTTTGCTACTTGAATTAACCAATAGATTAGTATCATGAATATCTGAGTTTCAATCTCACAGAATTTCTGTCTCATTCATCTGAACGAAATAGTCAACTTGATCAGAGCACTGATAGAGTCAATTTTGTACTGAATTTCGTATGTGACTACCATACATCAGCATCTGAGTGTAACTGATATGGATTGATTCAATCGATGTTCTTGTGTGGTCTTTTGGTTCAAAAGATGAAATTTCACTGTCCACTAGATATGCAAATTGAGTTGGAATTGGTCCTTTGCAATATAGTCACTAAAAACTCACTAGAGTCAGCACTGGTCACTCCATCTGCAATCATGTGGAAGAAGCAGAATAGGGCAATATAAGTGAGCAATGAAGTAAATACTTTGTCAAGGTGTATCCAGACGCTTTGGAGACAATGCCAGATATAAATTAAGTCAACTCGATATATTCGATATTTTGTTCCGTAATTGGAAATTTTAAAATGCCTCAGGGGCCAACATTTAATCTCAAGGGGGGGGGGGCTTGGAAATTTTTTTTAGTAAATAATTTCTTGCTCAGTCTTAGTAAAATAAATATATCCCTTTTGGACAGTCTTGAATTAAATCATTTCTGGCGGGGTATTTCTTGATAAGGTGTTGATTTATTTAGGAATAAATATTCGCGGACTTCGTGCGCTTGAAATAAATAATTACTGCCACTGTCACCATGAAATAAATAATTTCTCACAGAGGAAAACTCCAAGCTCCCCCCTGGAAAATAAATGGTCGCCCCCTTACAATCAAAATGCAAACACCTTTTATATAGGCATTATATTCATTTCATTTCATTTTGTTGAAATACTGGATGAGTGGAGTTTACAAGTGTCGAATATACATCAGCAGATATGTTGATATTTTAAAATCAAACTGTGTATGATTGAAACGATGTAATCAGCACACTTAAACTCCATCACAGTGTCCTTCTTGTATTCCCTCCTTGTAGTTCAATCCAAATAGTTCTTTAAAATGAAAAAGAACAAGTCATTCAATATGTGGCTGTGCAGATTGTGTTGTATTGTGTTTTTCAATCAGTCAAATGCACTCGTTCACTTTTTGCATTGTGTAATTCTTTGAAGAATTCTGTGTTACTTAGAAAACATACAAAGTAATGGTACTTCCTACTTTATAACCCCAAAGCTAGAGAGCTTAAAAGGGGCAATTTAAGGAACTGTTTGGACGCTTTAGGGTATGACCTGGTGTTACCTCAAAGTCTGAGGGCCACTGCCCTGTGACCTCAAAAGTTAGACCTTGAAATCATTTGATGTCCTGCAAAGAGGAATTGCAGAAAGTGAATTGGAATTGAATTTATATTGTGCAATATGCTTTATAGTTCATTATCTCGTGAGAGTCTAACTTTTTGATTTACAAGAGAAGTTGAGTTAATTGTGAAGGTATAATACTGAGATCATATCCTGGTTGAAGTCTCAGATATATATAAAGTCAAGACATTTTATTTCGGCAGTAAGTTTTTGGCTGATAATTAAAAACGTACCTTACTCTTGACAAAAATACTTGTCTCCTCCTGTTCCTGACACCTTGACCAAACAGTTTCATAAACATTTGGAAGTATTGGTATGTTCTAGTCCTGGTTTTGAGGTAGTCCCATTAATAATTAGAATAACATTGCTGTCAAAACAGCTCAAGAAGCCATTTTCTTCTGCTGCTTCTATTGCTGCTGTTGTGACGTCACCATTGTTTCAGTGATGTCACAGAGCCAACAATGCTGATGAGGTCACAACAGAAGGCTCAAAATAGCTCTAAAAGTGCTGAAGAGCAGCAGAAATTTAGCATTGTGAGCGCCTGCACGATGGGGCTGGGGGGTCAGAGGACATAAATTTAGTCCATATCATGCTTGGTCATGGAGTACTCACCCTGATTAACCAAAAATTAAACCTCAGACTTAATCATGTATTCTTTTATTGGCTAAAAACTTACTGCCAAAATTAAATGTCTTGACTCTAGTTGACAGACCATATTAAGGTCTAAAACCTTTGGTGATGTGCATGTAGGTGCAGAAATGCAGTAAGTCACAGATATGTACTGACACTTAATTTTCAAAACTCATGCAGGTAAACAGCAGAAAATGGCGGTCTAAATGACATGCAATACATTTACCAATAATTCAAACACTTTGCTTAGTTTTCTGTCTAGTATATTTGGTGAATTATGTTTTTCAGTGTTTTTAGTTTATCTGCAGGTAGATAAAACGTAGTCATTTGCAGGAGGAACAATATGTCAGAAAGACAGATTTAAGACATATACAAGACAACATGGCCTCAGTACTGGCACTACAACATATCTTGACTTCCACATTAGTATCAGGGGTGGGCCAGGGTCTTGGAACTCGTGTTTTGTCTGTTTGGCTGTATTGAAATAGTGTGTGTGCCTGAGGGGTTGATTACCTGTGTCTTATCTCACTAACAACCAGCCTATACATGACAGAGGCACAGACTAGGGGTTGTGTCATTACCCAACATAATTACATGTTTCTAGCCCACCTATTTATCCCCTCTTGCAGCTAAGTGTAGTACCATCATTATACTGTCAAAGTTCTTGACAGGCTTAGAAGCCTCTAAACAGTGTAGCTAGCTATGCAGTATGTTGCAATGTTTTGCCCAATTGTTGGTACTTTTCAAGCCAATATAACTGTTTAGGCATTTCTAACTGAATAAGTGGCTCAAACTGACAAGAGACTGTTGTTAATCAGTCCTAATGAATCGTAATTGTGTAAAATCATTACAGTAAACAAAACAGTTGTTGTGTTGATGCCTCTCTGTCAAACAAAATAAAAGGTAGTCTTGCCACTATCTATAGGTACTGACAGCTTATTATTTACCTTTACTATAAAATAGGGCCTATTTTGTGTGGTTTATTCACTTAAAGTTGTATTATGGGCTCCTTTGCTCCAAAATTGATTTGTTTTCATTGAGGAGATAACTTTCTCATGAGAAAATGTGACACTGAAGTGACAAATTAATAAATGTCTGAGCAGTTTCAATTAATTTTTTTTATGGAGATACAATATCTTACTCAAGTTCCTTGAATTTGGGCTGAGTCCTCACTGAAACTTCATTCGTGTGAATTATTGCAAAACTGTCTCACAAGTTTCAGAAGTAATATTGTCCTAATTTATCACTGTGTCAGGCCATATATTAGCTGAAGGTATGTCATTAGTTACTGGCAAAGATGGACAGGTGTAAGTAGTAATACCAGTTATGATATATGTTGGTGGTCGTTGATGAAATTGATAAAGTGACACTTTTTCTGCTATCTATCTATCTATCTATCTATCTATCTATCTATCTATCTATCTATCTATCTATCTATCCTTCTATCTTTCCTTCTATCTATCTTTCTATCTATCTACAGCCTTGTTTGCTCATTATATTGAACATCCTTCCTTAATATCAAGCAATGTTTAGGAGTGTCTAGAATTTGTAGACTCTAGCAAACACCGCATGTTCTTTGTGTAGCTACATCCTTGACTCTAAGAGTGTTTTGACAATGTTATTGAAGTTACTTATATGAGTACAAGGTCCTGCAAGGACCTGTATACTGCATATATTAAAGCTGCATTTATATACTATACAGAAATGGCCTAACCAAGTGAACTTATGTCAATTTTCTAGTCATTTCTTCACAACTCATGTGTAGTTATGTCCACTGAAATGGTCACTTTGTGTATCTAACTTTGTCCAACTTTGTGTAACTTTGTAAAATTGACCATAGGTCAGACAGTAGTGTGTCTTGAAGTGACCACAAATTCTTGAAATTTCCTTTACACTTTCCAAGAGCCTTCGACCATGTTGTTCAGATAAATAACTCTTGCGCAGCAACTGAGCTGGAAAAATTGCACTGGGCGACCCCCTCATAAAGACGGCTCTGATGAGTAGCTCATACATTTGGACCTGGTTTGAAGAACTTCATTTATTTTCTACTGCGCTGCAATCTCCAGTGTTGTCTTGTACATCGTATTCAATGCATACTGTAAAATTGAATGAACTGAGTCTGCTTAAATGATTGAGTGAAATGGTTGCACAATGTCTTTGAACTGATATAGCCTGTTGTTTCTCTAAGATAATATGTCTGTTACCTTGGCTGAAAACAACAAGCTGTGCCAGCTCAAAGATATTGTGCAACCGTCTTACTCAATCATTAGCATTCACCATCATAATGGTGAATGCTAATATGTAAATGGCACTGCCATGAAATTCGCGCAGCATTGTCATAGAACTACTGCATTATCTTCAACTTTCCATGCAGAAGGTCAATTTATCGTTTTAAAGGACTTGGCAAATGGGCAGATAGATAGAATAGATAGATAAGATCAGATCTAATCTATAGATAAGATTAGATAGATAGATAGACAGATAGATAGATAGATAGACCGATTGCACTGACAACTGTGTAATTCAAATCTATGTTAAATTTGGATCAATAAGTTTGGATCTATTATGTTAAATTGTTGACGTTACATAACTGAGATCTATAGAACCAAAGCTATTCAGAGATGACTGTTTACTATTAGACTGTTACATAATTTGTTGATGATTATGTAACCTTAAGTGTTGTTATGATTTCTTACTTGGTGAGCCATTTAAGTCATTAACTTTTGTGTTGACTTTTAATTTTCAGTCACTTCTTACAATCAGGGGTATGGAAATATTTATTTCCTATGTTGATACACGTGTTGGTTTAAATCCCTGAAATATGTCATTGGAGGTTGTTATACGACAAGACTGAAATTTTAAGGCTATTTTGGAAGATATTTGAGGTATTTTAATTATTTACCAAACTAAACTCTGACTAAACTACTAGCTCCACTTTTATGGCAACTACAGACACTTCCTGTCCAGGCAGTCACTGTAGACAGGAGCACCACACAGAATGAGCTGTCCTTGTGCTAAGTGAGCTTCGCTCATGGCTGCCTTCGGCAGCCATGAGCTGCGCTCATATTATTTTTGTAGATTTTTTTATTTTTTATTTTTTATTTTTCCGTCATTTTCGGTTGAGTTCAGGGTTGTCCTTTTGTGGATGGATTGTGCTAGGTGAGATATTATGATCCCCCAAATTTTTTTGACCTTGACCTATTTTTTCAAGGTCAGAGGTCACGTCAAAGTTTGGATTTTTGAAGGGCTAACTCCAAAACTAATAAAGATAGAGAGATCTGGTTTTCACTATTATGTAACAAATCAATAGCTTGAACAAAATCAATAAAAACATTTTTTAATTTTATAAAGGGGTAATTACCCCAACCGATTAAGTTGTTTACCCTTTGCCGGACTAAGGCTCATAAACCGAAAATGGTAGGATGATGCTGATAAGTGTATTATGTTCCCTAGAGATGGGCCCATGGTAAGTGGTATTTAATTTTTTGATCACTCACTTTGTTACGGAGATATCCAACTTTCAATTTCCATAGATTTACCATTTTTTGGTATCCGTTGCGGCTTGCAAAATAAAGCACAGCTAGCTCCATGCCAGGTTAGTGTCACAATTGCTGTTAGATGTGTCACATGTATGAAGTCAATACGAAGTCAATACGAAGTCAATATGAAGTCAATATGAAGTCAATATGAAGTCAATATGAAGTCAATATGAAGTCAATGTAAAGTCAATGTAAAGTCAATGTAAAGTCAATGTAAAGTCAATGTAAAGTCAATATAAAGTCAATTTAAAGTCAATTTAAAGTCATTTCATTTTAATATCATTTCATTGATCATTTCATTGATCATTTCATTGATCATTTCATATGAAGTCAAGTCAATATGAAGTCAATATGAAGTCAATATGAAGTCAATATGAAGTCAATATGAAGTCAATATGAAGTCAATGTAAAGTCAATGTAAAGTAGTCAATGTAAAGTCAATATAAAGTCAATTTAAAGTCAATTTAAAGTCAATTTAAAATCATTTCATTATAATTTCATTTCATTGATCATTTCATTGATCATTTCATTGATCATTTCATTGAAATTTCATTTCATTGATCATTTCATTTCATTGATCATTTCATTGATCATTTCATTGATCATTTTCATTTCATTGATCATTTCATTGATCATTTCATTGATCATTTCATTGATCATTTCATTTGAGTGATGAAAGGGTGAATGCTCATTCCCAGTTGCACTGGGAATATCTAATGTCTAGTTTAAGTTGACTTTGTTCGCCTCTGATCAAATTATTCAGATACTTGATAAAGGATCGGCAATTCTCGGTTTATGTTCTGAAAAGAAGCCCAACACGTAGGAACTCATCATTTTCTATACTGACTATATTACAAACTCCACACCTGGACAAAAAGACTGCGAATACACTGTAAAATTTGAAATTTATTATAACAATATGTCTGTTATAACTTTAAAAAAAAAAAAAAAGCAGCTATGTATAGCTCAAAGGAATTATGCACCATCTCACTCAATCATTTAAGCTGACTGGAAATTTCAAATTTTACACTGTGGCCTTGCATAAGAGGTTACCCTGGACAGGAAAATGTTTGATGGGGTGGGGTAGATAAAGGAGAAAGTGGGGGTGCACCTTACTTATACCCCCATCAAACTGTGGTGGGGTCGCACTGATGCCATAGACACCCAAGCACAGGGGGTAATTTTGAAGAGGGGTAACTTTTTAAGTTCAAATTTTGCTCACCACAAGAACTCGAAGACTTGTGCACTGTCATTTTGTTGCTCAACTCATTGTAGCAAAATCAAACCATTCAGTTAAAGCCGATTACACTAAATATCCTTAAGTCTGAAAATAGCTTACAAAAATGGCTTAGAAATGCTAAAGTAAATTTAAACCCAATATTTAAATAAGTGTACTCTAGTTTTTTATACCCCCCTTTTTTGGTAACCTGGCAGTTCACACAAAATCATATATTATAAAACCTTACAGAAAAACTCATATCAAACAAGCGAAACATCCCAGAAATGGAATTGTAACGGTAATTCCAACAGTATGAGATGAATATGAAAAAAAAGCTAATGTAGCTCATAGAATTTACAGCTTTTGAAGTGTTAAGTATGATGAATGTTATTGCAAATCTACAATATAATACACAGCTTGCAATAAATACAGCAATGTTTTACAATGAGCAGCACTTGGAAGATCCCCTGGGCTGTACCAACTCCTTTGTCAAAAACTTTTTCAGAGTCAATGAAAGAAGTTATCAATGAAGTTGTCTGAAGTGCCGCCTGTCGAAAATACATATAATTATCATTCTGTACTCTCATTCTGATGTCTGGATGTATAAAACGTCTTGACAGGATGAAAATCACATTATGATCACATATTCATGTTTTCCAGTTGGACTAATGACGTAATTCACATAACAAGTGTAAAATGACAATTTAGAAAAAAAAGTATTCTCATCAATGTGGTAAAATATCGTTCATATTTCGTAAATGGCCGTGAAATAGAAATAAAAAATGAAAAAACATATTATTTATTTAATGTATCTGTATCCATATTGTATAAATTTGAATTGATAGATAAGTCACGAGTATAAATAAATTTTCCCTCATTCTCTTTGTATGTTACTTGATATCTTGGTTATTTTTTTCATCCCATTCCTCCAAGAATAAGATAACAGCTTTGTAATAACTAATGTCTGTGTTTCTTTACAGTTTTATTGAATTAAAGAGAATTAAATTCTAATATTCAAACAAATTAACACATGGTCTAACATAGTTAGTCATAAGACAATACAAGGGCATTATTAGCCACTTCCCATGAAAAATGAAATATTTTTAATTCTTTATGTACAATACATATAATGGGCCTAGTTTTGATAGACTCTAAAGTTTAGAATTAGACTTTATAATGAGTAACTTCAAATTCATGAAACACATGGTTAGGTCATTAAACAATACAAATACATGCCTAATCTATTTACCTTGAAATCTTTTAATTCTCCATATAATTATGATAGGTATGTCAACAAATGATTATTATAATAGATCTGATTGTCTGCTACTGATAATAATCTTGACAATTGCACTTGGAAGCTTCAATTGAGCAAATACAGACCAGCCAATTGCAATCAGCTGGGCTTGCATAGATTCTACAGTGTGATAGGGGCTGATCAGTTTGCAAGTCTAGGGCGAGGACTGGGATATCATGAGGGTTATCAAAACACATTCACCCCTGTTTGAATAATTGAAATAATGTTTAGACTGATTGCCAACTAATTGCAATCTGGAGGTCTGTGTTATGAGATGGCATTTGACTGGTAACCATTATATGGAGGTGTCTAGCAAGACTTGCTCATTCCTTGTTCAGCTCTAGAGTGTGTGGTCATATCAGAATATACTCAGAAGTTTAGGATACCCCTTTATTGAGTCAGATAGGTATGTGTGACTTAGACTTTTAGTATCTAAGTATCTAGGGACTTAACTGAACTGGTTTCTCTGTGGGCGCCTAATACATGAAATTCGATTGATCACTTCTGAATTAATTTGTAAGCCAGGCAAAAGACAGTATTTCAAAATCCCAATAAATTTTCAAAATGAGTTTGGATCTCAAAATAATGAAAATAGGAAATGTTGCTTTACAATGGTCTACTTGGTGTAGCAATGACTCTGAAACTCAAGAATTATAACTCATTTACAGTAATATAACTCATTGAAATGTACTTGTTTTGAATAGTCTTTTTTGTATGTCAGTGCCTGCTTGGGAGAGGAGTTGTGGGAATATAAATACATTTGGTACCGATAGGGATAGGAACGGTGGGGTATGCTTGCAATTTGATACCAGAAGACATAGGGAATTTCAACCAAAAATGGCAACAGGTCGTATAGGTGGGCAGCAACACCCCTCGGAGCCTTAGGGCCTATGTAATACCAGCTTTATTGACTGGATTCTGTTCACCACTATGAAGACATATTCAGAATTTTGAATTTGTGAGCTCTGTACTTTTTCAGCCTAAGTTTTGCTACTTTCAACATTGGTTGAAATCTGAGATCCTTCAAACAAAATATGGATAGTAAAAAGGATAAAAACATTGTGAAAAGTAGAGAAAAATTACCTTGTTTAGGATGATATTGTACTGAAATTGCTCATAAAGAATGATCCATACCTTTACCTACAGCTGTGTTGTAGGGCGTTTTATCTTACAGTTTGTATAAAATATACCATAACATTAGGACTGACAAAAGAAATTTGACAATGAAATAATGGAAATGATATTTATAGGGTGCAGAGAGAAATATAAGAATGGTGCTCGTCTCTGGATCAGTCGATCACCTTAGGACTTCACTGTTTATAAAGTAAAAATGCTAATGCAATGTTATATACCTGGCCATGAATGCACATTTTTTGTCAGTGACAATAATTCTGTGTGTAATTTGAGCAGGTTCTGTGTTATAAAGTAATTTCAACATACCTGATCTGAACTCAGCCATTGCAGCTAGATGTATAGCTGGGTGCCTGGGATTTTTGGTATTTTTAAATGGTACTTTAAACAGTATTTTTGGGGATTTTTATTATATTTTTCATATATGCCTATTCTCATGCTTTATTTATTCAAATATTTTGCCAAGCACCATAGACCATTCTCTCATGTGTGGTTTGGCGTTTCATCGCATAAGAGAGCCCCCAACTTTTGCAGTAAATTGTCCAATTAAGCCCCATATTGGTCATTTACAAGCCACTTTGAAAGATTCTTGGCAAGTTATAGCAACATACCTTAACATTCTCAGACCATTTCCATGCCTTGGCCATTGTTCATTGTGTAACAATCTTGCTCATAAACTGTTTCTTCTTTACAGTTTTTTTTTCGTTTCTGAAAATTGCAGTTTTTTGTAAAGTTGTTTTTGCCAGTTAATGGCCCTGAATTCTTGTAAAATGGAACAAAATTGTTGTACGCAGTTTGCTGAATCACATAGCTGAGAACATTAAAAGCAGTTTAGATTTCAGTAGAATTTCATACCCAGAAAACTGTCTGAAACAAAATTAGCTCACAATATTTGAGAGTTTGTAGTTCACAAGTTGTTCTGCATTCGAACTATATCATTTGCACCTTTTTGCTGAGCTTTCATTGCATGTGCAAATATTGTTGAGATGTATCTCGGTTTTTGTATTTTTCTTGAATAGTTATTAATTCAGTGCCATGTTATTTCAATGAATGAAGGAGAATGCCATTTTTATGGGTATATCAACACATTATCAGCTTGGTATTGCCTCTGAATTTGTTAAAAATCACAACGAAATTGCATTGAAATCACAATTAATATTCTATCATATGTAAATTCCACATCATCCTTTTATGGAGTGATTTTAAAGAGTGATTTTAACAGCCTCGGGTGTAAAATTCCTACCAGTACCTGTATGTGTATGTTCCAATGCTATTGTCTGGGGTGAGAGCTGAGGGGGTAGGGTGAAGTCAACCATGTGTAACGATGCATGTACTCTTGTTTCAGAGCCTGGTTCACCACATCAGTTGTGAAGCACACTCTGTGCTGGTAGGACTACCGGTGGCCTGGGACCAAATCTGGACTATCACATACATTGGACTATCACATACATTGGACTACCTTGGATTGTAGTATGGATGGATACCTTTAAACAACATGGTGTTGTCAACTTTAAAATCTGAATGACACCAACTCCAGTATGAAAGAACGACCTTAAGAAACAGACTGAAATGGCTCCCACCTATATGTTGGTGCTGTCATTTATGTTGGTTGCCATAGCAACTGGTTTACCTGCCAGGGCCAGGAGACACCTATTTGCCAAGGAAGGATTGTCAAGCAGTAGCACAAATGGTAAGTACAGATCTATTATTTTGTTTCAGTTTTATTTAATATGTAATGTTTTGTTGCTGTAAGAAGTTTTGTCGACTTCTGAAGAGCCTTCAACAATAGGAGAGTATGGTCCATTGGTCCTCCAATGTGTTTCACCTATTTTGCGGTACATTATTATTAATTCTTGTTAAATATATTTTGTTGCTTAGATATGTCATTCCCATCCACATTACAACATGCAGTCTATCAGTGTCCTTCCAACTGAGTTCCAAGCCCTGTCAATTCATAACAAAATCAGAATTTGACTTGTGTACTTGGATTGTGTAGCCCCTTTATCTACCATGAACAGTAGACATCCAAAAAAGTCTTTCACTTATATTCTGACTTTGTTGACTTTCAAGGAGCCTTAGACACTCTTTTAGTGAAGTGCAGAATAGCTTCATTAGATATCTTATATTACTTTAAATTCTGCCTTTTCCTTGCATCCCAGTCAATTATACATGATATTTGCTTCCATTTTGTTTAATTAACAACAAAAACATAAAAGCTAGGTTCAACATCCCTAGAAAACGTTAAAGTGAGATTCACATTAAAATGTTGCTGTAGTTGGATAGCTGTAGTTAAGTTGCTTGTTGTGTCTCATATCTTGCTGTACAGTTTCCAGTATCTTGCTGTATGATTTATAAACAACTTCCTGCATGGATTGCACAGATTAAGGGGTACAGAGTGCCATTCAATTATTTTATTTCGACTTCATGTGGAGTACAGGTGAAATTGAAACTTTGCATTAAAAGGGGAAAGTTCATTTGATAAAATGGGAAATGTAAATGTGTAATTTGATATAAAATTGAATTTCTAAATAATTCATAAACCGTTAAGTTTGGTAAATGGGGAAATTAAATCATTTTATGCAGCAACAAATTTTTGACAGTCTTCTGACTAAAATATACTGCAGACTTATTCTCATGGAAAGCAAGCATCAAATAGAATTATTACCCCATTATATAATTTAGGGTTTAATGTGGTGTCAGCTTCACATCTTCTCTAAGAAGTTGAGGTGTGAATTATGATGTGGATGTCTGTTTATGTTCAACTAGTCTGTATATATCATCTTGAATTATTATGGATATTAAATCATTTAAGGTTATTTGTTACATAATAGTTCATATTACAAAGAATTACAAAATTTAAGGAAAAAATGGCAAGTTTGAAATATGAAACTTCTAAATCAAGATGACAAAAATATGTTTACTGCCCTCTGTTACAAAAAGTTTTAAAATTTTTCATAAGCCACAATTATTATTCGTATTCATAACATCGTGAAAAATCAAGTTTCCCTTTTTTTTCATATTCTTTTCTAAGTTTATGTAAATTACACAAAACTTTACATCATTTTGACGTCTTAAAAGAAGCCAGGTCAAATTTGAAGCAAAAATGACATAACAGGTGTAAAGAGACGTCATAATTTCTTTGATGTAGTTGTAAATTATTTTGCTGGTATTATCGCTCACTCGAGCATGGGGTAAGATGTCATTGTGTCATAAATATATAGGGGATCTTTCAGAGTGTCATAATAGCTTCTGAACATAACAACACAAAGTTTGATTCATAGCCAATCACAATTCATACAGTTCACATTTGAATGTGACCTTGTCTAACAATTCAATTGTCAGGGTTCCATGATTGAAGATCGGTCATACTTCATATCATCTTTCTTGCCTTTTCATTGAGTTAATAATGTAAGGCATTTAGGTTTAGTATCTATCTATCTATCTATCTATCTATCTATCTATCTATCTATCTATCTATCTATCTATCTATCTATCTATCTATCTATCTATCTATCTACATGTATATATCTATCTATCTATCTTTTGTTACCCCCACTTAAAAACTTTTACTAAGTTAGCAAAGGCAACAATGGTGATTTAGTATGCTCTTAAATCAAACAGGAAGTTTGGATTCCATTTCCGGGTCAACTGCCGAAAGGTCACGCTTCTGATGATAATTTAAGAATTTAGGAAGTACCCTAAAATGCGTGCAAACCTGCGTGTACCTCAAACCTCCATAAGTGCGTGATATTTTGAAAACGTGCTGAGAATAGCCTATGATTGTCCTTCACTGCATTTAGAAGGCTTTTTATCATAATTATTGGCCACCATGGTCACTTTTGAAGGATGCACCTTAAAAGGTATACATAAAAACAGATGTTGTCTGAGTAGTTCTGCCACATTATTTATTTACAGAAATAGGTATCTTAAAAGTAACAAAATAGTACCACACCCTGGGAAAATAAGCTGCTCAAGTGGGATAATTAGACGCTACAACTTATGAAATTTCAAAATTCTGGAATATGTGCCTCATAGATAGATGGATCGATAAATAGATATATATTGATTGATTGATTGATTGATTGATTTAGAAATTCATATTATACAGGTTACAAAATAAATCAAGAAATGAAGAATCGAGAAATGATATAGATAGATAGATAGATAGATTGATAGATATATAGATATATAGATATATGGATATATAGATAGATAGATAGATAGATAGATAGATAGATAGATAGATAGATAGATAGATAGATAGATAGATAGATAGATTGAATGCCACCGACTTTTTATTGTAGCTTCTTCGGTCGACATTTTTCTAAGTATGGGCCTAATCTATTGCTCCTTGACCAGTGGTCATCGCGTGATTTCGAACCTGAAACCTCAATAGCCAAAGGGCTAAGCATTAACCACTGAGCTACGTATTGTCAGGTGTTTTAATTAGTGACAGGTGCCTCCTAAACATCTTTTTCTTGTCTCCTTTTCTGATGGAGGGGAAATTGGCATGCAAAGCAGTTTAAGATGAATGGCTTAGGAATAACCAGAGTACGTGTGTCGATCAACTAGCATTTATTCTCTTTCTTTCTTTATGACACATTATGTCCACTTATGCTATTCATAAGTGCATCTTGTTTACATGTACTCACATTTGCTATTTGCTGATATAGGATGGGTCATCCATCTAGCATCTATATTCAGTATATTGTGAGCGTTTATTTAAGAAAACCAGGCTAACTACAAGATAGGAAAATACAGCAAACTGATTCAAACAGCCTCAAACAGGAAATACCAGGGAGTTAATTATGTGTCTGATAATTTGTGGTAAAAATTCCAAAACAGATTCTTACCAAGGTGTATAAAACTAGGACAATAAGGCAGCATCTATACAATTTAATGACCTCCCCTCAAAAATAGAGAGAAGGGTTGGGACAATACCCTAACTGACCTTTCGAGCCCTTTCCTGTTCACCCTTTCTGTTAAATAGGCCCTAGCTGGGCCCTCAGTGACTAAATAACTACCTGTGCACATGTAAAATACAATAGGTCTGAATAGCCAGCACGTGCACTTTCACTCTCAACTCCTTATAGTACTCATTTTCTGTCAGCAGCTTAGTTTTAAATAAATCTAGGAAAAAGTGGTTAGAAAATCAATAAATTTAACTAAAATGACAATGGCCATGAATTAAATATAAGAAGAAAGTTGAGATCCTCATAAAATTGATACTTAAATAAAGCCCTTATTATATAAGATATTGGTCAGTTTAATCAATAAATTGAAAAAACACAAATTCATCTAATATAGCTACAGTGTATAAATGAAATTGTGACCACTGCTCCTAGTATTCACAGTACTATTGTATAGTAAACACTCAATTTTGAGCAAATATAATACAAGCTTGCATGCCAAAAAACTTGCAATAACATCATTTTAATTAATATCACGTTTACTCCCAAGTATAGTCAATTATTTAAACAGTGAAATAACATCATCTATGTCAATAAATAGGTGTTGAATCAGCCAAGAATTCGGTGGGAAAATCTCAGATTTTGCTTAACTAAGTTACCCAATAACTGAATGTTAAAGAAACACATCAGCACCAAGTTGCTTCGCAGATTTTTGAAAATTCAGTCAATCTGTTTCTGAAGATAATTCACTGTGTTAGAAAACTCCAATATCAAGAATATATGGAATTCAATTCAATTGTAATTTGCTATACTCCAAATTTCAGTACATCCTTCTTAGCTCTATTACCCATTAGAGTGTCACGCGACAGCAATTGCCCCACCACCAGGGTAAATGGTGCTCCACCTGCATCACAATTGGTGCACCCTCCAATATGTCACTCAAAGCTGATGTACAGGTGTATAGTCTAAGTGGTTCATTAATTTGGAGAGCATTGCAGAATATACAATGGCTTTGTGAGCCAATTAAAGTAATTGGGAGTTGTATGATTAGATTAGTAGAATGGAAAGAAGATAGATAGATGGATAGATAGATAGATAGATTTTTTAGATGGTTTTTCCTCTATAAGGTTTCAAATCCTCAAAACATCTCAGTTGAACTACCAAAGTACCTAAAGGGGCACTTCTAATAGACAAATACACCAGCACTTTGGCTTAAATCCAGTGCCCTCTTCTGTTGACTTAGGAGCAGCTCTCCAGCCCCCTTTTCTTACCCTTATTGTAGTCTACCATATTGTTATGTAACCCTTATCTCTTTAATTGGGCCTCTCCACCTTCTTGGGCCAAACTTTGCCTGGAGTGTGTTTATGTAAACACACAGCAAGCCTTAAAAGGACAATGGATTTTACTCTTCTTATTTTTCCTGGTTTTGAATATAAGCTGTTTGGTTGGTCTTCCAGACCCTACAGACGGTTTGATGAAGACGAATTAAATCTTATACTTGAAGCCCAGCCCTACTTTTTTTGAAAATCTTCCATATTTTCATCCTTCCAAGGAACTTTAATCTACTTCTATTCCATATAATTAAAGAAAATAATGTCAAATGTT
Organism: Platynereis dumerilii; assembly: GCA_026936325.1. Taxonomy (NCBI): domain Eukaryota; kingdom Metazoa; phylum Annelida; class Polychaeta; order Phyllodocida; family Nereididae; genus Platynereis; species Platynereis dumerilii. The sequence continues at coordinate 68,734,345 of JAPTHN010000005.1, read as the reverse complement.
CTTGTTTTAAACTAAAGCCAAAGGAAAATCACCAAGACAAAGCTGATAGGTTTCATAAAACATAAAGCAGTGAAATCAGGACTGTAACATCCACAGCAGTAATTGTCTGAGTTGACTTTACAGCAAGTGCACCACACGCCTCTGCAGGTGCAAATTCTTGTTATTGAAAGAAGTGTAGAGTCGTTCCAGAATTTTACCTTTGCATGGGGTCCCTGTTGACTGAAGTATAAAATGCATTGTCTGTAAAATCCAATGTAAGAAAGACATTGTTTGGTTGTAGACATACATGTGAACATTCCTTTGTTGAGAAGAAATGTTCCAGCCAGAGACTTATTCGAAAATTTATATCTTCTTTGATTTGTTGTCCCAGTATGTTCAAATGGCTTATTTTGATCCAGTATTAGCTTAATCTAATTAGATTGCAATAGATAAACTGTTTTGAAATGTTTATAATGAATATGTGAATTGAAATTCGACACTAACTATGAACAATTTCTGAAGGAATGAAATATTTGATGGTATCAGTTATTATTTACAGATATTTTCAAAAATTCAACCTTTCAACCTTTTCTTGTGACCCATTGGCCTTTTGAGTGACTTCTTATTGGCTGATTTTCACTTTGAACTTGATGTTCTTGTTTGGGAAGTAGGGGTACAAAAAAGATGACTAAAAAGCACACAGTACTCATAGAGTGATATTGTTTGACTTTGCCTCTTGGAGTGGGGACTTGACTACACTCAAAGAGAAGGAGTGGCCAGGACTAACGTTTCTATTAATGAGCTAGAAAAGGTCATCACTACATTGACCTTTGAAGTCCTGCCATCTTTAATTTGCTTATTGTTGGACTAATTTGGACTCTAAACAGGCATCAGACCAGGTTTCACTTGTATTGTTCTGCAGATAATGTACTCAGTTGGCCATAGCAACCTTCTGTACAGTATTATTGTGTGCTTGACTCGAATTTATCACGTCTTTAATTTCACCTTATCGAACATTGTTTAAGGCTCTATTCTAGTCTATAATTACCCTGTTAGTCAACAGAAAGATACGCTTGATCAACTGACTTCGAAAGATCTTCTTGCAGATAGCTGACTGAAAGATGGACTGGCATTGTCTTCTTGTCAGCTAGTGATGGAGATAAGGCCAAACTGCTCTTCACACTGTGTACATCTTGTTATTATTTGAAGCCACAGTAATTACATGATATGACTCTAACTTTCTTAAATTTTTTTTTAACTTTAATGGTTTCATCAACCAATCAGCAACAATTTTATAAAAGCCACATAGTTTTTGCAATATAATAATTGTGAACTATTTTAACTGGCAGTATTGAGCTGCAGCATGTAAAGGAATCTGATAAGTTTACTATTCAGCAGAGTTTAGAATAAGCCAAAAAAAGAACTTCTACCCACAATTCCATCTCCTGCATGATCATGTGATTTGCGGAGATTTGGGGTGCACCTGTACGCCATATATACCCACCTGGCAATCATATACAGGTGGACCTTGGGTAACAGGTGCTCTATTAGAATATTTGAAGATGCTAAGAACCTGGCAAACGTTTCAACCTTCTGTTGCAGTATATTGGTTACATTGATTGTTCATCTGGCAAAATGTCCCTGGTTCAAATACCCAGTTCAGCAGACGCTAAGTGGCCTTCGCCAGTGCCTGGGTAAAGCCCTGGCGCCAAAATAACATGACTGCTACTGCTACTCACTGTTAAACATCCACAGTTACATTTACAGAAAGATTGCAGTATAAATGGTGATATTATTGTCATTTTACTCCAAAACAGTGGTGTCAAAAGAACAAGGTTTTTATGTAAGATGGATAAGAATGAATAGTAGGAAGAAGATTTTGTTTGTTCTGACTTTCTGGTAATAGTTAATCATCATATGCTAATAATATATCTATTTTTGTGTGAATAACAAAACATTTTAGTGTGTTTTAAATTTGTACAATTACTGACTTGATACAAGATTACTCTTTGAAAACGTACAATAATCATGACATAAACGACCAAAAAGTCCTGTTACAGCAATTTTTGATGAACAATAGTGCTCATCACTAAGCATTTTCACAGTGCATTGGTAGTAACATACCCCCGTGTGACTAGGCCCCCCTGTGGCAAGCACTGGGGATAGAATGCATGGCTGTAACTTTAGGGTATTAGCAAAATGTGCTTCAGGGTTTTGGGTTGTAGCTTGTCACTCTATACCACACCTGTCAACCCATCAAAAGCTCTTTCTACCCATCAAGCATGCTTAGTATGAAATCATTTCACTGCCCACTTTTTCATATGCTTTAGTCATATCTAAAAGTCTTCATTAGCTTCGTTTTAAACTGACGTAGGCCTTATTCTCATCAGTATGTTTTCACAAGATTCAATAAGTTGCAGCACTCACAAGATTTGGTGACACACCTTCCACCATCAACTCAGATTGCCAAATAAAATTGTTTCTTTTTTCCAACACAAAATTCCTCTGTATATGTTTTTCTCCCAAGTGTTAGATTGGACTAAATTTAGCCTGAGTATAATTTTGTACTTATAATGCTATTTTATAATTCCTGCAAAATTGAACACTACATACCAACAACATTCAACTTCACTTTCTATGACATTTAAGAAGAAAACACTCCCATTTAAGAGCATACATGAAGAACCAACCACATTTAATGGGTGTACTTCAACCACACTTCAGAGTAGGTATACTAGCATCTATTCTGTGTTCAGCCTGCATGAAGTCTTGGCATGTCTGTTTATTACTTATATTTCTACTTCTATAATTGGGTAATGATGTTCAGTCGACTTGAGCAACTTTTTGAAGACTTTTAGAAAGTTTCAAGAACTTTTTTTGAGCATATTATATGAGCTATTACAATCTGGTGGATAGTTCCAATTTGTGGACTGCAATGGTTTGAACTTTTAAACTGTGTTTCAATGGCAATATCACCCAGGATGTACCATGAAGAGTATGTATTCAGTCAAACAGGGAAGAATAAGTTGATTTATTGTAAAATAAGTTCAGACAAGTTTTCTTTTCTTTTCAAAATTGTACATTAAGGTGAATGTCTCACAGATGACTGCCATTAGCCTATGACACAACCAGATATGCAGTTCATTTTGCTATTCCACATTTATCATTATATTTTATCAGCTACTACCACTTTTATATAAAGTAGCTAAATATTTTTTTTGTATATTCCTACTACAAAAGCTAATGGACAATCATCAATATTTTTTTAGACAATTCTCTCCTATAAAAAATAAGTAACACTGTTTTAGAATGTATACATACACACAGTCTTTGTGCTGCCTAACATGTGCATTTTACATGGCCCTTTGTAAGCTTTTATTCTATACATTTAAGTTACTTTTTTCTTTCCTAACATATTGCAGCAATTAAAACACCCTTGACAATGCACTTTGGCATTGCTACTCTTTGTGACAAGAGGGCTATAAAGAATGACTGTAAACCTTAAAGACCTTGATGGGTACAGCCCATTGCCTCTACAGTCTACATAGACCACTATACTATGTACAACCCCTGGGCATATGGCCGCCAGCATACTCTACTTAACAACAGTTCACAGCATGGGTTCTGAGAAAACTCCCTTCTGCGAATCTAGAGCCTAAACCAAAGTTATGTTGGTCTGAAAAGTACAGTTCCAAGCTTGAATCAGTTTAAAGTGTAGTAGTACATGAATTTCATGCTTAGAAATCGTATCATTTGGATCTGGTCATTTCAGCGTCATCCGTGAGCAAACAATATCAAAGTTTTTGTAGCCTATAGTAGGCTACCATCCTAAATGTAATGTTGTACCATCCTAAATGAAATGCTGTACAGCCCAAAAGAAAACAAACCACATCCATCCATGTCAACTGGCAATCTTGTGCCTATTGGCTTTTTTGGAGGCTATAGTTGCTGAGTTTAGTCTTATCCCAATATTAGAATAGTCATTCATATATTTATGATTTTTCAAAATACCATTGCAGTTTGTTTTAGTACCACCCTCAATGAAACACAGTGTCATCCGTAAAGAAATACAACACAAAAATAATCACAGAATTAATGCACAAACAATTTATTCACCACTAGTGTAAAAAAAGACAATGGAAGTAAAATCACCACATTCATACCTCACCACCAGATTCATACCCCCAGTACAAGGCCTACATTATACAGCTCAAGATCGTACTCGGGCATTTAAACTTTACACAAACAATTTTGAACCACCCTGGCGTGGTATGACTCATCTTGATGCTTGCATGGTGTAGGAGATTTTATTTTTATTTCCCTGCCTATTTTCTAGTTTTTATGACCATCTTTTCCTACTTATTGCAGTTTTTTAGAGTTAGTTGCTGTCTTTTTTTTTCTGTTCAAGTTATATTCTAAGACTAAGTCCTATTTTCCACCCTAACCAAGTGTTGGATGCAGTCTATGATATATTTTGTGAAGCGTGGGGTATTTATTCCATCTCTTGAGCCAAGCCTCTGTCACTGATTGCTTATGAATTAATATATATGTCTGATGTCCACTTGATTATATCATTTTTAATTTATTTAATATTAAATTTCATCCATTTCAAATAATTTAGGAATTTTATTTCTCATTTCGGCGTCTCATCAGATCTTTCGGTTATTTTTTAAAAGTATCTTTTCCACTCTAGCGAGCTTCAGACACTGTTCTTGATCTTAATAAGATAAAGCATTGGATGCAGTGTATCGTTTCAGTGCAGCTTTTATTAAGTTTTATGGTGCAATCCGATATGATGTAGATCTAAGAGCACTAAATTGTTGTTCATGAATTCTTTTTGCTCTGTTGGATAAGGTTTTTTCCCCTTCTTTTTTATTTTATTTCCAAAATATGTCCATGAGGAACTGTGGCTGTCTGCATGTAAAAACGTTTATGTTAAATGTACCACAGTACAGAAATTTTATGCTCTTGCTGTAAAATATTACACGTCTCACAACAAAAGAGTCGAGGACCTTCTTTGGTATTCACGGTAAAGCCGCTGTGAATTTTTGTCGCGACTCGCTGTTCGAGGCACAGTCAATCTTCTACAGTGGGAGTATATGGTGAGCTTGGAAAATGTTAAAAGATTCTGCTAAAAAAGATGTAATAGCAATCAGGTCTACTGCTAAAAAGAGTCGTTGGAATTCACAAGACTGAGACGTATCTGACAAGTTAACAATTTGGTCTGCTGGCATTATACTTCAAATGACTCAGAGTGTTTTAAATCGTGTAAGGTACCACCAAGTTTAGTATGAAAAATCTGTTGGGTGCATTTGAGATGCTATACAGCTTTTTATCCAAGTACCAAATGTATGCATATAGTATAAAGTGAGGAGGAATTTGATTAAATGTTGAGTTAAGTTCATATTTGGATTCCAACCTAAATGAGCATAAGGTGGACAATTAACTACCATAATCCAAATACCATATGCATCTATTTTACAGTGAGGATAAATTTGTTTATATTGGAACAAGATAATCTGATGGTTCTGACCCAAATGAAATAAAATAGGCAATTAGCTACCATAAAGAATTGTCAGATCAGCACTGTTACGTATAATATAATTTTTCATTCACATTTTTAAAAAGTTTCCTTTTTGCAATCCTTTAACTCAATATCACAACAACACAACCCATCTGTTTCCATTGTCCAATGACCTTGTCAGGACACTCACAAAAGAAGAACCTTTTCACATTTTTTCGCCTTTTTGTGGACTGGGGTGCTGTCCATGCCATTCTAGTGGCTCCAGTGCCTGGGGAATCTGGTTTTCCTTATAAGGGCATGGTAGGGTGATGTCAGCATAGTTGGCATTCCGATGCTCCCCCAGTGCACTTCATTAAAATGCATTAAACCAAGTTTGATACTTGGAGATGTCTGTAGCCTTTTTCGTGACCATAAGGAGATTATAAGAAAGTTTAAGACACTCAGATTTGAATTCTCAGTACTAATTGATTGCCTATGCAAAATACGTGGGAATGTGGTTCTGGTACTCTCACATGGCCTTGCATAATGTGCTCTATGTGAACTGTACAGATCTCTCTATGGACCAAATTGCATTTTGTACTCAATAAATCGTGTTCCAGACCTTATTATAAGGGGAAAACTAACTTTTGGAATTTTAATCTAAAATTGGAGGTATAAAAAGCAATTTTGGCCTTTCTATTTGTCCTGACATCTTTCTGTGTCTTTCTATCTATCTATCTATCTATCTATCTATCTATCTATCTATCTATCTATCTATCTATCTATCTATCTATCTATCTATCTATCTATCTGTCTATCCGTCTTCTTTGTTTTGAATGTTGAACTTGTACCATTCATTATTGACAATTGGCAATAACTATGTAAAGACTACAGGGTACAATATATTGCAGATTAATTCACTTCATATGGAAGTGAATTAGTTGAAGGTAAATAGCCTTAGTACAAGTTTGTGTTATGGTAGCATATGTATGCCCTGACTGAATTACTTTGCCTCCTGGGGTAGGAATCATAGGATTCCCATAGTTAAAGGTAAAAGTTTTATAGGGATTGTAAATTTCAAGCAAGCAGATTTATTTGCTAAAGTCTCCCTCGAGCCATTTATGCAAGCAGACTGACTTAAGCAGTGACTTCAAAAGGGTAAAATGTTCCACGGGAGTGTTGAAAGTGATCAAAGAGCCGCCTGCCAAGGTAAACTGGCAGCCCACACCCCTAGAGGGTTTGGAAACAGGGTAAGGAAGAACCCCCCTCACCTCTTAACTGTATTTGCTATGGATATGCTGCTTTAGCTGCCTTCTTAGACCTTCAGTTAGAAGCCATGAGATGTGAACCAGTCAAAATACACAACAAATGTTGATACCATACACACTTTGTGTAATGTTAGGTTTTTGTGTTGGTTCAAAATATTTAAAATAAGATTTCAAGATAGTAATCCCAATTCGATTATAAGGTATGCATTATCTTTTCAGAAGTATTATAAATTTGCATTGAGCCTAGATGTATTAAAATTTAATTTAATAGTATCAATTTAAATCAGATTAAATTTGCTGTTGAACTTCATTTGACCTAAAACTGTGTTAGAGATTTAGCCTTTTTAAGTAATATGTATCTGTCATCACCATGACTTCATCAATGTTGCCATAATAACAAAGGGGAGGCTTGTAGATATATCATACTTTGCCTTAATAAGTCGGTACGGTTCTCATATTCTCTAATTGTGTGTGAATGGCTTCCTATCATCTGAACTAATCTGTCCTTATTCTTTTATAGATCACATAAAAATCATGTCCAGACTTCCTCTGCCTCGTTGTACTTAGTATTGTAACATTGGAACAATAGTCTTCTGTTCAATATCTGTCCTTCCTTGACCTGACACTTTTTCTTTATGACATCTCCACATGAGAGACACTGTCCTAAGTGCAATTACCACAAGACAGGACATAGAGGTGAAAATATTATTTATAGTTTCTATAATAGCAGACTCGACAAATTGTTCTAATCATGTAATAGAAGGTTATCTTTATAGATAATTATTGCTATGTTGTGATTCAGGCATTTCTCTTTCACTGGAGTTTCTTCAAGCATTTCCTTGATCACTAAGGAATAGGTATCTTCCCTTCTCTCCTCTGCTTTCCCCTTCTCCTGTTAATTGGGGTGAGATGAGTGTGTGCCCTACACAGGATGTAGGTGAAATCTTACCCCTTTTGGTTTTTAAGTGTTCTGTAAAGCAAAATGGGCTTTTAATTCAAATGGGCTTGGTTGAACTCCAAGATGTAATATTGCCACCCAATAGGATTGCTGGTCATATTTGGTGTCAGCAGTGGGATGGTTTGGAAAATAAGGCTTGAAGGTCTTTAAAATGTTTACAGAACACAGGTCATATTTGGTGTCCAAGGCTTTTAAAAGTCTTTAAGGGAGCAAAAAGTGTTTTGAGGTCAGTGATATTTAGTGTCATAGGCTCTTTAAAGGTCTCAGAATTTGCAGTGTCTTGAATATCTTAAAATATTTGGTCAGTATTAGTGGTGAATAAAAGTGTGTGATGACAGAGAATGCTTTTAAAGTAAATCGATAGTAGAGCCAGTGCAGTACTTCCATTGACCAGCAAATTTGCATTTCAGTAGAGAAAGAATTCTGTATGTCATTCTGAGAATACTTGAGAGATCTGTTAACGTAACAGGACCCCAGGAAAATAGGTGTGGATAGGTGAATAGGACAGGGAAATAGATATGAATAGGCCATTGAACAGATAAGATTTAGCCCACAGGTATGAAAGCAAGGCACAGCTGCAGATGTGTAGCGGGAAATAAAAATGCTCCTAAGTGCTCCAGTACAGGAAATTTCAAGCTACTTTTACTGTCTGCTTCATTTTTATAACTAACATTACTTTAAAAGATGATGATTTCCATTTTATTCTGAAAAGATGAGATTTTGTTAATAGCATGGGCTCATGTCATAAAATGATATCAAACATCAGGAATCAAATAAAGATGTTTGAAATGTGCAGTTATATGTCAATAAATAACAGGTCATTATAACCCTATGTTTATACATTGTGAGACACAGTCATATTAAAGTTGACAGTCGAAGAGCCAGGACATTTAAAACTCCATCAAGCTTCTCATTTAGGTCAATAAAATTGGTTTGCATATTGAAAGCTTCACAAGTGTGATATTTTCATTACTCTAATTGGTGTCAATTAAAAGGTAGAATGATTGCAATACAATAAAGCAGCTCAAATTTGTCAAAAGTCGACTTGAATCCAATCTTTGCTGTATGTCTCACACGAAGGTTCTGGACAATAAGTAGAGTGCCATTTCTTGGTGAACATGCTGTTATTTACTGATACTTTACAGTAGCAATATGTTAAATGCATATTTTGCTATTGTGAAGGAACTGCTGACTTATTGTTAGGATACCAAGGAGTCCCAGAATGCTCCCCAAGCCAGGGCCTCATGCTGGTTTTGCCACATTTAGCCTCATTTTGAGACATTTCAGACTCATAAGGACACAAAAGATGTCAGAATGTGTCAAACAACCGTTTGCCCCTCCTCTTTCACTGCCAGGCTAATTTATTCCAGCTTGACCTATTCTTTACCAGCTTGACCTATTCTTTACCAGTTTGACCTACTCTTTACTTCATTTTGACCTATTCTTCTATTCTGTCCAAAGGTTGACCTGCCTCCTCTTTCTCCATCTTTCTTTTTGACCTTTGACTTGCACCATGCTGATAGGAGGAGGGCCAAAACATATTTTATTCTGCTTTTCGCTTCCTGATCAATAGCACATCTATCATTTCCGCTTCCTGTCAATAGAACCTATGGTGTCCGTTTGTGTCCCTTGTGCTTTGTCACTATGGTAGGACAAGTGACATTCCCCACACGTAGGTTAACGGTTCTTGGCTTTTTGATTTGGTAGTTTTGCCTTGACTGAAGCTACAGCTAGAATAACATAGATATATGTGGAGAATATTTATAACAATGCATAGATTCAGAAATACACAGATATTCTTGTCTACAAAAATACATAGATACATAGATAGGAAACTTACACTAGGTTATCATTTGTAGCTATACATATTTAGAAGGTCACTCAGTGCACGGAGATGCATACAACCGGAAGTGAGCAATCTGTCCATAGGTCAAAAGGTCAACTGATCTGAGAAATAGTTTGACCTTGACCTCTATGAGTCAAGAGGTCATAGAAAGGTCAAGTATTAGTCCAACCCTTACTCTATTCAAATTGTTTCATTTTACCCTTTTACCTTCTAGATATTCTTAGCCTTCACTATGACCTCTGACCTACAAGAAATCATTTGCGTATTTTCAGGGGTCATGTGTTCTCAATGATGATTGGAAAAGTATTTTATCAGGTCTATTATATGATGAAATACAATAGTCTCTTACATTTAATTCCATGGGCAAAGGCAGCAATATCTTTACTGATTTGGGGGATTGGCTATAAGTATAAGATAATAAATAACGATTTGTGTTTTAAAACGTCTCTATTTTTATGGGAAGTCATATGTATAGATTTCCTATGATATGTAGCAATTCGGTTCATTTGTTATTGAAGCAAATTACTGCTGTAACATAATTTAAAGTTTTTAAAGTCTTATTATGGATCATTAACTGTAGGTTGACCATTCAAATTATAGTCGAATTGCAGTCTATCATAACTTCTATCAGAACTTAATGTAAACTATTTCTTGTGAATGTGCTCAGAAGTCATTAAATCAATAGTGACGTGTTACAGTTTTCTTAAAAACTTTTTGTAACCATCCAATCTAAATTGTTAAGTTAGTGCCCATAAAAATCGTGTAGTATTTTCAATGTTAAAGCCATTAAAATGCAGAAATATGGTTTTTAATTCCAATAAATCTCAGTAGAATACTTCTGCTCGTAAAGTAAGAGTGTGCATGAAACTAGATGTAGACCTAATAGTCTACACTGATTATTTTCCAGTAGGGGGTACAGATTTTTGTAAAGATTTTTTATGAACTTTTTTCAAGAACCTTAGTATTTTTTAAGAGCTATTTAGATGAACTATATGGAAACCATAAGATTCTGCTTCCTGTCCTGTAACATTTTCCTAATTTTTGATTTAGTAAATCTTAAATTTGTAAGTTCACATCTGTCACCAAGTCTGAAGGTGTGTTAAATCCAAAAATATTCTTCAACCATCCATGGAATCAGCATGAGTGTAATGCTTTCTTAAGTTTTCGTATGTTTTCTAATAACTCTAATGTTTGATATAGTGTCTCTGGATGAAGTTGTATAGAACAAGGCACCTCACTTTTTTTTTGGTGAATATGTCTTTTGAAAAATCTTTAGCAAATCTTTAGAAATTGTTTTTTAAACCTTCATATTTCCCATAAATTGTGATGACAGCTCAATGCAGTCTCATTTAAGTGTAAATTCTGCTAAAATTTGGTAAAAAGGTGTACGGTAAATTTATTACTGTCATAATTTAAACACGTTTTACTTTCTCTATAACATCATGGTGCCAGAGCCAGCTATAGTAGACCATCATCCAGTGAACAAACACAGCCATATTTTCTACACCATTTTATAAGACATTTTGCCGAAGGAATAAGGAAGATTGTAATTATGACATTATGGGCTGTGCACTAAATCAAGGCACTTTTGCATCATAATTAGTGGTTTAGCCACCTTAGCTATGAATTCTTTTTTCATTTTACAGCCTGTGCTTTAATTCTTGTATAATTTTACACTCTTCTACAAAATGATGATCGCAATTTCTGGAAGGGTATTTTTAAACCCTAATTGTTCCCCAATTACGACACCAGCTTTTGCCAAAATAAGTTCTGATTTATTTAGCAGATTTTTTATATGATTTATATAAGTTCACCTGTTTGCTTTGAATTTTGGACTTGTTAACAATTTTTTTAAAAGGCGCAACTTCTGTTCAACTTCTTCGATTTAATGACCACAATTATGCTCTTTGTGGATTCAACCTATTAAGATATAAATTGAGTCGAGAAGTTATGTGTGCCTTTGAATATAAGCTAAAAGTTTATAAATCACTTCAATTCATTACGCACCCGGCTAACAAAGCAAGACATGCAATCGCCATGAAAAGTTAGACCTGGTCTTCTCAAATCATTTTTAGAGATTCTTTGTCATGACTAAGATGAACTTCAGTTAACAGCTATACATCCAGTAATCCACCAAGTAAAATTTACACCAATTTTAAACTTCATATATAACTGACAAAATTATTTTTTCTTTTAGGCGATGGCCCTCCCCAATGGACGCGCAAGAAGCCGGACAATACGCTGATTTCAAAACCTACCGGTTCTTCAGTGGAACTGCGATGTCCGGCGGAAGGACGCCCGACACCAGAGATCAACTGGTACAAGGATGATGCGCCTTTCACTCGCAGGCATCTTGGTGATGTAAGTCTCAGATTTTTTTCATTCTTGTGTTGTATCATAAAAAATCTAGATGTTTCTTGTATTTTCTCTACTTTATCTCTGTACTTATATGAGAGATTATGAAACATGACCATTACTAAAACAACTAGGACTATAAATAGCCTCTTGCCATGATAATACACATTTTTTAGCATTATCAAATTGCTTTATCTTACAATCTCATGATGCATGATGAATCGAGACATAACAGCAAGGATGAGCTCATGTTTCTGTTTAATTTCATGCTTGCAAGTTTTGTGCACTTGATTTTTTGTTGTCAAAGTTTGATATCAATCTTTCGATCTAAATTCTTTAGAAGCATGTTTTTATTTGGAGGGCTTTTCAATCATCCTAGATCCTGGTTAAGATTCAATGGGGTAACAGGTACTGGCTGGACTTTCAATGCAATCAGAGACACTCAATGATCAAGGCACAATAGAGCCCACATCATTATCTTAAAGTCAACTTAAAAGTTACCCTTAACTTAGAATCTGCACTTAAAACCACAATTGATAGCCAACTCATCTGTTTTGACTTGGAAATGTCTGGAAATACCAAAGAAAGTTGATCTTGCTTGAAAAGTTTTAGTACAACTATCCTTCATGCAAATGAATTCAGCTCAAGACAGGTGCTTGAACTTGGCCTCATCATGGTATTAAGTTCCAGGGCAGTCTATTAAAATGAGACCAGACAGTAAAGAGCTATCTCCAGTACTTTGATTGGTTTGGGGGTGAAAGCAATTGTCTACACATGTTTAGTGTCAAACTGTCTTTCGATTGTAAACTTCATTGATTTTTATAGAAAATATATTCCCTATCACGGTTTAACAAAAAAAGATATGGATTGTCCTTCTTTGGTGTTAAGAGTAGTTTTCAAAGTTTTAACGACCTCCATTTACTGGTGCTTTTAATAATCTAAAAAAAAAGAGATGAACACCTCTAATTCAACTAATAATTCACAACAAAAACCACAAAAACACATTTAGCTTCATCTTACGTTCTTACAAGTTTTAAAGCAAATAAGAAGATGATATAAAAATCTAGAAATTAAATATCTCCTTGGAGCCTGCTTGTGCAGAGATCATTGCCAAGATAAAACTGCTTTTAATGTCTGATGATAGAATAAAGAAAGAAGAAGAGAAAAATCTAATTTTCTTCCCTCTACACGTGTGTGTTGTGCGGTATACACTATCCTGTTTTTGCAAAAGCATGCTTGATGCATGCCAGTAGTAAAATGCATGGAGCATGACTGAAGTGAATGACTTGCATCATGCATGAGTTAGACCGAAAACTGGCTCTTTGATCAATTTTTTCACCCATTTAAGTGTACTAATCCTCTCATTGTGGCGATTAGATTTCATTAATTGGAAATTGGTGGCATCTCCAATCAATTCTTCAAATTTAGTGAGTTTCTTGGCAACCAATGGCTACTGACTGAAAATGCTGATAGATGTTAGCATTTGAATATCTTTATACAAGCCATAATACTGGACTATCTGAAAAAAATTAATGCACATAATTTGATATTCTTAAATTATTCATTAATTTGACTACAACTCAAATAAAATATAAAGATAATTAGCAAAGGCAGCAGTTCTATGTTCGATCCAGTTCTTCAGGCATAAGACCTGCTTGCTCCAGTTGAACTGGGAAGGTCGAGTGCTGTCAAAAGCCCTGCACTGATCCATGAAGAACTCAGGATTTCTGACTCTGAATGCTCTTGTCAATAGACTGAGTCAAAGACCTTCATGGAGTCAAGAAAATTACTGCTTCTTTGACTCTGAAGTGCAACGAGGAGCCATGGGGGTGACAAAATAAGATTTAGGCATTATATTTAGGAAGGGTGGATGTTTTAATGACGATCAAAGAGTGTTTATAGGAGGGGAGAAGGAGGGGATATTCTGGGGGGTATGGCATGGAGATTGGAAGGGGGTAAAAGATATGCTTTTAAGAAATCATTTGCCTCAAATTTTATCTGGAAATGTTGTAGTTTCATGGTGGACACATGCCAATCTTTTCTGGTTACTTGATCATTTCATCTCATAACAACACACAATGTCAATAGTAGGCTTCTTTGAAATGAAGTTCAAGGGTAGACATTTAGCTTTAATCATATGCCCCAGTAGGAATGATGTTTTATTTTTTAATAAATTATCTGTCTATTTGGGAAATCCGTTAAGGTCATTTGCCCATGATAAATGACTGCATAAATTTGTGCTTAAAGATGAGATGTTAAAAACCATTCACCAAGGAAAATGCATAAAGAGTCAAAAATAGAGACATTTTGAAGAACTTCATACTACATCCAAGCCCCACTGCAAGGTTAATGTCAGCCAGGCTCAACCTTGTGCAATTTTGTTTAAAGAGTAGTTCAAATATTTACCAAGGTGGAGTTGTGAGGTTATGTAAAGATTATAAGGTGATACTCACCAGAAAATCATTATACACTCATTTATGAATGACTCCAATCTAATTATGTCCTAGTGATCCTCTGTGTGTTTTATTTGCCCTACACACTCATCCATGTTAAATATATACTTCAGAAGTGATCTCAATATAATTTAATTAATGAACACTATCAAACGCCTCATGCACTGAGAGCAGTCTACAATGAAATGTAAATAACAAGTAAAAGGCTGTTTCACAGCAATGTATATAGATTATATTGTGTACAGTCACGTGTCAATAAATGACTGTATATTTGTACTATTACTAACTTACTGGATTGGTCACATATATCAATTGCAGACTTCAGCTTTTGGTGAACGTACATAGTGATTTTCTGTGGCTTAATCCATCTTGGTTTCGAAAGAAACTAATTTTTGGAACCAATGGTTTAAGAACCTTCTAAACGTGGTAAAAGCGCCAAACATTTCCTGGAGAAGTATGGATCCCGTACTTTACTTTTGCCGAAGTGATAGCTGAGGGCAATATCTGTTGCCCTTTCATCAACTTAAGAAGTCCAGGCTTGAGTAGAAAGTCCCACGTTTTTACATGAACACAACAAATTTTTAAGTGAAATTTACCTCAGAGCTAAACCAAAGTGTGTGAAATGCCCAGGAGTCTTATACTTCATTTTGTATTGTATCTTCTGCACAGTAATTTTTCTTTTGTTTTTCTGTGCTTGTTATTCTCAACATTTGTTTTCTTGAATAAATGGCATGACGACTGAACTTAAATTTTAATAAAACATTTTCTATTTCGACATAAAAGTTGATCAATATTTTTTACTTTCGATATTCGCCACTAAGATCAAGAAGCCGTATGCCAACGAAGGAGCGCGTCATGTTTTTCTATGGTCACTGCGGAAGATAAACATCTCATTAGGACATTTTTACTTTTGACTGAGAATTTGTCCACTATTAGTCATACATCTTGGACAAAGGCTGTTGGATGGCCTATGGTATGGACATATATATTCTTGCCATATCACTTTCGTTTGTTCACACAAGAGAATTGTGTGCAAGGAGACCATTGTAGTTTTGGCGTCAAGCTATTTGGAAAGATAACACCTTATAAATTTACTGGACTGTCAAATTTTCAAATAAGTCTGGCCTGTGCCAAGCACTTCAGAAAATTCCTTGCAAAGTGCATGATAACTGTGAAACCGAAGCCATGCGTGGTGTGTAACTGACAGTTTAGAGTTAAGATTGAAATTTAACCATTCAAACAAAATGTTTTCTTACAATTCTCAAAACCCTCCTGCTTATCTCATGTTGTTGACAATGAATTGGGATTTACCTGTCACCCTGTATTTCCATAAAGCAATAATAGGAATGTGAGCTCAGAATGTGAGTTAAAAGAGTTAAGAATTGAGTTATATCTTGATAAAGGCATTCTTATGCTCATTTCAAGTGTGAATTGAAGGTTTTGGAATTTTTGTGGTCAAGTCATCTTTTCATAGGATGATTTCACTCTGTTATTTCACTGAGCGATTTGAATGCAACTAGTGAAAGGCCTGACTTTATATCTGGATGGTGTCGCGACACCGTAAAACTCTCATTGTGACTCTGAGATTTTCAAATTTGAGGAGCCCAAAAGAAATTACAGCAATTTTAAACTCTTTGTACACGCTAATATATCTATAAGCTTTCTAAAACTTGTTGAAATTGGAGATTATAGATTTCGATGAAATAAAATTGTATCCCATTTTGATTAAAACTTTGTGGCACTGTTTAATAAGTTTCTTCTCTCCTGTGAAAATTACGATATTCTTTCACAGTGCACAAAGGTTGAGAATTTATCCCTAAATCTCACTGAACCATAGTTGACCAGTGAATCTCAGCTGAATTTATAAAGCCATTCTATGTGGTGGGTCTACTATTCAATTCACAATATAAAGCTTGAAAAAACGTTTCAATTGTCAGTCACATAGCATAAAGTCACTTAAAATGATGCATCACTGGAACTTGTTACTTTATTTGTAAAATCTTAGAGGAGTGTTACAAAAAAGATGAAAAAATCTAATATAAACACTTCATAAAACACTCTCAGAATTTGAATCCTGCACATAAAAGATCTAATCAGTTTCACACAAAGGTATACTGAATCAAATTACTTCTAATTTTCGTAAAGAATTTCTTACTGTCAAATAATTAAATTGTAACTATCAATCTCATAATGTGTTCATGTCACCTAAGTTTGCAGTTTTGTACACACTTACTTTATGTGGTGACTTTGAAGACAGAATATTATAATATTTTTTCTGTCAGGCACAAAAATAGTGATTTGGATTGATAGCAAGTTTATGATTCTGTCTCCACTATCATCCATAGCAATTTGAGATATCTTGTGGACTTGTATCTTTTTCATGTAAACATGACAAAATTGTTATGAAATATGATCTCAATATTAAAATTTTATGATATTATAAATGATATAATTTCTCCACCATTACCCCCTTTTTTTAGCACCACTACTGTCAATCACGTTCAGGAAATGACAAATTACATTTTATAAATATATCAGACAAAATTGACAAATATGAATATATACCCAAAATTACCCTGAAGTGTGCAATTCAGTTCACTTCCTGTGGTATATTCCTATTCAAATGTCTTTATATCTACACATTTAGAACTGCAAATTATTGTCAATACTGATTTGATTAGGCAAATTTGGTTTAATTTCATGGGTGGCAGCTGGATATTTAAAATTGAGTGTCATCACTTTCCTTTAACATTCAAATTGCTTGTCCCTCATATAATATCATTGCATTACACTGAGCCAAAATAGATTACAGTCTATCTGTATAGCTGTCTCTCTGTCTCTCTGTCTAACTATCTTTTCTATATATCTACTGAAGGCAGATGTTATGATGAGTGATAATAGGTGAATCAGATGCATGTCTTGTCCTAATTGTGAGATTCCTTGTTTGACCAAATATCATGAAAATTGTTGTTAATTTTCTTCTTGATTATTGAGAACAAAACTGTAAATTGAAAATTAATTGGATTATTTTTTGTGTGTTCCAGATTGAACAAAAACGTTGGATGCTGCGTCTAAATGACGTCATAGTTAATGACAATGGCAACTACACGTGCGTCATTAGCAACGAGTATGGAGCCATCAAATGGACCTACCGGCTGGAGATTGTTCGTGAGTAGAATTTGTTTTTGTGTGTCAACCAAAATGCCTCATGTTTGATGACATTTAATGCCTCTAAGACTGGAGCAATTTGATAATTGACTTGTAATTTAATATCTGTTCTTATTACACACTGTAAAACCAGCTCCTGTTATTTTTTTCAACAGGCAACTTGCTATTAGCACAATGATACCCGTCATAAAAACAACAGTTTTCTACTGCGAAGGGACAGGCCTATGTTTTGTATTTATTACGGTTGCTGCCGTTAAACAAATGCCGCTGGTTTTACAGTGTGTTTTCTGTACATATTCTTCTTGCCATCTTCCAAGTTCTCTTCCTTCCTTCATCATCAAATTCCAATTCTTAATGTAACATATCCGATGCTCTTTTTTTAACAGCGGTGCATCCGAAGAACCCACCATTGCTGTACAAGAAGCCGGAGAACATGACGGTAACTCTCGGTGACAATGCTACCCTGCAGTGCCAGTCAATGAGTTCTCTTCCACCGATGGTTTACTGGTACAAACACGTGATTGTCACCAAGGAGAATGAAACATCCGAACACGTCATAGAACTGCAGCGATCAGGAGTTAACATCACTCATGCTGACACTTACCATATCTTGAATGCTTCCTATGAAGATACAGGAAAGTACTCGTGCTTTGTGTACAACAGTTACGGAAGAAAGATGGCTGATGCTTACGTCACTGTCGTACCTCGTGAGTATTTCAGCTTCGGTATTATAAAACTTCTCTCTTGGCGATGTATTTCGCTGAAGGCTATTGTAGTTAATTGTGGATAATTGCTCATTAAGTGAACAAACAAGTGTTACTTTTCTATTGAAAAGACAAAATCTCCATCAATGTATATTTATCAAAAAACATTCATCGTGTATTTACAATAGAATGCTGTAAATCTTATTCCATACACGTATAATGTAAATATTACACAATCTTTGTACCTACCATTTATTTATTTATTTATATTCTTATTTTTTTCTTTTCAGCTGAGCCAGAAATAGCAAGAATAATCAGAGTTCCTGTCCAAAAAATGTCTCTGCAAACCTTGGTGCCTATTTCTTTGGCAATGGGTGTGGTGTTGACAATCATTTTAGTAATCCTCTATTACTATAGAGGGCGCTGTGGCAAGCCGTTATCCCAGCCGAATGTTCGAATGCATGAAAATATGTTTTATTCTGGAGAAAAGCTCAGCATTCCCTTTGATGCAAAGTGGGAGTTTCCCAAAGAGAGGTAAGAAAAAATTAACAGTTAAAAGATTTTATTTTTTGATCGCGATTTAAGCATATTAATATTTAGAAATTCATTTAAGAACTTAAATAATTGGTGGCAATTGCTCAAATGTGCTGACCTGAAAATGACTGTTACCCTCAAAAGACTCAAGTCCTTGTGAAAAGCTTAAAGGTATTTCTCAGTATTATTCATAAAAGTCACCCATCTGACATATTCTAATTTTTTAAATAAATATTATTATATATAAATTTGTTTATTCCAGATTGGAACTTGGAGCCATACTTGGTGAAGGCGCATTCGGAAAAGTCGTTAAAGCTCTCGCAACGGGAGGAATCGGGTCGCACCAAACAGATTCAACAGTGGCTGTTAAAATGTTGAAAGGTAAGAAAGATTCAGACATTTCGCTAGTCCCAAAAGGCTATAATGTTCCCTTTTTTCTTCTCATTCATTGACGTCTGTTGTTTTTCTTCTTCTATCTTTGATTGATTCATCATGCGTCCATTGAGGTTCAACCGAAGTATGGCATGGTTGCTTCTGAGAAAGTATCGGTACTGTTATGCCACAATGGGCAACCCTTCTTTCATACCATTTCGCATGATTCTTGTGAACATTTACGTCACATATAATGTTTCGACTAGCAGCCGTCTTGCATTTTTGCTTGCAGCCATCTTGCCTCAAGAAATGACCTACTTAAATCTACGCGTGCTTGGCACATTCTTGAAAAATATTTACCAACTTTAGTTAAAAGATATTTTAGAGATTTTAGAGGTTCAAAGGTTTTTAAAGCGATGAGCTGTCAAGGGTAGTAAATGATCTTTTTTCCCTGAAGCAAAAACTTTAAAATAAAGACATCATTGTTGTCCAGCTGTTATTTGAAATAGTACAATAATTCTTCGGTGAAGAAATCATACAACAAAGTCAAGACAATGTTTGTAGTATTTATTCAGCGTATACTAAAAAGAAAACAGAGCTCTGCTTGGAAAGGAATCAAATATTTATTGTACAATGTATATCAGTTTGATTTAACTATAACTTTACATTTGAGGGAATGCTGTTGAACAGAATTAACTAAATGTGTTTTGAAAATTTCTAAATGACCCTCTAGAGCCGGAAATAATTAACAGACAATTTGGGAATCAATGTTGTAATGTAAGCTAAAAGCTGTTATGACAGAAAATGTAGAATTAGCAGTCTTTTTACCAACAGAAGTTAGCAAGTGTAATAGCAATTGGACAATTGGTTACCAATCTCATAGCTAATGGTATTTCAAAACAACTTTTAGAAACCCTTAAATTTTCTTGGGTGCTTTAGTGCTCTTCATATTTTAGGGTTATGACAGGAAATGGCCAACATCTGGAAATGAGGAATTGAAGGGATTTTTTAAATAACTTAATGGCATTTTGCTTTTAACTTCAATGGTTCAGAGGAGGTTTCTGGATTTTCCAAAATGGACGTTACCTTTAAAAGTATGTTTAAGGGGTGAATAGTACTAATTTATTCTGAAATTAGTCTTCTTTATGGTTTGACTTAGGCAATCCCGAATAAATTAGGAGAGTATGATGTAAATAAGTCATCAAATCTTGAAGTAACTAGTCAGCCTACTTTAAGTTACTTCAAGATCAGATGATCAGTGCAAACAAATTGAACCCATTTAGATTTCAGAATTTGGAAAACATCTCACAAAATATCATCAATCCATTTTTTCTTCTTCTTTTTTCTCATCTTCTGTATAAATTTCTGATTTTAACTTCTTCTTTTTTCTTTTTTTCACGATTTTCTGTCTGCTCTCAAAACAGAATAAAATTCTGAACAGATTTGATGTTTGAACTTCCCTTTGGTAATATTATTCCTTATTTACACTACCCTTCTTACTCCATTCAAAGATGGTTGCATCTTGATGCAGATGAAGCCTTTGACCCAGCTCTGTTGTTGTTATTCAATATGGACTCTGAAATGTTTGTGCTGTTTTTTTTCCTTCAATTTTTGGTTGGGAAAAAAAGGGTTGCAGTGGAACTAGCTCAGTGGTAGCTGACTTTGCTCCTAGCCTCTGTGACTTAGATTAATTCCTGGTCTGGAAACCTATTTTTAGACTTATTTAATCCTTTGCCATTAATTATTATTTTTTTTTTTAAACAGAAAATGCCTCTGTTGATGAAGTGAGGAACTTCCTTGAAGAAATGCAAGTCATGAAGCAAATTGGGCCTCATAAAAACATT
The DNA here is from genome assembly GCA_026936325.1 of Platynereis dumerilii. Taxonomy (NCBI): domain Eukaryota; kingdom Metazoa; phylum Annelida; class Polychaeta; order Phyllodocida; family Nereididae; genus Platynereis; species Platynereis dumerilii. The sequence goes on along the minus strand of JAPTHN010000005.1, from coordinate 68,713,361 downwards.
GTCAACTTGCTGGGAACCTGCACCCAAGATGGTAAGTAATCTCTACTGGTATTATAACATCACTTGTTCCTTGATTAAACCCAAAAAGAATGTAATGTACCTCTTCTCAAGTTAACTGCATTGCCAGACCACCTTGCATGGCTTGCAAGTGATAGAAATAAATGAACATTGCAACCAATAACTATAGTCTTCTTGAAAGCACTTCTTCTGAAAAAGTTATGAACCTCAAACTTTAAGATATAGCCTATATGATAGACATCGTCAAGGAATTCCCTGTGCCTGCGTCTTACAATTCTAAAATAATGTATTACTTTAACATTATCCAATTTTCTCTTTCAAGGTCCACAATACCTGTTCCTAGTAGTGGAATATGCTGCCCATGGGAATTTGAGAGACTTCCTCAGGACCCATAGAGGGGCAGAGTATGGTTACGAACAGACATTTCAGCAGCTACAGACATTACCAGTCCCCCCAACCCACCTTGGCATGAAGCCTCTAACCCATAAGGATCTGCTTTCCTTCTGCTATCAGATTGCAAGGTAAAGTCAAATTTATATTTATACTGTAATAATATTATATTAGTGACAGTATTATTCTTTGGTAATTATTTAAGTTTGTGGGGAAAATGGTTAGAGTGCATAGAGGTTATTTTCATTTGATTTTGTGATATTTTTCTGTACTTAATTCAATGAAGTCTTATAATTATTTTAGAATCAATGAACAATCATTTTTATGCGCAGCTTTGTTGTTTTTGAAATCATAACATAACACAAATTTAAAATGCTAAAATGTTTAGAACTGTGCAAGTGCTATGTCCCAACTCTTGTACATTTGACTTCTAACTTTCAAAAATTCTCATCGTACATTTAACTTCATAATAATTACTAAATTCAACATTTTATTTTTTATTTTCCAGAGGGATGGAGTACCTCACAAGCAAGAAAATAGTGCACAGAGATCTCGCTGCCAGAAATATTCTGGTTTACGATGACCTTGTTTTAAAAATTGCGGATTTCGGTCTGACGCGGAAGGTAGCAGATCAGGATTATTACCGCAAATTAACAAACGTAAGTTCTAATATCAATGTGTAGTTTGTGTACTTTACATTAACTCAATGTTAGAAGTTTGACGAGCATGTTTGCTGTTAAATTTCATTCTTTCACACCTGTTGAAATGAAACATAATTCTGTATTGTTTCCTAAAAATTGTTAGCATCACAAAATGTTAAAATATATGGAGGTTTACTTTCTGTGACAATTTGGAGTTGTGCTAAGTTATATTTCTTATGACTTACATTCGTTATTTCAAATATTACAAATTTTCAATTTGATTTTTCAGGGAAGAGTTCCCGTCAAATGGATGGCCCCTGAGGCACTCCACGATCATAAGTATTCTGCAAAAAGTGATGTGTAAGTATATTGATTATTATATTTGTTTAAAATATTATACAATTGCTAATATATACAATAAAGTTGTCTGTTATTAATATTCATTGTCACAAAATCTTTCTTTATAAAACTTCAAAAAATTTGAAGTAGTAAAATTTTGAGATACGTTTTATCAGTCCACATAATTTTTATTCTTCATAATCATATTAAAACACATTATCACTTTTGTAGTCAGTTTTCGTCAACTCAAAGACAATTGTGTAAGTTATTTTATTGGTTATTTCTGTTACAGGTGGTCCTATGGAGTATTGCTGTGGGAGATTTATACGCTGGGTGGCTCTCCGATGGCCACAGTTCCAATGGAAAAACTTCTCGACTTGTTAAGAGCAGGTTATCGGATGGAAAAACCTTCTTACGCTTCCTATGAGATGTAAGTATGCAAAAATAAGCAAAATATATAATAATCATAATCATGATCATTACAATATTTATCGAAAGCCTTAATATTTTTTATATCATCTGCATTTATGCGCAGAAAAAATATTTCGCTCTTCAACTTTTAAGTTATAGATTCATTGCATGCATATATAACCACAATCATACGTTGCACATAATCCATTTTAAACAATAATATTATTTTCAACTTTTTTTTACAGATACACTGTGATGCTTAGTTGCTGGCATCTCAATCCAAAAGTTCGATTCAGCTTCCCACAGTTGGTGGAAAAGTTTGACAACTTCCTATCTAATTGCAAGGAGACAGGGGTAAGTTTTGTCCTAGAAATGTAATTTATATCAAGTCATAAAGGGCTAAATAAAATATTACATATGTGAAAAATATCAAGGCAATAACTTATTTCAACTCTACCATCATCGAGTGTTTGTATTCCTTGGGATTGACAGCTGAGTCTCTGGTTTAGGATATCCAATAAATTGTCAAATAAACGGTCTATTTTCAAGTGTCTGAAGATGGCCATTGTGGTAACACATGACAATGATCATCATTTCATTATAGGTGTAATCATGTACATGTAGGCCTACTACATTATTTTCTACTGAAAAAATTTATGTTTCGAATTACTATTTATGTGTGTACTTTATATTAAAACCAATCTACATCTTGATTTCCAGAATTACCTTCTCCTTGACCTCCTACCCGAGTCTGAGGACACCATACCCTCGGGATTGCGGACTCCCAGACGTTCGGACAGCCAGTATTCTTCCGGGGGGTCATCTCCTCCCTCAGAAATGTCGATGCAGGTCGACGAGTCGGTATTACACGATCCGAGCCCCTTGCTAGAAAAGGGGGAAACAGACTTTGAAAGCTCGGATGAGGAAAATGAGAAACAGCCAATGAACTTGCGGCGAGGCAGAAGTGAAACGAGGGTATAACAATAACCTTCGGCGTCATTTGTTTTACTCGATTGGCGTCAACCGCACGGACAAATTTTAATTTGATATCACCAACCGCATCAGAAAACATATTGGATATGGAATTGTTGATGATACAGACTGTTACAAATGGAGCCCTCCATTTTGTTATCATCAACCATACGTGATATTGGACACAGACTATTTTGATCCATGAGTCATCATCAGTGATATAGAATGAAACAGACTTCTCGTATCTGAGATTTGATATTGTACCACAGATCACTGAAACAGTCAAACAGATGATATCATGTTGGTTTTATATCCTTAATACTGGTGATATCTGACTGAACAAAATTGCACAAATCAATGTGACTGGTGTCTCATCTTTACAGAGGTTTTATTAATGTTTTCCTGACTGGTTTTGGACTACTGGAAAACTGGACATGTTCACTCTGTATTTTATAATATCTTTGATATGATATCTTGCAAATCTTGAAATTTCCGTTTTACCATATATAGTATCCTCGTGCTTAACATACATTTCGTTTTCATCTCTACATCCACAAGTTACCAACAATCTTCATCTTCGTTGAGGTTTGGCACATTTCTTCCAGTTCAACTCCATCACAAAATTCTTCAAACTTCAATTGTTTTCGGAAAACTTTTCGATCGATATCTACGCAAAGAAGAATTATCACACATGGAATAAAGTGTATCTTACCTTATATATCATTTATGATATCAAAAACTTACTTTTTCCAGTGAATACCAGTGAATATCTGTAACTGCATTATCTGACATCATTTACACTTTACCATACCTTATCCTTACAAAGACTGAAAACTATTGTTCGCTTATACTGCATAATAGCCGTAGTGAAGAAATCCATTTTTTCCTGCATACAATGTTGATGGGTTTTATGTACAGTGATTTTTCTGATATGTCTCAAATTATTGTCCTGGGGGGTTACTGTCTCATACCACAGCGACTGGTAGATTCTTTCATAAAGGCAGAGTTTTGTGACATCACAAATGTATTACAGTGACATCATAATTAGAGACTTTTGTGATAAAATAACGAAATTATTCTTTAAAGGATACTTCCAGAAATATAACATATCACTCCCCAGTATTTTTGGTGTTCCAGGATTATTTCTGTTAATGTCATAAGGCATATTCCAGAACAATACGACATCACAATTTAAAATATTTTTTTAATCTTTGAGTCACTACCTCATATTATTTTTTGATGTCACAATTCTCTGCCAGTTTCTATTATAGTTGCTCTACCGATTATGAATGGGTGAAATTTCGATTTTTTGACGATTGTACTTAATGCCAGCCTGAAAGGCTTGATCTCGCGTGTGATGTAAATAGTTTTGTTAAAGACTGATATAATCAGTGATGTACATACTTATTGTGAAAAGGCTCATCTCTTGGTGACACAATCTATTGTTTCTTGAGTGAAATTATTTTGACTCCTAATTAATGTAATAATCAACTTTTGACATCTTTAATTACTTCCAAAATTCATTTTTAAAGCCAAAGACATCTGATAAATTGACTTTTAGCCTGCATATCAAAATCAATTTAATTTTAATTATGCCATGTCCTTGAAGACACAATATAGAGCTCCTTTAAATCAATGTAAACAATATTTTGCTGGCTACCAACTGATAAGCTATGTTATACCTACCACTGCAGCTCTGTAAATAGAATATTTAATAACTGTAAATTGCAAAAAGGTGCTATTCTGTGATTCTTGTATATACATAGCCTAGTTAGTGAACTGACTGTCTCTTGTTATACCGATATGAAAATCCGCGAAACTCTGATTGAACATTAATTTTAACTTTTTATATCGAAGTCTGATCCGTCCATGATTCAGCAAGCTTGATTTTAAAATATTTTCATTTAAGAACTTTTCGGTTACATTTTTGCAGAATTTTATAAATTTTGTATTTTATGAAAAATTATACCATGCTCATTATAATGACAGTACCAATATGAAAAAGGTTGAATTGTAAAAATGGTTTACGTGTAGTCCCAGATGTATTGAACATTTTCTGTGTACACTGAATAGTATTATTATCAAGAGATATAATAAATCAAATTTTATGAAAAAATATATTTTTATTTGCCGTGAGTTATTAGGATGTACTTCCATGATGTAGTCCCAACGTTTTTATGATATCTTACCTGAGTTAGAAACTATCTTCATAAGTTTTTAATGGTCTTCAATTTTCTGAAAATCTTTTAAAAACTCTTCTACGTTCATACTTCATATTTCAACTGCCTTCATGTGTTCAGATACTTTTTAACAATTTAACATTGCGATGCTGAAAGTTGCCGAAGTGTGTTCATTTTAAAGAAAGCTAAAAAATTATCATTTATAATGCACTGAACAGATATATGTGTATGTGCAAATATAATAAGCAATATTTATATATATATATATATGTAAATGATGGAAATATTGCAAAAAGCAATTCAAATTTTAATACATTTGTGATTTTTGTTTTTTATTATCAACTGCTTAACAATTTGCCTGCAAAGCAATAGTGCATCCTTCAACTAACTCTTGTTATCAGACAGATTTATTGTAAATATCAGCATTTTATTTACTCAGCAAAACAATCATCTTATCCCTTGTTATCTCATAAAAGCAATAATGAGTACCTTAACATCATATATTATGTGATGGAGGATTGGTTTATCTGTAAGAGGATCTAGACCTGTGAGAAAAACCAACAAACAGTTTATCAAATTGACACAAAATGATCTTTTATTTTTTTAATGCAAAATATGTTCATAGTAAAAATTGTCTGTGTCACAGATCAAATATTATACTGCCAAGGTTGCTATACTTCTTGTGAATGTGTTCTGTACAAAGTGGTTTTGTTAAATTATGACAAGACCTGTGTAAAATAAACTGTTTAAAATGATACATTTTGTTCGAGTTGTGTTGAATCTGAAGTACGCTCTTGCTAAAAAATGTGGAATGTAGGCATCAAGAAGTGAGGACAAAATTGGCAATTTCGTTTTGAGTTGGGAGCAATTATGCTGTTACTTTGTCAATCCTCCTCAAACTATTACCCAAAATTATACTCTGGTGGCACAATTATTTTTCTTTTGAAATAGTGCACCACTGCAACTCGGTCAAGAGCTCTCCATACGAAAATGTTCCATTTCCATCTCTAATTATTGCCAGGTTGTTCCAATCTGGGCTCCATGCATGGCATTTCATGACCTTAGGTAGCTAGTACCGCTTTCTGTGATTTTTTTGGGCAAGATATTGAAATCAACATCCGCTCATTCACAATTGCTTTGTGATGTCACGCACTACCAGTCAGTCCACTGATATGTGGCTGGAAACGAGTCTTGGTTGTTCTCTGTCAGAAAACATAAGCCTTTCTCACCACCACCAGAGGTCGTAGATGTTTGCCATGGCATGCAGCAGAGACCTCTGAAGTCATTGTTTGTAATCACTCTGTTGCTCATAATTGTTCATGGAACATTTACATACCACCCAAAAACTCTTCCAGCGAATACCGTGGCTAATTTCGGTAACAGATATTAGCATTATTGGGTGTGACTATTTTGCCTTGTAATTTTAACATGGCGCAAATGTGCAAATGATTTGCCCTGATGAGCCATTTGCCCTGATGCCGCAGGGCCTGCACCCCCCCTGACCCCCTGTGAAATATGCCTATGATCTATCTATCTATCTATCTATCTATCTATCTGTCTATCTATCTTTCTCAAATGTACAAACTTTTAGAAAATTGGTTTGGGTTTTGTTTGGAAAAAGAAACAAACAGTGTATATAAAATCTAAAGATTTCAATTTCACAATCAGGAAACGTAATGAAACCCTTTATTTGATAAATGTTGTAAATTTCATTAAATTTTTTCGATATTAGCATTATTGCTCATGTGTTTTCTTAGTGTCTGGTACACATCATCTTTGTTGTGTATATATATTATGAAATTTACCTTTTCCCTGTGAATTGATGTTGATCATTTTATAATTCTTAAGCCCGTAACTATTTGTAGGTTTCGGCATGTCTTACACCGCTGTTTTCCATTTGAACATTTAATATTGCTTTGAAACCCGCTGGAAGCCATTTTTATTTACCTGCTGTTTAGAGGTGAGTGCACTCTGCATTGGCTGTAGTGATGTCACAAGTCAAGAAAAGTGATGATGTCACAGCTGCAGATCTAAAAATAGACACAACAAATTACAGAAAAGCATTGAAACTCCCAGCAGGCCTGCTCCTCTGAAGCACCCTTACCGGATTGTATCTACGCTTAACATGCATTGGTTTCCTAAAGTACTAGTTATATCAAATAAATATAAAGATGAATTAAAGATCCATCAGACAGAGTAAATGTGTACATCACATGTACGTTGAAGACTCTCTATCAGAAATTGTTTTAATGACGTGCATTCTCTGAGATGGCAAGAAACTTCCATGAAATTTCATAAAGAGGCATAAGAAAAATATCGGTTCTCATAACCTGAATGGAAAATTCAAAAATTATTTTCTCTTCTCAAAAGGAACAGATTCCCTGATTCAGTGATTATTTTCTGTTTTTCCTGTTTTGATATAGTAACATAACTATGCCTTAAGCAAGGCTGGATCAATCTTTGACGTTGAAATATTTGAAATTAAGGAAAACAGTCTGATGAAAGTTATTCATGGAGATTGATCAGTAAACACAAGCCTTTCACTGCCACCAGAGGTCGTAGTTGTTCGCAATGGCAAGCAGCAGAGACCTCTGAAGTACTTGTTTGTAATCACAATTTTGCTTGTTGTTCCAGACTCCTTTCCATCCTCATATCAGTGGACTGGCTGGTAGTGCGTGATGTCACAAAGCAATTGTGAATGAGCGGATGTTGATTACATTGTTGTCTCCAGCAATCAAATCACAGAAAGCTGTATTAACTACCTACGTTCATGAAATGCCGTGGAGCGGTGGAGCCCAGATTGTATTGTTCTGACGGTTCGAAAAATAATCATTTGGATTTAATTAATTAAAAGTGAAAATTACTGAGGTATTTTCAGATATCATTTTACTGAGTGATACATGCATGCATACAAAATGCATGATCTGACCATATTACACATTTTTCAGCTACAGTCAAATTTGGCAGTTTAACCCCCATGCAAAAGTCACAAAATAAAGTTGAGTGAAAAGCTTGGGAAAGACTTGGGAATGCGTTCCTTTCCATAATTCACAGTGCATTGACAGACGACAACAATAGTTCTTCGTATTTGAATTTATGAATATTCAATAAAGAATTTCTTTGTTGACACAACATCTCGAAAGAAAATATATATAAATGCCCAAGGAAAACTTCTTTTCATGTTGATAGAAAAGTTTCAAGTTATTTGGTAATCTTTCCTGATAACTTAAGAATAATCCATTTTGGTTTTCCCATTTAATCCCCTTTGTACAAATTATAATACCTCCTGGTGCAGCAAAAGGAAGCTTTCATTTTTTGGTCTTATTTCGTGGAATAGGTTATGTCAATGATCTATTTTTGTAAAAATAGAATTCCCATAGCTTAATAGAGTTCCCATTGTCTAATGGTTATAGCGTATGTCAGTGAATTCACCTGCAACAGACCAGTATTAGTTAGACACCAATTTTGAGGATTCTAACATTCATTTTTGTTAGATCCTGACCAGAGGGATCTAAGTGTCAAAAATGTTGGAACGCAAAAATTCAGAGAGTTGATGTCATGAGGATTCATCATGTTTTGGAAAAGAGGGAACGATTCAGCTAATTTAAACAAATCGGAACTGAAAGTTTTGTCGACCGCACGTCTGAAAGTGCCTCATCTCATGCCCCAGTCTCACGGCACGTTACGGGGAACTTTTTTACCACTGAGGGGTAGCTTGAGTTGAATTCTAGGAAAAAAATGACCATCCCGGCGACATACAATGTTTATAAAACCATTACATAATTATTTAAAAGCATATCACGGCGTGGTTCTTTTTGTTCACTGCAGGGAAGAAAAGTTGTACGCCGTCCTCAAAAGTTCGCCGGGGGAAAGGAATTTCCTCCTCCTGAGGGATACTTTTATATCGCCCTGAGATATAAAAAGTACCCCTCAGGGAACCTATAACTGCCCCTCAGGGAACCTATTTCACCGCGGCGGGATGTCAAAAACTGCCGGCTAGGCTTCAAATGTCCCCCCAGGGGCAGGAAAGGTCCCCGCGGGGGCAGGAAAGGTCCCCACGGGGGCAGGAGAGGTCCCCTCAGGGGCAGGGGATGTCCTAACATCCCGCAGGAGATGTTTTTGAGACGTTCTCACTGAAAAAATCCACACCGGACATCCAAAAATCAAGAAAATTTTGGCCTCTGTTCCGCCGTCATGAAAAAAAAGTTTGTACCTGTTGAATCTTTTTTGACATCCACGGCGCAGTTTTTCCATTTCTAGGAACTCCTGAGGGGAACAAAAACTTCCCCTGGGGGGATGTGAAAAGTCGACGGCGGATCACCCAAATTCATCCAAATTACCAGGAAATACTTCGACGCCGATTTAAATAGTTCTCCGTAACGTGCCGTGAGACTGGGGCATCAGTTCCTAGAAGTCAGTGACAAAGGGACAAAGCGGAGATTAACTTTCCATGATTTGAAAGTCCTTAAAGAACCTCTGATGCCCTTGGGCCAATGACCCAGGCTGCAGACTTCCTGGGCAATGCCAGAGACTGCCTGGCTTTTTAAAGGGCTGTTGAATTTTCGCCGACACACTAGCACAGCTCGTCGACAACCTGGTTGTGCACCGCCACTGCCCTGCTTCTCTGACACTGCTTTCTGTCTAGGCTCAGTTTCACTCTGAACTGCAATGGCCATGCTATACAGAATTTCAATCAATGAATTTTAATATTAATTTGATGAATTTCAATTCGAATGCATACTGTTCGGGAAGACAGAGAACGAGTGCTTACAGAAAAGCTGTTGGTGGCCATCAATGACCTCACAACAAGCCCTATCAAACACATTGAAATAAACAAATAAATGTTAATTTTAAATCTTTTTGGTCGACATACTTCACTGTAAAATTTGAATTTTGAGTTAGTTTAATTGATTGAGTGAGATGGTTGCACAATTCCTTTGAGCTATCATAGCTTGTTGTTTGAAGCTATAACAACGGAAAGATTATCATAACTCACAACATCAAGCAATGTTACCATCTCACTCAATCATTTGAGCTGACTCAAAATTTCAAATTTTACTGTGTTCTGCTGCACATTGGGCCATGGGGGTTATTGAGCACTAATAAAATAATGTCTAGCTGACTAGTAGCAGTCCTAGGTCACCCATTAAGATGTATTTCCTTCGAAGCTTCTACGAACAATTTGGTTTGCTTGCTGACTAGCAACAAACTTTTTTATCGTAATTTTAACATTACGGTGCCCTAGCTACAGGTGGAAGCAAACTATTTTTTTTCATGCTGAATGAACAAAACAAACTTTTTTTTCACCGAAAGTCCATAACCCCCCCCCCCCCCCCCAAAGATCATCTGGTCGGCCCCTTAGGATGACCTGTGAAACTGCAAAAGATGATAAAATTTTACGTTTTGTTCTTTAATTTCTTTAATTTTCCCTTAGCCTGGGACATTTTTTTTCATAACCTAAAAAAGACATATGAAACTGACAGACAAGTAAAAATATGATGTTTTGCATAAAAACTGCATGAGTACTGATAAAAATATCTTGCTTTCAGTTGACGATTTTTTATTACTCATCCGGAAAACATGCACCAGGAATTTAACTTGCCTGATGAATTTGTGGTCTAAACACAATTACATAGGCCATGCAATGCCTACATCAATACAACATGTCAAACGACACCCAGGAAGTACACTCTAAAAAAATTCAGACAAAATTGGTTTTTTAGATTCAAAATGGTTTTTTGAAAAACCAAATTTCAATGCAAAAAACCAACATGGATTTTTTTAAAAATCCATGTTGGTTTTGCATTGAAATTTGGTTTTTCAAAAAACCATTTTGAATCTAAAAAACCAATTTTGTCCCGACATTTTTTAGAGTGTAGTATACATCAAGGGAAATTGCATCACACTTGTTGAGGTGTATTGAACTGCCAGGAAATTATAAACCCATTTTGATGTCATCTGTTTCTTTTTTTTTAATTTTATATTGTCTGTGCATTCCATTGTTATGTGATCGTGTATATTTTTGCAATTAGATTCTGAAATTCGACACACGTGACGAAAAAATCTCTTTTTTTTTGTCTTTTTCAAAATTTATTCATTTTTACCAATTTACCCAACCACCTTAGGAGGCAACAATTTAATCTCAAGGGGGGGGGGCTTGGAGTTTTTTTTAAATGAGTGATTTCGTGCTCAGTTTTGGTGAAATAAATAAATCCTTACTAGGCAGTCTTGAAGTAAATCATTTTTGTTTGATGTTTTTCTTGAGAAGGTCATGCTTGTTTTAGGAATGAATATTCAGGGACAAGGCGGGCTTGAAATAAATAATTATGGCTGCTGTTGCCGTGAAATAAAATCGTTCAAGTGTATCGTTGAAATTTGGTTTGATTTGGTGCAGGAGAGAGTTTTGAACTTAAGGAAAACAGGTTTAAAATTTGTCATATTAATGGAATCACTACTATTTCAGAGATTGATGTCTTATATATTAGAGCTCTTTGCAGATTTGCGATCCGCTGGAAACCTGTGTTTTCTTATTTTTAATTTGCAAACTTGCCTTGCCACATGATCCCACATCATTGACAGTTTCCGGCTGGTCTCCTGATCTTCTTATTTGATGAAGTACCTTAAGTCATTTGATCAGTTTGTCACCTGTGCTGCCAGATATGATTAGAAATGAATCAACTGATTAACCATACTTGACACAAATAAAAAATTTTTAAGCCAGTGACATCACACGACCAAGTTGAAAGTTAATTTTGAAACTGTTTGGAACGCTAATCTGCAAACAGCTCTAAGATCATTGGACAGATTTGAAAGAAGGTTGGTGATTTTATACCAAAATTGATAGAAATCTCATATGCCGGTATCACAGTTTTGGATGAAACCAAGATTAATAGAAATCTCGTAATTATGCAGGTATCACAGTTTTCACAAATTCCATTGGATGCAAACTTATTGGGATTTTTTACAACTGTTCATTTATTTTGGGTTGGTTGATTTGAAAACGACATAGGAACCTTTGGTAATGTCGTGCCCACGGGTTGTCTGTGGCTGCCCAGATCTGATGTTTTAGGTCTAATACTTGGATTACTGTGGTTTGTGAAAAACATTTTTGGGGTTTTCAAATCACATTGACAGTTGCCGCATTACAAAATTATCAGAGGTGACTAAAGAGTGTGGTATAAAACGTCAATGACTTTTAATTTCTTGCACATGTGCAGGGCAGAGGGCACATGCTCCCCCCTCCTAATGTAAGAACTTTACACCCCCCCTCTCCTGCTTCGGAGTCCAGGGAGAACAAAACTACTACTGCTGCTATCCGGTATTTGCAAAACAAATGTGTGCTGGATGTCAAACGCTGCATGCAATCTGAGATGATTTTGGCCAATTACCATCTTAAGTATATTCAAGGGGAGAGGCATGAAATTCCAGGTCATTACGGCTAGTGTAACCACTGGCAGGCATTACTTTGAGTTGTCATTTCGCCTGTGAAATGTTTTAGGGATCATCACAACTTTCATACTTTCATTGTTTACACTTGATGAAGCTGCATCATGACAAAAGGCCCGAGGCGACCTCGAACACAAAAATTGCTCTACCGCTCTAAAATGTGCAATTAGTATTGCAGGTGCCCCATCAAAGAATTGTGTGCTCCCCCCCCAAGCCCCCCCCCCCCCTGCTTGAGACCCCCAAACTTACACCACTGCGAAAGCTCAATACTGATTAATAGTAACACTATGTATCCAGGTATCTGAATATCGTTCGTAATTATCAGATTTATTATTTTTCAGGAATTTTTTTAAACTGCTTGATTGGGTTGTTCAGCTTCATATATATTAGTGTAGAAATCTTTGCAAGCTACAGGTTCTTGTTTAAAATTGATATCTACTTATTCTTTGATAGAAATCAAAGGTTTGAGCCATTTCTTATCTTCTTATCTCAGTAGGCAATTCGGTCTTGTTGGTCCAGATAAGAAAGATAAAATTGATAATAATTATGTAGGTCACTGTGATATGCTTACAAAAATGGAGGGTTGTCAACTTCTAACAATCTTAATTCTTGCAATAACTTTCATCAAATCTGGTAAGTTGTTTTCTGGTAAACTTATTTCTCAATTTGACCTTGCTCAGATTGTTTTATTTTCGTTATGACATTTTTACAACATCATAATCCCCGAAATTGGTGCCATACAAAAAAGGGGATTTCCTGAAATGTCAAACATAACATGGTTGGCTTAATTTCTGCTTGGGGGAACCTAGACTCTAAAAGTCGTGATTATTTGGTTATTGAACAGATATTGAAAATATTATTCCAAAAGCAGAAATTAAGTCACAGATCTTTCTATCTATCTATCTATCTATCTATCTATCTATCTATCTATCTATCTATCTATCTATCTATCTATCTATCTATCTGTCTCATAGGCGTACAGGACGGCTGTCTCGCGGCGGGGGGGCTGTGACTATTTTGCCCTGAGATTTTCACATGGCGCGAATGTGGCCAGGGCGTTGGATCTACCCTGATGTTTGTCATGATTTATCCTGATGAGCCGTTTCAAATCTCAGGGCAAAACGGCCCGTTTGCCCTGATGCCGAGGGGCGGGGGGGGGGGGGGCTGCAGCCCCCCTGACCCACTGCGAAATACACCTATGATCTATCAATCTATCAATCTATCTATCTATCTATCTTTCCCAGTAAAATGTACAAACCTTTAGAAAATTGGTTTGGGTTTGTTTTGGAAAAAGAACACACAGTGTAAAATGTTAGGACCGATTTCACCAACAGAGTTAAGCCAGGTCTAAGTCTTAGACCTGGTCTTAGTAGTTCAAAATTAAAACTGAAGGACAAATTTCAATGTAAAAATGGCAGCACCTCCTGGTAAGAAATTACTCAAGACCAGTTTTAACCTTGACTCAAGGCTTGAGCCTGGTCTTAGCTATTTTGGTGAAATCGGCCCTAAATGTTTCAATTTCACAATCAGGAAACGTACTTTTATTCAATAAAATGTGGTAAACTCCATTGAATTTTTTTTCGATCACTTCCTTGGTACATTAACTTTGTTTCATAGTTAATAAATTAGCCGGTTTCACCAGACGTACATGTATTACTATTAGGAAACAATTAACAATCATTTTGATTTATTAACTCTTTAATTATCTACTGTGTACATAAACATGTCGATGTGAACAATAATTTCCACACAAAATTTTCTATTTGTATATTCTTATTATATTGTACATAATTAGTGATGAACGGTTGGTCGATTTTTGTCAATAGCAGTTACAGCTAATGAATTACAAGCAGGGACGGACACAGGGATGGATGGGGGGATAACCCCCCCCCCCACCAGATGAAATTTTTTGTATTTTTACATGCTAAATATAACAGCGTGGTGTCACAATATGTCGCGGGTTATGCGTTCCGCGAAGCGATAACCCGATAGACCCCCCCATAAAAAATTTCTGATTCCCCCGGCTAACGGTAACAGAAATGCACTGGCATGTTCCTTATGAGGTCATACATGTTCCTTTCTTTGCCGTGTCACTCTTGATCGTGTTTATGACTCATACACAGCTAGTGAGGTCATATCCTACACTTCTAATGCCACAGATGACAAACTGACACTTAATTTCAATGTAAAGTATGATGCATATTGTGACATCATTGATGTACTCGTCATTACTCGATTGCAAGAAAGTTTTCCAATCTTTCATTATCAACTGAAGCGCCTTTTACGACAATAGTTGAAAAAAAAACAACTCCCAAATGTGTTGCCATATTTTCTAAAAACAAGGGCTGTGCAGCAGCAAACCTGAAAATTTCACAACAGCGAATGTTTCATTCCATCTCTCTAAAAGATGTGGTGGCATCATGGCTCAGAAAGCTTCTGTCCGCCTGTTGACCACAAGTGAATACATGCATAATCTCCTTCTAACTTCATCGCTTAAGGTAAAAAAGTCTTCCATAACTGAAATGTATAATACTCAAATGTTGAATTATTTTTCAGCTCAAGCCTTAGAATGTTATTCCTGCGAAAGACAAGATAGTAACAAAGACAAATGCGTGAAGACAACGAAGCAGTGTGAAGAACATCAAGACATCTGTAAAACAGTCATCGCATGGCAATGTAAGTGAAAAGACATCTTTCTCATGACCGTAAAAATGGCTTTTATCTTTAAAAAGTGTTTGATTTTATTCAATGGCCCTAGTACACGGTGCATTCATTGCATGCTATTTTCAGCTTTGAAGATATTTTCTGGCCAAATACGCCACTGTGTTACGATTATGATAAAAATAAACAACTTGACTTTACTTTAGTCATGTCAGCTCCATTATTATTACAGCCAGGAAATTGATATGCAAAAAGAGTCGACTGCTGCACTGTCAAAATGGCACTTCGTGTGCAAAATATCATCATGGTGATGATTTGTCATGATCATACCGAATACTTTTGATGTCAGTTTGATTTAAGTAGACTAATCCCGCTTATTGGATGTTGGTGACAGACAAACGAAAGGATTATACATCTGATTTTTACTCCAAAATCAGTTTTTACAAATCAAATGGCCATGTCTTGATCATGACTAATTAAACAGACTCTATGTTTCCAATGTTGAATGTAGAGAAAATGACACTTGATCAGCTATCATGAGTCACAAAGTGCCATTTTCACAGTGCAGCACTCCACTCTTTTTGCATTTCAAATTTCCTGGCTGTATAATTATGATGTTATGATGAAAATGAATGGTCTTTCTGTGTCTCTTTCAGTGCCTCCATACTGGGTTCCCTATGGGGACCGGCACCACTTCCTCTGGAAGGACTGCGATACAACTTTACGGTGTGAAGAGCAGAAAATCAGCACTCAGTCGACCTGCAAAAGAGACTGGTATGATGACTGGGAGTGTACAGAGTGCTGCACTGGAGATCTTTGCAACTATTATGCAACAGTAAGTGTTCTGTAAAAGTCTCTGTGGGGGCGACGATTTAATAATCGGGGGGGGGGGGCTTGGAGTTTTCCTCAGCGGGTAATTATTTATTTCACAGTAATGGTAACCGTAATCATTGGCGTCCCTATGGGGGCACAGGCCCCCCCATATTGGACCTGTGCCCCCCAGGTGCCCCCCATATGAACTTTCCAACTCTGGCTAAAATATACAATTAGTATAGTGGATGCCCCCCCCCAGAGAATCGCGTGCCCCCCCAGGTGCCCCCCCGCTCGAGACCCCCCAGTTACGCCACTAACCGTAATTATTTATTTCAAGTGCGTAAAGTCCCTGAAAATTCATTCCTAAATCAAGCATCGCCTTCTTAAGACAACCCCCCCCCCACCAAAAATGATTTATTTCAAGACTGCCCAAAAATAATATATATATATTTATTCCATCAAAACTGAGCAAAAAATTAGTTATTTTAAAAAACTCCCCTTGTAAAGAAATGTTTACCCCCTTATTACACATGATATTATGTAAATGTTTCAGTTTCTATGGGGAATGACTCAAATGAGACCATTTCATTGCGAGTCTTGATCACCACTGATGAATGTGTCATGATCACATCATTGAAATACAGTTCACTTAAATCATAGATATAATATTATTTAGATGGTATATTAAAACAACAGGATTGACATTTTATATAATTATGAAACTGACTCTTACACTTAAAGGCATCCAGAAAATTGGGGTGGGGGTATATATACCACGGCATATTACCACACCTGTGGTATGATCATTAAAAATCATCCATTACGTGTATGGGGCAATTCTCAAATTTCGGGACAAAGGGTATAGCAAAAATGTCCTGTAACGGAGGGGACAATGTGGTAACGGAGGGGAATTTTGATGTAAAAAATTGACTGCAGGAACAACAACAAAAGGAAAAACAATAAAATATTGGTGTTACTATTATTTTCAGAAGTACTTCATCTCATATCAGTAGATTTTTTGGTCCAAATGTCGATTTCTTATTTTGATCTGGTAACGGAGTGGACGGTAACAGAGGGGAACAATTTTTTGCTTTTCGCTCATTACTGCTTTTTATTTTGGAGATAAGATGAAATAATTGCAGACTATTATGTCACACTCAGCAATACATACATGAAATCACTCTTTAGATAAAACTATCATTTGGTAAGCTTGGAAATGAAGGAAACGGAGGGGACATTTTGGTGAGACCAAAAACATTTTCTATGAATATTTTGTCTTAATTTATTGAGTACATGTTTTATGATGTCTGCAAGGCAGTGGTACTATTGCGCACATGCGTCTGATGATATTCATTGAAAATAGCTCATAAAAAAGAATAACGAACCGAGCTATGGCAAGTAACGGAGTGGACAAAAAAATTGACATAAATTAGTGACACATTTATTGTATCAATATAATCAATGAAATAAGACCCAAAAAAACTTGAATGTGAACTAAATATAAATTCAAAGTTATTTTCTCATGAATTGTGCAAAGATGTCATGTCAGGTCCAGTGACAGGGAAAAACCATTGATTTTGCACGAATTCCTGTACATAATGCACAAAAAAAGTCTAATGAATGACTTTTTGTTCCAAATGCAGTGGTCCTAAATAGAAATATGAATAACAGATGCAGAGTGATGCTTCAGATATTTATCGCATTCAAATTAATGTCAGGGAGCTAGAGTGACGCAAATTGGGCCGAAATTTGAGAATGACCCTATGATGAATCAGAGACTCACAAGTTACAAATCCAGTGAGAAATGATCTTATCTTTCCCCGTTAAAACACACTCTAAACCAAAAGGTTTTATATGGAGCCTTTAAAAGTTTTATCAGCTGGCGCCGACAAGGAACCCTAAAAGGTCCATTATTCAAATTTTATAAAGATTCCAACAGCGCATAAAAACAACACTTAGATAATCCAGCTGCACTGAACTCCCACAATAGAACCCCTTTCTCTCAAGTTGAGAGCATAGGGCCCTATCATAAGGCTTTCCCACCAAGTATTGAACCTTTTCAATTCAGTTGAACTCTTAAAAAATTTCGAACCTTTAATCGGCTGTGGGTTCTTTGTATATGTATAATAAAGGCCTAACATCAAGAACCTTTTGCGTTAAGATTGTATCGTCATGAAAAATCATCCATTACTAGCTGTTCACCTGTTAGGGTTTATTGCTTTTCAAAAATGCACCGAGTTCCAGGTTCTTCCCAGGTTCGAGTAATGTGAAGGCAGCTCCTATTTGCGGGTTCCAGTCAGCTTTCAGTAAGATGGAGTAATGTGGATTGTTTGGAACTACTACAGCAGCCCTGGTTGTACAAACACTGAGAGACTGGAGTTGTTTGAAAAAATGTTTTTTTCTAATGCAATACACAACTGAATTTCTGGGAGCTGGGTATGTACATATGTATTGGACATAGAAGTTCAATCAGTGTGGCAAAAGATGCGAAATTTAGTGGCCTGCAATATGATATGCATTACTGGCGTTGATGTGGCAGAGAAATATATAGGTTCCAGATTTGAGTGTGGTAAATGTGCTTTTTGTGAAACTCCCAATAGGAATATGTGGTAACTGGGTCGTTATAATGGCCATAGAAGGTCAGTGAGTGTATGTAAAGATGCGGAATTCAATGGCCTTTAATATTAAGTGAATTACAGCCCTTGTTGTGGCAGATAAATATACAAATGGGATATATCCATGTGTGAAAAAATGTGTTTTTTTGCCAAATTCCAAGATAAATTTGTGTAACTATGGAAATAATGAATGTTGATTGGTATAAGTTGCCCTATCGGGAACTTCAGATGAATTGGCAGGCTTAGGAGTGTAATTGAAGGTCTTATGGGTTGAGAGAAAAAAGCCTTATGAGTGAGATGAGATTTCTGCTATGGCTATTATTATGATTAGATGATGAATCAGAGACTCACAAAGTACAAATCCACTGAGAAATGATCGTATCTTTCCCTTTTAAAAGCATGTATTGGAGAATGAGCGTAAAAGAATTCTTGCAATGTCCATTGGGGAAAATCAGTATCGTCTCAACCATGTATTTCTTTTGTCAACAAATCTAAAAGGTGCCTTTTTTTCCAAACCTACTTTAGCGCCGCCCACTTTTAACCATTAGTTTACAGGAGCCCTAATCCCCCAGATTGTACTTCAGTTTTGAGAGGTAATTTGAAAACAAACTCCCTAAATGAGTAATAATGCCTGTCGTGCCTAGAGATCTAAATATAGACCTACAGGGATATCCCCCTCCGTGCTCCAGTGAGTTCCAGGATGACCTATATTGTCATGAACTAAATAGGAAGTTATTGTTGTGACATCATAAAATGTTTATTTGACGATTTTCTTTCCCACTTGGAAAGGCATTTTCCAAAACAGGAAATTTGTCGGCCAATTTTCACCACTAGAGATGTGCTCTTTCAAAGGGAATGCCCAAAAACAGCTTTATGATTAATATGTTGCATTGTTTAATCATCACAATCATATTTGAATATGACATAATTTGAGTGCAATATTTCGTCAAAAAATAAAATTCATTCCATTTTGACACCTCTGTCAGCCAATCATATGGCAGCATTTCATTGCAAAATTTCTTATAATTATGTTCTTTTTTGTCAATTTTATCCTAACTTGTTACTCACTCTTTCTGAAGGGTTTTGGGATTTCTAACACAATTATACACTCCTGCTCATAAATATGGATTACTTTTTTTGAAAAAAAAGTGTCAAATAATAATAATAATAAATACTTTATTAATCATATTCATGAAACTTGTTGCGTACAATCCTTTCATAGATACATTCAGTCCAGACAACTGGAATACATCAATCAGTCATAACACAAAAAACATTCACACAAAGAATTAATGAAATGAATGGTAATGAAATAAGACTACTGCTCATTTAGCAAGCGTACACTGGATGGCACAAACGATTTAGAACATCTGGCAGTCCTTGTTTTTATAGATCGTAATCTTCTACCCGATGGTAAAGTTTGATAATATACATTGAGAGGATGGGTATCGTCGCTTGTAATTATTTTACATCTTTGGATTACACACTTTTTGTAAATATTTTCAACACTTGTTACATTGATTCCAAATTTGCTGCAAATCTTTACACTTCGTTGGAGTTCATTTTTTGATGTAGCACTGCAGTTTCCGTACCAGCAAATGATGGAGAAAGCTAGGACAGATTGTACAATAGAGGTGTAGAAGAGTTCTAGGATTTTGCAATCTATTTTTAACTTATTCAATTGTCTCACAAAGTATAACCTTGAATTAGCCTTTTTATATACAGCATTAACATTTTCATTGAAATTTAGACAATGGTCAATTACTGTTCCAAGATATTTATAATTGGATACACATTCAACAAGTTCACCGTTAATATGCAAAGGTGGATGTTCATATGCGGACGTTCTGAAGTCGACTATCATCTCCTTTGTCTTTTTAACATTAAGTTCAAGGAAGTTATTTACGCACCATTCTGTAAAAAGCTCAACATTTTCTCTATACAAGTTGTCATCATTCGTACATTTTGTAACTAATGCAGTGTCATCAGCGTACTTGAATAACTGACATGTGTCATGATCACATTTACAGTCACTGGTGTATAATGTGAATAGAAGTAGTGACAACCTTGTGGGGCTCCAGTATTTGTTACAATCATATCTGATTTACAATCCAGGACTTTGACATACTGTACCCTCATAAAATTTAATGAGTGTGAATGTAAGCAAGGTCCATTGTAAAGGTCAAGTCATCTTCTCTAATCACTCTTTAAAAGGCTGAAAGCATCAACTACATTTTTTTGCAAGAATTTTTCATTTTTTGGGTGAATCATTGAATGAACCTCACCCTAAAAAAACCCTTAATTTCCGTTTTTCATGCTGCTGTAACTTTTCCAGCGGTTAAGGTTGCAGCTTGCGTTTTAATCAACAACATGTTCTTCCCTTTAGCGGTCATTGGAAGCAGTTACCATTGAGTCAGACTATCATGTGCTCCAGTAGAAGTTGCTGAAGTTGTCAAATTCAAAGGGGAATGTTGAAATATTCCATATTTATGAGCAACGGTGTATATTTTTTTTTTTCCAAAGAAATTGATAGCTTTGGTAACATGATGGTCATATTCTATTGCAACTGCTTCAGATGACCGCCATCGTGAGGAATATGTCACTTCCAAAAACTCATGTTAAAATTTAACAAGTTGCAGCAGGAAATTCACCCTGCTGTAGCTTTGACTGGGGAAAACTGCACTCATTTTGGAACTTTAGTATGAGTTTTTGGCGGTGTCATGTTTCTCACAATAGCGGTTATTTGAAGTACCGCAGAACCGGGTAAAGTTAGCAATTTGGGGTAAAGTTGGCCGGCTATCTTCACTTAATGGAAGAAATGCCTACTTTTCTCACTGACACAGGTTTCTTCGGCAAATTTGCCGCCTGTGTCAGTGAGGAAAGTTGGCATTTCTTCCATTAAGTGAGTTAAGATAGCCGGCCAACTTTACCCATGATTGCAAACTTTACCCCATTTACGGTACTTGTAGAATATGCCAAAATTATCCATTTCTTAGGAAAATGATGTTTTCCATATTTATGAAAAAGGGGTAGGCCTTTCGTAACAAATAGTTCTGTCAAAATCATACTGACAACCGGTTTTTAATGGTATTATATGGCTATTTTGTTGCTATGGTAACATTGCAAAAACAGGAATTAACAAATGTTTTGTCTAAGGAGGCTAAATTAACAAACTTTTGATAAGACAAAAACTGGAAAAAAAAGAAGTATTGCATAATAAAATGTATGTTATCCAGTATTGTGACAATAATGGTCAATCTACGGCAGTTGAACCAGGAAGCCTTGTTCACTCCATCGATATGGAACTTTGCGTGGGACAACACACTTTTCTGAAAATGCCATCTCTGATGTTATACAGAATTTGACATTAGATACCTCAACTTCAAATAGAATAATACTAATTTTACGAGGTATTATTACGAGATATTATGATTATTTTGCATTGACACACACGAATAAGGACAAAATTTCCAAGAGGAATTGAAATTTTGTTGACGCAAAAATAATTTGTTGGTTTAGAAGAAACAAACAAATGAATGGACAGTATGCGTCACTCAAAATCGTTATTTGTGTGAACTATTTTTATCAAATTATCAATAGTCATGACTCCTTGATTAATTTATGTGAGAACTGAAGCTTATCTGTTATTAGAATAATTTGGATTCAACAGATATTTCTTATTCCACATCTTTGCAATTATCCTGTGACGCAGAGTTTCTTTACAAAAACCTAAAACAAATCCCCCCCTGGCTCACATTACTGCCAGGAAGTATGATATGCAAAAGGAGTGGACTGTTGCACTGTGAAAATGCACTTTGTGACTCATGACAGCTGATGAAGTGTCAGCTTCTCTATATATCCAACATGGGAAACACAGAGGCATACACGCATATATACTGTTATTTATACAAGATCACGCATACATGTACAGATTCGCGTCATTTCGCGGACATTTGCGCATAAAGAAGTCTATATCTTTACAGTGAGTTTATGCCTATTTCATAATATTTCTTCTTTTAAATTCCTTTGCCCCCTTGGAAGTGTTGTCAAAAATTAATACCCCCCTTGAAACTCATGTGAAAAGTTAGTACCCCCTCGGGTAAAACTCCCAGCCCACTCCCCATCATAAATTCTGAACGGTCCCTATAAGTCAATGACTTGTGTGCCTGTCAATTTGAACAATTAAAAAAATATATATTAGTAGCTTATTACAGGACACAAAACTTGACAGATGTATTAGGTTGCCAAAACTGCAAACAGGAAGTGCATGGTCACAGCAGAAAGATGTCTGACAATACACATTGTATGATAATTGCAAATATATCGTTTATCTCCAAATTTTGGTTTTGGAGTGTTGTTATTGTCATGATACGAGACGTAAGATTGAAGCTTAGGTTTCATTCAAATAGTGCAACGATGTTATGGGGGCGACCATTTAATTTCCAGGGTGGCTTGGAATTTCAAATGGTAGGCAATTATTCATTTCACGGTGACGGTGACAGCAATTGTTTATCTCAAGCACGCAAAGTCCCCAAATCTTCATTCCTAAACCAAGCAATGCCTTGTTAAGAGATACCCCTAGCAGAAATTATTAATTTCATGACTGCCCAAAACAAATTTATTCATGTCACCAAAATTGAGCAAGAAATGATTTATTTAAAAAAAACTCCACCCCCCCCCCCCCCCCCTCGAAGATAATAAATGGTATCCACCTAACACATTTCCTACCAACATTAATAGCAGGAAGCAATTCTCATTTCCACACATATAAAGAATTTCATCCAAGATGCAGGGGTCCTGAAAAAAATGCTTAGATCGCGATAAACACTCAATTGTGCCATGCCAAATGCAGATAATATTCTCAAACCACGGTGCCTTCTCTTCCGTGTAATATTTTATTTTAAGCCCTTCGGGTAGATTGAAAAACCAACAAAACCGGATATATACATTTTTTTCCAGGTCTGGATCTGTGTTAATATGTTTTGATATTCGCTATAGCTTTATGACTCATTTATATAATTTAATAAATATGTTTTAATAGTGAGAAATCATGATGAATATCTACCATATTTAAAGATAATATAGAGCCTGTAGCCAAGATTTCTTGTTTCATATTAGATAGAGTAGGTCGGGGCATGCGGCCCCCCTTAACTTCGAGGTGCGATTTGACCTACTTTTTATGCGCGATTGTTTGAATGCTTATGCTGTCAGGAAGGGACCACTCGACTCTACTAAAAACTAGTGAAACAAATGTCTACCAATTTTAATGAAGGAGTTACCGCCATTTTTATAAAAAAATTTAAATGGCCTTCTTACCCCAACCATCGGGCAAGAAGCCCCCCTATTATAATCCTATGGCATTTTTTTTTGTGAACGCATTCAGCCTGAAAGTTATTTCTTAGGGTTCTTCTATCATTTTTAAGGCATTCTATTCACTTTTTCTGAATTTCAGAATTTTTCTGTTCATACTTTTGTTTTGTTTTTTTTAAAATATTTTTTGTGCTATTTCAATTTCAGGCCAATTTTTTTTCTACCGTATGATAAATAATTTCCTGACGAGGAAAATTCGAAACCCCCTGGATATTTAATGGTCGTCCCCTTAAAGGTCATGTCATTGAACATAGTCATTAAAAGTTATATGTTGTGTTTTCAGCTTGGATCCGGAACAACGAAGGCTTCCGCACTTGTCATCATTTTGTCGTCGATTTTGGTTTATTTCTTAAGATAATTCCTTGTTTTTGGACAAAATATACCAATTACCTGTATATTATCAGACATGTGATGTTTTTTTTAACTTTTTGTAAATAGACTAAAATGTATTACACTTTTAAAAGCTAATTCAATGTTAAATGATTAAATTTTGTAAAAATAAGTTAACCTGAGATTGGAAAATTTGTACATCTATTATATCTGAATTTTTATGCATGACTTGACAATATATACTTTCTGGGGAACATTTATACTGGAAATCAAGAAATAAATTTGATTCTTTTGTATAACATATTTTGCTTTTGTTGTATTTCCTGGTTATTTATTATTTCCTGGTTATTTATTGGGTACATGTATCATGAAAAATTATCCATCCGGGTGTCAGTGAACTGGATGACATGAAATGGGTACTATTGTATCAGTGTGCTGTATGTACACCTATGTTACCTTTGATGAGCACAAAGTGACATCACTGGCTTTTTGAAACAGACAACAGTGATCGCAGGTTCTTCAAGGCTAAATCCCAATCCATTTCCTCTTTCCTGATTTAGCAAATTAATGCCAAGTAGCATGTCAATAAGTGCTATGTGATATCATTGTATGGGAAAGTTGAGAAATAACACCACAAGTTGTGATATTTAGGAATATCAATTCATGTAAAGGCAAAAGGTTTGAAAATGGTTTTAGTTGGTTAAATTACTGTATGCTTAATTAACATCACTAGATCCTCCCCCCCCCCAACTTTACGCCTGATTTTTTTTTTTGGGGTATTATTTTGGCTTATCTGGCCATGGCATACCATACTTTCTTATTTAAAGCATACCCCTTTATATATAAAAGCCCACCCTTTTAGTGATAAAACAAAAGATTTTTGTATGTGCGCAGTGTATGAAAAAATCAAATAATAAATCAAATATGATATAAAAATATATTTATTTTTTCCTGTAAAGCGCATCCCATTGTAATGAACACAGTATCAGTTAGAAAGTTAAAATAAAATTTCAGGCTAATAATATACATAATTTCGAGACACCAAAATTGACAATTTGCAGGCTACATTTTCAAACTGAGAATGAGATCCATTGTAACGGTTATAACATTTTGGCACAGTCATGGAACCCGCAGTTTTGCATTAAAAGTCAGATGTATATATATGTCTGTAATCTATCTAACACATGTAGACATTGTCAATCATAATAAAACATGTAAAACATGTAATAAATTAAATGCAAAATTACATTGATAAAGCATGTTTGCAGTTATGGTATCGTAACATCGCAGTGGGTATATCAGATACACCCGCTTATCCTGATAGTCAATGGCAGTATGCCATGCTTGCCAGGTTAAGAAATACTGACCAATTTTGATATTCTTCTCCATTTCAAATGTCTGTGTATACTAAGGAATGTTGAAATAATAATAGCCCTACTTTACATGGACATACAAAATTTTATCCTAATCTTCATAAGGACATATGCAGCAACGATAATAACATTCTACACTAAAATTACTAATACTCTCATAACCATGCATTCTGATAAATAAACACTTGCTCCGAAATAAATACTTTCATAACAGTAATTTAAGAGTGAAAATTTATTTAAGTGCAAATTTATTTAAGTGCAAGATAAATAAATAGTTGCTAAAATAATGACTTCAAAACGGTAAATTAAGCGTGCAAAATAATGTAAGTGCATTCGATAAATAAACATTTGCTCCGAAATAAATACTTTCACAACAATAAATTAAGCGTACAAATTAATGTTTACAAGTGAACAATGTCACATGAACAAGACCCCTGAGGCTTGATTACGAAGACACTGTTTTTTAATTTTAATTTGGCACAATTGGAAAATATTAGCACCCTCTCTTCTAATATTTAATGATTATAGACAACAAAAAAAAGGTTCCCGTCAATTCTTCAATTATTTGAATTTCAATGACTTCAATGATTGACCTAGAGCTACAATGTACAGCAGTGACCGTCTTTTGATGGATTTCCATAGATCTTCAATTGAGCATTTAAATCTTTAATTCAAAAAGTCCGGTTATCAATAGTTCTGTTCTCATGTATAGTAAGGTATATCACATCAGTTTGAGCAAGTTTCTGATCAACAATATGAGAAAAATAACTCCAATAAAATAAAATGAAGAAGTAAAAATTAGTCTATATATATATCAGATCAGACCCATTATATAAACAACATTAAATAAAACAATAGTATCATTATATTCCCTGATTCAAAGCAACAGGACTATAAGAAAGTTCAACATCATGATACATTTATATTAGTAAAATAAAGGTATTAGGCTTAACCCATTCAGCCAAGGTGCAGTCCTCACAGTATCACAGGCGTGCATTATACGGGAAGGGAACAGCGGCAATATTTTGGCATTTTGAAGCAGTGTTTCCGACAGAAGGTTTGTCAATGGATCCTATAAGAGCGCGACAAGTTTTGTTAAGATGCATTTCGTCTGGTTTTCTTCAAGTATCAGCTTCTGCAAGGAAAATTGTTCAGTCATAAGTTAAGGGAATGTAGTTTATGTTCTAGAAAATTGTTTAATTACAAACAGTCAATTGAAGGTTCTGTGTTTTAAAAGACTTTGTAATTTTGAGAAATCATACTTCAATCATCTTGTGATTTAGATTCTTCAACATCATTTATATATATATATGTATCAATTTTGAATTTTGTCAGCTGTCTTACGACATAGAGGATTCTGCTTCATTTTGCAGTGTTTGCAGCCATTCAACTTTTAAGAGGAGGACCATTACACTGTGAAGTTTGTACTTTGAAAGTTGAGATGGATTGCGAATTGTCACCATCGTACTTTTTAGCTCAGAAATAAAATTGGCTGTTTGAAACGAACCATCCAAACAAAGAATCAGCTTTACAATCCTTTCATTTTTCTGTCGACAACTAGTAGCACATGTGACACGTCTTTTCAAATCAAGAGCTATTGAGACTGAGAGAATGATGAATAAATGATGATGATGATGACACCTCATCGGCATGATGACAAGAATTTTCACAGTGAAGTAATCCTCAATTTCCCCTTAACTTGTGGTAATATTTACCTCGTTACTTGTGTCACAGCTATTTTCATTATTGGAAGGGCACTGGTCGAAGATCTAGAAAAAAAGAGATAATATTATAAATTAACATTTATATGTAAAATATTATGTCACAATTTGCATTGATATCTCTTTTTGAACACAGCCAATTAAAGGATTTCTTCTTGATTTTTGTGCATATTCTACCTGTGTCTGATTTCAATTTGCACAATTGCATGTACAGACATACCGTCAAACTTTCCCATTGCTATTTGCCAAAAGCTGTGATATCAAGATGTGGAAAGATTGGAAAGATTTTTTGTTCACAAAGAGAATATGCCCATGATCTTAATCAATTAACACTATAGCCAACCATGGAAAAAGTGCCTCGAGAAGATTTATTAGCTAAAATTTCTGACCGAGAATGTTTATAAAGAGCCAGTTGAGTAGCTAACAAGAAGCATGATATATTAAAGAGTGAAAAGATTACCTTTTTCAAGAGATCAGGCTCCAGGGTTGCTTTGATTGAAGTCATAACTGAGTTCATTTTGCAGTTGTAGTTGTGATCCAGGTCCCCGTTTTCCATATCAGTGGAGTTTGCGGTTGCGTTTCCAGTGGTATTTGCGGTTGGCACTTCTTCTGTTACATTTGAGAACTGTCCTTCGATCATGAATTCGTTGTCTCCAGATTCAGAATCTGCGAAGACGCCCCCGCCGTCCCCAGATGATCCAGTCTCGTATTGTTCAGTGACGCTCTGTTCAGTGGCAGCGCTTGCGATGAGGCGAACAGTTGTCGAGTCAGTTGCCATGGTGACTGACTCCTTGACAACTTGGGTGGATGTTTCGGCTCTGGCAGATGGTTCACTGCTGGGTGTGGCCATCGTCTCAGTCTCAGCCATCGTAGGAGTGGTTGGCCCATTCCTGTAGTTATCAACAATCGTTTCAATGTCCTTCGTTAGGCAATAGATGTCTTCGAATTGGTAGGATACAAAAATTGATTTTTTATACTGCTTGCATTCGTTCAGATAATTCTCCCTCTGTTCATGGGTCAATCGATGGAACACTTGACATCTCAATTGATTCAAAAATGGATTGATGCTTTTAACTTTGTCCTTCAATGCTCTGTCACCAGAATCAGTCAATGTGTGTTGGATTATGACCTGTAACTCATTAAGTTGGTCAAATGACTGAGTTAGATTGGTCGTCTGGAAAGAAGAGCAGTGAATTATTGATGCGGTCAGAGGAACCGACTTTAAACATATGATCTATATAGAAATATTTATGTACATATGTTCTTAATTTATATCATATATCATTCTATTAAGGAAATTATGTCATTATGTTTATTGCAACAGTTTCAATTGATATACAAAGATATGAGGTTGTTATTATGTCACCACATACCATTTAAGGGTTTGCAAATGGTTGTGTTTCAACAATGCAATTGTGACAGAAGTACATTGATACAACCAGAATCATGGATCCAATACAGGACACGTTTGAAACTGCTTTATAAAAATAACTTCCCAAAAGCTAGGATGTCGCGTATACTGTCACTGTCAGATGTGGTTAACCATATTAATAAGCTGTGTCGATGGGAGGAAATCTGATGCAAAGAATATTTCATTATTTTCTGTGTTTACATATGACATATTGGAAAAGCAAATGATGGCATGAGATGACAGAGATCCTGTAATTCAGTTTAGTTGAGGAAGTTCAAAAGTAATTGAAAAGACTACCGAGTGTTTCTGGCCTTCTGTGCTAATCCTAAAATATTAATTTTTTTATGTATGACTACATTCACTACCATTGGTTTAACCAAAAGAATTAATGGTGGGCGGGTATTTAATCATCCCGCAAGACAACATTGCAACGCCGTTGGACGAATTGCAAATGAACGAGCGAATCACATGTGAAGAAAACACTCAAATGTACTTTCATATCAACACTTTCAGGTAATTATTATGCCATCTAGCTGTAGTGTTATTAAGCTGTGGCATTAAGAAATTTCAGTCAAACTGGGTTAAGATATTGTTATGGAACTTTAAAATTATCATGGCATACCAAATTCTTCTAATTTTTATACAAACAGGATTTGACAGTTTCGCAATATTGCATAATTTATTATGGTTTCAAAGATTTACCTACAATTTATGGATGGTTGAGCTGACAGAATGTGTCACAAGCAGTGGTTATCAATCAAAAAGGCAACATATCAAAATATTTATTTTGCTAAACTTTTCCAAAACTCTACTTGAGCCAATTTCACCAACAGAGTTTATCACTACCCCCGTATTAGTATCTGAACGGCAGAACAAATAGAAGCAGTGAACACAAGGTTTCTAGGAATGACCCTAAATCTGGTCGAAACTCTGATGGTGACATTGAGCCTCAGAGGCTATCCTGTCTCCATGATATGATCCAAAGTAAGGTGAAATCATATAAATCAGTATCATGTAAGCAAATCGTATATTTACCTTCCTGGAAGGGTCACAATATGCGTCAACGTCTGGTTCGACCTGCAAAAAAAATTGAAATCGTTTGGATGACCATGCGGTGCATGCTAACAATGGTTAGATAATGGAGAGATATGTAACCATAGGCAGATTGACAAGTCAATTGATCAACAAATTCACAGAAAGATTAATAATAATAGCTTTGAATGTCGACATGGTGAGTATACCGGACTGTCGGCGAGTAGATTCATTGAGAATAGGCACTATTAGGCCCATATAGAACTTTGCATTTTATTTTATTATTATTAGACAAAAGTTACATATATTAACTTACAATTTTTAATGCGTTTCTTAAGGGATCAAGCGCCATTATTGGTTGATGTAAGTCAAAGTCCTGGGTGTGGCCTAAGTTGACTGTCACTGTATTATCAGTTTGTCCACAAGGATTGACACAGCGGGCCTTTCTTGGTATTGCTGAAGAGTGAGCTTCTGGTAAGATGTATGCCAAGGAGACTATCGTCACCAACAGTGTCCATGTAATTTCTGCAAGGATAGAATAGTTTATTGTTAACAAATTATATATTAAACCCAATGGTATGGAACATCAAAATGATCAACTGATTGTCAACTCTTGCAGACGTATAATCATGTTGCCTAAAGTTTCTTTTAAAGTCTCTTGGGAGATTCTTCAAAAATCGCTGTTACTCAAAGATGAAAGTAAAATTACCCAAAGAAAACCAAACCCCTAGGCAAATTATCGAGAAAACCATCACCATGTTATCTTTCAATTTCAAAGACTAAATCGTGTTTTTATAGTATATAGAAGGCTTTCAAAGAATAGTGTTTAAAAGTATCCCCTGATCGTTTGGATGACCATGCAGTGCACCCTCCTGCCACACACAAATACAATAAATGGCACAAATGTTTGTCAAAAAAAAAATCTCAAGTTTATAAGAATCAGCATTTATGGTTATAGCTCAAGTTAGTATATTCCATATCAGATTTGTGTGAAAAATTACAAAATGCATGATTAAAAATGATTAACTTACCCTTAATGTATGTGTACATAATGCTGTGTTGGTATTCAGATGCTACTTTTGATATCCTATCAGTTGTGTCGCAAGAAGAAATATGGTTGTACAACTTAACATATGCCTCTTTTTATACTGATTCCAAACGTCAGTCACGGTTCAGCCCACCCACGGTATATGGTACAACCAATCAAAGTGTAAATGACGTGATTTATTTAACAATTAAGCTACAATAAAAAGTTAATAAAGGCACAGGGGGAAGTTAATTCAAAGTGGTGATATCATATGAATAAAAATGTATATATAAACAATTGTATCCCATACTTATTTATATATCATAATCTCAATGATGAATATATACCCTTTAACCAGGAATTAATTATATATACAATAATTGCACTATTTTCGTTCAATCAGTTAACTCAGCATCAAAAGTAACCATTTGCCAAAAAAAATTACCTAATTCTATGGCCTGAAACTGAGTTCATTTTGTTCTGATTTTCGATTGACAATGTTTAGCTTTAATCATCTCCCAATTCATTATTTTCATTGGGGAATTGATTAAGAAACATAGTCATTTCAGCTGTTTTTTTGTGAATTCCACTCTTATCAGTTTTGCGTTGCACTTAGTTTTTACGGGTATATCAGGGGTGACGGAACAGGGGAGGCAATCGCCCCTCCAGCCCTTGTCCAAGGCGTGCAGGGGGGCAAGCGTGCCCTTTAGATATTGTCGAACAAAATGGATCATTAGCCCTTATTTTACTAATTTGAGGCACAAATTAATAAGTATATTTCAAATTATCATTGACACTCTATTTAAATTTTGTCACGCAAAATTGCCGCGAGTATGATTTGCCCTTTTTCGTATGAGCGCCCCTGCCTCCTGCGATTCCGTCCGGCGCCCACGGGGTATATACACTTTTTTTTGTAATTTTTAAATGTATACGAAAGAACAAATTAATAAAAACGAAATCGATTATTTCAACTGCTAGCCTAAAGTTATAGCTTTACTCAGGTTGACGATTCATGCAAAGCATGGAAGGTAATTTGAAATAGTGTTTTAAACTAGAGAATAAGCAAATAATTATTTTTTTCTAAATTCAAGTAATTTTACCAAAAATTAAATGAATGAAATTCATTACCGTGTTTACTCGAGAATAAACATGAATTTATTAAACAAGGAATATGATCTAAAGCAGTGTGCCAATCCGCTCTCAACTGGCAAGTGGTTATGAGGATTTGTGACACTGCATTTGGTCAGGCTTGGTTGATTTTGCTAGTCCCTTTTTTTCTGTTTCACACCCATTACAAGATCTAAATGCAGGGGCATACATCAGTTTAGTTTATGGGATTCAATATAAATGAAATCACATTTTTACTACAAGTGAACTTGACTGAATAGAAGGTTGGTATGATAAGGAAACATATAAACCGAACCAAATTAAAAATGCCAAACTATTTTCAAGGGCTGTATTTTTCTGTATATCATTCAGTTGGGCTGTTGAGTTTATGCATATGTGTACTCATGCGCCAAAGGAGTCAATTCCATGGAATCACTCCATTCTGACCTTTGCTCCCGCATCTGTAGCCAGGTTTATCACACTTGGGTATGGACATTGAACAGGGGTATTAGGCGCCCCATAGGACAAATCTAATGGTTTCATGTTAAAGCTTGAAGAAAATGATGCAAAAGGCCACAAGCCTAACTTCAGTCCATGCCACTGAACTTGTTAAAATTTTGTTTTTTGAAAAGTCATGTCAGAATTTGTCACACACAATGACATTCCAATGAGACAATGAAACCACGGAAACCGGTCCCTATGTGGCATGTACAAATGCAAAAGTGTGAAAATGGCTCAGAGTCTACACTGAAAAAAAGGTTTGTGTGAAACAGACAAAATGAACGTTAGCTGGTGTCCGTCCAAAATTTTGTGTAAATTCAGACAAAAGGTATGTGTATTTTTGACATTTCATTGATCAAATCACACAAAAATTTGATCAAGATTGACAATGAAATGTCAAAAATACACATACATTTTGTGTGAATTTACACAAAATTTTGGACGGACAGCAGCTAACGTTCGTTTTGTCTGTTTCACACAAACCTTTTTTTCAGTGTATCAAAAAACTGCACGCAACCTGTATAGCAGATGTAGGGCAAACCACAATACCACTTTTGCCCTCCTTATGCTTTTCTTATGGGCCATGGCATTCAGGGACAACATACATACTCACAGCCTTCTTGGTCTTGAAGTTTATGTGAAAAATACTCATAACAAGTATGATCAAAATTGTTGTATTAAACACAAACACATTTAGGCCTTTTTGAGGTCTGCCACCTGACAATGTCACTAATTTTTGTTTTATGGCATTTAAACGGCATATATTTTAATGTAAATAAATTAATCTGAATATGAATCTGAATCGTAGCTCAGGTGCCCCCTGGTGAATAGTCATAAGTGAAAATTTGCTAATGTGTGTTAGCATCCATTTATTGGTCATATTGGAGTCTATTTTGAAAAGTTCATTCAAATAAATACACATTTAGTAACATTCAGGCATACCTGTTGTTATTTGCATCATACTTTCCATCTGGGAAACTCATTGAAAGCCAATCAAAGCATAAGAAATCATGATATTCCTTAATTGATTAATAAAATTAATTTTTAGAGTTTCAACCTCAATTCTATTGCAGTTTTCCTGCAAGATTTAGGTCCCTTCACAGTATATTATATTATGATCTATTGGTGACAATAATTTTACAATTTAGCAAACATCTGCAAAATGATAACAGTTCTCTTAGTGACAGTCAAAGTGACTACAACATGTTGTCCTTCTGGAATCATTGCAATTGATGTACCACCAAAAACTCTCCTGTGTCATCATCTTATTC
Organism: Platynereis dumerilii; assembly: GCA_026936325.1. Lineage (NCBI taxonomy): Eukaryota > Metazoa > Annelida > Polychaeta > Phyllodocida > Nereididae > Platynereis > Platynereis dumerilii. Next base: position 68,679,732 of record JAPTHN010000005.1, on the reverse strand, counting down.
CTTCTGCTGAGTTTGTCACATCATCCTTCCTGGCTGAAATCACCCCTACCAATATCACCGTCTCAACCCTTCCTTTCTCAACACTACTTGGAAATAGATGTTCCTACAATAACTTATAAGTCAATTTATATTAGCAATGTAATATGTGGAATATTTTTAGCTTCAATTATTCCAAAGAACTATGAGCAAGGATCTTTATTTATCTATTCATTCTTTCCAGAAGGAAAATTACGAGGTTGCTGCTTGAGACAAGGATTAGTAAGAAGAGCAGCTTATGCCCTGATGAAAATAGGACTCCATGGCGTTGAGGGCCTCGGCCCTAAAACTTCGGTTAAACTCGTCAACACTTACATCGTACCCAGATTACTATATGGACTCGAGGCAACAATTCTCCGAAGAAAAGACCTAGTGGATCTCAACAACTTTCACAAGAAGATCCTGCGACAAGTCCAAGCTTTACCAGAATCGACAGCAACAGAGGCTATATATCTTTTGATAGGCGCCATTCCAATCGAGTATCTACTCCACATCAGGATACTGACACTGTTTGGCAGCATCTGTAGGCTACCGCCAACTCATAAAATTCAACAATTGGCCCGAAGGCAACTCGCAGTAAGAGGGGATAACCCTGCAAGTTGGTTCTCATTGGTATCCAGGATAGCGGGTGAATATGGCATAAATGTCCACAAACAGCTGCTTTACCCCTGGCCGAAAACCGTTTGGAAGAGGCATGTTAAAACTGAGATTCAGAATTTAGCCTTGATAAATCTCCACACACAGGCTCTCTCCAAGTCATCGCTACGTTGGATGCTTCTGCCAGAAGACGACAAACCTAAGACACACCCAGTATGGTTCAATAGCTCTGATGCCTTCAATTTGCTTGGTGCAAGCACCAGAGCGAAAATGCTAGTTGGTAGATACCAGACCCAGGTCCTAAGGGCAAAATTTAACAAGAACTGTAAGCCGGAGTGCACTCTATGCGGTCTCACAGAAGAGGACATGCTCCACATGATAGCTCTCTGCCCATCGACAAAGGACATCCGAGAGGAAGCAATCGAGCAATTGGTGAAGCTATATCGGAAAGAAGACCTACGGAGCCCAGAGAATCCTGAGCAATGGTGTTGGGCCCTTCTGAATGGGGGCAGTTACCGCCGAGATCAAGGGACGATCTCTCTTTCAGCTACGGCACAGGGAAATCGTATCTGCTCTACCTACTGCTGGAAACTGGACTGTCGGAGGGCTATAGCGATTCCCTAATTAGGACTAGATGTAGTGCTTTTAGCTAGTGACAGTTTTTAATCATGTTTTTAACCCATGATTTTAATCTGCTTTTATTCCTGACGTTTTTATTGGACTTTTAATACTTACTCCCAGAAGGAGGTTTGCCTAAGAGAGGCAGGAATTCAAAAGAAGAAGAAGAAGAAGAAGAAGTAGGCTTAAATTTGGTTGTCATTTGCAAGACTTGGTTCAGTTAAGTTGCACAAAATGTAAAATATGACATCATTGTCTTGGAAAGGGTAAAATAAGGTCAGTTGGGTCATTCTTTGCTTCAGGTTGATATGCAAAATAAAACTGTCATTTTTCGAGGCAACCTCAATATTAGACATCTACTCGCTTTCCAAGCAAGACTTAGTAGTTGTCGCCAGAGACAATGAGATCCATTTATCTCTTTGAGAACCTCGATACACATTTGCTGACATAGCTGCCACATGCGTCAATTGCTGTCAGTAATGGCATGTCCTTGAACTGGAAAATAGGGTTCCATTGTGGAATCAGTCTATTTGTCAGGAATCTTGACGAACCTTATGATGTATTTATGCATTTGGTAGAATAATTAGGACAGGAAGAGGACATGGCAATGAGGCGAAGGATGATTGAAACAGCCATTCAACATAGGCCAAGATGACCTGGCCTGAGCTGGATTCGATTCTTTGAGCGATTGGCAGCTCCCCCCCCCCCTTGAATGCTATTATATGAACTTTTAGGTTTTAAGAGTGTGACAGATGCCAGACAATTATTACCTCTGAGTCTGTGGCGAGGCCTTCTCAAAATGTTTGCCAATCAATTATTCCAGTGAAATACAAAAAAATATTGATAAAAATGAAGAATAATAAAATGGCAGATGAAATATGTTAGAAAAAATATTTATTAATTTTTCCAAAGAATGTAACTAATACAGTATGAATCAGAAAGTTCAAATGTGACTTGAGTCTAATCATACCTATAGGCATGGTATGTCTAACATTCTGCAATACTAAAATTGCTAATTAGCATGTTAAATTTCAAAATGAGATCAACAAACACAAAATAAATAGTATGGCTATAGACATATCATGTATAGATCTACCTGTAGCATTTCATATAGTAATTGGAATCTGCAGTTTTGCATCAAAAGTAAGATGTATTATTAACACATACAGACATTGTCATCAATCATAATAAAACATGTAAAAGGGTGAAATAAGTTAAATGCATAATTGCAGTGACTAAGCATATATTTGCAGTCATGATATGAAAACATGGAAGGGGGTAAATCAGATTTACTCTTCCCATCAATAACATCATGTCATGCTTATGAGGTCCGAATAAAATATATATTGATATTCTTCTCCGATTCAATATTTCTTTCTACATAAAATGGAATGTTTTGAAACAACAATAATTTACTAAACTAACCCTTTTTGTTGGCTTGAACAAAAGTTTCATTCGATGCCAACATTCTACACCACCCATCAATTGTCATTAACACATCATACTTTGTCTAACACAGCTATAATAACAACAATATAGAATAAATTACTAATACTCTTCTGACCATGCATTCGATAAATTAACATTTGCACTGAAATAAATACTTTCGCAACAATAAATTAGCATTATTCTTAGTGGACACAATGTCATCGACCTAACCTGAGAGGTTCAATATCAAAGGCGCTCTCAAAAATTAAATTCCCTTTAGCACCATTTCAAAAATACAAAGTGAATGTTATAAAATACTATATCTATTTACCCCTAGGTAAATTATTTAGGAGATAGTAAACAAGTGGTGACTTGTGAAACTTGGTCATAGTTCGATTAAGTAAAGCAACATCGCGAGAATTAATACTAACATTATACCAGGGTACAGATACATATGCGGGTAATATGAAAAAGAAAGATACACTTCATACACATGTAGACAAAATAAAGATATCGACCCGTTCAGTCAAAGCACAGTCTTTCATGTTATCACAGGCTTGCATTATGCAGGAAAGGATAAGTGGCAATTTTTTGGCATTTTGAAACGGTATTTCCGTTAGAAGGTTTGTCGACGGGATCCTATAAGAGCTCCACGAGTTTCGTTAAGATGCATTTCGTCTGGCTTCCTCCAAGATTCTGAAAGCAAAAATTTGTCGATGATGATTTTTAGGAAGCCAGTTCATAGTCTTGAAAATCACCTTTTTTTAAATAATAATTGAAGATTCTGTGCCAAGCCCTTTTTCATTTTGAGAAATTGTACTTCATCTTGTGATGGAAGAACGAAATAATTGATGCGCTGTATCACTTTATTAATCAAGGTGAGCAGTACTTTTATGTCATATGAAATGTTAAATTATCAAATAGAAGCTGTGTAATATTTACCTCAATATTTTTGTTGCAGCTGGTATCTTCATCGCTGGATGAGCACTGGTCGAAGACCTAGTAAAAAGAACAATAAAATTATATTTTTAATTCATATAGATGATTCTGTCAAAACTATTTGTCAATGATATATCTCTTAACACATGGTTGAGAAAAGCATTCTTCAGTTATAACATTAATTTTTCAGGTGTTTGATATCTGTTAGTGTTTGAGTGGTAAAACCCCGAAGAATCAAAGTAAAGAATATATTACATTTTAATAAGCACTTTCACTCTTTTGGCTTTTACCCATGGATATGGACATGACACGTTGACACCACACTCGCACTTTGTAAAAAGCTGTGACATCAAGTGGTAAATATCTATTCACAATTAATACACTCTTGGTAATAAATTGGGATATTATACCATATCATAGTTTTGGATATTATAATATAAGGTGATGGTAGATTTGGGAGTTTTCAGGAAAATCCACTAAAAGGTCAGGTTATCCCCGTAATCCCTCTTTGAGAAGCCCATCTTGTACTTTAGCAGACATTTTGGGTTGGGGAAGTCAGCAGGCATTTTTAATTTGGGTTAAGCCAAGACAGTTTTGACCTAGAGTGTACATACAAAGTGCAAGGTGTATGACTAACAAGAAGCATTTTATGTTTACAAAGGAGTGCGAAGATTACCTGTGCCAAATCATGCTGCTCCATTGTTGCTTTGATTGCAGTCATAACTGAGTCCATTGTGCAGTTGTAGTTGTGATCGAGGTCTGCGTTTTCCATTTCAGTGGAATTTGCGGTTGAATTTCCTGAGGTATTTGCGGTAGGCACTATTTCTGTTACATTTGAGAATGGTTCTTCGATGATGAAGTCGTCGTCGTCTCCAGATTCAGAATCTCCATCCTCACCGTCCCCAGATTGTCCAGTCTCATATTGTTCGGTAATATTATGACTCGGTTCAGTGGTAGCCGTAGCAAGGAGGCGAATAGTAGTGGACTCAATTGTAGTGGAAACTGACATTTCAGCTCTGGCAGATATTCCGCTGGTAGTTGTGGCTATCATCGTAGTCTTGGCAGTTGTCGAAGAGGTGGATCCATTCTTCAAGTTATTGACAATCGTTTCTATGTCCCCCATTAGGCAAAAGATGTCTTCGAATTGGTTGGATTGGAAAAATTCGGATATATTGTGCTGCTGGCATTCCTTCAGATAATTCTCACTCTGTTCCGAAGTCAATCCGTTGAACAGTGCACATCTCAACTCGGGCAAAAAAACCTTGACTTTGTCAATGTTATTCTTCAATTCCTTATCACCCGAACCGCCATTCTTCTTCACAGTGAATTGAATTGTGTCCTGGAGCTCCTTCAGCTTGTCAAGTGCCTCAGTAAATGTGGTCGTCTGTAGAAGAAAACGAGCAGTGATTTATTGATCATGTAGAGAAATCTTCTGTATATTTATTTCAAACTGATTTAAATTTTTTTTTTAAAGAATGGAAATTTGATATACAAAAGAGTGGACTGTCACACTATAAAAATGGCACTTTGTGTGCCGTCATGCCATTGATTTTTCATGATCATACCCAATAATGTCAATGTTAATTTGATTTAAGGAAACTAATCCCGCTCGTTGGTGACAAGCAAACCAAAGTCTGACTGACCACAGCCTCCTTTTAAAGCAGGCGAGCGAGCGCCACAGAAGCAGGCTGCTGTAGCTTGAACTAAAGTATAATGCATCTGATGTTTACTCTAAAATCAGTTATGAAAAATCAAATGGCCTTCTCTTGATCATGACTAATCAAACAGCCTCTATGTTTCCCCTGTTGAAAGTAGAGAAGATGACACTTCATCAGCTATCATGAGTCATGACGTGCCATTTTCACAGTGCAACAGTTTTGCATATCAAATTTCCCGTATGTAAAGACTCATCACGACGGTTTTAATAAAAATATGCAATTCAGGTCTCTCTTTGACTAAACTACTTTTGATACATCCATGCTATTGCTTTTTCCCTATCAAATGCAAGGCACTAACATGTGACATAGTTAAAGCTGCCCAATTCATATAATAACAACTTCCCAAAATGCTAGAATGCCTTACTGCCACTGATGTGGTTAACCAAACAGATAAACTGTGTCAATTGCAGTAAAATCTGATATGAAGAGCATTTTACAATTTTCTGTACTAATTTTACATAATAGGCCTATGTGACAAATGTGTGCCTGGTTTAACTTTTGTTCTTAAATGTATCACCAGCCCATTTCATTGACAAGATGGCTGAAGGGCATAATAAGAAATGGAGTTACACTGTTACAGTAGCCAAAAAGGTATTTACCTGATGCAAAGCTGAGCAATTGGTATCTGCGAACTTCTCCACCTGTAATGAAAATTGAAATTCAACTCTTATTTGAAGTAAAACGTATAAAGATGGGTGGGTGTGCAGCGAGAGACAGATACACACACTCTAAAAAAATCAGACAAAATTGGTTTTTTAGATTCAAAACGGTTTTTTGAAAAACCAAATTTCAATGTAAAAAAACCATTGAAATTTGGTTTTTCAAAAAACCATTTTGAATTTAAAAAAACCAATTTTGTCTCAACATTTTTAGAGTGCATGTCAATTGAATGACAGTTATACAGAAAGATCTAAAGAGTTTCCTGTAGACAGAAATTTAGTTTAAACCCTTGTCAACCAATAGGCAAAGTGTCTGGTAGACACGCATTTGCCAAGTCGCAGACATAAGAGCGGGCTCAAAGTCAATTATTCGCAAGATTGACGACACACTAACATAGGATACAAACTCCGGACACACTTAGGAATCCATTCTTTTACTTTTTTTATTTAAAGGAATGTATGCACAATGCTTAGGTTGGTCAAAAAGCACTTTCTTTTAAGTTACTCTGATTCGAATCTTGCATTTTGACCTTATATAGATAAAAGGTTTTTCTGTGAAAATTTCATGAAAATCAATTAATGTTAAATTTTGGAAGTTGCACAAAACGGTTGAAGTTTAACATGTTGTGTGGACGATTTGGCAAACCTGAATATATAAGTGTCTATCAATTGGAAATTCCAGTGTCTACTGAGCAGATTTATCTACAATACAGTATATGTAATCGATAATCACTACATTTTATTGTATTATTATTACCAAAAAAAAAATTATTCACTTACTCTGTTCAGTCCCGCATTCAAGTTGTTAATCGCATCTGTTATTGGTTCAAAATCGATGAAGCCAGATGTTTCAAAGTAGTCCAAGTCAACAAATAGGCCGTCAGCACGCTCCCCACAAGGATCGGAGCAGCGGGCATTCGTAGAAGTAGTAGGGGTGGCTGGAAAGGCGTATGCCAAGGACACTACTGTCACCAAGAGGGTCCATGTGATTACTGCAAGAAGGAAAAAAAAGATTTTCAACTTCAGAAAGTATTTCATACTGATACCGAAAAATATTTTATAGATAGTGGATGGTGAGGAGACCAATATTGAGTTGTATTGGCCAAAGCAGCAATATTACCCGCTAAGGCCAATAAAACCCAATATTGGTTGACTGAACTTCCACTATTTGTTATATTCCGCACGACAATTATCAGACTTATACACATTTGTAAAATAATTGTTTTTTCTAAAAATACTTACAATTTTATATGAAATGTAATTAATTTACAATGGGCATATTTACAAAATGATAGACTGACTTTCCAAGAAGTTAAATTTTTTTAAACCTCATCCTTGCCCTTAATAATTAATAGGCAATTTAGTGCATGGTTGCAGCTGAGTGCCCTGAGGCACGCCAATATCACTCTCCACACACCAATAACACTTTTAAGACACCAATAGCATTATTTATTGGCGCGTCATGTGACTGATCTCATGCTACATGATTGGCCTTAAAATTTTGATGTAGAATATACATATAAATACATGTATAATTTTTTGATGAGCTTTTTCGTATATTGCCCTCCGTAAAGATTATAATAAATGCAAAATAAATAATCAAACAATCCGAGAAATAGGTTGTCTTTGGAAAACTAGATAATTGTGTATTTCAATTACATGAATTATGGCTTGTCTATTAGCACATAGAATATACTAATATAAAAGTAAGTATTCTCTGAAAGTTAGTGTGATCAGTATTAAATAAGCTAGATCCTGTTGTTGTCCAATATAACTTTTCCATTTGTTTAAAACCGTATAAAGTTTGTTTATGACACAAAGTGTGATCTAATATAAGCTACCAAATAAAAAAAGTATTACCTTATTTAAAGAAATTAAAAAATAATAATAATAAAACAAATATTTAAAATCAAGTAAAATAATCGTCAAAATTATATCAAATTACCTTCAATGTGTGCATGCATTGTGCTTCTGTAGATGTAGATGTATGTGCAAGTAGCAACCTTCTCTTTGTTATATGCCAGATAGATATGATTATGGTTGTTAGATCTGTTGATAGGACCTGCCTATATATACCCGAAGACACCCCCACATGAACCAGAGCCAATCAATGACGTCGACAAACAAACTACAATAAACTTACCAGTGAGTGATAAAAAAGGAAGTTAATTCAATGATAACTGTATATGTGAGATCATACAGAAATAAATATATGTTTTCTAAACCCACATTTCCAAGAATAAATTTAGATAAATCAACAAAATTCATTCTATAGATCAACCTCCCTCTCAAAAGATAAACAACCACTATTTTTAAAAAAAGCACCTACATTTTATGGTCTGAAACTTGAATTTTATGGTCTGAAACTTGATCTGATTTTATTTGATGAATTATCATTTTATCTTGATTTAGAATTTGGGAGATTTGTCTTTTTTTGTGTGAATTTCACCCTTATCAGTTTCATGTTACTTTTTTTTCCACATTATTTTTATTTTCATAACTGCATCACATATATGTTTGCATCAATTTTTGACAATTTTAAGAAGGTAATAGAACATCATAGGCGTATCGGAGGGAAGGGGGTAGGGGAACACCCACCCCCCAAAAAAAATAGAGATAAGGCCCAATTTCGGGAAAGGAGGTTAAAAAATTGGGCAGATGAACAAATAGATGTTATTGAAAATCACTGGTTTCCAAGCAATTTCATTTGACATGGTATAAAATTAGGATGGTGAAAATCTGGAAAAAATGTCGCTCCCCTCCCCCCCCCCAAAAAAAATCTTCCACCCTATGTCCCTTGCCTGGGCAAGGGACATAGATTAAAAAAAAATAGATATTAATTTCACAATTTGGAATCAAGAAATGTGTTTGGGATGGTAAAATAAGTCTGCAGTTTTTTATAATTGCGTATTAGTAATCAAAATAATAGATTATGCAAGTTGATCACACTTCTACCATTATTTTCTTTTTCCTTTCAGTCTTATTTTCATCCATATTTTCTTCTTTCTTTTTTATTAATATCATTGTTATCTAATACTTTACATTAATTTTTATTGTTCCCACGAGTGGAAATTTTGCCTTCTGTTCTCAAACTGTTAGTCTCCGTGTTTATATTAATATCTTTTGTGACAATAAAGAAAAATGTGAATCTAAATCTGAATCTGCGTTACTTCATTTCATTCATAACTGTATGTTGGGGGTGTTGTTGTTGCTGCAATGTGAAATGTTGCTTCATAATTACTAGTATGTAATAGAACTTGTAGGCAAATGCCATCACATGGCAGCCCAGCAGACCACCAGGGAGATGTCCAGAAATCATTAGCAAACCTTTCTTGACATTAGCAAACCTTACGTCAAAGTGAGATAAGAGTACTCCAGCCTGGCATGGCTTAATCCATCTGTTTAGGGACCTTTCAGAATTTATGACTAGGGGTGGGTATGAGTTTTGCCAAAGGGGATAACAATTTTTCAAAACATAATTCAAGGGGGGGTACTAATTTTTCACAACATGCTCAAGGGTGGGTATGAAATTTGAACAAAATTCAAGGTTAAAATTTAAAACATGCGCACATCTAGTCTATTTTTTATTTAAATCCGCATTTAACCTGGCGGGGTACAAAAAATCTGCATGAGACCCAAGTGTTACACATTTTTCATGAAAAGATCCAACAAATCACTGCCCCCCTCCCCCATCATAAATTCTGAACGGTCCCTTAGGCGATCATAGTAAATACTTGGGCTGCGGATATGATGATTTGAACGGTGTTTTACGAAGGCGCTAGCGTAGGACGTCTCCCAGCTTCACAAAAGGAGAGATAAAGGTAAACAAATCTTTAATATGTCGTCAAATGTCCATATTTGGTTTTACTTTACTACATAAAAGTATAAGGTGTACTGCATAGCTCTCCTAAGATTCTATAGTGGGTTGTTGTTGTGCAATGTAGCTGTGTGGTCATACTCATAGTCCATAGATACATGTATTCATGAGTTCAAACCAGGGCTTCAGAGTCGGGTAATAAGAGAACCGACTCTTGACTCCTTTGGCTGTCTGAAAAGAGACTCCGACTGCCAATCTGACTCCGACTCCTTAGGTCTCCTGAATTAGGATTTCGACTCCCGACTCCATTTATCGGCATTATGGCACACAGATATTACATGGTTAGCAGGGGAGAAAAATTAATTACACTAAGTTTTTGCAGGTTTTTTTTCACCTAGAAATGCTAGGTAGAAATGATGCTGCCACAATGTGAACACAACTTCTTTTTTTTTTCACAAAACTGCACATGTGAAATGTTGCCTCAATGCATGCAAACATCATGTCTTTGACAATGCTTATAAACGTTGCGACATAATTTCTATGACACAATTCTACGTAATTTTCACAAACATTTTGACTATGTCACAACGTTGCTGCAACACAGATGTGCACCTATACTTCTTTTACAGTGGATAAGAATGGTACTGAAATGCCACTTGTGAGGTCATATCCTTATCCATGCCATGTTATTCTCTACGACTTATAAGCAATTTGTGAGGTAATATCCCGTATTTCCAATGCTATCAAAAAAAGTCGCCAACTGAGTATCAATGAGGTGTTAAGTAAATCTATGACAAATTGACTGTTCAGTTCGTTGCATTTGATAAGGCCTGTTTTGAGGTCTTTCATGTCCACTGAGCCCAAGTACCACCTTAATCACAAGGGCACATCAGTTTGAGTTGCCATTTTTTCTGTAAAGTGTTTTTGTGTGTACACCAACTTTGCCTGTTGACAGGAAATGAATCTGATGACAATGGTCTTGGAATGAATTCCAAGGACCCAAAAATTGTAACCAAGGGAGCCATTTGCTAGGGACCAGCCACCATGGTCTTAAAATGTCCTACTTTTTTAAAACTTGCAATTTGTAGATTTCTCTAACATTATTTTGTCAGAGTGTACTTATTTGAATTTTTGCTACTGGCGAATAAAGGTATCTTGAGTCTTGCGTCTTGAAGCAAGATACGCTTTACGCACAGGATGAAACTTCACTTTTACCTACAGTCAACACACAAATTATTTGAATTTAATTTTCCTCATATTTCACAGAAAAAATCAATGTGATACAGAATTTCAATTTAATTTTTTTTCAATTTCAATTTCAATTTATTGATCACAAAAAACAAAGAAATACACTGTCACGGCACATAAAAACATTGTGGTAGGCTGACATCTCGTAGAGATGTATGTGCCATTACCAATGAAAGACTAAAACAGGCGGGAAAAAAGTCAAATATTTTAGAGTAGTAGATGAGCGGCCAAAGGCCAAAAAGTGGCTTATTTTAAGAGTTTCGTGACACCGAGAGCCAGATGGGCAAATGATACATCGTTTTAATCGTCAGGATCTGTAGTTTTCTGAACTAATATCCAAAGGTGTGAAAACTGGTGCAGAATCTTGTTATTTGAGTTACCATGGAAACGATAAAATTATGAAATATAAGTCAATTTTATCACTTTAATGCATCTGGCAAGGTGAATAATGCTCCAAATTAGTTGAAACTCCCGAAAGAGATAAACATTTGTTCATATTAGGGAATAACCAAAATATCGATAGTAATATCTAGACTGAAATCCAAATTTGGTCATAATGGGAGATCTATAATTATGTTACAACTATTATTATGGAATTATAGCATATTATCACTTGCTTGAGTTTGTGAATCAACACCTGCCACACTTTGGAACCTTTTATAACAGCAAAAATTTGTGTCAAATGAATCCTTGAAATATCTGGTTTCATAAAAAGGAAATTTCCAGAATTCGATAAAGGGGGAATTTTGTTATTTCTGCTTCCATGGCAACACTTTCAGAAAAATAAGGATTAAATAATTACAGCTTTTTATTAAATAGCTTCCCTCACACCCAAAGAAAAGCTTTCAAATGCTGGACACTGTACCTGAATAAATAACTCTTCCAGATACGTACACAATTTGTTGTTTACATAGTATTTCTGTGTTGCCATGGTAACAGAATTATAATAAATCATCATTTTTTAAAGAAAAAATTATAAGATGTATCCTATAGACATACAAAAATAATCTGAAAACAACAAATTGATCATCTTGTCAATGGAGTATCTCTGTATGGACAGTTGCCCCAAAAATAATGGTAGCATCTTTAATTGTTTAGTCGCTATGGAGATTAATGTTGCACAGAAGGCCTTTGTTATAAAATAACCATTATGAACCAAAAGAAACAAAATGGCTTTTAATTGTACTTGAAGTTTGACATGTTTTCTTCAAAGTAAGTTTATATATCAGCATACTTTCTGTTTATTATTAGTATTAGCAAACCATTGGTCATTTTAAAGTTTTCTGTTGCCATGGAAACACGGTTGCAGCTGCTCAAAGAGCAATGGACCTCCAATGGATGTTTTGTCCAGTGGATATAATAGCCAAAAATATTTCGAAATTTCATCATATGTCCTCTCTAGTCTTGTTAGCGACATATGGGTGTATTGTGTTACACGACTTTATAATTATTATTAATGGTTATTTGGTTTCTATGGTAACAAATGCCTCCAAACTACAGTCCCAAAAAGATGGCATAAAGTAGCAGTTTCAGCTGTTTGTGGCATGTAATAAAGCTTCAAATTTACCTGAAAACACATTTTGAGTGACACTGTTTGGCAAGGAAAATCAAGAACCGCCAGAATAATATATGGTTGCCATGGAAACCAGATGATTTACTATAATTAGGGTATCATAATTCAGATATTAGACGTACTAAGCAAAAATGAAATTTGTGGGTAAACAGGAGTATGTTGTCTTGCAATACATAATTTTTAAGCTTCAGCAGCAACCTATTTAACCAATAACAGTCTTAGCAATACATTTGATTGGTTACCATGACAACATATAGTATTTGTGATAAACATGGCCTTGTTTGCTACCTCCAAATTCTAGGATTTCCTTGAGTTTTACTATGAATGAAAGAAAGCAGGCATGTAGAAAAGGTGAAATTATGGTTATTATAAGTTATGAGCACTTTTTAAGTGTTGTTGCCGTAGCAACCCAAGAGTCAGATTAGCTCCTGGCCATAATACTGTATCATTGGAATTCAAAAGTGTGTTACACCAACTATTTCATTGAAAAAACTGTTGGTCTTTTGATATTCATCAATCATCATATCAGCTTGAGGTTGCTGAATGGGTTAAGTAACCATGACAACCAAAAAATTGTTTTGAATGGTAAAAATAGAATTGTAACACCATAAAACCCCTTTATATTTGACTGTATATATATATTATTTATATCATGATCGTTTTGGAGATTCCAAAAAAGTTTTTTATTCAGTCCACCCTCTTGTAATTGCTCACCGACGAAATAAAAAATGCCAACACAGGTGTAGAAACCAGGGGAGAAGCTTACTTCCTCCACCAAACAAAATCTAGTAGCATAAGCATTGTATGCCTAAGTTGACATTAAAATTCCTGCAAAAGTCTGAAAAAATAGGGTGGTACAGAGCCCCATTGGCCAAACAATGCGACCTTCCGAGTGGCTAACTGGGGGTCTTTGGTGGGGTGTATAGTGTTAGTAGGTTAGGATCACATTGCATTTCAATTTCACCAAAATTTATAATTCTGGAAAAATGGAGAAAAGTGAATCCTGACAAAACAATGTTAGCATGCTTGAGCCAACTACCAGAAACAGCACTTTCAAGGATGATACCCTCAATTGTTGCTTATGCTGGCATACATAATATACTGACATGTCCTGGGAAACAGGGAGTACACATGTGACAAACAACATAATATAGCTTAAATCAAGACATGTAGAATAGCTACCCCATTCACTGCCGGCTTCTTACAACTTTACAAAAATGTCACAAATTCACAACGCTATATAAAAATATTGACTGAATTTGAGGGCATTAGTCAAATATATTTCCCTCAAGGGTGTGTAGGTGAAAACTGTTTCACGAGGCCGAAGGTCAAGGGAAATAGTTTTTCTTACACACACGTGAGGGAAATAGATTTGACTGATGCCCAAAATAGTCAGTCTGTATTTGTTTTATCATACCCAATAGATAAGCATTTACAAACATTGCACTAGTTATTACTAGTTTTGAAGAGTTATTTAATGTCTTTACGAAATGTGCTCATTTTTATTATTTTCTTGCATTACTGCTGGCGTATTGGTTTTCAAAAATATTTTGTGAAAAAAAAATTTCAGATATTTCCGTTTTTTTTAACAAATGCCCTCGAGATCATTCAATAGACTAAAATAAGGACTGACATGTGACGGTGACCTGCTCTCAGCCAATGACAGCTCAGCTTTCGTGGTGGAGGTTTCTTAAAAAACATAACTCACCTTTTGAAAACATGCTGAACTTCTGCTTTGACACTCAATAAAACGTCTTCATTCCTTGATGATAATTATGTTGCTATGACTACTGCTGGTTAACAAATAAAACGTTGGAGGGTTATTCGTTAAATTTAAAGGGCAAATAACGAAAGTGATGGTTATATAGGCCCTGTACATATATAAATTATAACCATGTTCTTGAGGGGTTCTTGAATCATCCTTGGTGCTTCGTGACTATTTTAAGACTATCTTCCCTGAGAATTTCATTTGTAAATTATCGAAATGGGACATCCTGTTTACTTCTGACTTAACATACATGGTCCTTTTTTTCAAACTATTATATGGCTTTTACCACTTAAAAATTTGTTGAACATTGCTGTTGCTGTTTCCCCTTTCTTTCTCTTTTTTTTCTTCTTTAAACTGGGCGACAATCATTTTAAAATGTCCAAATCTTAGTTTGTGAATATAGCGTTTATTATATATATATATATATATATGTATATACATAGAGTTTATTGACATATTAATATCAAACAGATACATTTGTCAGGATTATAATTATGCATGATTTGAATATGGAATGTTTTAATTGGATTTGTCTGATTTTTATTTCTATTGCATCTATACTTAAATTTGCATTGTCTTGCTATACCTTTCATTAAGAATCATAATAAAACGGAAGTTGCCAACAGAGAAGATTCTATTGAGCACTGTCATTGCAAAAAATACATGGTGTCGGAAAATATATATTTCCCTTGAACGCCCACATGTATGAAAGTAAAATAAAGTGAAGTACCTGTTAAACTTTTTTTTAAAGTCTGGTATAATGAAATGCAAGAAAACATTAACACAATGCTTTGTTATGTATTCTAATATAAGGTTTCTAATGGATCAGAAGACGTCGAGAGCAGGCTGCTGAGGAATAAAATTATGTATTTCTTTAAAATGATAATTATATAGGTTTACTTGCAATTAATGCATTAAACATTTAGCTTTATGTAACATGTGATAAAGATACATGCATTGCCACCACAATCGCAAATGGTTTGATTTTGTGCTGTTTTTGCAACATTACTGTTTTTTGTAGCCCCAAATCAGTTTCAAGTCAGTTTCATACTCTCCTCTCATTTTCCTATTGTTTTTGTAATACCTACATTGTAGGCGAGTGTTGTGGTTCCGTTGTAAATCTTCAATTTAAGATTCACTTAAAGCTTTATGATTTGCTCCATGTGCTCAATGGTAATGAACAGTTCAGTGAACGCACTGGTATTCTGCCGCCTACAGTTTTTCACATCTGGTCGAAAGACTCTCAATTAAGACTGCACCATCAAAGGGACTTCCCCCACTAACCCGAATAAATCAGTGAACCAGACCGCGAAACAGAAATATGTACTATCTATTAAACGGAGTAAAACTGAAATTTTTTGGCCCACATTCAAATACAACGCTACTGTTGTTGGCTGTGGTGTTCAAACAGTGCATAAAATGTGACATAGTCAGCAGATAAAAAAACCTAAGAATGAATAGTCTATACTACCAATTGTGCAGTGTACGAATTACGTACGTAAATTCTACGCACGAAACTCACAAAAAAAAGCCGATCCGTGGTACGTACGTACATTTTCGTACCATTTCATACGAATTCATACAAATTTCACTCAGGTATTTTTCAGTTACTTCGGCCATTTTAGTGCAATATGGTTATCACAAATGGTTCAAGTTTAGACCTAACATTGGTCTATGCATTGGCCTATCTAAAAAGGAATCTGCAAAAAAATCTAGTTAAAGCCCCCAAAACCAACTTAACATGTATGAGATCCATAAGAAAATATGCATATATTTTTATATACGTAAATTTTCGTACGTATGTCATATGTGAAAACAATCAATTTACGTATGAAATACGCAAAAAAGAGCTTCGTACGTTTTACGTACGCTGCACAATTGGCAATGTAGGCCTGTAGCCTTGGTTGAGAAAAAACCTAGCAGAAAAAAAATAAACTCTGACACAAGAAACATGACACAACTCAGGACAAAACCAAGTCAAGTAGATATACATTTTCTGAAGACTTAAATAATCAACAGACCATTGAATATACCCTATAAGCACCATCAAAGTTGAGGTATAAAACAAACACAGATTGTCATTACATTTGCAGACCTGACCAAGATGTTCAAGAATAAAATATTATTAGTCAAGTCATTTTTTTTTGGCAGTAAGTTTTTGGCTGATAATTAAGAAGATACCTTACTCTTGATGAAAATACTTGTCTCCTCCTGTTCCTGACACCTTGACCAAACAGTTTCATAAACATTTGGAAGTATTGGCATCTTGTGGCACTGGTTTTGAGGTGGTCCCATTAGAATAACATTGCTGTCAACACAACTCGAGAAGCCATTTTCTTCTACTGCTTCTATTGCTGCTGTTGTGACGTCACCATTGTTGCAGTGATGTCATAGAGCCAACAATGCTGATGACGTCACAACAGGAGGCTAAAAATAGCTCTAAATGTGCTGAAAAGCAGCAGGAATTTAGCATTGTACGTGCCTGCATGATAGAGCTGGGGGATCAGAGGACATAAATTTAGTCCAAATCTAGCTTGGTCATGGTCTACTCACCCGAATAAATCAAAAATTACACCTCAGATTTAATCATGGATTGTTTTATTGGCTAAAAACTTACTGCCAAAATAAAATGTCTTGACTTTAGTAAAACAGTTTAATTTATGGTTTATTTTAAATTATTAAATCATGGATGATGAAAACACCTAGAATGACCATTACATGTGCAATTGTGCGTCATACATTTATATAAAACTAACCCCATTCCTCCTACATACTGTAAATAAAAACATACATGAACATTTCATGCATGATTATCATATTTTTTTATGAGAAATAAGTACACTATGATGGGTGAACTATTTGACCCACTGATACATGATAATCTGGTTCTCCGTGTCATATGTGATCAGCCAATGAACGGGCCTAGATCCTGTTGCTGACCAATCAGGGGGCAGTACCTCATATGTGTTCCAGTAGGCTATCATTTCACAAGATTGTATACATATTACACAAGGAAATTTTAGAATGTAACTTTTTTTTCAGGCACAAGCTTAGCATTGGCTCAGAAACAACTACATATTTCCTGCCTATATCACTTAATGATGTAGTAAATTTTCTTAATGATTAATTTAATAGATGACTAATTTTTAACAAAGCAGGTTCATTATGTAAATATATACGTATACATCTGTGCACTATTTTTACTGACAAAGAAAATTTTAATAAATATGTGTAATAGAAGTAAAAATAAAAATTTTAAAAATAGCTTGTTAGGTAAATTGAGTATTGTTTTCTATGTCGTATAATATATAGTCAGATTATATCTCATCTCTGTAAATTTTTTGAGGGAATGTCTTGATAATGATTAACTGAATATTCACTTTTGGTCAAAGTTCACCATGCATTTGATTAGTGTTCAGTCCTTTATCAAACTAAAAAACTAATGTCGCGCTGATGTCTAGGTCCGATAACCATCTTTATAATACTAAATCTTCGGCAACAACAATTTAATAAGTAGAACGTAAGGTATTCGATTACTGACATGTAGTGCAGCGTTCGTACTAAGCCGTCTTAAAACAAAGAACTTTTTTCTAGAATACAGTCACATTTACACAGTGTTCATGGATTATTAAACTTTTTGTAGATGGCACCTCAGATCCGGGCCAGAAATATCTGCTTAGGGGGAATACCACAAATACCATAGATCTTCCAACACATGTGAAAAATTGTAATTTTATTTATTTTATGTATTTCATTTCACCTCCACAAAGGGAGAAAAATTACAAATAATACACATTGAAAATGAGATAATACATCATAATCATATGATTTATCTACATTTTAGAAATTAACATTTTAATTGTGAATTTTAATTTTGAATTTTTAAATAGCTGTTGTTAAACAATGCACTGAAAAAAGTTCGTCAGAATATGGTTTTACAAAATTTTCATCAAATGAATTAGTGCATGATATTTCTTATAGGAGGATTTAATAATAAAGATATGACAGATTCATCCCTCATTAAAACTCTTGACACTAACATACCTGGTAAAATTTCATTACACAATAGAAAATGTGACACATACAACAAAAGTAAATTTCTACATGGGCTCTCTACCTGCCCTATCCTGTAAAGCAGATTGGTGCAATTTCTGTGAAATATATCACAAACTTTATTCAAGCCCATCGCTTGTAACAATTGTATATTATGAGACCTTTTGCTAAGACCTAAACATTGCTTAATCAGTTTCTGTGCAGGTTCAGGATTCTCTAAAAATTCTGCCTCATAAAGTGCGTCCCAATGTGCCCTGTGTTCAGTGTCCCAATGAGCCCCGATATGACTTTTACACCAAAATGCTTATTTCTCAAGCACCAGTGAGTGTGTTTACCAGGATAGCAATTCATAACTATTCGTTATGACGTATCAAATTCATACAAGCATTGAGAAAGTCAATTTTTCATGGTTTGTCCACACAATGGTTTGAATTGAACCTCTCTGAATTTACCTTAGTAGTAGGAAAACAAACTTTTCCTAACCAAACTTCTGCATGTGGCTGTAATTTGTCAATAAGATGATAGAAACATCAGGATATCAAATTGCAAGATACTACCATATCATATACCTTGCCTGGAAACAAGAAAACCCCACTGTCCCGATGTACCACGGTTCCCCCTAAGTATTAATAATTAATAATTAATGCAAAAATGGTACCTGTAGTGTGGACTCTATATAGATATGCATACACACGATTGTTGATTAGGGACCGTTCAGAATTTATGACTGGGGGGGGGGTGGGAGTTTTGGCCGAGGGGGTACTAACTTTTCACATGTGTTTCAAGGGGGGGGGGGTATTAATTTTTGACAACACTTCCAAGGGGGGGTAAGAAATTTTAACAAGGAAAAAATGTTAAAAAATACGCATAAACTCATTTTATTTGGACTTTTTTACTGGCAGAAGTCCGCGAAATGACGTGAATCTGTACGTGTGGCCATGTATAACAGTATTTATGTGTGTATACGGCTTTGTATGTCGAGGGGGGGGGTACTAAAAATACCCGTGGAACCTAGGGGTGGGGTACTAAAAATCCGCATGAAATTCAAGGGGGGGGTATCAATTTTTGACGGGAAGTTCCAGCAAAACTCCCACCCCCCCCCCAATCATAAATTCTAAACGGTCCCTTAATTTTTTCGTATTGCTTCATAGATCTTTTCATGCAAATATTTTGAGACATACTCAGTAACTTCGAAAATTTATAGCCAGAATTATTTTTTAAAACAATGTCCGGTTTTGTCAGTAAATGGCCCTAAAATTTATCAGATACAGATTTACTGATTCTTCACGCCACATATAGGCCTACGTCAAGTCCGGTTTTTTATGACTGAATATTAAAATATTTGGCGACACTGTGAAGTTAATATTTTAGCCTGGCAGTGTCAGTGAACAGGGAGGAGGATGCAGTTTTCTGGAATGTTGCCTTCCTGAAGCGACACCAACAAACAAGTTGGAATTCCATGTTGTTTGAAAACATTGATGTCATTGTCATCCGTACCCGTGAGTTATACAGGAAACCCATTCTTGGTCCATTGAGTAAATCATTAAAAATAAGTGTATTGTGTATTTTGTATAGGACCCTAACTTAATTATAATAAAAATAATAAGTCAAATCAATAGCCCTCACAATTCTCACTTGATTGACCTCTATAAGTTCATACACCGTCAACATTTTAGACCAAGAAGTTAGTCAAAAATGACTGACTTCTTAGTCTGTTTCAACATCAAGGTCACTAGTAGCTACTCCACTAAATTTGAATTTTCAGTCAAATGATTAAGTGATATGGTTCCACCACTCCCTTAAGCTGGCAAAGCTTGTTTTTTTAAGATATTTATGACAATATGTCTGTTATCATAAAAACAACAGGTTGTGTTAAAATTCTATGTCAAATTTACACTATAAGTTAGGATTGTATTCCTTGGGGTATACTGACCTTGTTCAACATCTTCAGTAATTTCGGAAATATGGGCATTTCCCTTTTTTCCATCAGCCCATAACATCAGCCCATATCAACCCACACCTTGTCCATTCTTGAATCATGTATTAACTTTCTAGTCATGACCTCAGAGTGGTGATTTCCAAGTTAGTGTTTGATGGTTGCTGCTTTCTTGTTAACTGGTCCATGTCAGTTGTCCTGTTTCTTTATGCTACATATGGGCCTACAGTATAGAGAGCTGGGTGACAGTAATTATTTACTTTGGGCACTCAACGTCCTCAAATGCTGCCATTCTTGTTTAATGGTCGCTCTCCAAACTTTTCAAATGTTTTGATATAACTTTTATAGGAGTCAACTGAAACCTGCAGGTGATTAACATTTACACTGTATATAGATTTTATTGACAACTTAATATCAAACAGTGATAAATGTGTCATTCATTTAACCCAGTGTCCTCGCATACTTGAACCTTGTAAAATGGTTGTCCCATATACAGATTTTCACTTTAGCACAGGTTTTACCCCAGGCTGATCTTAGACCACCCTCCTGCACAGTGTACCTGTTGGAGGATGATCTTAGACTAGTTTGACCTTTACAGTTGCGGAAAAAAATATTCATACAGCTGAGTATTCTGCACATAACAGGTATTTACAAGGATGCAAGGATAAATTTTTCACTTTTAAGTCACTACCCTAATCAATTATCATTGTCAAGCACTTCAAACTAAGGCATATCTCTTTTTTCAAGCTCAGGGGGCACACAGAAGTAAAATATCAATACGACAAAAGTATTCATACAGCTCGAACATGCTGGGTATAAAGTACATCCAAAGCTTGAATTTCTATTCCAAATAATTTGTAACTTTCTGTGGCATCTTTGGAAACCTCCTTAGAAGTCCTGAGTGCTTTTTTGGGTGTTTTTAACTGTTCTGATTGACTTGAATTGTTCTCTTAAGTGTCAGACATTTAGGGCCGATTTCACCAAAATAGCTAAGACCAGGCTCAAGCCTTGAGTCAAGGTTAAAACTGGTCTTGAGTAATTTCTTACCAGGAGGTGCTGCCATTTTTACATTGAAATTTGTCCTTCGGTTTTAATTTCGAACTACTAAGACCAGGTCTGAGACTTAGACCTGGCTTAACTCTGTTGGTGAAATCGGCCCATAGAAACTAATACTTCGCACTGAGAGTGATTAAACTGAGACTTATAGAGCAAAAAATCGCTTCTTAGCATCATTCCGTCATATGTGGATTTCATGATTTGAGGATGTCGCATGCTAGGGGTGCCGTCCAGCAGGCCCGAAAAATTCAGAGAAAAGTGAAATTTCTTCCAGGTCAGGGAAAAGTCAGGGAATTTTGAAATTCTCTTATACTGCGATGTCCTAAATTGTGCGAATGGTCATCCTTTGAAGAGAACTGAGGGAAACAATCCCAAGATAAAAACTGGTCATCTGAAATTGCTCCTTTGGCACATTACGTATAACAAGAAAAGTACCCTTAAAAAGGGCACTGTATCAATCTTACCATGAACCTGAGGGCATAAGGCATGTAATAAAAAGTTTTAATATCTAAAAGTAGGAATTTTGATGAATAGTTGTTGCCCATTGAAAAACTTGCCAAGCCCCCTCCCTCTGTTTCCTGAAAATCCGTCACAACTAAGGATGTGTGAAATAAAAGTAAACTTCAGTTATATATATATATTTCTGCACCTAAAGAACAGTTCACTTCAGTCATTTGAAAATGTTAGCAAATATCCCCACTGCAAAAATAATCCTGGCTAGGCTATGCCACTGGCTTAATGTTCTCATTTGGTTTTAAAAGAACTTTGCATTTATGCAGCTTTTCTAATTTTGAGAATCGGATGTGTATTATGGTTTTTAGGCCAAGTTATGTATTAAAAATAACGTGCAAGCACTTTAAGAGATGCTTGTAGATAGACTGGCTAGGACTGCCCATGATAGCATCTACCCCTTTGCCTGTCACCTGCAAAAGGGTATCTGGCATGTGAGACCTGCAGAGGGTATTTGTCACTGAGACCTGGTGGAGGGTATCTGGCCTGTGACCTACTTTTGGTGATTGATCTTTGACCTGCAGAAACTCAGCCTGTTTGTTTTCTTTATTAATTTCTTCTTCTCAGAAAGACACCAAAAGTTTTTCAACGCAAGATAAAATTCTATTGAGACTGTATGCAAAGTTTTAAGGACAGAGATGAAAGAGCATGACCAAGGCAGTTGTCATAAATTTCAGAGCCTTCCTCCCACAATAGAGATGCCGCTTGCAAGCAAGCAAGCATCTCTAAAAATGATGTACACAATCTTTGATGACGTTTCTTTTACGCTCAGGACCTCGCCGTAGATTTTCCTTACCTTGATGAATCGATGTACTGCTAAGAATACTTATAAATAAGTTTATTTATAGGTTGAGACATCGATACAAAAAGTAGCAAGTGGTATCCGAGGAAACCAGAGGAGAATATAAACATTTGATGATACAGAACGCTTGAATTTTAGGGTAAATATGGTCAGGGAATTTCATATTTTAGTCTGGGATTAGTCTGGGAATTTCATTCCACTGAACTACTGGACACCCTGTTTCTTTCACCTTACCATGAAATAAATGCAGGGTAGCTTTGCCCCCTAGGGGGTACTAACATTTCACAGGTGCTTCAAGGGGGTATTAAGGGGGGTATGAATTTTTAACAGATAAAAAATGTCATAAAACACCCAAACACGCTTCTTTTACGTGCATAAGTCTGCGAATCAGTAAGCTGACCCTGTATAACAGTTTCTTTATTTGCATATTATTTTGTTTGCCGAGGAGGGGTACTAAAAATACGCCTGAAACTTAAGGGGGTGGGTAGTCAGTTTTTGATGGGAAGTTCCAACAAAACTCCCACCCCTGCCTCCCAGGACTTCATAAATTCTGAACGGTCCCTGAATACCCTTGAAGTAATCTTCAAGCCCCCATCTGATTATCTAATGGCGGCCCCCTAATGACTGATGATTTGTCTGCCTCCAGAAGATGTGAATATTATATAGGTCTGTCATAAGCTGTCAAGTTCACAACAAGTGAAAATTAATCACGAATCACTCAGAAAAACTATTAATTCTAAATTAGTGTGTTGTTTAGTTCTCGTTTATCAACAACATATTCATTTGGTAATTGTAACCACTCAACATGTGTAGTAATCTAGATTAACACTTATTTAACATACGCTGCTTGTTTATTTATAGGTTGCTCCTGGAAATTGATAGGGTATGTTTTTGAATTCCAGGAAATTATTTTAAAAACAGGATCCAATTAAGGCCAATTAACAACCATCACACTTGATGTGATAGGCCTACACTTCAGTGCAGTTCCAGGTTAATTCTAATTTACAATTATGAAAATATTTAAATTAAATTAAGATTAACTTTCGTTGTGGCGATACAAATGTGAGCTTATTGATGGTTTGATTGTGTAGAAATGTGAAGCTTTTTAAAAAATCTCTCTTTGATGCAAATTCGAAAACTGACAATGAGTGACAAAAGGCGCTGATGAGAAACTTGCATATTTTATCAAGGATGTCAAAATATTGATGGGAATTCCACATATCAATAAAAGAAAAAGAAAGTGTTCAAGTTCATTAAAATAAAAAACGAAAGTAGTCAAGGTCAAAGGAATAGAAAACGAAAGCAGTCAAGTTCATGGGAATAATACACAGTAGTCAAGGTTATAAGAATAATACAAGAAAGTAGTCAAGGTCATAGGAATAAAAAATGAAAGAAGTCAATGTCATAAGAATAAAAAATGAAAGAAGTCAAGGTCATAAGAATAATACGAGAAAGTAGTCAATGTCATAGGAATAAAAAATGAAAGAAGTCAATGTCATAAGAATAATACAAGAATTAGACAAAGTCATAGGAATAAAAAAAGTAAGTATTCAAGGTCATAGGAATAAAATGACAGTAGTCAAGGTCATTAGAATAATAAAAGAAAGTGGTCAAGGTCATAAGAATAATGCAAGAAAGTAGTCAAGGTCATAGGAATAAAAAATGAAAGAAGTCAATGTCATAAGAATAATACAAGAATTAGACAAAGTCATAGGAATAAAAAAAAGTATTCAAGTTCATAGGAATAAAAATGAAAGTAGTCAAGGTCATTAGAATAATAAAAGAAAGTGGTCAAGGTCATAGAAATAAATATGACAGTAGTCAAGGTCATAAGAATAATACAAGAAAGTAGTCAAGGTCATGGGAAAAAAATGAAAGTAGTTAAGGTCATTAGAATAATACAAGAAAGTGGTCAAGGTCATAGAAATAAAAATGACAGTAGTCAAGGTCATTAGAATAATACGAGAATTAGACAAGGTCATAGATATAAAAATGAAAGTAGTTAAGGTCATTAGAATAATACAAGAAAGTGGTCAAGGTCATAGAAATAAAAATGAAAGTAGTCAAGGTCATAAGAATAACACAGGAAAGTAATCAAAGTCATCTGAATAAACAATGAAAGAAGTCAAGGTCATAAGAATAATACAAGAAAGTAATCAAGGTCTTAGGAATAAAAAAGAAGGAAGTCAAGGTCATCAGAATAATGCGAGAATTAGACAAGGTCATAGGAATAAAAATGAAAGTAGTCAAGGTCATAAGAATAATACAAGAAAGTAGTCAAGGTCATAGGAATAAAAATGAAAGTAGTTAAGGTCATTAGAATAATACGAGAATTAGACAAGGTCATAGGAATAAAAATGAAAGTAGTCAAGGTCATAAGAATAATACAAGAAAGTAGTCAAGGTCATAGGAATAAAAATGAAAGTAGTTAAGGTCATAAGAATAATACAAGAAAGTGGTCAAGGTCATATAAATAAAAATGACAGTAGTCAAGGTCATTAGAATAATACGAGAATTAGACAAGGTCATAGGAATTAAAAAGAAAGTAGTTAAGGTCATAAGAATAATACAAGAAAGTAGTCAAGGTCATCGGAATAAAAATGAAAGTAGTTAAGGTCATTAGAATAATACAAGAAAGTGGTCAAGGCCATAGAAATAAAAATGAAAGTAGTCAAGGTCATAAGAATAATACGAGAAATAGACAAGGTCAAAGGAATACAAATGAAAGTAGTTAAGGTCACAAGAATAATACAAGAAAGTGATCAAGGTCATAGAAATAAACATAGGCTGCGCGGCAGCATACCCTCGTCTATTCAGCAGGATGTTCTGAAGAGATGAAATCCATTGACGTAGGCCTACTGGCGGTGAGGTCTGGCAGCAGGACGCCCAGGGCCCTCCCCCCACAAAAAACTTGAAGTGGTATAAACTACCATCTTGCGTGGGGATGATGGTAACTTCTGGGTTTCAATCAAAGTAAGATGTGCAAATCACCAAAGCTATATTGCACATATTCTTATTTACTTTTTCTGGCCGATGGAAAATCTTGTTTGATGAATGGAATGTCCACTCTTATATGATTTTCTATTGTATTTAATTTTGACAAATTACCCTGCCCTAGCATTCAATGGATTCAAGGTACTGAAAATAGATGTTGCAACTCTGGTGGGTTAATGCACTCTTTAGCTTTTTGAGGCTGACTCTGCTATTTTTAGAAATGCTGATCTATTAAAGGCAGTTCTGTGTATTCCAAACTTTTCGGTATAAGGTAAAAAAATGGGGGGGGGGGTGGTCACTGTACTCTTTAATATGCAAAAGTGCCATTTTTAGATGACAAAATCACTAAAAAAGAGGCCGAGGGCTGAATTTTAATGGTAGAAATGCAAATAAGGTGTCAAATGAAAGCAGAGAAGAAGCACTACATGATGCTGGAGGCATGCTTTTGAATATTTGATTTTAATCCCTGTTCCATGATGTTATAGTTGAAAGTGAACCATTTTTGGCATCTCTAATAGGCAAAAAAAGAACTACACATACCAAAATTCAAACAAGTCCCTTAAAGTATTGTGTTAGACTCCTGGTGTCAAAAATCTGCACAAATGCCTTTAATTGAGCATCATTTGAGGGAATTTCATTCATGTCCAAAAAAACCTGAAAAGTGCATTAAAGTTACCCAGAATGATAGGTTGGGATTGGACCAAAAGTTTGGCTAATTTTTACATCATCTTGGCCAACCGCCTCATGTTGATAAATGTGTAAAGTTTCTTTGGTGTACGATCATTTTTTCCTACTGAAATTATCAAAAACTGCACTAAATGGCCCCTAGATTTTATTTTGGGTACGCACGGGAAAAAAAGGCAGTCTTGAGTTCAATCAACTCTGTGACGTCATCACCATTGTTAGAATTAGTTAACTTGTAGCTATATATTTATAACAATGGTCATTGTGACGTCATCAGCAATAAACAGGCTGATCCAGGGAGGAGTTATAAATAAATGCAAAAGAAACAATTAAATATTTCTTTTAATGTATAAAATCCCAAGAAAATACTTTGTGAAATCACTTGGGAGTATTCCTAAACACACTGTCATATTATAGTACACACAAAATCACCATTATAAGGCAAGCGATTCTATCATTCGGGGTAACTTTAACCGACCAGAGAATGAAATAAAAGGGTCACCCCATTTCTGTGTCCTCCTCCTGTCCTAATTAGTCTACACAAGTGTATAAATGCAGGAGGTAAAGTGTCAATCATCCATCTATCCACGATTCTCTGGATGTATTACATAATCTATCTATCTATCTATCTATCCATCTATCTATCTATCTATCTATCTATCTATCTATCTATCTATCTATCTATCTATCTATCTATCTATCTATCTATCTATCTATCTATCTATCTATCTATCTATCTATCTATCTATCTATGCTACCTTTTCTTATCATAAATTATGAATACTGAATAAAGGCCTGCCTAAAAACAGAAATGATAGATAGGTTAACTACCTATCCAATCTATTAGATATATTAAACTAAAAACAATGTATGCCTACAGATACTTTTTGAGACTAATACATTTGCTAGTTAACCACAAAAATTTTAAATACTGTCCAAACTTGGGGATATAACAATAGCTGAAAAGAAAAAAGAAGCTTGCATGGGATATAAAAAGTCATATATCAGCCTCTACTTGGATTATATTTCTCATTCAAATTGGAAATTTCATTATATGTTAAAGATTAAAAAATTTCTAGGTTATCAATGCAATTTGAACATACTTCTAAGAAAAAAGGGAATTTTGTCTAAAAGATAGGGGTGCTATCAACTGCTTCTACACCCTCCCCATTGTTCTTGGGTTTGGTCAATGGAGGCGATTAGTGACATCATGTTATATTCTCCACTCGGATTGTGTCAGCCAATCACAAGCGAGTATTCTTGGATAATATCCTTGCTATATTATGCTGAGAAAAGTTATATTGGATCCTAAAAAGTTATATTGGATGCTAAAAAAGTTATATTGGATCCGACTCAGTTTTGAAATGAAGAACAATCACCTCACTACCTGTTGTTCAATTGTGACGTCACCACTGGTGATGTCATAATGGTCAACTTGTCATTGTGACATCACAACTGATGACGTCATGAGAGCATACTGACAATGGACTTGGTGACGTCACCATTGCCTGCTCTTTCATGGTTTGAACACTAAAATTACGGCTGCCTGTAATGTAAGCCTGGGGTGGTATCAAATAGACTTCTAAATTTTGCAATTTTTTTTCTTTTCAATTTAGAGGGGAAAAATAAATCTTAGCAGCATATCCCGAAAATTCAAAACATCTGATTGCATTTATTTTACCATTTGGCAGCAAGTCAACTTAAAAGGAAAATATAACTTATATTGGATGGAGAATATAACAGATATCGGATGGTAAGTCGTCCAATATAGAGTATAATTGGATTCAGAAAAGTTATATTGGATTCGGCTGCGCCTCATCCAATATAACTTTTCTTCATCCAATTATACTCTATATTGGACTCCTTCTCATCCAATATTTATATAACATAATGCCCATTCAACAAAAGCTGCACCCCAACAAAGGATGACACTTGTTCTCTTCAAGGTGCTAAAATATGCTTAGGGTGAGTTTTGTAATTAATTAAAATACAGATTTATCCTATAATATCTTTGGATATAAAATTTAATATTGAAATTCATAGAAATTAGGTTTTGTTGCATGCCAAGTAAATTTCTAAATAACCCTGTATTTAGTGGCATAATTTCTGCAATCATGATATGAACACATTCAGTTTTATGCAATAATCTAAATAAAAGAAGAATGCCATTTCAATTTTTTTTTTAATTTACATCAATGTTAGATTTGAGCAAAAGGGTAACAAATGGGGGTTTGAGATTTCTTGTCTAAAGTTTTATATGGTAAGGCACCCTGAGTCAAAACTCATGCATACAGCATATTTGTCTTTATATAATTTATTGTATTTAAAGACATAAATTTTGAGGAATAATATGATTAAAACATACACTTGGGACACGTTGTATGGCACTTTTAGTAACCAAGATCCAAAATTGACTGAAATATTACAATTCAAAGGTCTACCGATTTTTGCCTATTTTTAGCAATTTCTGTCTTTTCATGTTCAAATATCTGATGATATAACATATATATGCATGACAACCATGTGTTTCAGTCATGTTTATTCATTTTGTTTACATTCAAGAGCATGGCATGGCTTAATTAGAAACGAAATGGTCAGGAAGTTGATATTTTAACATTCTTGTGAATTTTTAACTTGTTCTGTCGGCCTAAAAAAATGCATCGACTACATAATGGCCATAAAAGTTCTTTTTTGATAAGTTTAACTATAATACCTTTAGGTTTTTATCAATATAGTTACTACTGTTTTGGTGTGAGAGACCTAAAATCAAGAAAAATGTAAAAAATTGCACATTTTTTCAGTTTTTTGGTTTTTACGCAAAATTCGTTAGATGGACCCTGTAAATGATTCAAGTAGTTTAAAGGGCTATATTTTAGACAACTAACCACAAAATTTCAAACATCTAACCCCAAAATTGATGGAACTACAGAGGGTTGAAAAAAAACTATTTTTTTTCATTTTTGGTAAATTTTTTGTAATCAATTATAGTAACAGCATCTAGACCCCCAAAAGGCACAACTAGGGTATTTAATACATGTTATGGTCAATTTTTATGCCCATAGGTATAACCTATAAAAATTAATTTTTCCGAATTTTCAATATTTTACAAAAACTGTAGTCATTGTATAGATATGAACTCCAAAAGGCTCAGTAACACTATAAGACCCATTCATGTGTCAAATTTCATATATATAGGTGTAATAGTTTTGGCACAGAGGCCAATACACATTGTGTGACGCCGCCCGCCCGCCCGGCCGCCCGCCGGACGGACAAAAATTTGCCATACGAACTACAATACCCTCGGCAATGTATATTGTAAAAATGACAGTAGTCAAGGTCATTAGAATAATATGAGAATTAGAAAAGGTCATAGGAATAAAAATGAAAGTAGTCAAGGTCATAAGAATAATACAAGAAAGTAATCAAGGTCATCGGAATAAAAAATGAAAGAAGTCAAGGTCATAAGAATAATACAAGAAAGTAGTCAAGTTCATAGGAAAAAAAATGAAAGTAGTCAAGGTCATTAGAATAATACAAGAAAGTGGTCAAGGTCATAGAAATAAAAATGACAGTAGTCAAGGTCATAAGAATAATACGAGAATTAGACAAGGTCATCGGAATAAAAAATGAAAGAAGTCAAGGTCATGAGAATAATACAAGAAAGTAGTCAAGGTCATAGGAATAAAAATGAAAGTAGTTAAGGTCATGAGAATAATACAAGAAAGTAGTCAAGTTCATAGGAAAAAAATGAATGTAGTCAAGGTCATTAGAATAATACAAGAAAGTGGTCAAGGTCATAGAAATAAAAATGACAGTAGTCAAGGTCATTAGAATAATACGAGAATTAGACAAGGTCATAGGAATAAAAAATGAAAGAAGTCAAGGTCTTAAGAGTAATACAAGAAGGTAGTCAAGGTCATAGAAATAAAATGACAGTAGTCAAGGTCATTAGAATAATACGAGAATTAGACAAGGTCATAGGAATAAAAAAGGAAGTAGTCAAGGTCATACGAATAATACAAGAAAGTAATCAAGGTCATCGGAATAAAAAATGAAAGTAGTCAAGGTCATAAGAATAATACAAGAAAGTAGTCAAGGTCATAGGAATAAAAATGAAAGTAGTTAAGGTCATTAAAATAATACAAGAAAGCGGTCAAGGTCATAGAAATAAAATGACAGTAGTCAAGGTCATTAGAATAATACGAGAATTAGACAAGGTCATAGGAATAAAAAAGGAAGTAGTCAAGGTCATACGAATAATACAAGAAAGTAATCAAGGTCATCGGAATAAAAAATGAAAGAAGTCAAGGTCATAAGAATAATACAAGAAAGTAGTCTAGGTCATAGAAATAAAAATGACAGTAGTCAAGGTCATTAGAATAATACGAGAATTAGACAAGGTCATAGGAATAAAAAATGAAAGAAGTCAAGGTCTTAAGAGTAATACAAGAAGGTAAGTCAAGAAAGTCAAGGTCATAAGAATAACACAAGAAAGTGGTCAAGGTCATAGGAATAAAAATGAAAGTAGTTTAGGTCATTAGAATAATACAAGAAAGTGATCAAGGTCAAAGAAATAAAAATGACAGTAGTCAAGGTCATTAGAATAATATGAGAATTAGACAAGGTCATAAGAATAAAAATGAAAGTAGTCAAGGTCATAAGAATAATACAGGAAAGTAATCAAGGTCATCGGAATACAAAATGAAAGAAATCAAGGTCATAAGAATAATACAAGAAAGTAGTCAAGTTCATAGGAAAAAAATGAAAGTAGTTAAGGTCATAAGAATAATACAAGAAAGTGGTCAAGGTCATAGGAATAAAAATGAAAGTAGTTAAGGTCATTAGAATAATACAAGAAAGTGGTCAAGGTCATATAAATAAAAATGACAGTAGTCAAGGTCATTAGAATAATACGAGAATTAGACAAGGTCATAGGAATAAAAATGAAAGTAGTTAAGGTCATGAGAATAATGCAAGAAAGTAGTCAAGGTCATAGAAATAAAAATGACAGTAGTCAAGGTCATTAGAATAATATGAGAATTAGACAAGGTCATAGGAATAAAAATGAGAGTAGTCAAGGTCATAAGAATAATACAAGAAAGTAATCAAGGTCATCGGAATAAAAAATGAAAGAAGTCTAGGTCATAAGAATAATACAAGAAAGTAGTCATGGTCATAGAAATAAAAATGACAGTAGTTAAGGTCATAAGAATAATACAAGAAAGTGGTCAAGGTCATAGAAATAACAAGAACATTTTTTCAACAAAAAAAATAGAGGCGATTTTTGAGGCAAAATTCAGCTTGTTCCACATATTTGACCCCATCAACATTTTATTACGGCCGATCCCGCAAAAAACGAATTATTGAATCTTAGAAAAAAGCCTCCTGTCGGGAGGCCTGTGGCCATCTATACAGAGGCGGATGGCGTCAAATAGAGTCACTAAGAATATATCAGCGAGGGGCTGATGCATCGCCTCAAAAATGACAGTGGTCAAGGTCATTAGAATAATATGAGAATTAGACAAGGTCATCGGAATAAAAAATGAAAGAAGTCAAGGTCATGAGAATAATACAAGAAAGTAGTCAAGGTCATAGGAATAAAATTGAAAGTAGTTAAGGTCATAAGAACAATACAAGAAAGTAGTCAAGGTCATAGGAATAAAAAATAAAGGAAGTCAAGGTCATCAGTATAATACACAAAAGTGGTCATGGTCATAGCTAGCTCAAGTAAATCATTTATTGCTACTGATGGCACCCAAGCAAAGTGGTTCATGAATGAGAGGCTACCAGACCTGCCTGTTTTATGGCCTAAAGTATTTTACAGTTCTACAAAACAATTTGGCAATCGCTATACTTTAATTAACTGTCAAACCAACTGGATCAGAACTCAAAGATAATCAAAACAATTAATCAAATTAATTAGCTTCCCGGCATGTTTAAAATAACTTGTGTTATTAGTATCTGACTTCCTGATTAACCGCGTACTACTATTGTTCAAAGCTGATTTATGCTATTATATTTTCGTGACATTTAGGTCTACTGTCAAATTTGTAGTCAATTAACCCTTGGTTTTGTCTTCCTTCATTTTTTGCTTTAGTGGCATATCTGAAAATTGAATGACTTTGTAGGTTTGGAAGGTGTGGGAGATGCCATTATTAAATCAAAGAAATACATAATGGTATTGAACTATTATCATCACCTCAGTCATGAGATAAGTAGGGTATTATCATTAGATAACCCATGCAACAACCACCCATAACGCCCTCATTTGCAGGGCCGACAATGATTTTGAGGGCCAACAATGATTTTGAGGGCCGACAATACCATTGTCGGCCCTGTGATGACATCATGACTCATGCTGCCTAGCAACCATGAGCATCTGAATCTATAAATAGATTGTGACGTCATGATTTTCAAGGGCCTGCAAGTGGTAGCGTCACAAGTTTTGTTGAAATCTTACTGACTCAGTGTTGGTTGTTTCTTTTGTTCTCAGTCCCTATTTACCTGACGACTTTGAAATTTTCACAGGATTTTGAATACTGTATATATATATATATAAAGTACATTAAAGTGCATAAATTGATTGTGATTTTAAAGCTCTGTAATTGGGAAGTGCTGAAAAGTTTTACTAGTCCAGTTCTTAGTGTCTACAGATTTTTTACAAGGAATTCAGGAATTGTCCTGTATAATCAATACTGGCCATTGCCAGGTACCCTAATCGCTCGGGTGAAAATTTTTACAATCTAATTTATTGAGAAAAAAAATTGTGATGGTACTTAAAAATCGAATTTGTATCACAGATAGGTCAGGGTGGCAGATGAATTATTTGAGTAAGAGGTAATGATAATAGTAATATCATGACCTGAGTCGGGCATTATGGGTGGTTGACAGCCCTCGGGCTTGCTTGTCATCCCTACGATTGTCAGCCCTCGTTCCTCGGGCTGACAAGAATTCGTAGGGCTGACAAGCAATCCCTTGGGCTGTCAACCACCCATAACGCCCTCCACAGGTCATGTTATTGTTATATTTGTACACCATTGCTCATACACCATTGCTCATAAGTATAGAATACTCCAGCTGATCCAGCAAGCTCCATAGCAATTGAGAACTTTGGCAACTTCTGCTGGGGCATATGACAGTCCTATCAGTAGCGGATCCAGTGGGGGGGGGGGGGGGTGGCCGAGGGGGTACTAACTTTTCTTGCATGTTTCAAGGAGGGGAATTGATATTTGACAACACTTCCAGAGGGGGGTAAGAAATATAACAAAGAAAAAATGTTTAAAAACGCGCATAAACTCATTTTATTTGGACTTTTTTACACGCAGAAGCCTGCTAAATGACGCGAATCCGTACGCGTGGCCGTGTATAACATCATATATGTGTGCATTTCTTTGTATGTCGAGGGGGGTACTAAAAATATGCGTGAAACCTAAGGGTGGGTACTAAAAATATGCGTGAAACTCAAGGGGGGCATCATTTTTGTTTATGGGAAGTTCCAGCAAAACTCCCACCCCCCCCAGTCATAAATTCCGAACGGTCCCTTAAGGTCTTTTTTCGTGATTTGGTACTTGTATACTTGCTCATGTCACTACTCTCATTTTTATAAGACTCATCAACTGTTGAATTCAATGGGACACCACGAAGGGGTTGAATAATTTTGATTTTAACTGTTCTTCCAAAGTCAACATTAAAAACTCTTGTTACTGCATTAACCCCAAGTAGAGCTACAGCTGGGTGAATTATTGAAATTCAGAGGGTTTATGTTGATGTAGGTGAGGTGCATTCAACATATTGCAGCTTTCACGGGGTGGCGAAGATTGCCATGCAGACCTTCTGACTCCCAAAATTGACTTTAGTTTGCCACTTTTTCTAAAAAAAAAGTATGCCGTATTTATGAACAGGAGTGTATCTTCATTTATTAAATCAATTAGCTTCCCCATCAAATATAGAAATTAATTTGTTTATCATTATATTCACCCACAACTTTGATGAATTGTTACATTAATGTTATTGATCATTAAATTTGGCAGATAATGCCATTAGGAAAGCAGTCGTGCTATGATTTTCCTAGACTGACTACTCAGAAAATTTAAACAATTTATTGTATGACTTTTATATTATGATAATTAAGGCTTATATCAAAAATAATGAAGCCACACAGCTGGTTTTCACTGAGGGTCACAAATTGTGATAACAGCTGTATGAAACAACTTCATATTACAGTATTGCCTTAAATACATTCTTATGCCAAAATCCTGAAAATTTCATGGCAATTCGTCAAAAGGTCATTGAGATAGAGATGAAAGTATATCGGAAAACATGCATTTTTTCATTTATTTAGCGTGACATAGACTTTTTCACCTGATGAGTTCTTTCAATTTTACAAAGTTTGACATGTTCCATTGCTATTTCCTTTTACTTTTTGGAATCTCCAAATCCCCAGGCTTCATAAATCCATTGAAACAAGCACTTCCATCCACTTGCTTTGACATGAGTTATTTGGGCTCAAAGGTTGACTTTGTAAAATTGAGTCAAATTTGAATGTTCCTGATCAGAAATGCTCTAGTTTCCCTTTAGCATATTTCAGTTGAATCTTTTTGCCATTGAGATCTAGTATTACATCTACTTAGTTGTTTTGGAGCTTTTTATGATTCTGGAAAATCTAGTTCACAGAAAAATTCCAATGAATAGCTGGAAAGGTGAATGCGTCGCACGCGTAACGCTGAGAGTACTTTCAAATGGTACAGAGCTATGAAAGCTCTGTTTTTAATCTGGATTGGCTCAAAATATAGTAGATCTATGAAGTTTTATTAATCTATGAACTAACCCAAGTTTTTGACTGGTTTCTGGTGATTAAATTCAAAAGTTATGTTCAACGTTGTTTGTCGCACGCGTAACGCTCTGAAAAATTTTGATCGTATTCAATTTATTTTCTGACAAACAGTGAAGCGATCATTCTAATATTATTTGGAGTGAAAATTCACACTTCTATCATCATTTGCTGAGCAGACATTCACTTCGGTGGCACTTATTTGGTATCAATTTGGAGCCCACATATAGACGCATAACATAGGGCAGTTAAAATCATTTTAAAGGAAAAAATATGCTTCTGGGGTTAATATATGTAAGTTTTGAAAAGAAATTTCCGAAAAAATTCGAAAAATTGGGTGTTTCTCAAAATATGTTTAGTGTATTTGAATGCCAATCGTCCAGAAGACTTTTAAAAATGTGCCAGTTGTTGTCAAATAAAGAAAACGGTTATAAGTTCATGACAAATTACCATTCAACCCAGTTATGTTTCACTGCCATGAAAAACAAACTTTTAAAAATTCTGTAATATTCAGCTGTTATCAATTATTTCCACTCATCAGAGCACAATGGCCAATATAGTTTCTGGAACTTAAATATGTTCTTTACAATATGCTTAGGTCATTTCATACAAAAATACATTTTAAAATTTTGATGGTCATGTCACACTTTGGCTTCATTATTTTTGAGATAGGCCTTAAGCAGATACAACAATCAGTAACAATTGATGGTTAGTTTTTCAATGCACATGCTTACATGCAAGCATGTAGAAAATAAAATGCTATTTTTCTGATTACATTGGGGAGACTTCAGATTTATTTTATGAACCTCTTTCATCCTGCTTCCTAGCTTCTAATCTTATTGTACATAAATTCTCAGTATAATTATGTACTCTCAGTCATGCACTGTAATGCAGGCACGGAATTAGTGGTCAGGCTCCCACAATGGCACAGCTCAGGGCAGCCATAGAACGGTGCCCACATGCAGAGACAAGGGGAACATGGCCCAAGGTAACTGGTTCCCAAACTACGTGTATAGCATTCTCCAGTGTTGGTGACTAGTGTGTGATGATGAGTTACATTTTACTTGTCATGATGCAAGCCTCTGATTGGCCATTTGTTCCATGTGTCACTTAGAGATGGAAGATGGGAGTCAGGCGCATAGCCGCATACCCTATTCATTCAGGGATTCCCACGGTCTTCCTTTAATTGCCCCAATGCAGAACACTGATACAACCCGACTCCTTTTATGACCCTATTCTCAGACCAAATTGAGTTCCAGGATTCGGAGTCAAACCCACAACTGAGGTGTAGTTTTATCCAAATTTAACGCATCCACACATGCTCTAGAGCGCACATACACGTTTTGGGCTCGTGGATATGCTAAATTTGACACATACATGTGTGTGGATGCGTCAAAACGCACACGTGGGCATAGATTTTGGATGTGTGTGCATATGCTTTAAATACAGTTGATCGCGAATGCACATGCATGCGTAATGATGCGTGCAATTCCACATACATGAGCGTGTATGTACACTCACTCATGTATCTTTTTCATTATTTGACATGTACACGAATTTGTGGAGGTGTAAAAACGAGCATGTACGAAATTTTGGACATGAAAAAACGAACATAGGTGCTCGTGTACAAGCAGGGGGAATTAAGGTCCAAACAGACGAAGAAATGACTAAAAAAATATCGATAAAAACCGAAAAAGACATTATAATATGTACATATATATCCATAAAAATCCCCTATCTTCTCTTCCCTTTCGGAAACACAACTTAGCGATTTCAGAAATAATTACGTTTTATCAAATTCAATAAAAGTTATCATGCTACCATCATTTTGATGTCTGCAATTTTATAATATATTTCATAATATATTGTGGTGGCTGCAACTTTAAATTGAATCAATGAAACCGAGGAAATGGTGTGAACTTGGAATGCAACCTTCACTCTGGAAGACAAGGTGGAGGCGTCGTTAGGGTTTTCTGTTTGACCATACACGTAAGATTGTCTTGTAAAAAGCACATGAAAAATACATATTTAAAAGTTAGCCACTATAAATCAAATTTTTGTCAGCTATAAAACATGTTGCAAAACTGTCTATGTTGTCATTGTGGACAACATCTAATAGTATGCATACTATGCAAACTTGCAAAGGTATACATCCAAGGTGAAAAATCTTTGATACTGAATTAAATGGCTTCGAAGTTGCTCTGAGGCATAAGCTATTGAGACTGGGACTGAGACTTCACTCAGCGGAACAATAATAACTTAGCACGGGGTGTATACTCATAGCTGTACATAGTTAATAAAGAGTGCAATTTTCTTCAGAATTTTTTATAATAATTTCTTTTACCTTAAGATATTTATCCTATTAATTAAGCACTGCATGCTGCCTTATCTTCCGAAAGACTTTTTCAGTTAGTTTTGGAAATAGCACTGGCATCGTTGTTGGCTTAAATTTACTACAATTCCTTCCAGAATGTAAAGCTGACTAAATGTAATCTCAACAGTTTTGTCAAGAAACTAAAAGTGACTAAAATTAATCACAATGGTTCTATCTTGACCTAAAAGTGACTAAAATAATCACAACAGCTTTTTCCAGACCTAAAAAATGACTAAAAGTAATAACAGTTTTGTCCAGACCTATAAGTGACTAAAAGTAATCAAACAGTTTTGTCCAGAGACTAAAAGTGACTAAAAGTAATCACAATGGTTTTGTCTAGACCTAAAAGTGACTAAAATAATCACAACTGCTTTTTCAAGACCTAAAAATGACTGAAAGTAATTATACAGTTTTTTGTCCAGAAACTAAAAGTGACCAAAAGTAATCACAGTATTGTCCATAAACTAAA
Organism: Platynereis dumerilii; assembly: GCA_026936325.1. Lineage (NCBI taxonomy): Eukaryota > Metazoa > Annelida > Polychaeta > Phyllodocida > Nereididae > Platynereis > Platynereis dumerilii. The sequence goes on along the minus strand of JAPTHN010000005.1, from coordinate 68,641,623 downwards.
AGTGACTAAAAGTAATCACAATGGTTTTGTCCACACCTAAAAGTGACTAAAACTGATCACAACAGTTTTGTCCAGAAACTAAAAGTCACTAAAAGTAATCACAAAAAGTTTTTTCCTAGACCTAAAAGTGACTAAGAGTAATAACAACAGTTTTGTCCAGACACTAAAAGTGACTAAAAGTAATCGTGACTGTTTTGTCCAGACACTAAAAGTGACTAAAAGTAATCATGACAGTTTTATCCAGACAATAAGAGTAATCACAACACATTTGCCCAGAAACTGAAAGTGACTAAAAGTGATCACAACAGTTTGTCCAGACACTAAAAGTAAAAGTAGTCATGATAGATTTGTCCAGACACTAAAAGTGACTAAAAGTAATCATGACAGTTTTGTCCAGACACTAAAAGTGACTAAAAGTAATCATACCAGTTTTGTCCAGAAACTGAAAGTGACTAAAAGTTATTTATTAGTAGTCTATTAGTTAAATGCAGTCACAAGCAATTTGCAATGTAATGAGAGTAATTCTTAACAAAGGTAATCTGTATTCAGTAATTATTCCCTTTTTCAAAATGAACAAAACCTAGGACGGATGCAGGGAAGGGGGACTGAAGATACATACCCATTGAGATGTGATTTTTTTTTTCACTTCCGAATCATATCACCGCAGAGTTATCTTTTATCAAGGGCTGTATGTACCACAACGCGATAAGCTCATATACTGCCAATAATACCATCCCATCAAAATTTCCTGGATTACCGCTATAGCAAAACATACTGACAGAATCTCTTGTCCCCAGTCTGTCATGACTGAATTACGGATTAAATATATATATATATCTACATTTATAAATGTATAATTGTATATTTATAACTCAAAATATTGCATTTGTGACCTGCTACACCAGAATGAATTCAAACTCGTCTTAATATCATATCATGTTGTGAATATGACTTTAATCTGCTGGAATAAGTTTTTAAAATGATGCCTCGTGTTTTGAGATTATAAGTCAGTTATATCCAAAGATATCGCACACCTAACATTGATTCATAATATATGAAACGTCACAATTTGAGAAAATGGCTTTTGAATTTCCCACCATTGCTTGAATTATCAATAACGACACCAAACTTAAAGGAGTTTAAATCAATTTCTGTAAAAATTAGTTTAAATATTCAAAGAAAATTCCTTCTACAGGAATTTGGTACCATCAGAGAAAAAAGCACCAAAATGTGACATTTTGACACATTTTGTTCATTTGTAGGAAATCCAGAAGGGTCAGAATGCCTACTTTGAACTCATTTTGATGGAGCATGTTACATTTCTTTTTATTACTTTCCAGAATCAATTACGTCTTTGATATACGTAAATTCAATATATATATATGATAATTTTTTCTTCCCGAAGTCTTGGTGGGTGAACCGCGCTTTGTTGGTGGTTCTTTGGGGAGGTCTTTACGTTATTGTTTTACTTCAATACATGCGTAGGAACCGCAGATATATATATTCTATAGTATCATGATAATAATCGTTATCTATGTATATATATATGAACAAAATTGTTTGTAAATTGTAGAATTTCTCTCTAAATTCTCAGATGAGGGCGGTGGGGGTGGTGAGATAGTGAATTTTATAATAACAAACAACAATCAAGAGTAACGCTCAACGGCTAACCCAAAGCATCATGAGCATTAAGATAACACTCTATATTAAGATCTGTTTAGAACTGTTAATAGACTGTTATCAGATCATTGTAAGAATGGAAAGGATGAATCAGAACTTATTTTTCAATTAACACAATTTATTGTTTGCGTAATTCTGTGTAGTAGGTGTGTATAACAGTTTGAGGAGGAATGCGGCACGTAAAATATTTTTAAACAATGAACGGTGGTGTATGTGTGTATATGCCCGATAACGAATGCCATTTTGTTGGATCGGGGAATTCTGATATTTCAAAACACCACGAAGGAGTAAGCACAAACAGATTTACTTGTTCTGGGTTTTTGGGCTGAGTCAGTTTACTCTCTTGTAAGCTCAAAAACAATACTGATGTTATTTGGGTTTTCATTGGCTGATCATTTTTTCATTCGGCATTTTTTTCAAAATCAAGGCATCTGATAGGCACATATATACTATATACATATATATATGTCCCACATCCTTGTCCTCACCCCAAATTTAACAATCAGAATGGATTGTGAATACATTGCATATACATAATTCCGTGTTTTTGTATTTCAAAATCAAGTTATTACAAGAATAAAATCCATCCGAAAATATGACAATAACATTTTGATCAATGTTAATCAGTGATCCACCATACCGCTATGAGGATCCTTATAATTTAGGCATGCTAATTCAGCATATTGTTTATATTTTCCTGTTTTTTGTTGTGACCTTCAACATTAACCACCGTATTTTTGTTTATAAATGTTTTTTTTTCTGTCACTGATAGTTCCTTAGTTTAGTCTTCTTTCTAATCATTTTGCTTGAATGTAAGGGGGGGGGCTGTGTTTGTCTTATATTTATCATTCATATTTCCATTTCAGTGCCCTAATGCGCATTTCTGGTTGATGTGCATTTCACGTGCACCATGCACACTGATATCTCCTTTAGAGCTCGTTGCAGATTGGCAGTCCACTGGATAAATTAATTGTCTTGTTTTCAATTTGCCTTGGCATTGTCACTAGGGCCCTGCACTGGACGGGAACGGGACTGAACTTTGGCGGGAGTGGGTCAAAATTCGGAAAATTTTATCATTGTAATGCCTAGAACGGGACGGGAACGAGAGTAGATTTGGAAAGAACGGGCGGGAGTGAGACAAAAATCTAGTCCCGTGCAGCGCCCTAATTGTCACCTATGTTGCTTGATATGATAAGTATTGAATCAACTGAATAAACCATAACTGACACAAACAAAACATTTAAGCCAGCATCATCACACGACCAAGTTAATTTTGAACAGTTTTGACCACCAATCCACAAACAGCCATAAGATGTACAAAGATACAATTTTGGCAAAAAAAGTTTGTTCGCCACTTGACAATAAAGAAAAACGTTTGCTCAGAATGTGAAAATAATACAAAAAGGTCATAAGTGACAATTTTATCCTGTAGGCCCAGCTGACAGCATTGCAAGGCCGGAACCTAAAATTTGATGATGTTTTCTATTGGGACTTTTCCCTGACAGGCTCAACCTTTTGGAGGAAGAGTAGTCAATTTTCCAGAAGCAGGAAGGAATTGCAATTGCAAAAAAGAAGATCCTGTGCATGAAGCTCCTCTAGCATCAGTTGTTAACCTATGTGTGGCCTAAGTTATTACAGCTTTTTTAATATACAGAAGTTTTTTCACTGTATGTCTGATTAAGGGTGTGACCATTTGATATCCAAGTTTTTTCTTAAATAAATAATTTCTTGCCCAGTTTTGGTGAAATAAATTAAATCGTTTTGGCCAGTCTTTAAATTAATAACTTTTAGTATTTTAAGGTATCCGGTATCCGACCGGATATTGGAATTTGCAGGATATTCGGTATCTCGAAAAATTAGGGTGTTAGAACTGGATATCTTGGATGCTCAAAAATTGAAAAGGCTAGAAAACTTTGCTAATCATTTAAAGAATGTGACAAGAACAGAGTCAAAAACATGATGTAATCATCTTCAAAATTTCTATTCATTTACAGAACATAACGAAAACCATTTCATCAGAGCAACAGTCCTTCTGTCGGACATGATATCTCTCGCCTCGGGGAAAAAGTATTTACAATCATCCGCAAACGCTAAACTTCCTTATTCATATGTTTATTATCCGGTTCCTACTATCCGGTTCCTGTCTGGTATCTGGCAGTTAGTGTAGCCAGATTATCCAGTATTCGGTATCCGGCTATTTTCACTATCAATGCATCCCTACTGGTAGGGTATTTCTTTACAAGGTGTTGTTTGATTTAGAATGAATATTTGGTAACTTTGCACACTCGAAATAATTAAAATCATTACATCTGGCGCTACCTTGAAATAAATAATTTTTCATTGATGAATACTCCAAGTCCCCCCCCCCCTTGGAAAATAAATAGGCACACCCATTATTCAATAAGTGTATGCCACATTCCATATACATCCATGAAACCACACATTTCCGTGTTGTTGTTTTTTACCGGGTAGTAAACATTCGAACAAACAAGGATGCTGTTAAAGCAGCACGTTGCATTTCTGCTACAGCCGATGAATTACAATGCTAACAGAAATGCAATGAAATGTTCCTTTTGAAAGTTTTATTGCTAGACAGTGTAGCGCACAGTGACGCAAACAACTTGTAATGCCATGAATTTAATTTTGAACTAAAGTCAAGGCATTTTATTTTGGCAGTAAGTTTTTAGCCAATAAAACAATCCATGATTAAGTCTGAGGTTTAATTTTAGCTTGATCTTAATAAAATAACATGATTCCGCCTTATTTTAGTAATTTTAGGCACATTTTTCCTTATTCGAGTAATTTTAGGCATTAGCACGAAACTGGCGCAAATATGATTTGCCCTTTTTTGTCAGACCGCCCTTGGCGTCTGCATTTGCTTCTGGCATCCCTGATCATAGTAGTAGCCCATAGGAGGTTAATTTATTTCATGGCGGCTGCCCTAAAAGTATTTCCCAAATTGTACAAAAATTCTTAAAATTTTCTCCTTGAAACTCCTTGAAAAATTGCTTTTCTTCCTACACCTATGATCCTGATAACCTGGTTCTTTGCATTTTACCAACATGGCAGATTGGCTGGGATGTCCGTGATGTCAATTTGTTACATTTATGAAAACAAACAGTCTTTGGGATTTTTGTTTACATGTGGAAAATCCCAAATTTTATCAGACAAATAAAACTGGCAAAGGATGTTATTGCAAATGTGTATACATGACAATAGTTTCTGTTTGAAATGAGATTCACAATAGGGCTTTATTCATACTCACATATACAATAAATATTACTCAAATTTGGTATGGTATTCAAATGGTTGTCATAATCTTGAGATGAGAATTACTCAAATTATCCAAGTTGTCATCCGCATGATTCGCCAAAGAAGCGATTCAATCTTGACATGTGATAATAAAATAATTATTCTATCTTTTCAGAAAACAGGCTCAGTTGAAGTCAGTTCATGAACAGATTTTCTGTGACCAGTGATGGAAATGGAAAATTTTGGTCTTGGATATTTTTTTGCCAGCAGCCCTGGCATGTCATTCCACTCAATTGTGCTTACTCTACCAGACCGAAGCTTGCATGGTTCACATTATTCAGATCGATTTGGCTTAAAATACCAACAAGACTGAGAACAACCCTATCAGCGTGCCTCGGCGGCCCAACATCGGCCCAAAGCCGGTCCGATGCTGCTGACATCGGACCGACGCTGGGCCGACGCCGGACCGCTGAAGCACGCTGACAGGGAACGGTAGGAAAATAGTACTTTTGACACTGATCATTGGTCAGTGCACAGTTCCCCAAGCTTTTGAACAAAGGATCAGCTCCTCCATGTTCTCCATGTGCTATCGACATAGTCTGAGCCGATGATTGTTATTAACTAAGTTCGCTTTGATGAATTTCAGGAACATCTTCTTCATAAAGTGTTTTTTTCTGTCAAAGTCACCATTACCCATCATTACATACATCTTATTTACAAATATTTCAAGCTACATCATTGAGATACTCGAGGAAACTACCGATGGCGGGAAGTTCAACGCTTCCCTTTTTGTCAGTAGGGGGCACTTCCATCATGCACTTGTTGGGGAATTTATTGAGGTCCACGAGTTTGCAAGCTACCCTGCAATTGGAGGATTGGTAGATGCAAGACGGCAAAGAGTTCGCGGGACACCCGGTCGTGCTGCTCGGGCGAGCGTCCAATTTACAAGACGGCTGTCGAGGCGGTAGGGACGGGCGGGGAGGTACATGAGATGGTAGTGCGTAAGCCGGTAAATGACCCGGCAACTGAGAAATTTGTGGTTTGACATCAGCGTCTTTGTTGGTAATACCTGCTTCCGCAACTAGGTCAGTGATCTGTTGGAGGGACGAGTCGCCATTTTGGTTAGCACAAGATAGTCCTGAAGTGCTCACATTCGCAGCATTGCAAGCTGTTCCGCTTGAGTCGTAGGTCATGTACTGACAGGATGGCAACGCATTAGCATGCGGTGCTGCACAACAATAGTCTGGGGTTTGGCACGAACTAGGATAACTTGGATTAGCGCTGAAGTGCGACCAGTTCGGTGGGAAGAAGTGGTTTTCTGTCGTCTGTATGGCTGTCAGCTGACCTTGGAATACCAGCGTCGTAGGAGACATTTGCGGACCCATTCCCAATCCATTCAACTGCATCAAGTACTGTCTTGCTAATGGCACCCTATTGTCTTGTCTACATGGTCTGCACAATTCATTGTTGTAGTAACCAACTGGGTAATCGTTGTACATGCAGGGACTCATGTACGACTGCTGTTCGTAGTAACAATCATTTTGGTATTCCTTTTGGAATTCTTTCTGGTATTCGCTTTGATTTTGGGGTTCCGCTCTTCGGTACTTCTTCTCCGGGGAATCCCTTGATGACGTCATTACCTTTGCAGGTAGATTGGGCGCAGGGAACACCGGGGAATGACATTCCGTCTGGCTGTGCCAACTGCTCGGGCACTGATTGACCGGACCTTGCGGTTGGTGGTGTTGATAATAGGAGTCGTTCTGTTGGCTGTTGTAACTTGCAGACAGATGGCGATACTGATTGGCTGTTGCCATGGAAACTGGCTCCTGCAAGACTTGCAGCAGATCCCTTAAGACATGTCGCTGTCTCAAAACTATCTCCTGTTGAATGTAGGTGCTGTCCTCCTCTCTGAAACATTTAAAAAAGGTTTATTATAGCTGCATTTATTTGCTTTTGCCAAAATGTCCATGCCTATTTGAAAAGAGAAGTTTTTTTAGGTTCAAAGTGGAAACTTCTTTAGTCCCAAATCTGCATAAAGCCACAGAACCTCAAAAGACTCAGTGTAGTATAATTATGTCTGTATGTGACTGGCCTGTGGTGCAATTTTAAAATTGTTATGACCAGTTGCTGCTGGGCACATGCAAGGGTCACTTTACTGACCAGAAACCAAGCTAGCGTTTCTTACAACCACATGGTTTGGAGACATCCTTATTAATAATTACTGGTGATATAAGGCTGTGATGAAAGATTATATGCAAGTTATAATGTAACCAGGATTTAATTGAAATAAATTAAGCAAACAATCAATCAGTTGACCACTGTGTCGATCAGTTCCAAGAGATCCTGCGAATGCAGATGATCTAAAATGTCTTGATGATCAGGTCTGAGCGAACAAATGTGTTATTGTACAGTTAATAGTTTATAAAATTCTAAGAAATTTTGTACTGAACTCTATCAAAATTATAATTATATAGATTTTCGTTTAAATTGTTGTTCAATTATTACTATAATTTTTTTAACTTTTCCCTGCTTTAACTGCTGTTGTTTTAGTTAATTTCTACATTTTATGAGATTTTAAAAACTATGTTGTAGCTATTGTATATACTTTTTTTTTCAAAGGGCATAACAAATTTTTGTATAATTATAATTACCTGACTGGACAGTGGGTAAATACGATGGAATATTTCTTTGAGTTCTTAAATACGACTTTTCCTCTCGTGTGCAGCCAGATCCACCTTCCGTCCGCTCGCTCCACCCGAAAGTGCATCGTCTGGATTTCTTCTGTTCTAATCACTGTAATAAACAATTACGAGCATGTCAATAAAAGATTTCTCTCTATACTGATATATATCTTGTATCTTTGTGGCTTTATACGTGTGTGTAAGGGAAGTTGGGAAGTTGGATCAAGGTGGGCACACCAACTTTGAAGGTTCCTAGCACTCAGATAAAGACACATTTTTTAATTGAGATCAGATCCATGACGAAGTTTCAAAACCTTTTTCTGCAAACAAAATAAACTTCATTTAATTTTGCCCCATACCATGCTTTTGGGCAAAATGGGATATCAGGATGAGGAGCAAAATGATGAACTCGAAACTCACACGAAATTTCCTAAAGTTCTAAATCAGCAATATTTGCTGACTCTCATCTGTACCAATTTTTATGGAAAATAGCATCAGAGAGATTTAGAAAAATCAGTCTGCGCCCGGTGTGGTTAGCAAATTCAAGCATTTTTGACCTTATTCGCTGGGCAACCATTTTGCCCCAACATCGCTGACTATTTATTAACAATAATGCAACGGTTTGCTGATAAATTAAGTATTCCTCTTTGTATTTCATCAATAATACTAATGGCCATTCAGCTGCTTGAGTTATTGGAGGCAAAACTGCATTTAAAAAAACAATAAATCTTGAGGTATAGATATAATTCTTGGAATGTTTTTTAAAAGCTCAAAGATTCGAAACTGTCAGGGACATTAGTTTTGCTCGTATCTATATTCTTATCACATCCATACAAATGGTTACTATAGTTCGTCAAAACAAAGTATAAAACTTGCTAATTGAAAATAGTAGTGTCAATAAAGCCACAAAATCATGTACAGCATGTCTGACCAGTGTGCATCCTGAATTTTTTAAATTAGAACAGTACACAGGATGGTTCGACAGCAATTAGTTATTGGATTTAACATCCTGTCCTCTCCATTTGACAAACAAAATTTCCTAGCATTATTAAAAGTCCATTATAAACTAAATACTATTGAACCAGTGGCGTAGCCAGGGGGGGGCAAGGTGGGGCAATTGCCCCCCCTGTGGCTGCTCTTGCCCCCCCTCTTGCCCCCCCTCTGGCTTTGGAGTAAAAAATAATAAAATTAGCCTGACATGTCCAGTGCTTGACCTGGTTTTACTGTTCTGCTTAGGATGGCCTCTACCAAATAGTGTTTCAAACGCCAATTATTTAGCGGGCCAAGCGACTGGTGGAGCCGAAAAATGCAGGGCCTGGAAACACCAACTGAACTCTCCCGAATTTCTCAAATTTATTCAACCATACAGGGAGGCTCTGTAAAATTGCAATGACAATCCCAGTGTCCGGTGCTTCTTGTGAGCGAAGCTTCTCTGTCATGAAGAGGACTAAAACCTTTGTGAAAATTCATTGGCAGATGAGAGGCTCTCAAACCTAAGAGTCATCCATATTGAATGACAAAGGTCTAATTCATTTGATTTGGATGAGTTTGTAGAGATATTTCAAACAGGATCATGCTTCTTAACTCATTATCAGAGACTGATGTTGCTACATTGAAATTTAGTCTCCTATTGCAGGCCTCCTAGAACTCCTACTTTTCCTGCCTTTTTTTAGAAATCATCCCACTTTTCCTTTTTGGCCAATCCTACTTTTTTAAAATTCAGAAATGGTAAATTTAGTGAAGTGGCAAATCTTGTCTCTTCATAGGACAAGTTCAAGCTTTGAGTAAGACATGTCAGATATTTGATTGAAAAAAATCTTGAGGCTCATTGTACATTCTTTCGACAAGGTTTGGGACTTATCTCGAAGAAAAAAATTGTGTACTTTAAATGAAGGCATCAAAAATGAAGACAATATCTTGTCCCTTTGTCTTGTTTTTTGGCAAAATGTGACTAAAACAGGCTCCTACACAATTAATTATCCAAATTTTTTGGCCAAACTCCAAATTTTTTTCTGGAGGGTTGTTAGGAGGCCTGCTATTGTTATTACACTGCTCTGTTCTAATTAAGGATCGAGATAGTTTTTCATTATTCTATATGACACTCATTACATTCCTATAATACATTTATGAATAGTTTATAGGCCTAGTCTGATGAAAAATCATGCAATATTTCTGTTCTAGTGTGATGACATTGCTAAGATGATGCTTGCTATGTGATGAGCCTTATAACTTTTCTGTTTCTTGTTCAAAACTGAAAGAATATTTTCATTGATAACAGAGTTCTTGCTTTGATAAAAATGTCACTTTTCTGATGTTTTTCTCTGGTGTTTTCTTCATCTATGGATCCAATCATCTAGATTCAATATTTAGTGGCATTCAATCACACAAATTTACGCAAGACATAATAATAGCTTAACATTTAGCAGCAAAATATGTGATGCCTTTTTAAAAAAAAAATATATGTAAATACAACATATATGTACACGTAATTAAATTTCTAGCACTTCATGGTCAATTTAACTTGTTTAATGATGATGATAATTACCATTGTGGGAGTCATGTGAAATTTTATCCGAAAAATGATGATAAATGTCGATAAAGGTCTTGCCCCCCCTCAAGAAGTCCTGCCCCACCCACTGCCCCACCTGTGGCAGATGTCTGGCTACACCACTGTATTGAACAAACATTAATTTTACTTGATTTAAACAGGAAATGTACTTTTCCCCTCTATTATTTCTTCCCAAAGTTGTGTTGATTGGCCTAACCAGTACAACTTTGGGAAGAGATAAAAGAGGGAAAAATACAACTACAGCAGTTGTCGTATTCGAGAAGTATCGGCAAGGCCTCTTCCTGATACAAGGAAATACAATTCCGTTATTTAAATAGTGGCAAAAACAATTTTTTATGTGAAACATCTATCCATCATTGTTATATGATGAAAAAGAAGTGTGAGTTTAATTGTCAAGTCAGTTGTACCGGATATCCATTAATGCAAACTTATTATTCATGCATATAATTTTCTAAGTTCAGACAATATAAAAAGCCCAAGTGGGCTGGGTGCATTTTTCTTGTTTTCAAGTTATCCGTTACAATGTCTGTATTATTTCAGTTGTAAATTATGTCCTCATACCCACATCTCAATAAACAATCATACTTCAATAGCTGTATTTTGAGGTATATTTATATTATAAGGAAACATAGCACTAAATGTTTTCTATTTTTCCTGGAAACGTACTTCCGTCCGATCTGTTTTTGTCTTTTTTCATTTGAAAATTAAAAAGGTTACATTGACATTTTCCCTTTTAAGTTTCACATTTTATCAATCATTAGGTTCAAATCACTTTGAGTTTTAAGTTTTTGCTTGATCTACTAAATATTTTGTATTTTTTGTAGATGTGGTAGCGCCAGCATTAACTCAGCAGTGTCTCACAATACAATTTCAGTACTCAAACATGCACACACTACTTTGAAGGCAAATCAGTCCTTTTGACATACGCTTCAATTTCGTTTAACGAAGTCTCAAGATGGAACAATGGATCTTACATGTTTTGTGACAAGCGGTGAATACAGAAAGGTCTTCCGGATGAACCAATTGGTAAAAGGACCTTCCCTCGAGGTCCTCCACGCTGCAGCCTAACACATCCGGGACTCTGCAAAAAAAAGTCAGGAAAAACTTCATTTAAAAGAGCTACGTCAATTTTTAAAATGTTTTCAATATCATACCTCAGCCTGTTTATCTTATAAATGATTAGTGTTACTTTTAGGGTACCGGGTAGTTTCATTATTTTTCGCAAAAGGACCGCATCACTGTAAAAATTTCATTTAGTGAGTAATTTAGTGCTGATGATTTTTCATGACCAAACCAATAATTATTGTTTCTTTATTTAATAAACTTTCAAAAAAATGCACTTCTTTTTGAAGATTTGGTATAGACCTGGTTCTTATTCTAAAATCACAGTGACACTTATGACATATATATATCATCTTCAACATGTCTCATCAAACAGGCTTTAATATTCCCATGCCAACTGCAGGCCTATGACCATTGACAATGACACATCATATAGCCTAATATTTCATATATTATGAATTACAAACTTTTGAAAGTAATGTGAAACTGCTATGCAATGACCTTGGAGGATACAGCTGGTTTTATTTCGTCATAAAAGTCTAGATTTATGATTTTTTTTATTTTTGAAATCATAATTCTTCGAATTCAACTTTTGCATTTCGAATGACATAAGCCTGTTTAACACTGATCAATAATGCGGTGCTAAATATTTGGAAATAATATCTTTCCACTTATAATTTATGTTATCGAACTACTTGACGAAGGGGTCAAAGCTCATGAATAAATATTAATACCCCTGACAGTTGCACACTCTAAAAAATTTCAGACAAAATTGGTTTTTTAGATTCAAAATGGTTTTTTGAAAAACCAAATTTCAATGCAAAAAACCAACATGGATTTAAAAATCCATGTTGGTTTTTTGCATTGAAATTTGGTTTTTCAAAAAACCATTTTGAATCTAAAAAACCAATTTTGTCCCGACATTTTTTAGAGTGCACAGTACTTTGTCAACATTATGACATCTTGATAATGTGTATCATAAATTCAGTGTCAGAGTCATCAGGTTTAATATGAAAATCAAATCATCAACATTAATTTTCTTTATCTTGTACAATAAAACAGCTTGAGCTTGAACTCACTTGGGGTCTACATATTTGAAGGAGAGGTCAAGGTCGTGTTTACTCCAGAATCCCAAGTTCCTGGTCTCAATATCTGGGTCAGAGTTCAAGGTCGAGTTGAAAGGTCGACAGAGGGCAAAAAGAACATGGCTGGATGTTCTGTTTGTGTTTTTCACACTTCCCGCCAGATGTCGCATGTGGCCTGAACAGTGCATTTTCTGAAACAGAGATAACATGGTGTTAATCTGATAATACTGTCAGCATTATGCAGTTGGCCTAATACGCTGTAAGTGTAATGAAAATGTGATGGAGAACAATTTGTCCCTTTCCCAATCAAGGATCCGGCTCTTCATTTAGTCTTCCCCATGACAGAATATTATACATATAAGTGATGCAGCATAATTATTATGATATTATACATAGGGCTATATGTATATGCTAAAACTTAATCAGTACAGGCTTAATAGCAAAAAAACCCAGCAATGAAAAAAGATCCTGATCCTGCATACGGTGCAACTCCTCTGTAGGCTATATATAGTGTTTCGTTCCAATAATTTCAACCAATCAATTGATTGAATTATGATATAAACTAAGTAAATGCAAAATATTATTTTCATACCAATGTCTTGCCCCAACATTTCTTAAAAGTTAAAACCTTTTCTCATAACAATTTTGTAAAATATTCACCAGGTAGCCAGTGGTTGTCCCATTGAAGCATTTGATCCTAATTAAGAAGGACACAGTCCGACAGGTGGCATTCTGGGCATCCTGAAGACGGCAGCACAGTCTGTTCTGAAATTTTGAAAATAACCACAAAAGATTAAATTTAGTCTGACTTTAGATCTTTGAATTAACTTCCTTGTGCACTGGTGCATTTTTTGTTATGGTCCAGTGGCGTCAGTGTAGGTGGGGCTGGTGGGGCATTTGCCCCACCACTTTTTGGCCAAAGTATACATGTTTCTGAAAAATATAATGTTTCCCCTGACATCTTCCACCAAGGTGTGACCACTATTTGCCCCACCACTTTAAAATGAAACTGACGCCCCTGAGTTATGGTGGTGGCTTTCTGGGCATCCAGAAGATAGTGTTTCTTCTCTGGTATTTACCTTATTGAACACTTTTAATTTATAAAAGAAAGGTATGAATATTTGTCTATCAGTTCATCATTATCATTATTGACGAGTGGTTCAATATTTGACACAGAAAAATATTAGGAACCAATTTCCTGGTAAGTGGTAACCCAACTCAAATTGTCTTCAAGTATTTAGCATGTGTAGGCCTAATTTGCAACACAAGCAGAAGATGTCAACAGCGAAGAAATAATGATCTAAGAAACTGGCCGCAACTACCTCAATTTGCTACAATTAACTGGCTATAACCTAGATCTGGATAGATGACCATAAGTCTGCTGGTCAAGTCAAGTTAACTTTATGGTTTTAAACAAGTAATCATCAAGGGTTTGGAATGTAAAAACATAAATCAAATTAATGCCAATTATTCTGAAAGTTGGAAAGTTGATTAATTACCTGTTTGTTGACACTGAGGACGTCTGCCTGCAGACTGTGTTCGAGCGCCACCTTGAGTTCATGATGGTCATCAGGATGGACTATTCCATAGATGCATCTGTGCATTAGATCCACCTGCAATTAGAGTTCACTCTTACATAATACAATAATCATCTATAGATTTATGCAAACGAATTTGGAGAAATCTAATGCCACAGATATTCTAATTTCTATACGAATGTTCCAACATCTGGGTTTCGAAGGAAAGAAGCACACTGCATATGTAAATGTAAGTGCAGGACTTTTTATAGTCCATTACACCGACGAAGTCAGTCTCAACAGACTTTACAATTACACCCTTGGCAGGCCTGTTCAAGCATGAGCCTTTCTCAACTCCCCGGGGAGTATACAGCCAGGCAGCCGTTTCCAGCGCACACAATGCTAAGTCACTCTACAATGGCCATCAATGCCTATAGCCAAGTACCCATTTACACCTGGGTGGAGTGAAGCAAAGAGTACAAAGAGCACAATAACCAGGATGAAGACAGAAAGGAAACAGGGAGAGAAAAGAGTTACAAATGGAGGAAAGAGGGGAGCAGACAAGCCAGGAAGAAAGTAGGCAAAAAAGGAAGCTCACAAGTGAACAATGATCAAAGGAAGGAAGGAAGGAAAGAGGGGAGAAAAGAATTAGGGATGGAAAGAATTGAGCAAGGATGCAAGACAGCAAGAAAGGTAGAAGAAGAGAAGAAGAAAGTTGGAAAGGAGGAAGGAATGAAGCAAGCAAGGAAAAGTAAAAAAAAGGAATGAAGGCAGGGAAGGAATGAAAAAAGGAGGAAGGAAGCAAGCTAACTTCCTCATCCCCTGATTAGACGGAAAACATAAAAGGTAAAAGCATACCTGGTTGAATCCCAAGCTTTGGGTGATGTTTCTTGACACATAAAGAATCGTCCCATCAGCTGTCAGGACAAAGAGAAATCCATCCAGAACCTGGAATGAAATCATTTATCATCTTATTACTGACTGCTAATTGAACAATTTATGAACATGGAAGCAAGTATTCCAAAGGGCATGACTGTATCTCAGAAGAGACTGGTCTTGCTTATTTGTCACCATTTTCTCCAGGCGATATTCGTGCCAAATAATTTCAAAGATACTTTTAAAGAAAGGCAACTGATGCAATTTCAAATCATAGTCCATTTTCCGAAATAAGATATATCTGATCAAAAAATATTAGACCTTTATAATCATGTGGTAGGGCCAAGTGTAGACATCTTAATTCACCTCATTTTAAAGTGTGCAAATAAAAACATATGTTTACAAACTTACTTATTCAAGAATACCACCATCAAATAATGAAAATATATGTTTCCGATTCCAATTGGTAAACAACCAAATATGGTAACAGAAAAATACAAAATAAAAATGCTATTCTACCTGCAGAAGACTATTTCCTCCCAGAAATTCGTGGTCTTCAATTGAAACTCTTGGAGGTATTTCAGGGGATTCTATTTTATCCTTATCTGAATTCTGGCAATTGTTGTTTTCATTTTTCACACTAGATGGCAGCAGTCTCTGGGATGCCAGACCAGCAGCTGGAATGATCAGAGAAGTCTGTGAGGGAAGAGTCACCATGATGACTGAGCAAAATACCATTTAGGGACATTTTACAGTCTTCAAAAGAAAAAGACAGAACATGTGAAAATTTGCAGTACACTGCAGTGCATTGTATCAAATATTTAATGAAATTATGAGACTAGTTTATACATGTAGAAGTTTTTGGGTGAACAATGGCTAGTGTGACAGCCTGAAAGTTTCCAATAGGAGGTAAATATAGCTGTTTGCATAAAAATAATTTGAGTAGTAATTAGTAGAAGGTTAGCATTTATTTTTGTGGGGCCCTTTTACTTTTGGTGCTGCTCCAAAGTTGTTCCTCTCAAGATTTCTGCAATATTCTACAATATGAATTTTCTTGAATAGACCTTTTTAAGTTCCCTATCAGCGTGCCTCGGCGGCCCAACGTCGGCCCAAAGCCGGTCCGATGCTGCTGACATCGGACCGACGCCGGGCCGACGCCAGACCGCCGAGGCACGCTGACAGGGTTACCACATTTTTTACTAGGATTTTTTTTTTATTATTTTGAATTAAATATCTTTACCTTTGAGAAACATCTTGGTCCGGAAGAATGCTATGACCAACCGGAATACTGTCTGGCTGTCCAGCTTCCGGTGCAGAGTGGACCGGTCAACCGGAAGTAGCACTTCCAGCTCTTTGATCTCTGAACGAAGTTTGTCTCTGTACCTTTTCGATTTGTAGCTGAAAAAAAAAAGGAACTTGGATCATTAGGGATAACAAATGCACCTTTCACCTATTTCGCTTTCCGTCTTAAGAGATTTTTTTCTAAATTTCATATAATTTGTCTTATCATTACATCTTTGGGGCATTTGTTTGTTTTATATTCACTCATTGTGGATCACACGAATATTTGATTATTTTTATCAAGACCAAATCGCCTGATACCATCATAAATAATACCGTCTCTTGGATGCCAGACCAGAAGCAGCAAAAATTGGTGATGGGTCTGAGCCTGAGGCTTTAGAAGGAAATAGCAGCTCTAACTTTCTTGATTCTGAGATTTTGGTTCTGCACTGCAGGAAAATATTGTATCTTAATTTACCATTTATGTTTCTTTTTAAAAGAAAAAAAAGAAACTGCCTCCTTTTTTATTTCTAACTTTAATTTAATTACAACTCCATTTAATTGTTTGAGTATTTGGCTCAAATTAATATGGAGAAAAAAAGTCAAAACCACCTGCATTGCATATTAATCTTTAACAAGTTCCAAATCAAGAACAAATCAAGACACCTCCGTCCTGGCACGTGCCAACCATTCCACACCAGATTTTAAACAAGCTTTGGATTTGAATAAGGTAGCAAAGAGTTCATATTCTTGATTAAATCAACTCTGACATTGATAAGACTATCTGGGATCGGTCAGCAAACAGTAATAGGAACCTGAAGCCCCAACAGGACCTACAGGGCCTTAGGTATTGGGTTGGTTCTGGTTCAGCAAGGAGAATTTAATTGACAGGTCTCCGGGGTTGTTTCTGGCTTGTTGACTCAAAAAACGTGTCAGTTATTGTGTGATAGTGACAAAGTAAACAAGCCAACCAGAGCTTTTCTGCACAAAATAAACAAAGACGTTCGGCTGGAAATGTGCCCTTGTTTGGATTTGCTTGCATAAAACATGCAGGAAGTGATGGAGATTTGTGCTCGGTCCGCTCGGCACTGCGATCCGCATTTTATCCGAACCCGTATTTCCTGAAATCTGAAGTCCTACTCCTGCATATCTCCTTCCCAATTTTGTTTCACCCTACTGTAATAACCCTGTTGCTTTTACCCCTCCCTAAACACTGTAAAAAGTACCAGTTCTTTTAGGGAAAAAAGTTGAATATCTCGTTTAGTTACTTGTAACAAGCTACCCCAATTCATTCCTTCATCTGGATACCCCATTCACTTGGCTGACTAAAACTTTTTTTTAAAAATTGAAATAATGCTTCTCTAGGTTGCGTTATATAATAAGTTCACTTATTCAAAAAGAACATATCCCTAACTGTTAAGCCTGACTCACCCTGCAACGATGAATTCGTTCCAGATCATAAAGGAAAAAAAATTACACAACTTTTTACAAGCATCATTATTTGTGCCTTCTAAAAGTTAAGAATATATATATATAACTATTTCGGTACTTTTCTAATCAGGCAGTTTTTTAGAGCATATTAAACAAATATATATTGGCAGTATAGCCTATCTAAATTGCTGAAATTCCGACAAAAATACTATTTTAAAAGATTTGAATGCAATGTTTTTACAATTCACTGACTTTTCTTGCTCCCCTGCAAATTGTTTAATAAGTTTCACATGCTGACAGGCTTTCATGATCACAAACATCCGAACAAGTTGACAAACATTGTCAATCAACCGAACAACTCTCTCCAAACATCTGCTTGCCCGTATAGTAGTTGCGGATTGTTTTCTAATGAAATCCTACCCCTGCTCGCGATCAAAATGCTCACAGTGCAAATCTCGGGGCATTTCGGGAGTGTGTGAAACTCCGATCAGTTGAGGTAGGGATTTTTCATAGTGTTCTGCCCCCCCCCCCTCACTGGGGGCATCGGGCAAAGAAAAACTATATAACTACATATCAAAAGTTAAGCCAGATTCAAATTCTCAAAATGTGTGGTTAGGCCTAATCATGCTATGCAGAAAACCAGTAATGTGTTAACCACAATTTATAAATTGAAAGGTAACACAACGTACAACCCGTTTTAAACATATAAATAAGTAATCTATTTTTCAATAGATGACTATCAAACATGATTTTTGACCTTTTAGTAAAATAGGTATCATCATCACAGAACCAAAATATCTGCACTTTTATAGTCTCATAATTATGGTCAAATAATTATTGTTCTGTCCAAAGTTTTCTTCTTTTGGCTACATCAATACGGCAAATTACGGTGTGTCATGCAGTAGGATTCTAGGAACGCATTTAAACTTGAGCAAATAATATTTAGATCGACAGGAACAACAACAATTATTTATTTTTTTATTAAGAAGATAGCAAATTGCTTGAAATATCAAATGTTGGTTGAATTGGGTTGGTAAGTAGGCCTATAACCCAAAGTGGGTAATCTACATGTATGTGAAGTTTAGCAAAACAAGTCGATAGCAATAAAATCTTTTATTTCTCATCAGACTAATTTTAACTTTCTTTTTCTCTCTGAAATTTTAAAGTTACTGCAGTTCTCTGCCTTAGGCCTGCATCTCTTGGTCAATTGAACCAGTATTCCAGCTAAAATCTAATTAATTCGTGTCAGGAAACTAATTTTATTATTATCTGGACTGAGTCGTCTTGCTTGTCATTGTGGATGACTAGCCAGGAAGTAGAAAGAAATAACTGGTTATTTCCACATTGTTCCAAAGATAAATATTTTTTTTTAAACTACTACTTGGGTTTTAAATGTACTTTTTGATCTAATTCAAAAAATAAAATAATGAGAAACTCTTATATTCAAAGTCTGATTTTTGTAGGTACGCATAAACAACCACACACAATGCAAATGTATTGACATAAATGCTGATTAGAAATGGACTACTCTGACAGTTTAATTTAACTTATTTCTACAATAGCTTCTCTCTCATGATTAAAGTTCCCAGAATAAATTTAGTCCCACAATTACTTCTTCAGTTTCCCCAAAAGAGGGGAAAGTACCATTTTTCAATTAGAAGTGTGAAAAAAAAAGAAAATTAAAGTACAGACTAGTCATAATACAATGAAATTTAGTAATAGAAATCAAGTAATTGTAAAGCCTATACTGAATTCTACCTTAAATCAAGATTTATGTATCTGTAGGTATATATAAATTTTTTCATATTTCATCAATAATTGATGGCTTTTAAACTAGAAGTAAGAACCTTTTTAAAAATTCTACTTCCAGGCATAGGCAGTGTTGTAAATTTTTTTTACTCAAATGAGTTATAATTAATAACAAAAACTTGACATACCTTGGGTCAATTTTGGAAGTCCCAGTATTCTGGCTCATTGTTGCTTGTTTCACAGGTTGAGTCTTCAGGAAATCTTGGTTGTGGCTCCTCAAAGGTGGTTGTTGTATTAATGACTTGGTTGTCTTCATTGCTTTGAAAATCCTTTGATCCTGGTGGCTAATTGCAGGTAAACTCAGGTAGGAATCTGTCATTTCTTCAATGTTCTGTCCTATTCAATTCTTAAATACAATTATCACATTTGCTGTTTTAAAAAGTTTGATAATCTTTTTTGTAATTTTTAAAGATTAATAACTTTGACTGATTCAAAAGCTGACAGAAAGAAAATGATCCCACTCAGAAATTCTGGGATTCCAACCCCTCACAACCCCCACTGTGATCTGAGCGCCATCTACAGCCAAAATATGTTGCCATGGGAACAAGAGACCACGTGACATGACATCACCACTCAACAAACAATGGCTGCAGGTTCGTGTCAGTAAATTCAGAAGTCTGTAGATCCCTGCCTCCCCATATTGCAATATAAATCACTCAGGACAATCTCGGCCAAAAATGTAAAGTGGAAAAATGTTCTCCAAACAAAATAACATTAGATCTACCATCAAACCTCGCATCAAATCTCGTGTTTTCTCATAAAGGACAAGTTTTCTTGCTCCATCAAAAGTTTTGGTCCAGGAGAATGATCAGATTTTCTGCATAGAATGAGAGAATGTAAAAGCATAACCTAGCAATTCAGTTATCCTGCCATGCATGTAATTGAATTCTCAGCCAATGATAACTTTTATGAAATGATTACAAATGCATTTTAAATTATTTAAATTATTATTACCAATAATGCCATAATGGAGTCTTGGCACTACATGTTCTTTCATTTAAGTTTTGAAACGTCATACAAAAGTGAATTTAATGTTTTTGAAGTCTGGAAGAAAATTTGGTCAATTCGTTGGTCACTTCACCCCTTCAAATACAATGAAACCCTCTCCAAGTAGATATATACAAGTTCCTTAATATTCTATGTGACTTGTAATCATCTTCATTTAGAGTCCATTGACATCAGACTTGATTCCTCAATTATCTGCAGGTTACAAATTACTGTGATAACTGATATCACTGCATGATGTATTAACATCCAAATAAAATTTCTGAGTTCCGAGTTCATGGTGTTAAAAAATATAAAATATCCATGGTTTTCAGAATCTGTTTTAAGCAAAATATATATCTCCATGTTGAGTGGCTTAGTCCAATGATATGCCATTTCTTGTGATTATTTTGTATATCACTCTGATTAAGCATTAATACAAACACAACTAAGCGTGCCTATCTTGTGGCTCGTCTTATCTTTTATTGACATTATTTTTGGGCTCCAGAGCTAAATTGGAATAAGTCAAAATTTTCTCCTGTTTCTTGAGAGGTGAACAGAGAGATATATTTTTAGTGTACTAATTTTTGCTGCTCACTACATGGACGAAAGTTGTATGTATAGCTTTTGGGCTACTTTTTAATTTTTAAAATGTTTTGATTCATATATATTACAGGGAAAAGAAAATCCATTGTGAAAGGCCTTTGTCTCATGTCTGGGACATTTTTGTCATAATTATAGTCATTTTCCATTGGAATTTAGAGAGAATTTGATATTCAATCTGGATAGAAGATATGACATTCACTTGGGAAAAGTCAACCTCTGGTGACGATATCAAGGAAATATTAACCAAATATACAGTCTGAACTTTTGGGTTTCCAAACATCACACAATTTCCACAAAAATTCCAACACCTATATAGATCAAAATGAGGATGTCACATCTTGTTGCCCTAAACTGCTTCACAAACATAATGTGTAATGCTCATGTATTTTTGGCAAACAGTCATCGATGAGATAGTTAATCTGTGACATATCAAAAATACTTGTAAATTGCCTTAAACAAATATTTTCGTATCAAAATATTATGTAAATACTTCTCAATTGGCTGTAAGGAGTTTACCCTTGGGCCTTAGCTGTCAATCATTTTTTCTGTAGGCCTAAATCAAATAAATTCCAAATGACCATTCTTGCAAAGCTTGATTACAAAAACTAGTGGGTTCTGCACTCAGTGAACCCAGAATAGATTTAGTTCCGTTTTACTGATCACTTCATTTTTTCATTTATGTGTTCTATATAAATTTAGGCGTAGGCTACACCACATTTCAAAACTTTGTTTAGAGCACTATAATTATAGAGGCCCGTTCCCTAATAACTTCTATTTTTCTCATTTTTCCCCCTTGGGGAAATATAGGTAAAGAGTTATGGGATGTAGGCAAAATGATTACTTATTTTCAGAACTGATATTGTCTTCCAGTTGAATACAAGTTGCAGAAAATTATCCTTCTTGAAAGTGCCAAGTCTTTATAGGCCTAATATTTTTATGTTAAAGAAGTGGATGGAACCTGAACAAACCAAATGAAATGGCTCCAAAGACAAAAGATATGTCATTTGCAATTTTACGAAATTTGTGGATCATAAAATTCTGGAAAATATTCTGCGCTCCCAAAAAAAATCCACTTGCTATGCCTAAAAAAATATATATGAGCATTGCCTGCATGCTGCTACAGCCAATTTCATAATTGTCCACACTTAGCCAAAATGCGAATTTTTATTCTCAGACATGCTATTCTATAGAGCAGAGTGATGTTACAAGTTTTTGGATGTCACTTTTCATGACTCTTTGTGTGTATGTTTCCATTCAAAAGTGTCTCAAAGCTGTTTCAATAACAAAAAAAAATCAAACTGAATGTCTGCAAAATTTTGTGGAAATGGCTGTGAAGTTGGCAACTTGTTTCAAATTGTAAATGCATCTGGAATCTACGAAAAGACAATTATAATTTTTTGCCATGAAAGGTAGAATAAATATTAGGTGCATGACAGTTAAAATACAGACCACTAAAACATTCGCAACGTTAGAACCACTTCAGCAGAGCAGATTCTCTGGGTTGTTATGACATGATAAGATCTCAAACAATCAAACAATTTTACAATTTGTCAACTCAGTACATTTTGCTGCTTCCAGTGGCGGATCCAGGGGGGGGAGGGGTTGGTCTGTTGGTCTAGTGCATGGTAGCGTGCTATGCTGAAAATCGCTGACTCCAGGGTTCGAATCCAGTTCTTGCCGGGTCACCTGTTGGATGGCTGTTTCAATCATCCTTCACGGCCAATGCCATGTCCTCTCCTGTCCTAATTAGCCTGCCAAGTGAATAGTCCCACCCTCTATGGATTTGTGGCGACGTGGTCCGGTAAATGCCAAAACACATCCACCAGGCCCGGTGGGGACAGAATCCCTAGTCCTAGTCCCCCCCCCCCCTGGATCCGCCACAAGTTTCTCTCCAACCAACAGTAGTCAGAAATTGATAGATTTATAGCCCAGCTGTTTATCCTACTTCATTATGCAATAAAATTCTCCCTGCTACTTCTTCTTATCATGGACACAAGGGGAAAAATGAGAAGTTGATAAGAAGAGGGCAAAAAGTTCAAGACCTGCTCGAGTGCTCCCTCATCTAATCATCATTTATTAAATCGGAGAACTTATGAAAGCAGTGAATCAAATCTAGCCAGTGCCTTGACAGGTGAAGGGGACAGCATGCAGTTGCATTTCATTTCAAATGGAGAATGTTGAGCAGCCTGGGTTGTCGAACTGGTGGTTATAAAATACAGACGCCTGTAGCAAAGATTGTTTAATTAATTTTTTTTTTTTAAGGCAGGTTCTGTCCTTTAGTCCTGTTCCAGTTAATTTTGCTACTTTATATCATATACGGAATAACGGAACGCTAGTATATTGTATCAAACTGTAAAACACGAATTCCACATGAAAGTTAACCATTAATTTTGAGGAATATCACCTTTCTTTACATAAAGTGACCTAGCAAACTCAATTTTCAATATATTTACATGAAATGAAATTTCTGTTAATCTTGATAAATTTGTCATTTGTTACTTTTATTTATTTTTAGATTTAAATACTGGTTAGATTGTTATCTTTAAGATATTGATGGAAATTGTGGTTTTTTGTATTGTAATTGCTGAAAAATGCTAAAAATTTTCTTTTTTTGGAGGTCTACTTATAAATATCTGCACTAGGAATGTTGAATCCATCAGATGTTATTACTTTTAAAATTTACAATTTTTCAAGAGTTTTTCATGCCCTACAGCCAATGTAATTAAATGCAATTTCTGGTCTAAGCAAAGTGATCCCGTCACGTGATTCCGTCACGGTACTTATCACTGCTTACGCTGCCATCTATCTAGGGTATATACTTGCTTTGACAACCGATATTTCTATGAATTTCATTAGTCTAGAAATATATTCTTAAAAAAAAAAAGTTTCAAGTTTGTTTCTTGGGGAATTTGCTTGCAATGACCATGACAAAATTTAGTGCAAAAAATCACTTCCGTTTCAATTGTGATTCCGCCACGCTGAATACAGGGCAATGTTAACGAGCGTATAAGTATCTCAATGGTGTAGAACATCCTAGACCCTGGCCAAACATTCTCTCTCCATATCTAAACATCTTAATTCCCTGATATATGCTACATGTGGCTGTGACACTGGAAATAAATACCAAAAACAATGTGAATTCCGTGACGGAATCACATGGAATTCATGCAAAAAAGCTGCATAGATCTCTTCAACGGCAGCTCCCTTAATGAATAGGGCCGGAATAGGGTGACAAAAAATTGTAATTTTATGGTCAAAGACCGGTATTTTTATGGCGGGTACCGTTGTTTTAATGATAACTGCTGAAAAGCGATGGGAGTTGGGTTTATACTGCAGTGGATCTCTGGACTCAATTTGTTTTCAGGACTGGTACATCCAGGCCTCTGATCTGGCCCGGGCACTCTGGGTAGAGTAGCCTCACTTGGGAACAAGGAGTAGGCCTGCTTTGATGCAGACTCCCATTCTTACCGTCTCCTCTTCGCCTATTGCAACTGGCAAAATGACCAATTTTCACCCACCCTTCTTGAATAATTATCCTGATGATGTTCTTGAATGTTTCAAAGAGTCTTCTTCACGATTTAGATTCATATCTTTTACTGAAAATTTTGAAAATTTGAGCCAGCTTAAATGATTGAGTGAGATGGTTGCAAAACTGTTTTGAGCTAACATAGCTTGTTGTTTTAAGTTATGATAAACTGCCCATTGTCATATAACTTTATGCAACAAGCTATAGATGTTAGTTCAAACGAATTGTGCAACCGTCTCACTCAATAATTTTTAAAGCTGACTCAAAATTAAAATTTCACATGTACAGTGTTCACTTAATTACTTCAGTGCACTCTAGATCATATTGAAAAAAAACTTGGTTTTATTCTCTCCCTATTTCTTTTCTTTCCGTTCTTTCTTTTTTTTTCTTTTTTTTCTTTTTTAGTGGAGTGAAATAACCCACAAAGCTAAAGTACAGTCTGAAATCTCCGTAACTTCATTATGGCTTTTACTTGGACTAGATTGATCGAGAGACTGGGGCTGCCTACCTACTAGTGTGTCCATCATGGGCTCAAGAGTCCGATTTTCACAGTCAAGTGTCCTAACCAATGAGAGCCCTTGACTGGTCTATTGACTCAGCTATTACGCCCGTCAATCCCCATAATTCCCTGCACGTTACTGTTCTACTTGTGGGCGGCCATCTTGGATTAAAGAGAGTTGAAATAGCCCGTTGAGGGGATATATCCAGGCCTATATTATATAGAATGACTAGGCTTACATGGAGTCTTAGTTTAAGAAAAGGCCTCAATAGCATATAGGCCCTGCATATCATGAGTCTTCAATTCTCAAATGCTAATTTTACGAACATAATATAGGCCCTATATCTAATGTTGTTGTTTTTTTTATATTCCGATGTCTGTCCAAGAATAAACTCTTCTTTTTTTCATTCTATATTTTTTGAAAATGATAGACCGAAAGAGAATGATGATATAAGCGCAATTGACGGGAATATATGCAGTCTAACAATTTTTGGTCATTAACCCATCATTTGCCAAAGGCACCACAAAATCAAAATAGACATCTCAACTGAGCCTAAAAGGAAAAAAAATCAAATCGATGATAAATGCTGTGATGTAATGAAAAAGATAACATTTTAAATTGATCACAAACAGCATTTCAACTTTAGCAGCACATGGTATTGTGACACACAGAACATTGTACGACAAATCGTCACTACCAAGTATTGAACAGGTTCCAATTTTGCAACTAGGGCCTAAGACAATTTCGGAACCTGCCGCAGTGTGATCTATTTCGGGTTTCATAACATTCTGACATATTAGAACATCCAAGATAGCCCTAAACGATTCTGGAAAAAAATAGCAATTTTCAATGTCAACCGTATTCATGAGCCAACTCAACAGCTGAAACCAATTCATAACCCATTTAAAATAATATTTTAGATTTCTGTAGATTCACTGGAAGTTTAAATTAAGGCTGTCTTATTTCATTGTTTATGCCTGCCAAGGTCCTGGTGTTGAGGCAAAACTATGCTTTTCTTCTCTAAAATGACTTTAGTATGTAATGTCAGGCTTGTAAGCACTATTTATTAAAGAGTCATTTTAATCCAATACCCCAAGAAAATAATAATGAGATTCTACATGTACTTTCTCAAAAGGAAACAATCGTAATAGGTAAACAGTGACTTCCTTGCCCCTATGGCTCTCTCGATGTCTTAAGAAACAAATCGTGCAAAAAAACACCATCAACACAAGCCCGAAACATGCCAGTAACCACTAAATACTAATCAAAAAGGCAATTTTGGTAAACGTTATTGGATGGTGGTTTGCCTTTTTCAACAAAATTCATCTGATACTGAGAACTGTTAGCAAAACATGATAGATCTCTTGGCCTATTAATTATGCTGTCAGTTCATTTCCTTAGCTAGGAGATTGTCGATGCCTTGGCAAATAAACTGCCCCAGAAGGCTCCAGAACTACTGAATATTAAGTGACCCTGCCACAGATCGAAGCATTCGAAGAGTTCGAAGCGTTCGAAGAGTTCGAATCGATCGAATCGTTTTAATCGTTTGATCGCCAGTTTTGGAGCTGAGGAACATGGGCGATCTGAACCCCTCCTATATTATAATAACAATAACAATAACAACTAGAAGGCACACAAGTGTGCAATGGGCGGTAGTTATGACATGGAGTGCCTTGCTGAGCACAGGTGATGGTGGTATATATTTCAGTTTAAGTGTAAGTAATCTTAAACGTAATTATATTCATAAATGCAAATGATATGATGGTGACGCAAAGTGTACTAGAAATGAGTGCACGAGACGCACACATACCTGAGCTAGCGGTGCAAGTGGCATAAACACCTACAGAGGGGGGGGTTTCTATCTAAAAAAATATTTGGCGGACCCCAACTCCTGTCTGCCGCCCCCGACTCCTGTCCGCCGCCAACGACTCCTGTCCGCCGGCCCCACTCGTATCAGCCGCCCCGACACCTGTCCGCCACCCAGACTCCTATCCGCCGCCCCGACTCCTATCCGCCGCCCCCGACTCCTGTCCGCCGCCCCAACTCCTATCCACCTCGACTCCTATCCACGGCCACCGCCATAGATTCTGTTGCTTGTGAGTCATCATGTAGGGCCTACGTAAAGTTTTAACAAATATGGCCACCAAGGTCACAGAAATGGTTCAAGGTCATCCATGTTACGATTCATTCAAGGTGTTACTGTGATACATAATCCCTGTTAGTTTGGTGATCCTAGTGTAAATACAAGAGGAGTTATCTTGCACACAAGATATTCACAAATATGGCCGCCAAGGTCACAGAAGTAGGTCAAGGTCACTCATGTCAAAACTCATTCAAGGTCTTACAATGATACATAATCCCTGTTAGTTTGGTGATCCTAGTGTAAATACAAGAGGAGTTATCTTGCACACAAGATATTCACAAATATGGCCGCCAAGGTCACAGAAGTAGGTCAAAGTCACTCATGTCAAAACTCATTCAAGGTCTTGCTGTCATACACAATCCCTGCTAGTTTCATGATTCCAGGATTAATAGAAATTGAGTTATCTTGTACACAAGTTTTCACAAATATGGCCGCCAAGGTCACAGATGTAGGCCAAGGTCACTCATAAGTTATGCCTGGCAAGATGTCAAGGTGTTTGATGTATTTGACTCATACTGGAAGTCTGGGGCAGCCTGTGCAAAGTGAAATCATCGTCAATAGAGAGGACAACTGAGACTACCAAACGTCACATTACAGCAATATGGGCCACCGCAACACTCCTGGCCTAATGAACACATATTTACGAAGGTATACAAACTGCTGGCAGTGTGTGACATACTGCAGCAGCTGCTTTACATGCCTTTCGAAACCACTGGACCAAACAAAAATACCAGGGGTTCCAGTAGGAATCACGGGCGGCATATTCTTGCCAATTTCGCATGACAAAATTTAAATAGATTCAATAATAGTTTTGAATATACTTTGTGCCTTAAATTATTAAAAGGGGGCCTAATCTTTTTTTTTTCTTAAAGATCTAAAGGGCACCTTTGCCCCCCGGGGCCCTGCCTCCCTTGGACAAGGGCAGGGGGGCAATCACCCCCCCCGTGCCCCCCTCCAGTTGTGGCACCCCTGAAAAATAGTATTGTTTACATTGGGCTTAAAATGGTAATTACAAAAAACTACAATTAGAAGTTAAATATGACTGTAATTTTGCTTAAAGCAACTTTTAGATTAAAAGATATACATACAGCTTTTAAGGATAGATCTTTGGAATTGCAGCCTATAACTTTTTAAACCCCCATTATTTTAACCAAGTGGATCAGGTAATCACCTCAACTGCACCAAGTTATTGGGGACTGTCTCAAAAGAAAGTTAGAACCAAGGTATTGCATAACTATAAATGATACCATATTTTCCTGAAGAGATGGCCCAGAATTATGTTAAGGGCTCTTTCTGCCAATGTTTTTATTGATTCCAGAACTGTCTTGGCTCTATCTTTTAAATTTCTTGCCTTTTTTTTTTTCAAGTTCTTTCAATGATTAAAAAATATATATAAGTAAAACAAATCTGAATGAAAACATTCCTGCCATTATCAATTCTCAAAATCATTAAGTGACAAGTGATCAAAAATAAAACATGTTATGATTGTATATAATTTTGCTTCATGTAAAAGTGTAAAAAAAAATGTCATCAAAAGGCAACTTTATTTGAAAAAGTGTCATGTTTTAAGTGATTTTCATGGAAATTATGAAACTGTAAACATCGATTCAAGATCAAGCTTCACTTGCAATTAACTTTTGGATTCAATAGTAATGTCATCACTTGGCCTACCTACCCCATTCATAACTCATACAGTCCATTCATACAACCAGTACATGTGAATATAATCATGTAAGACCTAATTTCATTGATATACTAATGCTTTCTCAAGTGCCTATGACCTTAATCAAACAGAAGTGGTAAGCATTCATATGGTCATGCTTGAATGCACATGAGGTGACAGAAAGAGGAGGGGGGCAGAGCAAATTGAAGGGGTAGCAAAAACTGGTAGAACAAACTTGAAAGAATGGATATGAGGGGAAAATTTGCAATTTTTACATCCTAATGACAAAACTGGGAGGTGGATAAGAAATCTAAAGATGTTACACATTAGGAAATGATGGTAAGTTAATGGTGTGCAAAGACGAACATTGGAGGTGGCCTCAGGAGATAGCACCAGGGTCTATAAAATTTGGCAAGGTATGTAAGAAATCTCCTACGAAATGTAGATACAGCAGCAAGCAGGAGCTGTGCTGCAGTATAATAATCTTTATTTATGGTCATGGTTTACAAATCAACAATTAAAATTAGCAAGACTGCTATTACATGACTAAAAGAGCTAAAAACAATCCAACAAATAATCAGTAACAATATTTACATAAAATACAGAAGTAAAAAACATAGAATAGTCATAAATTCCAGTCATAACGATCATATCAACCTGTGTAAGTTCAATCATAAAAATCATATAAGCCTATGTAAATTACAGAAATTAAAATAAAATATGAAAATATAAAAATGGTTTTAAGGCAGATGCATTTTGGCCTGTTCATCCCAAGAGGTACAGGGTTCCATTCCGGTGTGGTAGTAACCAGTGTCCAGGGACTGAGTGTCCTTTGGACACTTTATTCCTGGGAAATAATGTGTTAGGACAATCTATACTAGGCAAGAGTGACCGGGTGGACAACCGGTCCTAGGAAAAAAGAGCCAGCACGCGGGAAGATGTGTCCTGTGAGGAGGAAAAATAGACTATGTCCTGGTTCTAATGGTCCGTTTCCAGTGTCCGGGATATTATATACTAGTAATAGTTGTCCATGTCATTTCTTCCTGGGACAGAATGCCCAGACCTTTGAAACTAAGGAACAATGGTCCTGAAAATAGATCATTGCAGACAGGGTATCCCAGGATAGAACATCCTGGAATAGCATTTCCTAGGAAAGGTCATCCAGACACATTTTCCTGGGAAAATTGGTCCTGAATCAAAGCATTGAGGACAGTCTGTCCTGGGAATGAATTGTCTTGGTATCAATATTCCTGGGATAGTATGTCCGGACCATAATTCCCAGGAAAAGCTGTCCAAAAGGCCCACATATATAATATATATGTGGGACAAGTGTTAAGTACTAGTTATGAAGAGTCAGGATATCCTTGCATGATATCTCAATGCTAGTGGCTCTAAAGCTATATCAGCTTTATATCAGCAACTGCCAGAGGCAGACATAATGATGAGATGAGAAGGATGTCCACATCCAGGCACTCTCTTTTCCCAAGGGTGCTGTCTCTTACTGCTACAATATGATATCATATGATAGGCCTGATACAGTATATATAGGCTACTGCTCACAGAGCATTGGCTTATAAGTGATGTCCAGTCATATTCTGCAATAAATAATGAGGGTGAGAGACTGAGGGTAACAACCCTCCTCCATTCACCATCAGGGTCGGTTGATATCAATCCTATAGTTGCTAAAATAAATCAATCATAAATTTGATATACAAATAATAATTTCTTTCGTGAAAACGATACTTTTGTGAAAATCAAATTTCAACAATAATTATTATTCTATTTCTTTTTTTAATACTTTTATGTAATGACAGATTAATTTTAGTAAGAGGTTTACTTGCAAGTTGACTCCCTCAGGCAAAATTAATACAATGGTCAAGAAACCATGCTCATAATGCTTGTGATGTGATCCGCCAACCAACTTGACACAGTCTGTGGCGGATCACAGGGGGAGGGCCTAGGGGGCTCGCCCCCCCCCCCCACCACTGAGATAGAAATAACATTTTGAAGAAATTATGGGCAATGCAGACCCATGAATGCTGAAACGATGACCATGCAGGCCAGTGAATCCCAAAACGACGTCCGGGCATCCCCAGACTATGCTGTCTGGATCTGCCACTGACAGTATAAGTTGTCCATACAAAAAGAAAAAGCATCTTTACATTTATTATTGGAACAACTTAAATGATGTTGGGTGTTGTTATTTCATAAGTGCAATCTTTCTGGTGCTCAGTGATGCATGACCTGTCCTCCTGTTAATTTACAAAATCATTCTCCACCACTGGTTCAAACTCGGTATCATTTGATTTCCAGGCTAGTGGCTTACCACTCTGCTATAGGGGAGGCTGGGTTGAGCAGTGGGATCCACAGTTGGCATGAATCAAAAAAAATATTTTTAGAATTGGTCAAGACATTTTATTCTGGTATTGAAGGACCAGACACTGAGTCCTACTATAGCTGTAACAGGAATGAATGTCCGTGGTCCGGGCATATATATGGATATTTATTACTAGGAATGAGCCACCAGGATGTTTCCTCCCAGGAATAAATGTCTGGATACTCAGTCCCAGGAACGAATGTCTGGATGCATATTCCTGGGACAAGATGTCCAGGATATCTAATCCTGGTAGGGTATTCTATCCCAGGAATAACTGTCCATAGGATATTCTTTCCCTAGGAACCATGGTCCTTTGGACCATGGTTCCCAAGGACATCTATTCCTTTCACACCGGGTCAAGAAACAATTAGGCAAATATTCATGAGAAACATAATTATAGACCTACATACCATAGCAATGGTATTGCCAACATAAATAAAATTTACGGGGGCTTCTTCCTATATATCGTATGTAGGTGTGTGAGTGCGATAGATAGATAGATAGATAGATAGATAGATAGATAGATAGATAGATAGATAGATAGATAGATAGATAGATAGATAGATAGATAGATAGATAACTATCATTACCATTAGTTCTGTAATTAGTCAATTAGTCTAATTAGAGCAATGTCAACTGGCTATAATTCTTCTATGCTTTTTTTAAGTGTTTTTTTTTTCTGTAGACAATGTTTCATGCAAACATCTCCCTCGCCCTTGATCCCACGATCTGCATCTTAAAGATACTTGTGATTAAATCCAACCTGATCATTGGGTATGAGAGTGATTTGAGGGTGAATGATCATCTAGATCAAGTATTTTGTGGGCCAAGTATTTTGTCTAACCAAGCCAGTCCTCCAGCCAAAGGGCCGTTGCTGAACTACTTGCTCGGTCTTTTTGATGGCCCTTGATCTCCCTGCAGTGCTCCGCCCACTGCATTATGATGAGACTGTGGTTTTGGAAGAGAGGCAGAAAGGGGGAGAAGAAATCTTAGAGCACCATTAACCTACCCACACGCCATCTGGTGTATATTGGTGTAACTGGAATCTAAACGCGAGCAGCTGACTTCACAATCCTCTTGCCCATTTCCTGAGGCTCATTTATGGAAGTTCTCATTGAAGTTGACTTTTTCTGAAACAATTCTGAAAATCCAACACAACTTGAAGTGTGACTCATATTTAAGAGTTGAGTTGTCTGCAATTCCTCTCTTCTTTCCCTTCTTTATTCGGATGTTTTCTTATTCTTTCTTCTTTCCTATCCTTCCTCCCTTCTCTTCTTTCCATCTTGCATCCCTCTTCCCTTCTCTTCTTTATTCTCTCTCTCTCCCTATTAGTGGCCATCCTTCTTTTTTCATCTGTTTCTTCTCTAATTCCTACCCTTTTATCATTACATCCCCCTTCCTCCCTATCTTTTTTCTTTCCCTTCTTTCTTCTTCTCCTTCCCTTTCTTTCATCCTTCCTTCCTTACTTCCTTGCTTACAGTGGCGTAGCTAGGAAATTTTCCAGGGGGGGGCAAAATATTCAAGTCAGCGATGGAAACGGAACATTTTTGTCAGGGGAGCTATTATCGCTGTCGCGGCAGAGGCGCGCCATCGGCAAAAAATGCAACGTTTGATGACAATGTAATCATTTCTTTCCTGGTCAGGATGGAGCCAGGGGGACCTCTATCCAGTGGAGTATTTAGTTGGGGGGGGGGCATTGGGGCAAGCCCCCCCCCCCTCCCCGTCCCCTCAGGACCAAAATAAACATGGAAGAGATAGGAAACCCCATGAAGCGCCGCATATTCACCCCATGTAATGCCCCCTCAGACCATTTCTGGATAGGCCCCTGCTTCTATCCTTCCTTCTCTATGTGTTGCTTTTAATGATTATGATATTTTACCTTGTTATTTCTTTGTTTTTTTACTGTTTTTATTGTTTGTTATTTTATCGACTAATAGCTTTGAGCTAATGTTTCTTGTTTTTACTGTCGATGTAAAATAAATTTATCTATCTATCTTCCTTCCTTCATTTCTTTCTTCCTTCATCAGCAGGCTTCTTCCTTTTTTGTGTCAATAATTTATACACTGTATGCTGAAAGTGGGGGCCTACTGAGCCGAGCATAGGTGTACACTTGAACATAGTAAGTACCCCCCCCCCCCAGGGGGTTAGCTCAGCTCAGTAGCACTATGCTGGGCTGACATCGCTGTGTCCAGGATTCGAATGCAGCTCTTGCCAGGTCACCTGGTCTAGTGGCAGTATGTTGGATGCCAGTTTCAAACTTTCAATAATCCTTCACCTCATTTCCTTGTCCTCCTGTCCCGATCAGCCTGCCCAGTGCATAATTACAGGACTTTAAGCCCAAATCATCCATCCACCAGCCAATGATTTGCTCTGGAAATTGCATATCCTATATTATACTGAATGATTATTTACTCAGATGTATGGCTGTTTTGGGCATTCTGATTGGAAAATTACTCAATTTATAATCATATGACATCAAATTTACATGTAAAGGGCTACTTCTGGTAATGATTTCCTGCTTGTATCTGGAATACACAGGCTGTTTTTTCTCTCGTTCTATTCAGTTCTGTAAAGTGCCTATTCATGCTTGGTCTTCTAATTCATCAACTACATTAGCATCATACAGTGTATGGAATTGAAATGTCCCATGAGAGAATCCGGGACCTGTCAGCCATTTTTGGGTCATGTGACAGGAATTTGCAGGTCACGTGGCTTTTGATGGCTGACCCCAATTGTTCCAGTAAAATGCTCAAAGACTTGCCAATGTTTATCTCTCCATAATCACTTGTTTTCCCTGTGGTACTTCCGAGCCTTCAATAAAGGACATGTTTTCTACAGAATAACATAAGCTCATAAGGAGGCTTGTAGTCCAGACACTTACATGTCATTTAAGATTAATAAGTAGTTAATTTGGTGTAATATCTATTGGACAATGGCTGATATGCATAAGGAGGTAGGTCACTTTATGATTGGAATACATGTCTAAAATGTCATTTTATTTAAGAACAAGAAACAGGTCAATATTCCTGTTATTCTGTAAAACGTAGATCCATACAACCATACATGTATGGGGGGGGGGGGAGTTACATGTCTTCAGATCATGTTTGTATGGTTTTTTTATGAATTGAAAATCTAATAGGCCTGGCCTGGCCCTGCATGATTGAACAGGTTGCAATGATATGTAAACATGCTTTTTTGTCAGTTAGAACACTCAAAATCTGTGTCTGCCTCATCTGCTCATGCATACATTTTAAATTGAATCTGAAATTGAGTGTCATTCGTCTCCGCACGGCATCCTTCTTGACAGCCAAAGAATGAAAGATGCATGCCATGCACACTGCAATTTCAAGAAAGGAATCTTCAAAAGCATCAGTCATGGATAATATATATATATATATTTTTCTTTTTTTTAACTGCTGTTGATACTGCATCTCTGTAGAAAATGCAACACATTCACCCCATGTTAAGATGACTCAACCGTGGTACACTGCACATACTTCTGAGCAGCCTGGTTGCCTAGCAACATAGCGTCACAACTGCTGCACAGGCCCTGAAACAGTTGTGACGTTACCATTTTCTGTTCTCTTTTTTTTTAACAGCGTGGCAGCCAGTAATTTGCTATTTAAATGAGATCTAATACAGCTAGAAGCATAATCATTTTTTTATAGAATGCACTAACATCTATTCAATGCTACTTTAAAGTTTCAGCTTCTCAACTTTATCCAAAAAATTTTCTCAGTTAATTCATAGGGGGAAGAGGGCACGGCCGGCTACATCATAGGTTCACTCAGCGTCTCTCATGAGACTATAACGATGTGTGAAAAATCACAACTATGAGTTTAAAAACCCTCCTTAATGACATTTTAATCATCAAATCATCCTTCTAACGGTCTTCTCAGGGTAGATAGCAGCACAGTTCCCCAGTTTAGCATTGAAAGAATTGATCTATCTATCTTTCTGTCTATCCACGGTCAATCTATCCATATAATATATAAATATTGTATCAATATTGTATCTATTGTATCCATCTGTGACCTGACTGTCTATCCATCTATCTATCCATCTATCTATCTATCTGTCTATCTATCCATCTATCTATCTATCTATCTAAATCAATTCTAGCTACACAGTGTAGTTTGGCGTTTATGTAAAATTTAATCATTAACAAAACAAACTAAACATATTTTGATTACAAAGACAGCTTATCTGAAAATATCAGTTCAAAACATTATGATGGTTTGTAAAAACATGGATCTATAACTTAACCCTTATAGCTCTATGGTAAAAATATCTGTATCAACCAAAGACAATGTTAGTGTCCAGAAATATCAATTTGATGTGTTAAAATAATACTTTTTACAAGGAATAATGAAATTCTGGCTTGGTATGAATGGTAGTTTATTTGCTTAAAATTCATGATGTGCGCACTCTTGCGCACTTTTCTAATGTGACCTAACATATCAAGTAACATTTAAACTTAAATGTCCTAAAATATCAAGTCCGCCAAGCTTGTCCCTGATGAGATATGACAGGTTTAATAAAGACTATTTTCATTAGTTTTTTCATGACTTTTAACTTTAATCATTGAGAATCAGGGGTTATAATTTTCCTAATTTTATGGGGAAAAAACTGACTTGTAGGTCTCTAAAAAGCCGATTTTATAGGATCAATCAATATTCAGAAACTTTGGATCCCTTTCATTTGATGCATGGACTTACATTGGGGTTCTAGGCAGACTTGTAAGTGGGGTAAGGGTTTTGAATTGTGCGGGCGAGACGCTGATTGGATGAAAGGATACCGAGGGTAATAAATAGGCTATTAGCAAAGAGGGTAAAGCCGCGAAATTCAAAGGTTTTTTAAAATTTTCTTTAGAAGATTTTGGCACATAATGCCGCACATTTCTGTGAAACACATTAAATTAAGCAAATGGATCACGACCAACTGGAGTGTTCTATCCTGTTAAGTTATAGATCCATGGTTAATTTCAGTCAACTGTGTCAAAAATTGTCTTTATTTATTTTAAAAATTGACATTGGCACAGTCATGGTACTGCAGTAAAAAAATGGCTCGGTGAATTTTTTTTATTTTTTTCCATTTGTTTGACAATAACTTGTTTATGATACAGGCAAATTTTAAAAAAAATCTGTATGATCGTTTTCCTAAAATTTGATTACTGCCAAAATTGATGCATGCAAAATCTGCAATTAATTAGTGTGTTGGTGCCCTTTAAGCTCTTACAGAAAAAAGTATTTTAACCTTTTTCTTCAAATTTATGGCAAATGTATTGGTGTAAATCCTTTGGGAAGACATTTCCGACATTTTTGTGTGACAAATGCATGTAATGCTTTATTCTGTGGTACAAAACCAAAAATACCGTGCAAGCACGTAAACCCCGCCGGCTCTATGTGAAGCCATTGAGACCATTCGGATACTGTTACATGCATACAAAAGTAAGAAATTCCAGTATTGTTTGCAAAGAAAAAAAATACCGTGCAAGCACGTAAACAACTCGGTTGCAAAGTGTGACAGACAACTCCAGTATCATGGCATGGCTGGGAGTGCAATACACATGAAGTAAAGACATCACCAAAAGTCCCAGAATGCACTTTAATTTGGTTGATTTACCCTGAAACCATTATAAAATGTGCTAGCAGTTGTTTTTCATGACAGCCATGAATTGTGTTCACTTGGGACCATGAATGGAGTGGAGAAAGTATGAAGGTTTTGTAGACTGTGGTAAACATATATATATATGCCTTCTACCAGGGGATTTTAAAAATCCCGACAACTCATTGAATGATTCATTTGGTACATAGGTCCATGGATGCAGAATTGCAGATCTATGCATCACCTCTGCTCTGTTACTTCAAAGGAGGCTGAATACTTCCCATTTGAACTGTTTAAAGTGTTTTTGCAAACAATAACAGTGCACTGCTCTTTTTTATTGTCTGCGGTAATTCTTTTTCCTGACTTGTTTAAACAATGGGACCTTCAACAAAACACACTGCACCATGCACCCTCTTATCTCAGTGTTGACAGGTCATGCATTAACAGGATTTGAAAGGTATTTTTACCCAACTCTCTTCCCCTCAACAACACATGTGGCATGTCACTGGCACCTCAGATTGACAATTTATTGGTTTGTTTTCCCACATCATGACACATGACATATAAGCACGTGCACTGTGAAGGATTTGCTGTAAAAACTTACTTGTTCTTGTTTACTGTGACAGTTCACATTGCAACTTACTTGTTCTTGTTTACTGTGACAGTTCACATTGCCTAAGGTGGAGATCCACATTTCTTGTGTCCGTCCGTGTGCCCGTCCGTGTGCCCGTCCGTGTGTCCGTGCGTCCGTCTGTGTGTCCGTCCGTCCGTGTGTCCGTCCGTGTGTCCGTCCGTCCATCCGTCCATGCCTCCTTCCGTGCTTCCTTGTGTCCGTCCTTCCATGTGTCCGTCCGTGTGTCCGTGTGTCCGTCCGTGCGTCCGTCCGTGTGTCCGTCCGTCAAAGTATCCGTCCGTACGTCCGTCCGTCAGACCGTGCGTCCGTCAGTCCGTGTGTCCGTACGTCCGTGCGTCCGTGTGTGTGTCCGTCCGTCCGTGTGTCCGTTCGGCCGTCCGTCCGTCCGTGTGTTCGTGCGTCCGTCTGTGTCCGCGTGGATCAGTGCGTCAGTACGTCCGTCCGTGCGTCTGTCCGTCCATCCTTCTGTCCGTGTGGCCGTCCGTCCGCGTCCGTCCGTGTGGCCGGCTGTCCGTCCGTCCGGACCCGTACGGACACTCTGACAGGTCTGAAGATTTTATTGACACTGACATCACTATTTTGGAGCATGTAGAAGAAATATATAATTCCAGTAATTTTTGACAGTGCACATGAGATTCTTGGTAACAATCAATTACGCACATCTAATTGCTAGAAATGCCTGGAAACTTGTCATTCCCATCTGCATGACAAAATAAGATAACAGGCAAAATTTGAATGAAATATGAGCAACACAAAGTGAGTTATGCTTGACGAAATCCCCAGCAACCAGTCTCGTTGAGGACTGCAGAACCCCGTAGGCTATGTATAGCCTGCGGGGTAAAAACTCAATTTATGAATTTTAAGCAGTCATCAGGCAAAACATGCCGTTACCATGGCAACCAAACGAGTCGGTGAAATTTTTTTGTTTTTCATTTTCGAAATGTACGGGTCTCATAGAGTACCTGTGCAAAATTTTAGAAAAATCTGTATGATCTAACCACCATGGTTGAGTCACCTTAATTGTGTTCTTTAGAGCCACCACGTCCAGAAACTGACAGATGAGCAGATTTCAGAGTTCAGAGAAGCCTTCCAGCTGTTTGACAAGGAGGGCAATGGTTACATAGCAACCAAGGAGCTGGGCATGGCCATGAGGTCCCTGGGCCAGAACCCGACCGAGGCTGAGTTGATGGACACCATTAATGAAGTGGACATTGATGGTGAGCAATAAGCCTATATATTGATGCAATTTTATTTATTTTTAAGTAATCCTGAGAGAAAGGGAATGTCATGTTCTTAATGGGATTTATCATGATGTCTCAAATAATTGTCATGAACCAAATTATATTATAGTAATGATGTGTCAGAAATTCATCGTACTCAAGAGTTCTGTAACACTTTCATGGGATGGTCCACAGACCGAACTTCACCGAAGCCTGATAGTCCAGTCTCAATAGTCATTAATATAATATGTAATCTGCAAAGCCAGGAGAGAGCGGTAAGCAGGCCAACGCTGTTGAATTTTCGTTTTAATTTTCCGTAGTTTTGGCGATTTCGTGAACGGCCGCTAGAGGCGCCACTGTTTCGGCGCGCCCTCTGTCGGTTTTTGCGGCGTCATGAACGGAGTCATGCTATTTACCCACCTGCGCATGCGTGGTAGATTAATGGCGGCGACCATGCAGATCACGTGGCCAAAAACAAAGATGGCGAATGACACGCTGAGATTGAAGTGACAGAGTAGCATGATTTTTCAGTACGTACATGACTAGTGTGGGAAGGATCGCTAAGCGATCGCAATTTGCGCCTTCGGCGCAAATTGCTCTCGCTTACCGCTCTAATATATTATACATTCAAAGGTGTCATTCTTTGACGGAGGCTGCTCACTTCATCTGGACAGAAGATAGGTCACTACTTTTGACCTCGACCAATCGGAGAAGTTCTTGCAAATCGGAACTTTATGAGAACCTCTCTGATTGGCTGATTCAGTAAGTGACCTCTTTTCTGTCCAGATGAAGTTAGCAGGCCCGGTGAGAATACGGCACTTTTGAATACACTTATGACAAAAAGGAAAAGTCTCTTGTAAGGCTTGGCAGGCATCGGTCTGTGCATGGTGTTCGCTAGCTTTTGTTGAATTTCCAAATAAAAGTTGAAATTTATTATTATCCCATGTCTAGCTAACTGTTGTCCCTCATACTGAGCTTTTCCCTGGTCAATACAGATTGAGATAGGGAAATACAACAGAAAGACACAGGGATATATTTAGTTCAACCAATCAAATTCCTTTGGCTAATTAGCCCGCAGGGATATACTGAAAGATAATGAGATCAACAGGGATATACTGGAACTGACCAATCAAAAGACAACAGTGCCCCTATATATCATGCTTATTAGCATGTAGATACCAGCATATTTGCTGATTGTTGTGATTTAAGGCAATTAAGTGCTGCCAATTAAGAGTATTGATTTTTTTTGTAGCACAGCTGCATTCACATTGAGTGCTATTAACTGTTTTACATTGATATTCGCGCAGCGAAACGGCCGAAGGCCGTTGAGCGAAGTGAATTGAGTGCAAGAAAGGACTCAAAAATCTGTGCAGTGATGGTCTCAACATCAACAGTCCACAGCTGGGAATTAGGTCAAGTGGGTCCAGCTTCTTATCAATGATTTAGTTTCATATTTAACAAAACATAACATTTTCATCTTAAAAAGTGTCTTAAAAATTCAATTTTCTTTAGTAATATATCCTGTACCAATAATTGTTATGGAATAGTTAATTATTAGCATTGACAAGCTAAATCAAATTATTAACTTGTGATTCATTCAATTTCAATCAGACATCAAGAAAAGATAACAAAATTAAAGTTACATAATCTTTATAAACTGATGATTATGTAACAGTGAACAGTTAATCTACATGCAATGTTATTGTTTTTGTATATATTTATACTATTATGTAATATCAATATGTAAAGGTTATTCACCACGGGAGAGGGAATATGTGATTTATCACCCGAGGCCTTTAGGCCGAGGTGTGATAAACACATATTCCTGATCCCATGGTGAATAACCGGCTTATACCATGAGACAAACACTCAAACAGTCAAACATGAGAGGATAACTGAACAACAAAGAATATGGGAATTATTCTCCTGCAATACTGGCATGTGATTGGATGTCAGAGGTGTCGAATGGTATAAATACATATACATCTCCATAATACAAGACACCAAGATTTACTATATGTTAGGAATATTTTCTCTGAACTCGGAAAGCAGTCCTTCAATTATGAAATAGCACAGGCCTGGAACAGGTTGCCAAGGACACAAAAAGAATATTTATCGGTGTCGATTTACACATTTTCAAGAAAATTGAAACAGTACCTGGTGTCTGAGTACTCACTAGTTTGCACAACAGCCAACTGCTATGTCTGTCAAAACACATAACCATCATCAGTCATTATACTCATTATCATTATCATTAGCTCATATTTTCTTCCTTGGGATTGGGAATGGGAAGGGACGGGGATTTAATTTAATGTGGGTTAACTTTGAATAAAATGCTTTTCTTTATAAACATATGTATGACTAATGAATGATAGTGGGTAGGTCGACTACAGCATGAAAATGCTAGTGACTGTCCCCACGAGGTAGAATGTTCTGTTTGGATTAATGTTCTGTTCCTCATGTATGTAACAAATTAGCTCTATAACTGTCACCATTGTAATTGTCATGATATCTGTACATACATGTGTAAATTCTCAAATAAAATTCAATTCAATTCAATTCAATCAACAATCTAACATAGACTTGACTTTGGCAGCTTTCAGTGCTGTCTGCCTTTTTACCATTTAGCTGATTATCTATCAATCTTATTTATCTACTTAATATATATCTATCTATCAATGTATGTAACTATCTGTCTGTCAATATATCTATCTATCTATCTGTCCATCTATTTATCTATTTATCTATTATATTTTTTGTCTAGTTTATCTTGCTATTCTACATTTTTCTCTGTCTTTCCGTGTATCTGTATTTCTAATTTTCTGAAACAGTTACATAGCTGCCTTTCATACATTGAATATTAATGAAATAAACATGAAAGTTATGGTAACACTAAAAGTCCCACAAAGACTTTTTAAAGTGCATACACGCTGCGCGAATTTCATGGCAGTGCCATTTACATATTATACAATAAAAGTATTTGAAAAAAAAGACATGGGATAAAAAGGTTATACCATGGGTTGCGGCAGTATATCCCTGGTATAGTCACCCTCGACCCCGTATATCCCTCGACCCTTCGGGTCTCGGGATATACTGGATCTTGGGTGACTATACCAGGGATATACTGCCTCCACCCATGGTATAACCTCATAGTATACCATACCTTTGTTTGGTTATCTCTGTGGCTTTGGCTGAATCCTGTGATTGCCTTTATGTTATATCTTGTAAATTTAACCTATTTTTCAGGTAATGGCACAGTAGACTTTCCAGAATTTCTCAACACTATGGCCAAGAAGATGGTGAGCACAGATACCCAGGAGCAGATCAAGGAAGCCTTTCGTGTATTTGATAAAGAATCAACCGGTTTCATTTCGATCGATGAAATCCGTTTTGTCATGAGGACAATTGGAGACAACTTAACGGAAGGAGAAA
Source organism: Platynereis dumerilii (assembly GCA_026936325.1). Classification (NCBI taxonomy): domain Eukaryota; kingdom Metazoa; phylum Annelida; class Polychaeta; order Phyllodocida; family Nereididae; genus Platynereis; species Platynereis dumerilii. The sequence continues at coordinate 68,599,688 of JAPTHN010000005.1, read as the reverse complement.
TCGAAGAGATGGTCACTGAAGCAGATACCAATGGCGATGGGTACATTTCTTATGCAGGTGAGGTTAGAGTGAAACCATCTGAATCTATAGATAAATCCAGAGATGGAAATGGAAGATACTCATCACTGAAGCTCTTGGCTAATACCGCAGAGGTGCGCCATTCCAATTTTTTTAAACGGGAAACAATTCTGCCACAAGAGCATAATTTAGGCTAAAAATAACAGGAGGGCTGAAAAAGCTAACTTGAATCACCACTGATCATTGGGGTTTATTCTTGATCAAGGGAGCTCCGCTCTCCCTAGCTGTCCCCCCCCCCCACCCCATTTCCATCATTTGATAAATCTCGACACCATATACTCTTAGTTTGAAATGTAATATGATGGACAGTGGTGTAATTTTCAAATAGCTTTCCTAAAAATCAAAGTAGGAGTCATAGAGATATTAAAGTTCATTTAGGGGTGGGAGCTTACCTTTCTTATCCTCGTTGAACTGTTAGATACTGTAGACCCATATTCAGTAATTGCTTAATGGAAGACCTGACCCTTTGCTCTTTGCCAAGCAACTTATTTTTCTATTGACTTGCAAGGCATGAATTCATGACTCTGACACTGCTCAAACTACGTCTTACATCTCTCCAAATATTTCTGATATCTCTCCATATTTTTTTGACATCTCTTCAAATATTTCTGATATCTCTCCCAATATTTCTGACATCTCTCCCAATATTTCTGACATCACTCCCAATATTTCTGACACCTCTCCAAATATTTCTAACATCTCTCCAAATATTACTAACATCTCTCCAAATATTTCTGACATCTCTCCAAATATTTCTGACATCTCTCGAAATATTTCTGACATCTCTCCCAATATTTCTGACATCTCTCCAAATCTTACTGACATCTTTCCAAATATTTCTAACATCTCTCCAAATATTTTTGACATCTCTCCAAATATTTCTGACATCTCTCCAAATATTTCTAACATCTCACCCAATATTTCTAACATTTCTCCAAATATTTCTGACATCACTCCCAATATTTCTGAAATTGCTCCAAATATTTCTGACATCTCTCCAAATATTTCTAACATCTCTCACAATAATTATGACATCTCTCCAAATATTTCTAACATCTCTCCCAATTTTTCTGACATCTCTCCCAATATTTCTGACATCTCTCCAAATCTTACTGACATCTTTCCAAATATTTCTAACATCTCTCCAAATATTTTTGACATCCCTCCAAATATTTCTGACATCTCTCCAAATATTTCTAACATATCTCTCCAAATATTTCTGACATCTCTCCCAATATTTCTGGCATCTCTCCCAATATTTCTAACATCTCTCCAAATATTTCTGACATCTCTCCAAATATTTCTAACATATCTCTCCAAATATTTCTGACATCTCTCCCAATATTTCTGGCATCTCTCCCAATATTTCTAACATCTCTCCAAATATTTCTGACATCTCTCCAAATATTTCTGACATCTCTCCAAATATTACTAACATCTCTCCAAATATTTCTAACATCTCTCCAAATATTTCTGACATCTCTCCAAATATTTCTGACATCTCTCCAAATATTTCTGACATCTCTCCCAATATTTCTGACATCACTCCCAATGTTTCTGAAATTGCTCCAAATATTTCTGACATCTCTCCAAAGATTTCTGACATCTCTCCAAATATTTCTAACATCTCTCCAAATATTTCTGACATCACTCCCAATATTTCTGAAATTGCTCCAAATATTTCTGACATCTCTCCAAATATTTCTAACACCTCTCCAAATATTTCTGACATCTCTCAAAATATTTCTAACACCTCTCCAAATATTTCTGACATGGTATCAAGACACTTCGTAGACACGCCAACTCGTAGACAAATCAACTGGTAGACAACCAACTAGTAGACAACCAACTCGTAGACACCATGTATTACCAACTGGTAGACATCAAATTGGCAGGGGTCTCCAAGTCGTAGACACAGATTTTTTGGTCAGTTTAAAATTACCAAGTCGTAGACACAGTAGTTTTTCTGCTTACCAACTAGGAGACATATTAATTTCAGATTTTATAACGCTGTTGTCACTGCCCCTTTTGAAAATTCAACAATTATAGCAAATTAGCAATTAATAGCAAATTAGCAATTATTTTAATATGACAGAAATATTGATAGCAATCCAAGTGTCAGAAATAAAATGGGGAGAACAGAATTGCAATTAATTGCGTTGCTTCTTTTTTGTAGTGTACACACAATAGCAGCCGCAATTTTGTAATCATTCATTCAATTAACTTGTGAGTGTAATCAGTTGTTCTTGGGATACTTTGAAGATTTATTGTCATTTGTGTTTAATGCCTTTTAATTATTGTCTACGAGTTGGAAAACCTTGAAAAATATGTGCTGTCTACTAGTTGGTAGATCCTTAAATAATGCTGTCTACGGGTTGGATGATGCAGTGTCTACGAGTTGGTTATTTAATTTTATTTTGTGTCTACGAGTGGGTTATAGCTTTTCTAAGTGAAAATGCTGTGTCTACGACTTGGTGGATAGCTATGAAATGTGTCTACGACTTGGTGTGTCTACGACTTGGCGTGTCTACGACTTGACTTGTATTCTCTGACATCTCTCCAAATATTTCTGAAATCTCGCCAGATATTACAAACATCTCTCCAAATATTTCTGACATCTCTCCAAATATTTCTGACATCTTTCCAAATATTTCTAACATCTCTCCAAATATTTCTGACATCTCTCCAAATATTTCTGACATCTCTCCAAATATTACTAACATCTCTCCAAATATTACTAACATCTCTCCAAATATTTCTGGCATCTCTCCAAATATTTCTGACATCTCTCCAAATATTTCTGAGATCTCTCCCAATATTTCTGACATCACTCCCAATGTTTCTGAAATTGCTCCAAATATTTCTGACATCTCTCCAAAGATTTCTGAAATCTCTCCAAATATTTCTAACATCTCTCCAAATATTTCTGACATCACTCCCAATATTTCTGAAATTGCTCCAAATATTTCTGACATCTCTCCAAATATTTCTAACACCTCTCCAAATATTTCTGACATCTCTCAAAATAATTCTAACACCTCTCCAAATATTTCTGACATCTCTCCAAATATTTCTGAAATCTCGCCAGATATTACAAACATCTCTCCAAATATTTCTGACAACTCTCCAAATATTTCTGACATCTTTCCAAATATTTCTAACATCTCTCAAAATATTTCTGACATCTCTCCAAATATTACTAACATCTCTCCAAATATTCCTGACATCTCTCCAAATATTTCTGACATCTCTCCAAATATTTCTGAGATCTCTCCCAATATTTCTAACATCTCTCCCAATGTTTCTGAAATTGCTCCAAATATTTCTGACATCTCTCCAAAGATTTCTGACATCTCTCCAAATATTTCTAACATCTCTCCAAATATTTCTGACATCACTCCCAATATTTCTGAAATTGCTCCAAATATTTCTGACATCTCTCCAAATATTTCTAACACCTCTCCAAATATTTCTGACATCTCTCAAAATAATTCTAACACCTCTCCAAATATTTCTGACATCTCTCCAAATATTTCTGAAATCTCGCCAGATATTACAAACATCTCTCCAAATATTTCTGACAACTCTCCAAATATTTCTGACATCTTTCCAAATATTTCTAACATCTCTCAAAATATTTCTGACATCTCTCCAAATATTTCTGACATCTCTCCAAATATTTCTAACATATCTCTTCAAATATTTCTGACATCTCTCCCAATATTTCTGACATCTCTCCCAATATTTCTAACATCTCTCCCAATGTTTCTGAAATTGCTCCAAATATTTCTGACATCTCTCCGAAGATTTCTAACATCTCTCCCAATATTTCTAACATCTCTCCAAATATTTCTGACATCTCTCCAAATATTTTTGACATCTCTCCCAATATTTCTGACATCGCTCCAAATATTTCTAACACCTCTCCAAATATTTCTTAAATATCTCCAAATATTTCTGACATCGCTCAAGATATTTCTTGGATTATAACTCAGTCTCTGGGGTAGCCTCTCTTTCCCTCTCATTCAGCCATTCTCATGAATTGTTAACCTGTTTTCTATCTTTCTTCCAGAGTTTTCGGTTATGATGGGAGTTATTAAGCCTTGATTCGCACGGTTCCAGTGGATTTATAATATTATGGTCACCTACATCATTATGCACACATATACTTATGTCACGTCAAAGACAGCAATTGATATGGAGGTACAACCGTTGCTGAATTTACAGAAACTGTAATTACCATGACATTGCTCTTTGAGACTGTTGCTTGGCAATGGCAACCGAAAACTGTATGACCTGACACCACATTGAATTTTACTGTTTTTTTGCCACTGTGTTTATTATATATGTATAAGCATGAGATTGTTTTAAGTTTAAACACTGTTATATATTTTCACATTTGTAATTTATTCTTTGCATAATATTATTTAAGCATCAATGAGATTATTCTACTTTTCCAAATCCTTCAAATGATATTAAGCAAGCATGAGTGACAGTTGGTAGACAGAGAACCAAGCAGCAAGTGGGCACATGGTACCCCCCTTTCATCTGCCCAGGGTATTATGACATTAATTAATGACCAGTGGGCAGTGACCTGACCAAGCTCCTCCTTTCTGTCTTGAATTAAGACTGTTCATAAATAAACATGTCTAAAATAAAAGACTTTCCAGGTATACAAGAAGTTTAAAATAAACAACATGACCACGGACCAGTCAACATACCTACAAGATTTATTATTCGTGCATACAGAATTCAATTTCTGACAGGAACATCCTAATTGCATTCAAAAAGTAGGTAAGTTTTCATCTTTTTTGGAAGAGGCAGTTGCGAAATTTTCTCTGTTTTAGGGACACGAAGATGTTTTATAATGACAAGTCGCGTAATGTTTTTCAGTGTAATTCTTTGCAATTTGCATTCTTCGGGCACTTTCAGCAAGTGAATATCTGGAATAGATGTGAGGTTCAGCAGCAGCAGTAACACATCAGTTGACATATATCTTGTGTTAGAATCTCTGGCCAAGAATGTCTGAAGTGTTGATAACTTAATCAAAGGACCATCGCGATCAATATCTGGGAAATCTAGAAAGATTCGAACTAACACAGAATGCAATGTTTGGTAAAAGCTCTCATAACTTTCTTCAGATTTGTCAACTTGTTCCTCATTTTGTCCCTCAATTTGTCCCTCAGTTTGTCCCTCAATTTCTCCTACATTTTGTCCCTCAATTTGCCCCTCAATTTGTCCATCCATTGTTCCCTCAATTTCTCCCTCAAATTCTTCCTCAAACTCTTCCTCAATATCTCTAGTTAGTATCTTGGTTAGGTGCCGTAGGAGGTGAGATGATGCAATCAGCATTTTGGTCAAGAAGTCAAATGTCTCATCCGCATTTAGTCTGGTGTCGTTTGGCCAAAGGGCGAGCAACAGATCGACACCTCTCGACAGTGCCTCGGACATGTACTTTGGATTCGGTTCTTCGTCATAATAAAATTCATCTGATGGACCAACACAAAAATTAGAGGAGAAAGTGTTGAAAAGTTGTTGTCGAGTGGCATCCAACCCAGCTTGCTTCACCATTGCAGCGCATATGAGCAGCTCGTCAAAAAAGGTATTAAATCTGGAGAAACTGTCCTTGGCATTCACTGCTTCATAAAAGTTTTTAATGTTAAAGAAAAAAATTTCAATCAAGGTCCTATGATAATAATATCCATTAACTGACACTCCTCGGTCTATAAGGAGTTTCACCACACTCGGCATTAGGCCGCTTTTCCATTTGACAACAGAATACTGGGCATTACTTTCGATGACGTTGTGGATGAGCATATCGCAATCAGGAGACGTCAAAGCGTCTTGATGAACTTGACTACTTGCTTCGTACTCCAAAAGAAGTTCAGTAAGCGGCAAGGAAGTTTGCATGGCAATTTCCAAAGGCCTTTGACCAGATAACAACCTTCGTGAACTAAAACTTATTGTAGTGTCAAACACACTGTGGCCAGAATCCAACAGATATTTTGCACATTTCACAGCTCCTTGAACGCAGCAATAATGTAGAGGTTTGACAATGGCAGACTGATCAACTTGGAAGTAAGGTAGCAAGATTTTGAGCAGATCTGGGTCATCATGAGCTACAGCAAAGTACAATGGACTTTCGTAAGCGCCACTTTGTAAATCTTCTAAGTTTTCACCGTCATAAGCAAATGCATTGTAATTAACATCGTCCTTGTCCATGTGAGTTAGTAATAACTGCACCAGTTTAATTTCCCCCATTGCACAAGCTGTGTGCAGCGGCCCAGGCTTCCTTCCTGTAACGGACCATCCTCGCTTCAAAATTCCGTTCAAGATGTCTTCTCGATTGAGCCAGATGACTACACACGTCAGCTTTGATTGGTAACTGCACTTCTCATATTCTCCAGTCAGGAAATGAATCTTGTCCAATATCTCTTCTGCATCTTTTTCTTCATTTATATATCCAATGACTTCACTGAAGTTGAAGGTCTCATCCATTGTTCAGCCTTGCAAAAAGTGGACACCATCTAGTCCTGTGGTAAAATAAGAAATTATTTATTAAAAAAAGGGTGCGAGCCTTAACATCTTTTTGTCAGTGGGCCTCATTGAGCCCCCTGAATCTGGCCGAAACCCGGGCCGAAACCAAGATCAATTGCTTAAAGGTCACAATAATGCTAGTACCAAAGGTTGATGACTAAAGGTGTCCAACTTGCAATGGTGTAGAACAAAGCAGATTCCAGTAGAAATTTATTTTTAGAAAATTCATTAAAGGGTCATTTATTTTTAAAGGATATTTAACCAGACAAGGGCCTGGTAACTTCAAGCCCCTTACCATCTTCCTTTGTTGTTATTATTTTTATCCTGGGAAAATGTACCAAATGCTGTCAACATCTGGAAAAGCATGTGACAAGCAGTTGTAAACATGTCATTTAATTGTCCTCTGTGGTTGGACCACTCATCCCAAAGATGGCATGTTGGGGTAAAATGTGAGGATTAAAAATAGATTCTATTGGAATCTTTGTGCCGCACAGGGTGTTGCTGGAGTTGGACACCCAGACAACCTAGCTGAGCTGGAGTGCTTTAGTAATCAACCTTTGCTAATACACAGCGGCCATTCCGATCTCCACTGACGCCAGGATCACATCTGTGACATCACACTGATGTCCCCCGGCGTCAATATACTGATATAGACAAATTACCAACAGGGTATAAACACAAGTTGTTTGAATTAAAATATCACTTTTCATCCAGGCTCAGGGATATATAGGCCTATTAACAACAAACTAGATAGCTTATTATTAAGCCTTGATAAAGTTTGTTGCTAGTAAGCCTGCTAATTTCGACCTTAGTCCCTGTCATAAAGTCAGGCCATATATTTACCCCAGACTTTGCTGGTCAACTAGATTCCATCGCTTGTGTTGTTGACCTCAATCATGTGCATGTTCCAGTGAAGTGAGCACTGAGTGACATACTTTTTTTTATCACAAGGTGGCGTGGTTGAGCTCACTGTGGCTCCATCTCTTGTAATAGCCTCCAATATTCATGATAGCATTCCTTTTGGTTCTTTTTGCTTCTTCATGCCTTGATGCCAGGGTATCAATGCTATTAAATTTTGTGCAGCAACTTAGAAAGAAGAGTAACCGAACTTATATATATAATCAGTGCATCGACTGTCTAAACATCAATGCCTCTGTGCCAGAAGAAAGTAATAACTTGGTCAAACGAAACTTGCTCTTTATCGATGGCTTAGTCTTGTATTTACCAAATAGTCAAAGTCAAAGAAATTTTATTTATCATCGGTGTTACATTAACAGAAACACAAGCCTATTAAGGCTTTTACATCCGACTCTAAGCAAGTGTTTTAAAACAGGTGCAACGAGAGTAAAAAATATAAATTTTAACAACACATATTAGGGCCTACCCAACAGCACAGTTAGCACCTTACACAGAATGATAACAAGGTACTACATTAAAAACAAACCTTACAGCACTTTTCAGATAAGCGGCCACTGTTTTAACTTTTTACTTCCAAATTGGCTTTGCCACGTCATTGACAGTTAGCCCCCCCCCCCTCAGATTTCTAATTCTTTTTGGCTAGCTTACATAAAAAATTAAATTACTCTTATGAGATTTGCATTGTGATTTTTGAGGCGACAGAAATACAACACAACCCAGGTGAAACAATTATAAGGCGTAAACTTTATTAAAAACAGTAACCTGTATTTAGGTAAAGCTCCTAATATGTTCATACATATTTCACAATAGAGAAAATACTTTTAAACAATAATTTTCAAGCTTAATGGCTGAAAACGCAATTTCTATTTTTAAAAAGTACATATTTTGACATCAGAAAAGGCCTAGATTTTGTATCTTTGAAATAAGCAGATACTACATTAAAACAATTCCTTCTAATACGAAGTATAAAAATAACAACAAATGCATGTAAGATAACTGTAAAAGCAATATAATAGAAATCTGTCGAAATAAACTCTTTAAAATATGCCAAGGTCATGTATTAAAATGCCTATACTGAAAGTCTGAGACATGCATGCTCGTCAATGACACAGTGACTGCATCCAGCTGCTTTAAACAATAAAATAAGGTTAAATTTGCTAATTTAAAACCTTCTAGATGCTTTAGACTTGCCATTTGAAACACCATTTTGAACAACATAAGAAGACTGGTGTTTATAATTGTTATTTCTCTCATCCTTGGGCACCATGTGTACATAAGGAAATGTCAAATGCCTTGGGAAACTCTTCGGCCAGTAAGCTACTTCTGTATGGAGGTCCTTCCATTGTTCAAGGGAGTGGAAATACATGGCAATTACACATACCTGAAAAAGAAAATGGAGCAAAAATTCATATATAAGAGGTAATAGAAGACTTTTTTGTGCTAAACTAGAACCTGGCGGTTGTCTGCTCACATTTGGCGAAAGAATGACTTTCCACCTTCGATTTGTGAGATATATTACGATACTATTAGGCTACATGTACTGCCAAACAGCAAGACAACTGATGGAGAACTGTCAAATCCAGCCTAATTTCCAGGCAGATTTACTTCACTGCAAATTCAATAGTCCAGAAGTCTGCCTTTGACCGTCAAAGTTTCAGAAATAAATTTTTCGTTTTTCATTTTATATCACCACTTAATTAATGGTTTCAATCCTGAAAATTACGTCCCCTCTACATTTATATAGATATATCAGTGGTAGAATAACAAAGCAATAAGTCTTACTTCATGGCCAGCTACAGCAATACAACAGTGCCACACACTGTGGAAGTATGGGAATCCAATGGCCCTCCAAGTGGGACAGTACGCTCGATCAAGGGCCCAGACTGTCACCCCACACAAAACAAAGAAGCCCACTCTTTTGCATAGAGCATTCGTGGCAGGGAGATTGAACCTGAATAATACAAATAAATAAATGAATATAAATAAATATCATCTTGCCAATTTTTTTTTTTTTCCGGTTAAATAAATGTTACATTTAGGGCGTACAATGTGAGCAAATTTTGGTTTGTCAAGTCTCAAAACAGATCAAGCTAGCACTTGCACCGGTAGATTTAGAATAATGCATCACAAGCAACCCCAAACATAATTTCTAAATGATGATAATTTATTTATTATTAAACAAATATTTGTTACAGAGACTTCAAGTAAATCTAACATTTTTTCAGATACAAAAATGAAGAATTATGTTTGAAACGGGAGTTGACATTGTTTAGTAGAAATAATATTGATCTGATTTTGATGATTACGACCTATTTTTATCTTGTCCAAATAATTCATCTAAACATTATCTACTCTGTATCAATAATTCCATATATATAGGGCCATAGGCGTACGGCGCGCGCGATTTTTGGGGGGGCGAGCAACATTTGCCCGAATTTCACGATCTAAATTTATAAAAATTTCAAATTAAATTGCCTGGAAATCATTAATTTTCAGTAGTTTTTATTTAATCATCTGCCCAAATTCTTTAGCCTTTTTGCCCGAATTTCACTGTTTCCCAAACTTTTGGGGGGGGGCGATCGCGATCCCCCCCCCCGCCCCCCCCCCCCCCCCCCCCCCCGATACGCCTATGTAGGGCAACTTACCTCAAAACTTCAGTAAGGACAATGTAGGAGAAAGGTATGCCAAGCCCCAGGAGACAAAAGGCGTTGAGGATTGGAGAAATCATTCCCATGAAGGTTATTAAGACCCCGACAACTGAGCAACACACCTGGAATTTGCTCCTGAAAAAAAAGTAATTTCAAATGTGGAGGAAATGGAGGGCTTCAAGAATTTAATATTAAATTAAAGCGTTCAGGAGGTTCATGGCTATGTTTAAAATAATAACAAAATACTTCTTTTGTTATTTCATTATCTTATGATTCTTATCTCAGTGTTTTCTGAACAATTCTAGTTCATTTTCTTTGTTGCAATACTGATCAATTCATAGCTTTATTTAGTCTTATACTTTGATCAAAAGCTATGACTTATTGAGGCTGTTAAAAGTGAAACAAAAGTTGTAATACTTACTGTGTTAAATACTTTTCATAATAAGTTTTTGGCAGCCAAATGGCCAAAGTATAGACTAAAACCCATAAGATGGCTGTTTCATCCACTAGTTGCCCAGCTAAACTCAAGGTGGCATGGTAATATATTGACGCGAGACCAATAGCACAGTGTATTAGCCAAGTCCCGTGAGATTTTGACGTGAAAAACCTTGTGTATCTATGAGAGATTAAAAGCATGATCACCGGGTATACAAGGAGAGCTCCTCCTGAGACCTGAAAAGTACAAGATAGAAGATTAATTCAGGGGTTTTAATTTTAAAGTCTGTGCAAGTTGCTACACTGTAAAATTTGAAATGGTGAGTCAGCTCAAATGATTGATCGAGTTGATTGCGCAATCCTTTGAGTAAATATAGCTTGTGTTTTCACTTTAAGTTAGGATAATATGTCTGTTGTCGTAACTCAAAACAACAAGCTATGTCAGCTCAAAGGAATTGTGCAACCACCTGACTCGATCATTTAAGCTGACTTAAAATTAAGCATGTTACAGTGTAGCTACCCATGCCTGTAGAATCTAGATTTTAACATTTAACATTTGCATGAAATGGTAGCTTGACGCCACACCTTTATAAGATGGCTAACGGTTTGATATGACAAAAGTGACACATTACCAATCAAAAGTTGGGAAAATGGCCTGTTTTTATGAAAATACATAAAAAAAAGAGTTAGTTCTTCAGTATGGACTTCACGATGAGGTAGCATTGACTCCTTGTCACTGTACCCCGCTGTGAAGTTTACGGTCTGCAAAAATAGGACCCTCGTGTCTTAGTGTCATATTTACTTTTGCTAAACTTACGCAAATATACCATTGGCAGCATTCAATATCTAAATATACCTTCACTGAGTTTAAAGGCTTTGAAGCTTGGTCCTCATACTTGAAAAAGTCGATCTAGTGACATGTACATGTATGATATTTCCTATGCTGACCAAGTTTCCAAAACTTGTCGATTTTGATGGAAACCGCTTTATATCCTCTTTGTTGCCAATTGAGTAAGCGATCATTCGCCACTCCAAAAAAATTTAGGACAAAATTGGTTTTCATATTCCAAATTGGTTTTTCAAACAACCATGACCTTTTTTGCATCTGATTTTCCCCAAAAATTTGCAACAAACATAAAAATACAACTTTAATATTTCCTCGAGCTTTATTTTTAGAATGAAGGTCATATCTCCATGCTTACCGTATTCCAAAACTCAGCGATATATTCCGTGTAGACATTATTTGGTTCACACCACTGATTACTTGATGTGTGCCGGTCAAAATATCTTTCTAGTGGTATATGCATTTTGCAATCTGAAAAATAAGAAATACTAGTGAAGACAGGTAAAGTGTATGTTATGAAAAGCACAGCTACCTAAAAGCAAGTTCCCTCTGCTCACACATGAAATATAAATTAAGGCACCTATATCCAGTGACATGTACTGTTATCAGGAGTTGACAAAAATGCACAGCAGTGACACCTGCTGTTAAATGTGCAGTGCCCTCTGTTGATTTTCAGCTCAGGTGGATGTCTAGTTGGTCCTAATTAAATAGCAATAGTGCTAAGTCATATATGTTAATACAAGATTGTCAAAATTAATTTAACTTAACAATATTGCTTTTCATGAAACTGCCTAAATTTACAAACCCGCACAGTCCCGCAACCCATTGCTGCCTGCCCCGCTCCCGCAGACTGAACCAGTGCTGGATCCCGCTCCCGTCCCACAGTGGCAATTTGCAGTCCCGTCCTGCAGGAATTTTGTTTGCGGTATCCCCCGCGGGACGGGACATTCCGCGCAGGGCTTTACTGGATGACCCATTATGAAATGACATCACAGCTTGTAGTTGTTTTACATATATTGATATTGCAATGCCAGATAACAGGTATGCCAGCAGTGACACTGAGGACTCACTTGACATCAGACGTCAACAGCATGGGAAAACAACTTTGATTCCATGTAAATATGACAAAGATAGTATCCATAAACAAGACTTGTTGTGTGCCTCAATTATCCTGGATAAGGTCCACTTTTCCACATAAATTTATGAAAGCCAGGATAACTCTTGGGCAATTCCGTAAAGTCTGATTTACAGATTTTACACTTTAGCAGCTTGTGTCGCTCTTCCGTTTTAACTTGGATATTTTATTGTTATCCAGTCATGAGGCCAGGTAATAGGGGTATCAGACAAGCAATTGACCAAAGCTCCAAGAGCAACAGAAGCCGCGCTACGTCAAAATATCAGCGTGTCGGACGTACATCGTGTGAGTAAGTCCGACATGATGACATCTTGCCTTGTAGCTCATCATCCCAAGTCATACCATGACAAAATGGCCCATAACCATTGCTAATTCATGAATACTTAATTAAGTGACCCTGTTTCACACAGTTACAAATGGAGAAATTGTGTATTGTTGAAAGGTGCTATCACACTTCCGAAAAGTCCATTGAATTATGTATCTTCACAGTTCTGAAATTGAACTGTTTGAAAGTTTGCTTGTTTTACACTGTTTTTCTTAGTTGCCAGTAATCCTCTAAGTGTCCATAATCCGACTAAATCTACCTACAAAATGCTTATGACCTAAATAAGCAGCCTATCACAGAAGAGGTTGGAAATAGCAGAAAGCCCTGTCCATTTTAGCAGGGCTTGCGTGGGGAGGATGCTTGTAGCTAAGCTGCTGTTGCACTTGGAGCTTTGGTTGATGGCTTGTCTGATACCCCTATTACCTGGCCTAATCCGTGTTTAACAATGAAATAGCTGAGGTGTAATGGTAGGGCTACAGAAGCTGCTAAAGTGTCAAATCTGTAAATCAGACTTTACTGATTTGCCCTCTTCTCAACTTCAAGAATTAAAGTCAAACTTGAAGAGGTGAAAATGAGACACTGGTCCACTTCCATCATCTCGCCACCAGCTTTTTTGCTTATGATGGCATGACTTTTACTTTTTCGAAATTCAGTACGATAAACATTTTGGTGGTTTCTCTTTCACGGTCTCTGATGAACTGTTCTCAAATATTTCCTTTCATTCTGACCTGCATTTAAGATATCCCAGTTTACCTTTTTATCCTTGACAAATATCAGTGTTTTCCTTCAATTATACTTGGTGAATTTCACAAATCAGGAGTGCTCATTTTGAACAAGACTTAGAACATTCTGGATACCAGAAATTTCTTTTTCACCATCAACATAAGGAAGTCAATGGTGTCTTTGTTTACTTTTGATAATATAGATCACTTTTCGCTCATTTTTTGGGACAGTGAAGAACAAGGTATATTTTGTGTTTTTTCTGACAGCCCCACAAGGTAAATATTTATTTTTAAGCAAAAATATAATCTGTCAATAGAAAACAGGCATACTATGGTGTGCTGGAAGATTGAAGAAATGTGTATGTTGTTGAACTATGTAACTTAAAGATATTTGGGACTATCATGCAATACAACCTAAACTATATTATTTTTCAAATTTTACAATTTTTTAATGTCAACTAACTTAAAAATGCTCGATTACACAAAAGTTGGTTGTGTCAGATATACTTCAAAACTATTTAGCAGCACACAAAATGCATGAAAAATCACTGGATCAGTCTGGACCCTGGTCCTCAAGCAATGGACTGGGTTTTTTTTTGGTGGATGGTCAGGACTTGTATTTTGTAGGTCCAGAGCTGAAACTGATTCTTCCAAGAAAGTCTTGTATGCTTGATCAGTATTTTAAGCAGTTTTTTGTGTGTTTTCCTGTTTTCAAAATATGGTATCAATCTGTAAATTCGCCAGTTATATACAAGTACATACATCAGCATTAACAATTCCTAAAAATTAGATAATAATATATACAATATGTATAATTATTGAGTAGAATAAGAATGTGATGAGATAATTAAACAATTTGCAAAAACTTAACAGTCCTTAAAAATTACCTATTAGTCCTTCAAACGTTCTTCTAGCTGAATGATTGTGACAGTTAGATTTTCGGGATCTATGAATATTACATCTAAAAATATGCATTATAGGTCATATTTATGTTTGGGCTTTTAGTATGGTCAGACACATCAACTATGGATTTTGAGACGTGAGATAATGTAAAACTATCAAAGATACCTCAGATGTATAATTATGCTTCCATGCATATTTAGTAGATTTGTATACAAGTGTTGGACGTACTCGCACAGTATCGTCCGACACCATGACATTTAGCCTTATAGCTCAGCTTCTGTTACACTTGCTTTGGTTTTTGCCTTGTCTGATGCCCTATTACATGGTATCATGTCTGGACAAAATTAAATAGCTAAGGTATAATGGTAGGGCTAAACAAGCTGCTGCAGTGTCAAATCAAATCGGACTTCACGGGATTTCCCAAATGACAAGGGAGATTTGATGGCGCATCAAATGATACTAAATGGAGCTGAAAAGTGAAAAGGCCACCCAACAATTTTGAATGTATGTGAGACAAATGATTCTTCTTTGTTAAATGCCCTGTCAGAGCATGCAGAATGAACAAAGGAAATGACATTTCACTATATGTCTTCATATAACTCTGTTTTTTCTATAGTAAACATCATGATGATTATGCACACTGTTTTATGGGTTTTTAACCAACAGTGTTTTAAGATAATTATACTTGTCTCTCATAACTTGGTTTGGATATGTCCCCGTGACAAAGCCACTGTTGCACATAGTGAAATTTGCATGTATATATTTTTCATTATTTGGCATGTACACAAATTTGTGGAGGTGAAAAAACGAGCATGAACGAATTTGTGGACACGCAAAAACGAGCATATAACTTGTGTATATGTAAAAACTAACATTCGTGTATGTGCTGAATTTTTCATTTGTGTAACTGCAATTTCTAGCATTCGTGGAAGTACTAGATAATTGAGGTATATAATTTTCACTATTTGGCATGTACACAAATTTGTTAACCTGCAAAAATGAACATATACACGAATTTAGCATTCGTGTAAGTGTGAAATATTGCTATTCTCGAATTTGTGTAAGTGTAATTACGAACATTGCAACCTTAAACTTTGCTAAAACTAACTCTAAAATCTAATTTTAACACTAAACCCTAATTATATAGCACTTCCACGAATGTTAGTATTGGCAGATACGCGAATGAATAATAAAGCACATTCACGAGTGTTAGTTTTTACATGTACACTAGACCTGTTCAAAAAAGACTTTCTATTTTATTTTAATGCAGGATGCAGTGATTCCCATTCTCCAAGCTATAGAATGGCCAAATATGACATTTTTTGCAATTTTGAACGTTGGGAATGCCTGCCTCGTGAGCCATGAAGTTTTAATGTTTAATTTCGTCAAAAACGCTAAAAATATCAGAGGGGGCTGTTATATTTCTCTTCATATCTTTATCAGAATTAACTGTAGAACAACATGGATGGTGTTATATGAAAGCTTGTTAAATTATCTTTCAATTGAGACCAACAACTTGGTATTTGAGACACTTTCAGTTCTCTTCAAAGAAGAAATGTGTAAATTTTGGGGAAAATTTTGAAATCGATTAGAGTATTTTGCCCCATATGCTAATCCAAATTGATGATAGACCTGCATGAGTGGTATCATTTGAATGCCTATAAAGTTGTCTTTAAATGGACACCATTTTTAAAATTATTCAGAGAGTTCTCATTGTCTCTGAAGAAAAAAATCCTCCATGTCAAGGAGCTCCCTGCCCGATCTAATTCATTGCAGCACTGCAGTGACCAGAAAATTTACAAAATTGTTTGTCTTGTTTAATAATTTCATTTTTGTTGTGTCCAAGTGATTGGAACATTTTAGAAATACTTTTCCATGTCCTTATAATGACTTTTTATTGCGGAAATACATTGTTGGATTTGAACTGAATCGAAACAAACATCATCATTCACTTTAGTATTGTTATTTTTCAACAGCCAGTGTTACCTTGGCATATTCTGGGAGCAAATGTGCTTCATATTTTAGAAAATGCAGTTAAACTTGACTTAACACTTCGTGCAACAGTATGCCACAGTTGTTAATCCTAATAACCATGCTATAAGCAACTAAGTGTCCTTCTTGTGCCACTAAATGAATAAAGACTTTAATCATATTTGAATTTGACAATTCAAAAACAAACACAACATTGGATTTCATTGCATTGTGGTAATACTCATTTTCTGAGCTCAGGCACCTTGAAGTTTATGATGGATACCACAGCCAACAGAAACTTGAAAAGAACAAGAACAACATGTGGGGCAGAGTGGCTGGAAGTCTATTATATTGACACACAGTTTTGCTTAAGCAATAAATCACTGATACTAAACATAAGTCATAAAATAATAAGAATTCACCAGAAAGCAACATACCCAGAACAGTTTTGTTGGGCGACTCATTTTCTAGCTAGGGCATATAATGGTATGAAGGTGGACAGTTTTAAAAACCCACATTCAAAAGTTGTGTTAAATTTCCTCCTGGCTACCTTTAACAAGTCATTATACATGCAATCTGTGGAACTGTGCTACATTGCAAATAATATTTCAATTTACATTAGTGATATTAGGCCCTCATTTATGTCACAGTATTAGTGTATGATAGTCTTAAGCCATCAGTGATTTACATTTTACTGTGTAGACCTGCTATTGTCAATATTGTGTTAATCTTTGAATTGTTAACCGTAAACATGATTTTTTATTAAATTCATTATTCATTTAGTAGCACAAGAAGGACACTTAGTTACTTATAGTACAATTATTAGAATTGACAACTGTGGCATACTGTTGCTCAAAATGTTAAGTCAAGTTTATATGCATTTGCTAAAATATATAGCATAATACTAAAGTTATCGATGATGCTTGTTTCCATTCAGCTCAAATCCAACAATGTATTTCCTCTATAGAAGGTCATTATAAGAACATGGTAAAAGTATTTTTAAAACGTTCCAATCACTTGGAAACAATATCAGTGATTTTTTTTAATAAGACAAAAGATTTAGCACATTTTCTGGTCAATGCAGCGCTGCAATGAATACGACCGAGTAGGTAGCTCCTTGATATGGAGGAATTTTTGCTTCAGAGACAATGAGAACAATTTAGATAATTTTAAAAATGGTGTCCATTTAGAGACAACTTTACACACATTCAAATGATACCACTCATGCAGCTCTATCATCAATTCGGATAAGCATATCAGGCAAAATACTCTAAACGACATCAAAATTTCCCCTAAAATTTACACATTTCTTCTTTAAAGAGAACTGAAAGTGTCTCAAATACCAAGTTATTGGTCTCAATTGAAAGATAATTTAACAAGCTTTCATATGACACCATCCATGTTGTTCTACAGTTAATTCTGATAAAGATATGAAGAGAAATATAACAGCCCCCTCTGTTACTTTTGGCGCTTTTGACGAAATTAAACATTAAAACTTCATGGCACATGAGGCAGGCATTCCCAAAGTTCAAAATTGAAAAAAATGTCATATTTGGCCATTCTATAGCTTGGAGAATGGGAATCACTGCATCCTGCATTAAAATAAAATAGAAAGTCTTTTTTGAACAGGTCTAATGTACACGAGCACCTATGCTCGTTTTTTCATGTCCACGAATTCGTGAACATGCCAAATAATGAAAAATATATACATGTAATATTAGGGTTAGAGTTAGTTTTAGCCAAGTTTAAGGTTGCAATGTTCGTTTTTGCACCTACACAAATTCGTGAATTGCAATATTTCACACTTGCACGAATGCCAAATTCGTGTATATGTTCGTTTGCAGGTATACAAATTCGTGTACATGCCAAATAGTGAAAAATATATACCTCAAATTTGATGCCCCTGAACAATTTTGCCCTTTATTTTACTACCTTAAAAATATATATATTTTATATATAACTTTAAAAATATAAAATATATAATATAAGGTCTGCTGAGTATTCATTTCATGGGACACTGTGGTGACAACTGGCATGTGGTGACACTGTTCTCTAAAAGGTGAAGGTTCATGAACCTTTGGTGTGTATGCATTATTGTAATATAATACATTTTAAAGGTATTAAAATACATTTTAAAGGTACGTATAATATAATGTGATATTGACAGCATTAAGGCTATTACATAATTACAATACACCTGACACACCCCTAATAATGCCAGGTCTTAACTTGACTTCATACATATTGTGTATCCAACGTGGCTGAATTAAATCACTCACTGGAACCTGCATGGCACTGTATGAATGAACCATAATGAACAAGCAATTCATGAGGTACAAAACATAGTCAAATACACCAAAATATAACTTTACACTGCCAATGTTAATGGCTGTACTATGCATCACAATGAATTCAAACATGTCAGGGTACTAAACTAAACATAGCTCTCAAAATGCACTCACCTTGCTGCCTTCCTTCTGATTTCCCCCAGTGAAATGGTAAAATAAAGTTGCCTCAATCCATGGTTCAGTGACTTAGACTAAATCTTAAGGTGTTTGCTTTCCCTATATGTTCCATGCACTAATAAATTCACTGGAGCAAAAATTGGATCAGATCTAGCCAAGCAAAACTGAAGTAGGAAGGTAAATTATTGGAAGGAATCAGCCAAAATCAGCCATGTGTGACACACAAGATCAGACAAAATGTTGGGTGGACTTGTCATTCACCTCGTGTATCTTTTATTATCATGCAACAACAATCATGGTTGAATAGTTTTAAAACTATAGTTTTGCAAGTTTCCACTTATATTTCACAGCTGCCCTCTTCCCAAGAATTTCATGCAATCTCGTTAGCACTCTGGAAGTCACTCTCTTTCACCAATCTCATCCAAATTTAAACTACATTCTCTGTAGGTTTTTAACTTTCGACCAGTCACTTTTGGTGCCCTTCTTTGATGGAAAAAAATTATAAAGAAACTAAAATGGACAGGCTTCCTCCTAGCTGACAATGCACGTGAACTTCACGTGATAAACACGGGGGGAAACTGGTGAACATGACATAACTGAGAGTTATCACGTGTTTTTGTTCACGTGAGAAAAACTCCCACATTTTCACGGGATAACCACGTGATGAATGTCACCAGATTAACGCTTGACCATCTTCACCACATAACTGAGAGTTATCACATGTTTTTCTTCACGTGAAAAAACTCCCTTACATTTTCACGGGATAACCACGTGATGAATGTCACAAGATTAACGCTTGACCATCTTCACCACATAACTGAGAGTTATCACGTGTTTCTCTTCTCGTGAAAAAACTCCCCAATTAGACCCCGAAGTCAGTCAGAGTCAAAACTCTGACTTGCTTTACAAGAACTTCAACTGACTAGTCAGCTAAGTTGTTGAACCCTGACTTCACTTGACTTCACTTCAGCTGACTTTGTGCAATATTCCAGGGCCCATCTGTTAAATATTTTTCAACAGTACTTTTAACTTCGGAAATTTCAAAATTTTCGGACACGGATTATTGTGTAATACACAAATGTGTCAATTTTTAGGGAGTTTTTATGTTTTATAGACTTTACAAAAGTACTATAATAATTAGAAATACTTGTGCTCTTTATGCCCTTTTGAATGGTGTCAAAACCATTTCTGTGAGATGAAAATTGGCTAAGTTATGCAACTATGGCTTGACTTTAGCTGACTCAAGTCTGACTTGACCAGACTGAACATTAACTTGCTGCTTGGGAACCTAACTATGACTTCACTAGTCGACTTTATAGAGTTGACTTCGGGGTCTATCCCCAACATTTTCACGGGATAACCACGTGACGAATGTCACCAGATTAACGCTTGACCATCTTCATGACATAACTGAGAGTTATCACGTGTTTTTCATCATGTGGTTAACTGGTGAAGATTGCCCCCAAGAAATATAGATGGAGCCACCCGTACTAGAAACACAGCTGCGCACCGAGTTCCGCACTAAGTTTACTTTAACTGAGTTTAAACTAACTAAATAAATGATTATGATTCCTAGATCTGGATTAATACACAGTATATGGTGGAATGATGCTTATTAGCTGAAAAAGGAGAACATATTGGATATTATCACTAAAGACTAATCATCCAAAATGTGAATCAAGTATGACTACAATCCTTGATTCTGGTTACCCTTAAGAAGACTGAAAAGAGCCTCACTGCATCACACTGGTTGTGACAAATTTTCAGCAAGTTCTTGAGGCTTTTACTTCAGCCCCACAGCTATTGAAAGCCCAAGATAATGCTTGAAACAGTCTGAGTTGACTGGCTTGATGAGGAGTTAGCTAAGTTAACCGGTGGGAGATTTTGCCTCTTCTCAAATAATTCTACATAACTGGTGAAGATTGCCCCCAGAAAATCATGTGGTTAACTGGTGAAGATATTCACCAGAAAATCACGTGGTTAGCTGGTGAAGATTGCCCCCCAGAAAATCACGTGGTTAACTGGTGAAGATATTCACCAGAAAATCATGTGGTTAACTGGTGAAGATATTCAACAAAACATCACGTGGTTAACTGGTGAAGGTTGCCCCCAGAAAATCACGTGGTTAACTGGTGAGAAAATAACGTGGTTAGCGTTTGCAATAACCTATCAGTTTTCCACGTGATAACTGAGGGGCAATTTCACGTGATAACTCTCAGTTAACCACCAGTTTTGTCAGCTGGGCTGTCAAAGGTCAATTCTTCTTCTTCTTCTTCTTCTTCTTCTCCCAGTGTATCCCTGACTGGTGTGCCTATGTTGGAACCATGCAACTGCCAGCTGGTCTTTTTTGGTGTGGCGAAGCAGTTACTGAACTCCAGGAAAAGAGCAGTTCTAACAAATTAATATGACCTTTCCAAGAACCACTCTGATTAGCTGATTCCAAAGTGACCTATATTCCGTCTGCTATATTCCATCCACATGAAGTTATAGTAGCCAAGTAAGAGCATCATACCTTTGGAAACTTTTGAAGTTTGAGCTTTTCTAACAAATTAATATGACCTTTCAAAGAACCACTCTGATTGGCTGATTCCAAAGTGACCTATATTCCGTCTGCTATATTCCATCCAGATGAAGTTATAGTAGCCGTGGCCTAATGGATAAGGTGCTCGACTCACGCGCGCAAGGTCGTGGGTTCGAATCCCAGCCATGGCATGGAGGAGTTGGGCAGATCCTCCTGAAACCACTGCCTCACCCCACCCAGGTGCAATAGGTACTTGGCAATAAGGCAACCACAGTGATGGTGCTGGAATGAGCTCTTAAGCCCCTGCGGTTAACCCCGTGTTCAAGGCTGAATACTCCCCAGGGAGTTGAGAAAGACTCTGGATTGGCCTGCTAAGGATGTAAATGTAAAGTCGGCAGAATATGTCTATAAGACGTAGATGAAGACTGTAAACCCACTACATTACATTACATAGCCAAGTAAGAGCGTCATACCTTTGGATACTTTTGAAGTTTGAGCATTTCTAACAAATTAATATGGCCTTTCGAAGAACCACTCTGATTAGCTGATTCCAAAAGTGACCTTTATTCCGTCTGCTATATTCCATCCAGATGAAGTTATAGTAGCCAAGTAAGAGCATCATACCTTTGGACACTTTTGAAGTTTGAGCTTTTCTAACAAATTAATATGACCTTTCAAAGAACCACTCTGATTAGCTGATTCCAAAGTGACCTATATTCCGTCTGCTATATTCCATCCACATGAAGTTATAGTAGCCAAGTAAGAGCATCATACCTTTGGACACTTTTGAAGTTTGAGCTTTTCTAACAAATTAATATGACCTTTCAAAGAACCACTCTGATTAGCTGATTCCAAAGTGACCTATATTCCGTCTGCTATATTCCATCCAGATGAAGTTATAGTAGCCAAGTAAGAGCATCATACCTTTGGACACTTTTGAAGTTTGAGCTTTTCTAACAAATTAATATGACCTTTCAAAGAACCACTCTGATTAGCTGATTCCAAAAGTTACCTATATTCCGTCTGCTATATTCCATCCACATGAAGTTATAGTAGCCAAGTAAGAGTATCCAGGGACAGACTGGCAGCATTTTGGGCCCCTGGCAAAATTAGTTGATGGGCCCCCCACATTCCTGTTTTTGGTATTACTGCATTTTTGCCAATAGGCGTATTTTGCGGGGGTCAGGGGGGCTGCAGCCCCCCCTGGCATCAGGGCAAATGGCATATATCAGGGCAAATCCAGACCAATCAGGGCAGATCCACTGCCCTGGTCACATTCGCGCCATGTTAAAATTTTAGGGCAAAATAGTCGCAACCCCCCCCCCCCCTGCGAGACAGCCGTCCTGTACGTCTATGTTTTTGCCAAGGTGGAAGGGCCCGTTCCTATAGAGGACCCTCTCACATGGGGGCCCTAAACTAAAAGTTCGATCGTATCAATTTCACAAAGACAGAAAATTTATCTTTTTTCTTATTTTAAAAATTTTTTGGCACCTTGCATGGGCCCCCCTGAGTGGTTGGGCCCATGGCAGCTGCCATTCTGCCACATAGGCCAGTCCGCCCCTGGAGTATCATACCCATGCCTCTTTGGCAAAAATGGCCATTTCCAACAACTCTCGGTCTTCGGTGAGTTGCCATTGACAATTTCTGCCTATAACCATATATCATAGCTCTTTATTTTGCCGCTTTCCGGAAAACAGTTTAAATGATCATTCTGACTGAATATACTTAGGGGGCCGTTTTAAAATATCAAGAGGGCGGGGCACAAATTCCCCGAATATCCATTCCAAAAGCAACCCCATGCTTGGAAACATTGAGTAAGAAATTACTTATTTAAAAAAACTCCAAGCTCCCCCTTGATATTAAAATGTAAGGTCGCCACCTCATAAAAAGTCACTTTAGCTAAAATGACAAATTTTTATGATTTTATGGTCAACAATTATGGTAGTGGGAATTGCTGGCTTCTCAGTCGGAATGCATTTTTTGTAATATTAAGACCTTGAAACAACTTTCTATCAAAAGATCCAGGCCTATACTATACGCATGGTTGCTTGCAATGGTGTCATGAATTTGGTGACTCTAAAAACGCTAAAAAAAACAACAAGGTGGTGCATGGGTGACTTTTATGTCCTTCTGCTATATTTCAGTCGCAAAATGAGCAGGTTTTGGAGCTGCATGGTTGAAGATTGTATACTTGACACATTACAGATGCTTTATATATATTATATCCCAAGGGAAACACAATGTAAACATGACTTTGCTAATTGGCGGATGACTCTTCTGAATTATGTTGCCCCAATATAAACACAACCTTAAATTTTTTCACAACGTTGCCATAACATCAAATGCTAATGTCTTATCTTTAATGTTGCTTCACAACGTTGTGAAAATGGGGCCACATCGTCATGCGCTGACATTGTATCTTTAATATTGCTTCACAACGTTGTGACAACATCATTTCGACCACACAATTCTACATAATTTTCACCAACACGGTGAAGTTGTCACAATGTTGCACAGTGATGTTGTCACAATGTTGCATGGTGATGTTGTCACAATGTTGTGAGGTGGTTAATTGCTCAATTCCTTGCTACATCGTAGACGTGCCCATGGGGATTTCAGAAGGTAAAGGCATTGCAATGTGATCATAAGGGAGAAGTAAAAATCTGCATAAAACCTAGGGTATCAATTTTTAACTGCAACTAACGACAAAAATAACTCCCAGCTGCAGTCATAAATTCTGAACGGGCCCTTATGGCCTAGTTAAAAAATAATGAAGCCACGCATCATATTTTCTGTAGGGGTCTCTAAATAAGAGAATGGCTGTATGTGACAACTTCATGATACACCATTGCTTTAAATACATTCTTGTGCAACTTTCCTGAAAATTTCATGACATTCTGTCTCATAGTTCATAGTTATTGAGATAGGGTTGAATTACATTGAAAAACTAGCATTTTTTCACAAATAAAACGTGGCATAACATTTTTGACCACTTGAATTATTTCAGTTTTACAAATTTGGACATATTTTAAGGCAATTTCTCTACACTTTTTGGAATCTCTATATCCTCAGGCTTCATAAATCCATCCAATAAAGTATATTTGCCTGTGTTGACGTTATTGAGCTATTTGGATTCAAAGGTTGACTTCCAAAAATTTAGTCCAATTTGATGCTTACTGATCTTGGATGCTCTAGTGTCCCATTGACATGTGTCAGTTGAATCTTTTGGCCCTTGAGACCTAGTCTTATATCTGCTTATCCGTTTTGGAGCTTCTTATGGTTGTGGGAAATTTAGTTCACTAAAAAATTCCAATGAATAGCAGGGTAGGTGAATCCATCTCAAGTGTAACGCCCAGAAT
The DNA here is from genome assembly GCA_026936325.1 of Platynereis dumerilii. Classification (NCBI taxonomy): domain Eukaryota; kingdom Metazoa; phylum Annelida; class Polychaeta; order Phyllodocida; family Nereididae; genus Platynereis; species Platynereis dumerilii. The sequence continues at coordinate 68,574,827 of JAPTHN010000005.1, read as the reverse complement.
ACTTTGTAGTGACACAGAGCAATAAAAGCTCCGTTTTGAATCTGGTTTGGCTTGTAAAATCTGTGTAGTTTTGAGAAACAATCAAGTAATCCAGGTCTGCAGCTGGTTTCTGGTGGTAAAATACAAAGATTTCTTAAAAGGGGCTTTGTCGCAAGTGTAACGCTATAGAAAATATTGGTCGTATTTTCATGGTTTTCTTGCAAGGAGTTACGCAATCATTCTAGTATTACTTGTAGTGATAATCAACACAATATTTCAGTAGTTGGAGTATGTTTCAATGCTTCATTATCAAAATTGTGCTCATTGTGAAGCTTTCCTCAAAATTTGGGGCCAATTAATTGAAAAAGGCAATAACTAACACAAATTTGACTTTGATTTTGTAATTACTCTTACGCTTCATCCAGTTATTATTGATAATGCATATAAAATCGATTTTGGTCAAAACCAGAACACTTTTTTTACTTTTGTGTCACAGCATTACCCAAAATTGGCTTTTTATCTGGAAAAATAGGCTAAAAAACACGCTTCTATCACCATTTGCTCTGTACGTATTCACTTTGGTGGCACTTTTTGGTACCAATTCGAAGCCCACATACAGACGCATAACACAGGACAGTTGAAATCATTTTAGAGGATTATTTGTACATCTGAGGAGAAAATATGCACTTTTTTTTTTTAATATTTCAACAAAATTTGAAAAATAATGTTTTCCTCATAAAATATTTGGTGAATTTGGATGAAAAGCGCTGTGGAGACTTAAGAGTACATGAGTTTTGTCATCCAACAAAAAAATTAGATTTAATTTTGAAGATAGGTTACCATTTAGTCTACTTTTCATTTACTGCCATGAAAATAAAGATAAATAAAATTTGGTAATATTCCGCTTTAATCAGTTATTTCCACAACCACAGCAAAATGGTAAATACAGTTTCTAGAACTTAGACATGTTTGTAACAATATTATGAGGTCATTTGATACATATAAACATTTTAAAATTTTGATGGTCATGTCACACTTTGGCTTCATTATTTTTTAACTAGGCCTTATGCAAGTCCGTGCCAGAAGTCTGCAAAATACCACAAAGGCCTGAAAACTTGGCTTCACTTGCATGAATCCCAGGTCCAAATTTGTAAACGTTTTATATGATATGACTTTAATGAGTTACTTTAATAGTTTTAATCGGTGTTAGACTGCTGCCTGCAGCTATTGCTCTGAACAATGCTGACACTGCTGAAAGCTTCATTCAGACATGTAATTTTACGACAGGGGTCTCCACTGTGCTGCAACACAAATTGTCAGAGGAGGATGGGAAATGGCTCCCAAAGCATTGAAGTCAAGCTCTGTGGTGTATGAGCATGATGAGAGGAGGATTGGGGCAAGGTGTAATGCCACGAAAGAAACCTGAGGAAACTTTCAAAGAAATATATATGTATAACTAAGATAGATATAGATAGATAGACAGATAGATAGACAGATGGATAGGTAGATGGATAGATAGATAGATGGATAGATGGATAGATAGATAGATAGATTGTTTGTTTGTTTGTGTTTTATGCCTCTGCAGCACCTTAGTGGGCTATATTGAGGCAGGCGATCGCCGTATGATGATGAGATGAGAAGACTGTGAGTCTGGCACATACCTATTAATTCAGGGATGCCCAGGGTCTTTCAGTCGCCCCAGCATAGAATACTGGATACAACCCGCCTCCATTTAATGTCCCATGGGCTCGGACTAAAGTGAGTTCCCGGGGTGATAGATAGATAGATAGATAGATAGATAGATAGATAGATAGATAGATAGATAGATAGATAGATAGATAGATAGATAGATAGATATAGTAAGAACATCAAGCGAAACTGAGTCAGATATAATAGATGTAGATCTTCAATATCAGCATACTTTTGGAGATACAGAGTGCATAACATTCACCACTAAAACCAAAGATAACCAATCTTGACCATCCATAAAACCACGCAACCCCCTCACCCCTCCCCAACCAACCAAAAACACAAAAGAATCACAAAAGCCTCACGAACATGATCTGATATCAAGAGGCCATCTTTTGTAAGCTAGATAATAGTGGCAGAAAGGGAATGGGGCACTAAGGGTCCATGGGCTCAGCTTACCGGGCAGCTTGTGGCCAGACAATTTGGCGCCGGGCTCTGGCCCTTCTTACCCCCTCCCCCATCTCAAAATACTCGACCCTTAAACCCACTTCTTATCTCGTCTCCTTACCACAGTATCAAATGTATAAGCTCATTGTTCTGTTTATACATTGTATATGCAATGATAAATGGTTTACATCCACTCAGAGGACCCAGGAGGTACATCCAAGTACATGTTTACTGCTATCTTGGTTATAATTTCGAGCAGTATCAGAAATTTGCAAAAACAGGCTATTTTCTAGTTTTGATTGTTTGGTTTTCTTTGCATGGCAGATATGATATATGTTCTATCATTATCTTTTTATTGTAGAAACACTGAAGAATAATGATAAGGAAAGCGTGTATACATGTAGGCTTCTCTTCTTTTCCACAGAGAACTTGTCAGACATATTAGCAAAAATAGAACTATAAAGCTTTTTCCAATAACTGTGAGATACCAAATGTTGGCAAACTTACCTACATTCTCAATCCAAATGATGTCATGTATCTGACTTTCCAAAAGAAGAAGAAATGCGATCAAAGATCAATTCCAATTACAAAAAGGCGGTAGCACTTTCTGGAGTGCATAGTCTCACCGCCAAGAATAGGGGGAAATGATGTCCTGTGCACACGGATCTTCACCAAAATTGAATAAGTTCTTCATTGTGGCATTGGAAAATTTCTGCAAAGCTTCATTACAAAGCAGGCTGCGGTCTTCCCTCAATCTTGTTGACAGACGTAAAATGGACAGACACACGCGTATGAAAACATAAGTCATGGTATAGGACTAATAAGTCCAATAATTGCTGCCAATATAATCCACTACCTCAGCTGTTTATTTGATCTATTCCAAAAAATACATCTATAATGAATCATTCATATGTACATTCATAACTTGAAGTGAGCTCTTGGCCTTAAGGCACCAATTTAACCAATTGTTTTGGGACTGCAGTGACTGCCATGTTGAATATTATTCCAAGCAAACACCCTCTTCCTGTCTGCCTGAGAGTATGTATGAAGGGTCATCAGTTAACCTGTTGTTGATTTGTCTTGTTTATTTGTTGATCTGTTTGTTTTTGGAGGGCCATTTGTAATCCCAGTTGGGCCATGATGACCTGACGAGGATGTTCTGGGGTCAGTTGCCCTCAGAAGAGGTCATGGGGTAAAACAGTCTCTGGATTTACTCTAGGGTCTGCAAAGACCTGCAAAAATCTGCAAAGCCCTGCATGCAAGCTGGGATGCTTGTGGTAGCTTAGAATATTCCAAGATGACCTGTTGTCTGAAGAATCAAAATCATGCTGTTCTAGTATGTTTTCACAAAAGATAGAAAATACTCAAAAAGGGCTAGTTTGTAGAAACGAATAGGAGAGTGGACAGATAGTCTGGTTGCCAAGTACCCCAGCCAGGATTGTTTTGACTATATATTCCATCGAAGAGAGTTGATTCATTTACCAGCATGCAGTAACTGAATTTAAAGTGTTAGCAATAATACTAAAATCTTAGCTAAAATCGTGTCCATGCTGGATGTCTTGAAGCTGTCCTAGTGAAATATATACACTGCACTGTAAAATTTGAAAACTGTGTTGAAGCAATAATTTGAGCTGTCTGAGAATGTTAATAATTTTCAAGCTATGATAGCTCAATCCTATAAGTTGTCAAGGTATGATAGCTCAATGCTGTAAGTTGTCCAAACGAACCATAACATTAAGCTGTGAAAATATGAAAGCTTTAGTTGTTGCAGATAGCTTGACATCTCAGTCATGCCACATATAGCGCCATCTATAACAAGCACTTCTCATAAGACTGCATTTAGTTTTAAATAATTATTTACTTGAAAGAAAAAAGAACATTTATATTACACTATCTCAGAGAAAAAATTAGTAGCACACAACTTTAGCTGGTTACTTTGTTATTTTTATCTTTCTTAAATTAATTTGTGGGAGTAATTACATGCATGCTTTCACACATCAACCAACATTTCCAAGTCAGAGTGTGTTCAAATATAGGCTTCTAGCACTGTATACCAACTGAGATGAGCCACAGGCCATTGGGATTTATTCACAAGAAGTTAATCTTTAAATCTCCTTGTGATGTAATGGTCTTCGTTGAATGCATCTTGGGCCTGTCCATGGTGTGCTGAAATGAAGCATACTGGATCAGGTGGATCCCCTTGAGAGATCAAACAATATTTTGGAATTACAGCCCATATTCATAAATAACTTTATAAGACAGGTCACACAAATATAAATCAAAAACAACTAAAAATAAGTCAACACAGCTCAAAATTTTGAGTTGTGTCAGCTTGGATCAATAAGTAAACAAAACTCAATATTTTGAGCTGTAAGTCAACACAGCTCATTGTTTTGAGTTTTCTCAGCTTGAATACCTTAGTCAACATAGCTTAGTATTTTGAGCTATCTCAGCTCGGTATTTTGAGTTATCTCAGCTTAAAACATTAATCTATGTTAGCTCAATCAACTTGTGCAACCATCTCACTCAATCAATTGAGCTGAATCAGTGCCTCCGATTTTACAGTGTGTCAGAACAATTAGTATTATTACAAATTAACCCTATTTACAAATTACACAGACAACTTCTCAAAATGTTTATATCAATATGTGCACTGAAAGTCTAATTATTCGTATGCACTTGTTGAATCATCCAAGCGTAAACAAAACAACCATGCCCTTTCCCATTTTGTCTTTACTTTTTCCCTAAACCCTAAAGCACAACTGCACCTGTGTAAATATTCTCTGAGCTTAATAGGTTTCTCAAAGGGGCAGTAGCTTCAGAACTCTCAGACAAATTTAACTCAGAACCGCACTGCTCGCTCATTTACAAGGTGTTGATAAAGGACATAATATTATATTCTGAATCATTAATTGGGTATGAAAGTTGATAACAAAATGATTATAAGGGACCGTCACTTTCAATCTGCTTCCATAAATGCCTTTTTAATAGGCACCATATATTTTTTTCTGCAATAAATCTACGTCCAATGACCTACAGGTCTAAGAACCAAAGTATATAATGCGAAGAAATTTGCTGGATATATATACAATGTAAAAGCAACAAGCATACACTTGCTTGCACATTGTGTAAGATCAACTCTAGATATCTTAAACCATACATATCATACTTGATATATTTATATATATCTACTGAGGCATTGCCTCCATGCCTTTGGCCGAGAAGTGTTGGGTTTTTGCAACAGTGGGAGTCGCTCGCTATTCTCATGCCAACATGTAGTATGTTTACATGACCAGAAGGGGGCACTACTGTTTGTTGTTTCTCGTTGTTGCTGCTGTTAGCACAAGGGGTCTCTGGCGACACACATTTGACTTCCAGGGTGTATGAGCTGTGAGTGAAAAGAAAGGGAAGGGGGATGGAAATTGGGGGGGGGTAGAAGGCAGTCAGGGCTGTTTCTGAAGATTCAGACCGATCCGGCTTTTAAAAAGCCCCGATATGATGATATGATGCACAGCAAAAGTTCACAGAACAATGGAAGCTTTATGACGTACATGTTAGTTACGTAACAGGTGTAAAATGCTTCACGTTGCTGATGACATTTTGTAGAGTTGATAATTTTCAGACCAGTCCCATGGGTAAAATCTACAATTGGAAGGACTTGCACATATATCCCCCATCAGAACTTCACTCCACATCTGCCTCTCCAACAACTCCAAGCTGCTCACTGCTGCGGCCAAGTCACGTCTGTAGGGGCACAGCTAGGGTATCGGTTTCGCCAAGGTGTAGTGGTTTCCCTAGCTCCCAGACAATCCTACGCTGCTCAACGAGGTCTCGTAGGGGTAAAAAGATGAGCTCTTGCTGTTTGTTTTCTTTGTCACTTAAGTGTGGCTAAACCCGACCTTACGTAGCTAACTGTCAAAGTGTAAAAACAACGAGAAGAACGTGTAAATCACTCAACGTGCTCAGCCTTTTTACAAGAACTCAGTACTCTTAAAAAAGGCTGAGGATAGCTTACTTAATTGCTTAAACTACTATTTAGTCTGCACCGATTGGCATTGTCAAAATGGCTTCTTTTACGAAATATGATAACTCCCCCGCACAAGAAAAAGAACACTTTCTTAAAAGTTAAAAAAGCTTGCCTTCAGGTAATAAGTGTAACTAATGATAAGGAAGTCTATACCCTCTGTTCATTGACATAAATCATTTTTAGGGAAAAATACTAAGTACACTGAGAGGCATTTGTTATAAACCCTTTTCTTAATTGTTAAAGTTTACAAAAGTGCTCTCTTTTGGCCTGAATAATATATATATCATCACAGAAGTTGAAAGTCTACAAGATATATAAGAAGATACATTGTATATCAATGTTCCAGAGTGTGCCTCTTCATATATATATATTAAATATTGTACTGTTTTTTCCAAGCATCATACAATTTCAGAGAACAATGACAGATAATATTATTACAGACAATGATATCTTCAGATCTTCTTTTTTTACAACATTGCAATCGGGTAATAATACATGGACAAGAAATGGTCAGTAATGTGCAATACTCAAATTCACATTCCAAATACTTTTCTTGCCAGTTCCATTTACTGCGGTATAATTTTTGTTCGGCCCTTCGGAAAGATCTATCAATAAAAGTTAGCATCAGCTGCATGTAATTTGGCATCCATTGTTTCCAGTTATCTCCAAGATGTTGAGAATGCCTTGAGAAAAAGACGTTCATGAGAAGTTTATGAGCAGTATACAGAGATTATTGGAAGGGCCGGGGTATGGGAATGATGCCAGAGCTTGTAAATTTTGGCGTATACACCTCTTGTAGAGTGAACGTGTGGACAATGATGTTTGTGGATATGAAACTGAAACTTGTAGCTGTCTGAGTGTTGGGAAAGCATTTGAGAGGACGGCTAAGAGCGAATGTGATACGCTGCATCATATACATCAGTGTGTATGTCGATGAGAGGCTGGTGCGAAGAATAGGGCTTCTTATGTGCAGCATATATGCTTCAGTTGAGCGTGAGACTCATCGGTTGAGGGTTAGGTGAATTGAGAGGTGACCGTTCAGGCTGAGGGTGTGTTGCTGTGCACACTATAGCAATTGCTAACAGAGGGATTGTTTGCATAAGTATGAGCAGGAGACATGCCCCGCAGTGCTCCAACATGTAAACATGGAGATCATGTAGTGCTGCACTTGCCTCCACAGCCCCCTGGTGTTTACTCTAAACCTCAGCTCCACCTGACGGATATTAAGGCAGACTAACCTGTTGGCGTTAGAAAAACATGGCTGCCATGACGTCACGATTTAACATCAAAGAGAGGCAGGAAATCATCAAAAGACACCGCTTAGGCATCAATTTCATACTCCTCAACCTTAGGCCCAGTTAGGGAGTTATATATCAGCCTACTCTTCCGCTGCTGCAAACGTATATTATTCTGAGGCCTTAAGACGTTGATATATGCTAGGCTTACAAGCAAGTCCTTAGGCAAGAGAGACTTCAGAATAACACATCCTTAACTCTTCTGGGGTCAAACTATACACCTTGGAAAAACTGCATAAATATTACAAGAAATGACAAAAAATTACAAAAGGATATTGTTGTTACATCTACATACACTTGTCTCTGTGTATATAAGACTCCGCTCTGTCTATAATTCTTTCATAAACAAACGGTCCGATTTCTTCATGAATCTACCAAGAGAATCTAGTTTCTGTCATCTTACTGTGTAGACACCTTACTGTATTTGCTGAGAAGGGTCAGAAGACTCTTACCTACAAGAAAACTAAACAAACTTGGCAAAGTTAATTAAGCTTAGGTGGGTATCTTGGTGATGAGCAACCCATCAAAGCCTCCTGGCTGAGTGGTTTTAAAAGGTTCCACCGTTCAGAAGTCTTTGCCTGCATGGGTTCGAACCCTGAATGGGGAACTCGGATGTTTCGGTAGACCTTCATGAGCACCCAAGCTGGATGTCTTTCGGATGACATGTTCAATTGGCAGGCCCTTGTATCAATGTCTGTGCTGGGCAAGTAAATGATCCCTCACATGGAGTAAATGTGTAACATGTTGAGAGGATTCCTGCTATCTCTCCCATCTCATCAATAAACCCTTGTTAGCGCCCAGAATTGGGCTTACTGGGCTGCACTTATATTATGCCGGTTATTACTGTCTCCTTTACCAACAAAACCTTTAAATATTTTGTTCTATTTTAGCTTTCGATGAAAACTCACTGAAAAAAAACTATGTGCAGATCTGAATTTACCAAGACAATGGCCTGTAGGCTTCCTTTAGATGTGAACAAGTAGAATATAATGCAAGAAATTTGCTGGAACTATCTTAAATCAAACAATTTTCAATTAATTTACTAGCCATCCTAAAATTTGCATCCAATTTGCATTGTGTTTAAATCATTTTAATTTCACCAGATCATCCTATTTCCTATACACCACGCCTTTTCCTTGTAATTTCTATATTATGGACTTATGAATTTTTTAAAGTGGTCACACCAAAAACTCATGACACACAACAGAAGCACATCCAGACATAAGGACCATAAGGACCACAAAACTTGATATTAATTATATCTGCATTCACTCTATCTTCCTATTTATTCAAATGAACAAAGCCTGGATTCTAATGCTCCTCCCCTTTTTAACCCCCCCTCTTCTCTCCCCCCCCCCGCCTCCAAACCACACCAAAGACTAAAACAAATCTCCCCTCCCCCTACTAACTACAGACCAGACCAAGGAGGCTACTATTCCCAAAATCCCTGAAATTGCAAATCGAGGGCCAGAACCACGACATGACTTTCCCCTTCTGTACAGGAAGTGCTTGTCAGGGTCACTTCCGTCCTTAATGGTGCTGTGTCAACTGCTTCCGGTCTGGAGCAAAATGGCCGACAGGAGACAAATTGCTTGTGAGCTGCTGCCCTCTGGAGGCGTTGTCTAACATGAAACCCCTTCTTGACTCAACCTGCTCTCCTGGAGCTCTCCTAGAAATCAGGCAACTGTAAAAGAATTAAGGTTAAATGTTATCTACAAGTATGATCCAAGAATTATAAATAAAAAAGAATTATCATTTCTGACCAATACAAACTGTGAAAAAATACATTTGTTAAGTTTCTTTTAAACATGCATGGTTTGTTTTAGCCAGGAATTACATGCATGAGACCGCTGTTAATAAGCATTAAAATTTGAAAATTGTTATCTACATTAACGAAGAACAAAACGGAGATAACATTAATTTTTTTAGAAATGGGAGACAGATTTAATCCAGGAGCCAAGGGGGGACGACCATTATATTTCAGGTGGAGCGAGGGCTTTTTTGTGATGGGAATTAATGTTTTTAAATTTCGCAGAAACATCATACTCCTTACACTTTACTTTTGAGATCAAAACTGGACGAGTAATTATCCATTCAAAATCCAAGACTACAACATAGCTACATAACTTGCTGGTCATATTATCCTGTCCAACTGAAAATTTACAGCAAAAAAATGCAGAAAATACAGAGAAATTGCACAGTGAAATAAGCCCTGGCTGTTGCGTGCTTTATTTTCTCTAACTTCTGTTCCCCATCTCTCTTTAGACTTGCTTGAAAGGGCATTTAGAGGCTATTCAAAGCCCATTCATTTCTCCCAATGGCTCACTTAGTTACTCCAGAATGTCATGCATGCCATGGTCCTTTCCAGGGCTGCCAAATAGAGTAGGTCTACTTTGAGATGGCTTCATACTTGATTCAAAATGGAGAATTAGAAATAGGAAGATTTGAGCATTTCTGTCACATGATTTGTCGGAGGGGGATATGAGCTCTGTCGGAAGCCCTCTAGACTTCCAAACGATGGATCCTGAGTTCTATTACAGCTCTGGCCGGGTCGTCTGGACCAATTTTGGACTTAAGGCATCATTGAGACAGGCCTACCTGTTGTCTCCCCAAGAAACAGAAGACACCAATGTCCAATAGTTTTTCAATCCCAGCAACTTATCTTCTCATTTCTTATGTATATCACCTCTTGCCTGGTCATCTTTTGTCTGGCCATTTTGTGTCTGGTCATCTCTTGTTTTGTCATCTTTTGTCTGGTCAACTCTTGTCTTGTAATATTTGACTTGTCATCTCTTGTCTTGTCACCATTTGTCTGGCCATGTCTACTCTTGTTTTATCTTCTCTTGTCTTTTCATCTCCTGTCTTGTCATCTCGTCTTTTCATCCCCTGTCTTGTCATCTCTTGTCTGGTCATCTATTGTCTCGTCATCTCTTGTCTTGGCATCTCTTTCTCATCATCTCTTGACTGGTCATCTCTTGTCATATTTGTCTTGTCATCTATTGTCTTGTCTCCATTTGTCTGGCCATGTCCACTCTTGTCTTGTCCTCTCTTGTCTTTTCATCTCCAGTATCGAGCCACCTTAAGGCATCATTGAGACAGGCCTACCTGTTGTCTCCCCAAGAAACAGAAGACACCAATGTCCAATAGTTTTTCAATCCCAGCAACTTATCTTCTCATTTCTTATGTATATCACCTCTTGCCTGGTCATCTTTTGTCTGGCCATTTTGTGTCTGGTCATCTCTTGTCTTGTCACCATTCGTCTGGTCATCTCTTATCTGGTCATCTCTTGTTGGGTCATCTCTTGTCTGGTCATCTCTTGTTGGGTCATCTCTTGTTGGGTCATCTCTTGCCTGGTCATCTCTTGTCTGGTCATCTCTTGTTGGGTCATCTCTTGTTGGGTCATCTCTTGTTGGGTCATCTCTTGCCTGGTCATCTCTTGTCTGGTCATCTCTTGTTGGGTCATCTCTTGTTGGGTCATCTCTTATCTGGTCATCTCTTGTTGGGTCATCTCTTGTCTGGTCATCTCTTGTTGGGTCATCTCTTGTTGGGTCATCTCTTGCCTGGTCATCTCTTGTCTGGTCATCTCTTGTTGGGTCATCTCTTGTTGGGTCATCTCTTATCTGGTCATCTCTTGTTGGGTCATCTCTTGTCTGGTCATCTCTTGTTGGGTCATCTCTTGTTGGGTCATCTCTTGCCTGGTCATCTCTTGTCTGGTCATCTCTTGTTGGGTCATCTCTTGCCTGGTCATCTCTTGTCCAGTCATCTCTTGTCTGATCATCTCTTGTCTTGTCATCTCTTGTCCAGTCATCTCTTGTCTGGTTGTCCCTTGTCTTGTCATCTAATGACTTGTCATCTCTTGTCTCGTCATCTCTTGTATTGTCATCTCTTGTCTTGCAATATTTTGTCTTGTCATATCTGTCTTGTCATCTCGTGTCTGGTCATCTCTTGTCTGGTCATCTCTTGTCCAGTCATCTCGTGTCTGGTTGTCTCTTGTCTGGTCATCTCTTGTCTTGTCATCTTTTGTCTGGTCATCTCTTGTCTTGTCATATTTGTCTTGTCGTCTCTTGTCTTGTGACCATTTGTCTGGCCATGTCTACTCTTGTCTTGTCCTCTCTTGTCTTCTCTGGTCATCTCTTGTCTTGTCATCTCTTGTCTGGTTGTCTCTTGTCTGGTCATCTCTTGTCCAGTCATCTCGTGTCTGATTGTCTCTTGTCTGGTCATCTCGTGTCTGATTGTCTCTTGTCTGGTCATCTCGTGTCTGGTTGTCTCTTGTCTGGTCATCTCTTGTCTTGTCATCTCGTGTCTGGTTGTCTCTTGTCTGGTCATCTCTTGTCCAGTCATCTCGTGTCTGGTTGTCTCTTGTCTGGTCATCTCTTGTCCAGTCATCTCGTGTCTGGTTGTCTCTTGTCTTGTCATCGCTTGTCCAGTCATCTTGTGTCTGGTTGTCTCTTGTCTGGTCATCTCTTGTCCAGTCATCTCGTGTCTGGTTGTCTCTTGTCTGGTCATCTCTTGCCTTGTCATCTTTTGTCTGGTCATCTCTTGTCTTGTCATATTTGTCTTGTCATCTCTTGTCTTGTCACCATTTGTCTGGCCATGTCTACTCTTGTCTTGTCCTGTCTTGTCTTCTCTGGTCATCTCTTGTCTGGTCATCTCTTGTACAGTCATCTCATGTCTGGTTGTCTCTTGTCTGGTCATCTCTTGTCCAGTCATCTCGTGTCTGGTTGTCTCTCGTCTGGTCATCTCTTGTTTTGTCATCTTTTGTCTGGTCAACTCTTGTCTTGTAATATTTGACTTGTCATCTCTTGTCTTGTCACCATTTGTCTGGCCATGTCTACTCTTGTTTTGTCTTCTCTTGTCTTTTCATCTCCTGTCTTGTCATCTCGTCTTTTCATCCCCTGTCTTGTCATCTCTTGTCTGGTCATCTATTGTCTCGTCATCTCTTGTCTTGGCATCTCTTTCTCATCATCTCTTGACTGGTCATCTCTTGTCATATTTGTCTTGTCATCTCTTGTCTTGTCTCCATTTGTCTGGCCATGTCCACTCTTGTCTTGTCCTCTCTTGTCTTTTCATCTCCTGTCTTGTCTTCTCTAGTCTGATCATCTCTTTTCTTGTCATCTCTTGTCTGGTCATCTATTGTCTTGTCATCATGTCTTGTCATATTTTGTCTTGTCATCTCTTGTCACATCATTTTTCTGGCCATGCCTTCTCTTGTCATCTCTTAACTTGTGAAATATTGTCCGGTCACCTCTTGTCTGATCATCTCTTTTCTTGTCACAATTTTTCTGGCCAGTTTGTGTCTGGGCATCTCTTGTCTGTTGATCTCTTGTCTTGTCATCTCTTGTCTGATCATCTCTTATCTTGCCATTTGTCTAGTTCATGTCTGAGCTATGACGAAACTATTAGCTCCAAAAAGTCGCAACCATTGGAACTTCCCGATTTGGCACTGTAGCCAAGAGCACTGCACAGAAATGAGTTATTCGTTGTGCTAAGTATCTTAGCATATTATAGGCCTATGCCACTCATTATGCCAGGCATAATGCACTGGACTTAATTTTGTTTCTTTGTAAATCGGAAATTCAAGATGAAAGTGCACAAATGTATATTGTGCAAAGTCGATATTGCTCTGTTACAAACAAGAGCAGGTATACTGCCTCCATATCCCCCATGCCCTACACATCTACCATTACCCATCAGAATTCCAATTTTAGTTATGCCAAATATTTCCACCAGGAGCACAATTGTGCATACATGTAAGGATGTGGAGACACCTGGGGGTGGAGTTAGCTTTTAAAAATAACATGGCTGCAGGCCAAAAGCACAAGAAAAAGTATTTGGGATGTGGAAATGGTTATGATATTTATTGATTTATGGTAAGATTTGACAAGTTTAGGGGGGTCTTTGAATGTTGGGAAAGGATGAGCGTTGTGTATGGTGTGGTGTTTGAGATATTTGATGGACGCCATGACACGGAGACTAAAAGTACAATCCCCCATAGCATAGCATGGGGGATAATTACCGTATTCAACAAGATTTACTTCCGAAATTACAATTACGCTTAGGTTCCTGATAACTACGTCTACATGTAATTTCAGTTTTTTTAGCTTACCATATTTCGCAAACAGATATACATGTAAACACATGTTGTACAAAATGAACATTTATATAGTGTGAAGTGTTGTAGCTTCTTTGTTGTAAACTGTATATGTGGGGCACTTCTGTTGCTAAGTGTAGCTGGCTACATGGGCGACAATAAGTGAAGATTCTAATACTTGACACAAGGGGTGCTGGTGTAGGATGTCATGTGATCGATTTCATACAGGAGCGACACCTGTAACTGAACCAATTGTTTATAAACAGAAGTGACTTAGGTCAGAGTTTTACCACAGGTCAGGGCAGCTCCACAAGCTCCTGGGTCTAGAGAAAACTCCTCAACAATGTTCAAAGGACATTAATCTGCACCACTGTGCCCTGGGTGATTGTTCATAGTACTTGGTACATTGTAAAATGTACTGCTGTAACCTTAACACTAATCCCAGGGGCACAAAACATAAACACAATGTTGCTAATTGGTGGAGGGCTCCTCTGTTGTCACTTAGAAATGTATGGTAGAAATTATGTTGCCACTTAATGAACACGGTGCTCGGTGCTCGGGGGTTTTTCCACTACATCGTAATTAATATTGCCACATCTTCGCATCCTAACGTCATATTTGACATTGTTTCAAAGACACCAACATTGTTACATCAGTGATACCACAAACACATATGTGTCCATTGGAAGTAGAATTGTAGAAATATCAGGACATACGGCAAATCAATATGGAAGGAAACTCTGAGAAGTTGGATTCATTCTTCTAGTTTCAGTAAAGCACCATAACTTTTCTGGATTGTTCGTGTCGTCAGAACACTGACATTTCGCACAAATTAATGAGGCTGAACAGTCAATGTGAAGAGAAAAACAATAAATATCTGTGCAGACTTCATAAATTATGTACACTGTACAGTGTACAGGCTTTGTCTTCAATTAGATTTTAAGATTATTTAAGTTGTTAGCCTCTGTACAATTTGCCTCATTTTCAACTTTGCATAAATTTCCCGCTTCAAGAGTTGTAGTCAAAAATTTTAAAAAATAAAAATTTGGTGGCCTTTCAAAGTACATTTTGCATTATTGTACACTTTCAACTGCATTATACAGTGTACCTAGAAGAGCCTGGGGGACCCTGAGGGACCCCTGGGGCCATTGGTAGGATAGCAGAGGTCTTGGGTTCTTGTGGTTGTGTAGCAAAACTCAAAAACATCATACACCAATCTGACATCTCGGGTTAGTAAACAAATCTTGCTTCCTGATGACCTCAAAGTGTTCCTGCCACCAAACCTATATGACCCTGGTTTACCTGGGTAGACATCTCAGGACTCTGGAGAAAAGAACTAACCGAACATATATCGTCAACACAAATATAATATAGCAGGTTTTCTTCCTCCGCCTTTCATCTTCTTCTGCTTTCTTTTCTTGCTTATCCTTCTTTCTCCTATTTATTTTCAGTATTTTCTTCTTCTTCTACTACTTCATTGTCCACTTTTCATACTCTTCTTCAATCTTATCCTTCATCCATTTCTTGGTCTGGGTCTTTTTCTATGATATGTTTACTACTTCCACTTCAATTCTTCTCTTTCTACTACTTCTACTTCTTCTTTACATCTACATCTTCCCTTCTTCTATTTCTATGTCATTTTGATGTCAACTAGTATCCTGAACTATTATCTCAATTGGTTCTGACAACCAATTTTCTTGAACAGATAGGGATCGACTGTCAGTGAACCAATCAGTGTTTTCGACTGTTGTTCCGTCATTCTTTAGTCTTCTGCTCTCCTACACTTAAGATTGCTTGTTATGGTGTACGTCAAGGTTCGACATATAGTGAAGTACAAAATAAGCAATTTACATGTGGCGTTCTGACAGACTTTCAAGTTATCTGTTAATTGATTATGGCCTTCATTCACTTTGTGAATTTTGCTAAATTTGGTTTGGTTGAGATCTTGGTTAGGCCTACTATTTTCGTGGGGTTTTTGCAACACCTCTTTTACAACTCTCTACCACCACACCTCCTGAGTCCTGTCTTTCACCTCAAAAACATCAGCTACACCTCAGTAACACCTTCCCTCTCCTCTTAAACTTCTCAGATGATGTACTTTGATTATTTGCTCTACTTGTAACAACATGTCCATTTTCTGTAGAGTTGGAACTGGTTACTCTCGGCTCTAACCAAGTGGTTTCGCCAAAGATCAAGTTGCAGCAAAGATCATAAAACAAACAGCTCCAGGAAGCGGAAATGGTCACAGAGACTCGGGGCATGCTGGGAAAGAGGTAGCATGACCTTTGACCTCAATGTCTATTGTTTTTTCCTCCCACTACAATGCATGTGTACTTGTAAGTCTTCAGAAAGGGGAATGATGTCCAGGCATGCAGGAAAAGTGGATCTAAACAGGGTTGATTTTCTCTTCCATGGATGTATACCAACAACAATTCTCCTGTGCACAGGGCTTTCTTGCATAGTTAATTTCAAAAAGAGGCCTACAATTAAGACTGGTGAAACAGGCCAAATTCTCATGTCTTCGGGTATTTTTTAATACAAAATGAAGCAACTTGATTGAACGAGCAGTTCGCACATAATGACATGCACTGTTTGACATTCTATTTTTTCTCCGAATAATTTTAGGATATAAAGGCAATCAAAATCCATTTTGTTCTGTTTCCTTAATATATCAAGTGTAATTGCCCCCCTCACTCTCTCTCTCATCAGAACAGATGGTAGAAGTCCAAAGCATCCCTCCTCTCTCCTCTGACTCCCCCTCCCTTCTCCCCCCTTCCCTCTCCTGCCAAGCTCAAGCTGCAACTCTGTCCGATGGTAAATCTGATCAAGGGCCCTCCAAGGGTTTGGCCTGACAGGGAAATTATGATCAATTAATCACAAATACCTAAATTGTCAAGAAAATCCTCTTTGCTGCCTGTCTCTGGCCAGGGGAGTTTCTTAGCTTGGGTCAAGAGCCTCAAGCATGGGCTCCAATTCACTCGCTCCCTCCTTATATCAAGCTTTGCCTCCAACAAATCTACTTAGATTCACTGCAGCATTTCATCGCTGGGCCAAAGTACTTCCAAGTGGCTGCTCCAAATTAATCAGTTTTGCAAAGTGCGCCTTAATATTACAGGCATTGGCAGCCTGTGGAAGGCAGCCCACTGCAGCTCAATAAAGATGAAAATTCCCACAAGAGTCCATGTTCAGATTGAAATTATTGAGCGAGCTGGAAGTACAATGAGAGGGAGTCATTTAAGTTATAGAGAGCAGCCAAAGAACTTTTACCCTTCAGTTCATTTGAAAATGTAGATGGTTATCTGAATGAATAATACATCTATCTATCTATCTATCTATCTATCTATCTATCTATCTATCTATCTATCTATCTATCTATCTTTCGATCTATCTTTCTATCTTTCTATCTATCTTTCTATCTTCTATCTGAAACTTACATTATTTTTCCTAGATCTATCTATCTGTCCATCTTTTTCTATCTACTAATAAATATGTCTACCTTTATATCTAGCTAGCTATCTATCTATCTTTAGGCCATATCTGATCTATCTATAATCTATATAATAACACTCCGAAACAAAGCTATCTGATTCCATTTATATCTCTTCACCACAGTTGATGAACAATAACGTTTAAAGTCACATTTATAGATTTACCTTGTGTCCAATTAGGCAAACAGATGGATAGATGTTCTAACAATTTGATAGGCTGCCTGATCCTCGCTGATTCTTCCATTAATTGACATAAGCCGCTTATGACGCCCGTCAAATCGCCAACAAGCCTTTGTTTACACAATGACGGGGCGAATTACGCACGCCAAACTCTCTGATCCCCGCGCCTCTGACACCTAGAACCTCCTAGAAGGCACAACAAGCAATTAATTGTGATGCCTGGCTCTCCTCCCAGCCCTCTGATGTTCGCAATAATCTAGAGTTGCTGTTGGTCTGTGAGCTGCATTTAGGAGCATAATACTAAGCGTATCACTAAGCATATTGCAGCATTGCATATTACCTTAATTGGCAACGTCCTCAAAGCATGCCCCCCATGCTGGGGCAGGCGGTTGCCCCACTATACACGCAATGACCAACTGCTAAATCTGTGTGAACACATTGTAACAGTAGCACTGTGCACTAACGAGAGGGGTACCCTCGCCATCAGGGCAGCCATTACAACACTCGACTCAAAGTAATTTTCTGTCATCCTGAGATTATTTCGGCAAATCCAAAACCTATATTTATCAAACATGTAGTTTTAATGTTAAGCTAACCATTGGGCAAGCAATCCACGTGTGATAGGTCACAGAATTATCAGATTTTGGATTTGAAATAAATCGTAAGGGCGAGGGTAACCACTAAAGCCTCTCGAGGGTAACACCATTTCCAATAATTGTCATGGTGAGGGTAACACCTGAAATGATGGCTCTATAAATATTTCGTTTTTGTTGTTACAGCAATTCAATAAGTACATGAGTTTCTGTAATATGACAGAAAATCGTAGCAAATGCAGTTCATGTGATTTGTTGAGGGACTGAATTACATAGCATAAAACTAATTTGAATACCATAAAAAGGTATATGTAGTCCTGTGACATGTTTGGTGGTGTTAGTTTTTTCCTGCTAATCTTACAACTGACTAAACTCAGCTGTTCACTGAAGCCGAATTGTTCATTTGTCATGGTTGCCTACGTTCAACATAGTGATTTAGAGGACATTTTATTGTACATGGACCAATCAAACAGGCTCAAAATGCCAGAAAGTGATAGAACTATCCATAGCAACTCATATGTACTAAGTGAATCTTCTGTAAGCCATTGTTTAAGTGTAACATAAACAGCAATTATGATGTTACCAGATAGATAAGACTGGTAATAAAGACATGTAAGAAAAAAAAACCAGATAGATAGATAGATAGATAGATAGATAGATAGATAGATAGATAGATAGATAGATAGATAGATAGATAGATAGATAGATGGATAGATACTATCACAGTTACATACATACATACCATACATACATACTTACATGTCACTATTTTGCTCTGATTTTTTTAACATGTTATGAATGTGACCGGGTAGTTGATCTGCCCTGATTTTGGTTAGAATAATTTGCTCTGACTTGCTATTTGCTGCAGCCCTCTGGCCCTCACGGATTGCACCTATGGATAGAGAAATATAGATAGATAGGTAGATACTAGATAGATAGATAGATAGATAGATAGATAGATAGATAAGTAGATACTAGATAGATAGATAGATAGATAGATAGATAGATAGATAGATAGATAGATAGATAGATAGATAGATAGATAGATAGATAGATAGATGGTTACTTTATCTGACTGTTTAATTTCATGCAATTTATCAGTCATGTTTCTCTCTCAATTTATTTTCATTAATAATATTGAGGCAGATCCCATTTTGATTTTACAATGCAGGCCTACCCCGCATCAGCTCATCTGTGTTGGGTCATCACAATTTTATAGGCCACAGTGGCGTAACTAGGGGGTCTCAAGCGGGGAGGTACCTGGGGGGGTACAGGTTCAATATGGGGAGGGGCATGTGCACCCCCCCCCCCCCGGTGGCCCCCATAGGGACACCACTGATAGGCCAACACATATATATGAAAAGCTTATAACCAGCATGTTATTGTCACGGGGGGGGGGGAGCACGTCCCCCTCCCCATAAAAACATGCAAAATAGAGTCAAATACAGGAAGAAGCCATAATCACTTTTAGAAAGTTTCACTGTGGATGGTATTACTTTGAAGAAGGGCACTTTGAACTCTATTGGATTTGAAACTGTAGCGTGACTCATGTCCTCTTCTCTTTCTGTGAGCAACTCCTCCTCTAAGCAAACATACATACATGAAAATAAACTGTGATACTAAATTTGTGATTATGTGCCATGCTAATTACGGATTATAAGAAAAAGTTTGACTCTCAGTTTAATGAATGTGCCAGTCAGAATTTAGAATTGGGAGGTTTAATGACAGTTTTAGCAATGGTGAACTTCTTACTTTTTCAAAGCTTTATGTAGGTCTCACTGTGTATATAGTCTAACTAACTTGTTTTTATATACAAATTCATGTAGTAAAAGCAACAATTTGAGACTTCCACATTGGGGCAATACAGTGCAGCGGGCCGTTTCTACCTTACCTGTGAGTGAGAGTAGGTCAATTAATTTGAATATTTTCCTATATTGATAGGGCATGTGATCATGTCCTTGATAGGAATCCCTGATTGCTAACTTCTGAATTGCGATCATGTGTCAGCACATGCTGGGATCTTCCACAACAAAGAGCAAATTAATTAGCTGATTCTTTGGCTTTTTCTTACTCTGTACCCATTTGTTTTTATTTGTAGATATATACTGGTCAAAATATGTTAAATACACATTGTACTAACTTCCACAGTTGGGCTGAATGGGTAAGCCAATTATTGTGCAACTGTTTTCTTGTTAGGGGTTAATTAATTTTAGGATTCTCCTTTATTGATAGGGTATTGCAATTGTTTTCTTGATTGGAGTTCCTGATTGGTATAATTACTTCAGAAGTGCAATCATGTGTCAGTACATGATGTTATCTATTGATAAGCTGATTCATTGCTGTCTCTTCAAGGCTGTTTGCTCAGATTGCTGTGATTGCTAAGCCAATATCTTGCTTTACCCTCGCCAATCCCTTTTTGGGTGTTACCCTCGCCAACCGGAAGTGACCCTCGCCCCAAATCTACAGTACCCTCGCCACTTCCGGGCTGGTACCCTCGCCATTTAGGTTGGTACCCTCGCCATTTTAGGTTGGTACCCTCGCCAAAATGCTGGTACCCTCGCCCTGCCATTTTTCGTTTTTTGCGGTACCCTCACCTCGAGTGAATTCGAATTTCTTAAATATCTTACTTCATCTTGCATGTTTGGGTCTGGCACTTGGAACTGATTCATTCCACAAGCCATTTAACCTATCTTAACAATTGAAGACCTCCAAAACCCTTTACATTTTTTTGTAATTCCACTTTGAAATCACGAAGTGAGAGGTGTAATGGCTGCCCTGATGGCGAGGGTACCCCCCTCGTTAGTGCACAGTGAGTAGGCATTGTAGCCAAATACACTTGTGCATGGTATAAAGACAATCAAGTCCACAAGCCAACTCAAGCACTCAAAAACAAAACTAATTTCAGGCATTTTGTAAGTAGAATAAATTCATGATGTGGTGCTCCTTTGAACTTCCTGAACAGCCAATTTAACAAAATGTTTTTGATTCTCCTCAAAAATATAACAATAACCTGCATGTGCATGTTTCATGACAATTTGACTTATAGGCTATAAATGTTAAAACATAGCATGCACTTGAACCTATAAGTTATTGACTAATCAAGTTAAATGTGAATGGCAAATTGACATTGAAGTCAAATTTTATGATAGTTTTTAAGTTAAATGGGTAATTCCATTGTAACAATTAAGTGACTGTATACTGCAGTGTACACAAAAGTCATATTGTGTGACATACTTTTAATGTAGGGGTGAGTGAATTTTTTTGGATAGAAGGCATACCACTAAAGGTCTCTTCATCGGGGATTTGGATAACTGTGCATGTTTTATAAAAAAAATATTGGCAATGGTCCAACGTGCCCCGAGGTCCAACGTGTCCCGCTCTCCCCTAGGCCTCCACAAAATATTTCATTTAGACTATAGAATCTGATGTTCATATCATACCTTTTTAATTATCTTGACTCTCATTTAATTCCTGATCAGTGATCAATGATCAATTTGAATTAATTTAAGAGAATTCCGTTTCAGATTTATGTTCTTCACATCCATACACCTGTTAGCAGCATGATCATTAGAATCCAATCAAACCCTCCCCATAAACAAATACCTTGCTAATTCAAACATCTGAAACATAAAATTCTTGCATTTCTGCAGCTTCTGTAACAGCAGGCACAAGCCTTTCATCACCCCACCCTCGAATTGGTAAGATCAGACCTTGAAATTTACCATATGTTGTAATTATGTTGTGTTGATGTTGTTAAATTGGGGTTTGCTGGAGAAGATAGATGCTGTTCATGACACTGGGAAATGCAGATCACAAACTCTTCTCTGATCACAGAAAAAAAATCGTCACAGTGAAAGGTAAATTAATTAATTAGTTCATGCAGGAATGTCACCTCAGAACGTTCGGCCTATAATTATTACCAAATTGAAAAATGAAAAATTAACAAAAATCCTTGGCCTCTGAGATGAAAGTGGCTAAACGCATTTTCGAATTTTTCTATGACTTCACATTCACTTCTTATTTCCAAAATAAAAATACAAAAACATGATATAATATTTGTAACTGACTCATTCACAATTTAAGTTTTTTTTTACACATAATAATTTAATATTTTTGAAAACCTATCTTTATTCGTTTGGGTATAATGGCACCAGATGTAAGTTGTATCACAAAAAGATGTGTCTTCGAAATTAATAAATTTAGTTTTTGAGTATAAAGTCTGAGATCAAATATATGAAAAAAATAGTACATAAACAGAAATTTTAATAATTTCAAGAGCAACTTAATGATATTCTTAAATTCCTGGAAGTGTCAGATGTGATAAACCAGACCAATCTTCCACTAAATAGCACTAACTGCCTGATGGTCCATCTACTCAATAAGTCAAGTTTGATAAATACATAAACACCCCCTCCCTCCTCCCCACCAATTGCTGTTTAATTTGTTTTCTGATGGTCTGATATGTCAATTTGCCCTGGGGCAGTGTGGATAGGGTACATACCCCCTGCAGATTCAAACCCAAGACCTCTCATCAATATGGTGATGATTTTAATGTAGATTTAATAGATGCACATTGAGATATCCCAAGTGTATATCATTTAGCATGTTAAGGATAATCCAAGAGCACTTTTCTTTATCTGTGCAGCACTTATTGCAGCTTAATAGGTACTCTGTGCTTTCTGCGAGTTATCATGACATCTGCAGAGTAGTTGGCATGTCATGCATTCTACTCAACAAGTACATTGTAGGCCTAATTACAAATTCATGTATCTATTATCAAGGACCTCAAATTTTCAGCAATTTTTTTCTATGTGAAAAAATGAATAACAGTTTTTTCCCAATATGTGCCAGAAGTTGGAGAATGTAAAGGAATAAATTAAGAAATATCTTTATTTTGGCAGTTGAGAAACAAGAATGAATTAATTAAAAAATTTATCAAAACATCATAATTTAAAACATGAAGAATGTAAATATTTTAGGATTCAAAATTTGATCAAAATTAAACACTAACATCATTTTACATCAATGATGTGCAATTTGGAAACGAGTGGTCTTGGGCACCATGGCCAGTTGTGATATTCTTTATTTAATTTGCAGGTTTTTTTTTTAAACCAAGACCTGAGGTTTTTTCGCAGAATTTTGTTATTGATGGATCAGCAATCACAATAAAATGTGGTCTACTTATTACACAACAAAATTTTGTGGTCTGCAGTACTGCGCCCAGTCCATAATTTGATTTTCGGCTTAGAAACACCGAAAGATGATGTTGTAAGATGACAATTGTTTGGGGCAACTTAACCGGTCGTGATTTTACAAATAGTTTTTTGGTAATTTTCTAAAAAAAAAAAAAATACGAGAAGATCGGATAACACATCAGCTCAGTTGTTAGGTTTGACTTTGGTTGAATTAAATAAACAGTTCAACAAAAATAAGTCCCCCTTTACGAAAACGTGAATATCTCAAAGACCTCTTCTCCGATTTTGGTGAAAGTTGGCCAGTTTGTAGGCCTGAATATTGACAGTCTGCGTGTGTATTTTTAGCTTTATGGCAAATTTTTTGTCTGTGCCAGCAGACCCAGAGTGCACGTACCCCTCTTTTCAAAAATCCTAAGTTTTGGTTTTTCCAAAAAAAAATTTACCAAAAGGTGTTTAAACTCCACTCAAATTACTTGTCATTGCATCCAAGGAACCTAAACTGTAAAACTGTTACAAAAGAAGTCCTTAATTATCTTCTAAACACGATTGAGAAACAAATTTTATCCAGAAACATGATGAGGTTTATCAAGCTGGTGGCTCCCCCGCATGGTGAAATTGTTCATATCCATTGGAAAAGCCATGGATTTTTGAAAACAGGGGTAGGCTCACTTGAAGGCTGCTGGCTCAGCCAGGAAAAATGCCACTGAGCTATAAATACACACTTGTAAAGTCGATATATGGGGCTGTAATTTAGCCCACTGTCATAAATATCAGCGAAGGAATCTTTGTGATATTCAAGTTTATCCAAAGGGGGACTTATTTTTGTTGAACTGTTTATATGTAGGACTGTTTCGGGTCATGGAAGACCAAAACCAAAATTAAATTTTGGGAACTGCCACGACAGTTTTGGGCTTCAGAGACAAAGTTAGTTTTGAACTGACGAACTTGTTGCCTTAGATTTCCATAGACATGTGTAGCCTACAGCTTCCATTTAGTCTGCAGACACACCGATGGGCCTGTGGAGCTATTTAGTGAGCATTCACCAGCATTTTCTTTGCTTTCCTTTCCTTTGCTTTACCTTGCCTCCTAGGAGCCTCCCAGGAGGTACCTGCGGGTGGTCCCTGGAGCTGTGTGTTTGGGGTATACCCCTCAATTGTCATGTGTCCCACTAATACCCTGCCTCTTCTCCCCAGCCCTATCTGAGGGGAATTAAGTGAAACAACAAACAGCACAAACCATTGCTCTCCTGAGTTGCAGCTCCCTTTCATGGCCACAGGATTAAATGATCTCAAAATGTTTATCTTAGGCCTCTTCCATTATGTGGAGTCACTCAGGGACCTCCATGGGGCCTCCATATTCCCCTGTTTAAATGAAATCATATTTGTCAGTTTTTCACCTCCCAATAAAAGTGGTGGCAGTGTGCACTTCATGCAGCTGTGGGCTGTAGCTCATATAGCTTGATAGGTGGCATCAGAGCTGAAAACTATTCAACTTACATTCGGATCAGATAGCTTGCATGTCATCAATGATGTGAAACTATGGAACTGACTTCCTGAGTAAAATGAAGCACCAGCTCTTGCTTATTTGAACAATTGGAAAATATAATAAAAGACAGGAGCCTCAAGTCTGATTGTGGGAAAAAAGAGAAAATGTATTTTGAAAACGAGAAATTACAGTGTGACTCCTATTAGATGTTTAGAAATTTATTGAATGCACTCTAAAAAATGTCGGGACAAAATTGGTTTTTTAGATTCAAAATGGTTTTTTGAAAAACCAAATTTCAATGCAAAACCAACATGGATTTTTAAAAAAATCCATGTTGGTTTTTTGCATTGAAATTTGGTTTTTCAAAAAACCATTTTGAATCTAAAAAACCAATTTTGTCTGAAATTTTTTAGAGTGTGAAGTGTCAACCCAGAAATAATTAAAGCAGAGTGTCGTCTTGAATGAATTATGTTTCATAAAATATCTTAGGGTAAAACCAGTGACGTACCAAATTCAACAAAATGGTTGTGTAAATAATTATGGAATTATGTAAAATATGAAATTGATGACAAATAAAACCTATTTCTCGACAGCCCTACAGTATTTCCTGGAATTCTGTGGGCATGGCCAATCTTATTTCTCACAATGAGTATGATATTGTCGTTTTCTGAGTTCATATATTCAGATTTTATTTTTTTTTATAAACACAAAGTGGAAGGCCAAATCGGTCAATCATAATAGGGAGGAGGTTGGGTTTGGATCCAAAGGACTTCAGCACTTCCTGTCTGCAGATGGTTATTTCAGCAGGATCATCTATACACTGCAAGATTTGAAATTTTGAGTGAGCTTAAATGATTGAATGGAATGGTTGCACACATCCTTAGAGCTGGCATAGCTTGTTGCTTTGAGTTATAATAACATATCTGTTGTCATAACTTGAAACAACAAGCCACGTTAGTTCAAATTTGCACTACCATCTCTCTCAATCATTTACAGCTCTCGCAATTGCTCTGAAGAAATCAATTTTTTTCATAGTGCGGACCTATGATGTCAAAGCTATAGACTCCATTGGAACCTATACAACTCCGGTGCGAGCTATGATGCCATAGGTCAAACTGGCCAATAGCATTTCATGTAGACAACCAAGCATGGTTAATAGGATAACTGGAAATTAATCACAGTTGTTCACCATCATGCTTCTG
The DNA here is from genome assembly GCA_026936325.1 of Platynereis dumerilii. Classification (NCBI taxonomy): domain Eukaryota; kingdom Metazoa; phylum Annelida; class Polychaeta; order Phyllodocida; family Nereididae; genus Platynereis; species Platynereis dumerilii. Next base: position 68,549,156 of record JAPTHN010000005.1, on the reverse strand, counting down.
ATCTAATCTGGATTTGATATGGGAGCTGTCAAGTCAAGCATTTTGTTTACTGTTTGCAGTTTTGTTGGCCCTCCTTTCAGTGTAAAACTACCAACAATTACTTTAATTCTATATTGTTTTATTGGTTACCACAGTTCAAGGGAGTGAGTATGCAGACTTAAGGATCAATTGACAGCTTTTGAGCAGAGTGCCCCCTCCCCTGAAGTTGTCAAACCTTGCACCTGAGTTGTTGTTGTGATATTATTGGCCACTCTGGCAATGATGTAACTGCAAGGCTATGATGAAACTGTCCACAACAGATGCTATTGGCCAGTTTGACATATGGCATCATTGATTGCACCAATTTTGCATATCCTCCAGTGCTAGGCAATGGAGTATCCACCTATGACATCATAGGTCCACTCTGGCACTGAGAAAAAAAAAAGATTTCTTCAGATCAATTGCTAGAGCTGTAAGCTGACTCGAGATTTCAAATTTTGCAGTGTACAGTGCTGCGGGACAACTGAGGGAAAAGTCACTGGCGATTGATTTGAAATACAAAAAATGTTTAGCGTTTTTCTTTTCATTTGCGCAGGAAGTTTAAGCACAATTTCTCAATAGCATTTTCAAATATTCAATCTGAGTGAAATTTCTAAAGCAATGAATATGCCAGTTTACACAGGTAGGGCAACAGTTTACAGCTAGTGTATACCTGAGATGGTCTCGATCGGAAACATAATGTATTTTCACCAACAATGAACAAGATGAGACAAAATCAAATAGGTATGGAGATGAAAGAATGTTTGAAATTTGAACATTTTGTGGAGAAGAATGCCACTCCATGCCTTTGAAGGGAGTCCCAGGAACAGAAGGCAGCAAGTGGGGAACAGAGCTTGGGAAGAATGTGCAAATAGCTGGAGTCCATTGTTTCCTCTTGTGCAAATTGGTTGCACAGAGTGAAAGAATTTTCTTGTGCATTGCCAAAACTCTTCGGAAATGAGTGGGGGAAAGTGGAACAATGTGAAGGGAGAGTGAACAAGAAGAACCATCCAAGAATCAACCAAGAATGAGGGAGGAATGGACTGAATTTACAAGAGCAAGCCAGAACCAGGAACATTTGGGGACCAGGTTTGGGGACCAGGATGATCCAGACATCCCCAGACAACACCCCCCAAGTCCCTGGAACAACCAGGAATGCTCCAGGGTCCCCCACTTTTCCCACAAGTGCTAGCAGAATGGGGGAGGTCTGTTCTAGCCTGTCATATCATACTTTTTTGTGATTTCGTGCAATCTCGATTGTGTGTTTTTTGGCCATAATTTTTTTCGCATAACCCCATATGGAAATCGACAAAAAATCACCCCGCAAAAAAGGCGAATACTGGTAATTTTTGTGAGTGCATAAGTGATACAAATCATACACAAGTGGCTGAAAATAGGAACAGTAGCAATGTTTGACAATACCTACCACAGATGCAAGGCTCATGTAAGAGAGGGCAAATTACAACAAAGTATTGAAAAAAGCACTTGCGGAATAACAAAATGTAAGAGGTGTCGTATTTGGCTGCCGGGAATTAGGACACTCAGGTGGTGAAATGATGTGCGAGTGTACTTACGTGGTTAATTCAGTCATAAAACTCATAACTTGCAAGTTATATTGATCAAACATTCAGTTTTACATATATATTTTACTATCCTTCACTATAAAATTTGAAATTTTCAGTCAGCTTAAACAATTGATTGATATGGTTGCACAATTTGTTTCAGTTAACACAGCTCATCGTTTTGAGTTATGATAATTTTGTTGTTGTCATAACTTAATTAAAACAATAAGCTGCAGGTGTTAGCCCAAAGGAATTGTGCAACCATCTCGCTCAATCATTTTTTCAAAATAACAATTTTACTTGAGTGTTCCAAAATTTACATGGAAAGCGGTGTTTTCTTCAAATATCTTGAAATGGGGAAATAGGCCCATAAGACATCACATGTTCGCTATTGAGTGTCCAATAATTTTGACCAGCCCGGTCGGCATTCGTCGTTCGAAGTGATCCCCATTGGCAAAGCATTTCGGAGGGTAAAAACAGGTGAAGAGAGACTCTCCAAGTGGGCCACTCTGAATAATTCCATCTTTCTCACATTCATATTTCAACTTTTCACCCCGGCTGATCTTTACCTATATCCTCTTCTCTCCTTCTCACCCCATTATACCCTGTCATGTGGCCACCTCATTTAGTCAATCTGTCTGGAAGTTGGTAGTGAACTTGGACTTAGAACTTGGAAGATGTAGAACTTGGGAGTAGAACTTGAAGTAGATCTTTGTCTGTAGATCCACTTTGTTGAAGAAGCTTCTCCAGAAGCACTCAGGATAATAGTCACTCTTAGTAAGAAAAACACAGATCATACTTTGCATTGAAAACACTATTCTGATGGGCCACTCAGCAGAGGCATACTGCATGCCATCTAGTACCAAGGACCCATTGTTTGGCAAACAATTGCTCTTATTTTGATAAACACCACACTCTTGGCCTAAGTGATGGTCTATGGCACATGGCCCATGTCCAGAAAGTGATGCCCCAGCCAGACAGACAGAAAGGAGTTTGGTAGATAGCACAAGCTGCACAACATAGAAATAGATAGATAGAACATAAAAATTGATAGATAGACATACAAATTGATAGATCTAGAACATTCAAATTGATAGAAAGATAGAAAGATAGATAGCTCTGAATAGCGAGATAGATAAACCATGAAGCAGATATAAAGACAGTATTCAAATATAGCAAAAGAATGGGACAACGGTAATATAATGCTGTTTCTATTGAACTTTTTTTTTCGCCTGCAAACAAACTTATCCTCTTGCTCTCACTGATGAAGTTACTTTTGAACAGGATGGGCTGCCTCCATAAGTCTTGTCATTCCGGGTGAGCCGAAAAGCAATGGATGCTTCAGACATCCGGGTCCTTTCTTAAGATTTGTTGCATTCTATAAACATTGTTCCAGAATTATGAGATGTCGATTGTGAGTCATAGTTATGAGTCAATTTTATGATTATTTCGGTGTAAATACTCTTGGTTCTGACTAATCAAACAGCTTCTGTTGTTCCCATGTTGGAAGTATGATCTTGACGAATGCAGAGCTATCATGTCTGACAAAGTGCAAATTTCACAGTGAAACGGTCCTGTCTTTTTGCATAACAAATTTACAAAAACTAATTAACTGTCAGTATGATTATATGGCACGAATACAATCAACTTAATCATTTTAAATCTTCAAGCAAATCAACAACTGTTGAGCACAGAAACCAACTAAATAGCTTAAAAGAATATGAAATCCTGTACCTTAGGTTGGTTATTTTTGTGCAGTGGGTTATGGCAATGGGCAGGCATCATGCACAACACTAAGGCATCAATGCAGAGGTGTGGAAAATAAGCAATTAGGCATCTAACAATAAATATGCCATAAGCAGGCTATAGGATGGTGGCTTGAGGGTGAACCACTTTGATCCTACCCTCCAGAAATCTTGGGGGCACTACTTTTAGCAGCTTTACAATGGAAGGCAACTGTAAATTCATCCGCCATAAGTCCTACTGCAACTTCCTGTTGGGAGGTTGGTGTTTTGACAAACAAATCATTTGAGCATCACGTCATCAACCAACTTTCATCTTATTTTCCGCCGATTTATGGTTTTGTGTTTGCTTTTGCAATTGCGATTGTCTTGTCGTAGTGACGCGTCATACCCGATGTGCTTATTATGTTGCTGATAGGCCAATATATAATTACACCAATTGCATTTATTTTGAAATTTTGAATATTCAATTTGCAGTACAGCTGGCTGTGGTTGAAAAATTATATTTGAATTTGTACTGGTTGATTGAAGGAATTTTCATTATTTAGAGAAAGAGAACCATTTCAATATGAAAATTGTGCACTGCAAGTCATGATGGCTGATGGTATATCACAATCAATTGATGAAACTTCTAACTTGGAAAACATAGAAGCTGTCTTATCAGTCACGATCAAAACGATAATGCGTCATAACTGAATTTTAATAAGAACTATAAATGAATAATTTTTTAATTTGGCAGTCACTAAAGAGTAGCGAGTAAGTCTCCCTAAATTACAAAGCTATGAAACTTCTGGTTTGAACATGACAGATCATATTAAGCATCTACACATAAATTACAAAGCCATATATATCGAAACTTCTGGTTTGGTCATGACAGATCATAAGCATCTTGACCTAAATTACAAAGCCATTGGGACTTCTGGTTTGATTATGACAGATCATAAGCATCTTGACCTAAATTACAAAGCCATTGAAACTTCTGGTTTAATTATGACAGATCATAAGCATCTTGACCTAAATTACAAAGCCATTGAAACTTCTGGTTTGACCATGACAGGTCATAAGCATCTTGGCTTTAATTACAAAGTTATTGAAACTTCTGGTCCGACCATGACAGATCGTAAGCATCTTGGCCTAAATTACAAAGCTATGAAATGTCTGGTTTGATCATGACAGATCATAGACATCTTGACCTAAATTACAAAGCCATTGGAACTTCTGGTTTGATCATGACAGATCGTAAGCATCTTGGCCTAAATTACAAAGCTATGAAACGTCTGGTTTGATCATGACAGATCATAGACATCTTGACCTAAATTACAAAGCTATTGATTCTTCTGGCTTGATCATGACAGATCGTAAGCATCTTGGCCTAAATTACAAAGCTATGAAACGTCTGGTTTGATCATGACAGATCATAGACATCTTGACCTAAATTACAAAGCCATTGAGACTTCTGGTTTGATCATGACAGATCATAAGCATCTTGACCTAAATTACAAAGCCACTGGAACTTCTGGTTTGATCATGACATATCATAAGCATCTTGACCTAAATTATAAAGCCATTGAGACTTCTGGTTTGATCATGACAGATCATAAGCATCTTGACCTAAATTACAAAGCTATTGAAAGTTCTGGTCTGATCATGACAGATCATAGGCATCTTTGCCTAAATTACAAAGCCATTGAAACTTCTGGCTTGATCATGACAGATCATAAGCATCTTGACTTGCTAATTTTCAAATCGAAATGGAACTCTTTTTTATTTATAAAGAAGTTGCTGTAAGGAATTCTCTTGTAACTCACAAGTGAACAACTCCTGTAGAAAAATCTTGCAAAATCTTTCCAAAATGGCAGAAATATTCCACAGTGTAGGGCTATAAAGTGGGTGCATGTACTCCCCAGGTGTCGCTGCGGTAGGTAGTAAATAAATACTGCAGGTAAGGCGAAATCCTTTGATTATTAATGACATCATGGATCTTTGTTTAGAATCAACATATATTCACACACACCTTGGACATGGCATTAATTTCAGGGATTAATAATACATGTCTATCAGCTGCACCTCTCAAAAACTCCAAGCTCCAGAAAGCTTGAGAAAACAATATGCACCAAGTTTTTTGGCTTAAGTTTGTTATTATAACATAACAAGAGTTTACCTAGTAATGTGCGGCTCAGATTGCCATGGGCCCACTCCTAGCAATGGGAATTGCGCCAGTAACTTATCTACTGATATATACTCAGCATTTCTTCTCAAAGTCTGGTTAAAAAGAGAAATTAGCTCCCAGAAGGTTTCCTTATGTCAGTCTCATGTCAGGATATACAAATTACTGCTAGACTTATGTCCCATTAGTTAGCCCTTTTTCCTTATAGTTTTTGTACAGCTCACATTAAAAAAACTGATCTGAATTTTGTTGTTGTGTCATACATATCACAATTATATGACTGTATATATATATATATATATATATATATCTTTAATCATACACTAAGTACATAGTACAAGGTATACATTGGAATGGAACTGTTTTGAGCTAAGTAACACTTTATGATTGATTTGTCATATATATGTATAAATGTTTGTCTGAAAGTTTAGGATAGATTACTCTCCCAAATGTGCCCAAAATATAGCTGCAGATACGATGCAAATTTCCAAGGGGCACACAAGGTAAACACAATGTTACTAATTGGTCGAGGGCCTGTCTGTTGACACATGAAAATGTATGGTAGAAATTACGTTGCCACAATAAAACACAATGACGTGTCAATGTTGAGATTTTTTCACAACATTGTCAAAAAGTTGCAAACAACATCGCATACTAATGTCATCTATCGCATTGTTTCACAATATTGCGACAATGCAATTTTTACCATTCAATTCCATGTAATTTACACCAACATTGCATGGGATTCAACCAATCAGACAAGTTCCCACAAAGTTTGAATTTGTAAGAACCTCTGTGATTGGTTGAGTTCTAAAATGACCTACTTTCTATCCAGATGAAGTTAGCTGGCTCTGTCAGAACATAGCACCTTTGAATATCTTAATGACAAGTGCATGTGACTAGATTATCTATTGATCAGTTGTTGGCCTGTGCATGAGATAACTTTTTTCCTTTCCGGTAATATCTACATGGCCAAGATCCAGGAGAAGATCATTTCTTTGTTTCTGTATCCAGGGGCGGACTGGCGGCATTTTGGGCCCGTGGCAAAATAAGTCAATGGGCCCCCACGTCCCTACCATCGGCGATATTTAAAATGTAGAAAGCAAAATACTGCATGCCTAATTTGGCAAATAGTTAAAATTAGGGTGGGGGCCCCCACATGAGAGAGTTCAGTCCATTTCATTTAGTGTTATTGCAACACACAATCATGAACCTTACCGCCAAATTTCACTTTTTCTTGAAATTTTCTTTTTTTAGCATCTTGCATGATAAGTCAGTGGGTCCCCAGGTCCCTAACATCGGTGATATTTAAAAATAGAAAAGCAAAATACAACAGGTGTATTACATTAATTAGGAAAGTTAAAATTTGGGAGGGCGCCCCGAGATCAGAGGGTGCAGTAATTTCAAATTAGCATGGTTTTTGGACACAATGGTGAATTTTAGAGCAACAATTCTCTCTTTACATGAAATTTCTATTGTTTGGCATCTTGCATGGGCCCCCCTGAGTGGATGGGCCCGTGGCATCTGCCACCTTGCCACATAGGCCAGTCCGCCCCTGTCTGTAACATAATTTCTACCATAGATTTCAATGTCACAAAAGACGAGCCTGGCACCAATTGGTTACACTGTGTTTAAGTTTGCTGTGCAAGAATTTGTGCTCCTGATATTTGTGCTTGATATTGCGGTACTTCATTTTTGTTGAACAGTACTATAGGCATTTGGGTTGGTCTGGACATATAGGACAATCAACAATACCAGTACCCCATAATGTACTGATACCTATGGATGTACTGGACGCTAACTATGACACTATATTTCCTGATCCGAAAACCCTAACTTTCCCCATTGTTTAAATAGGCAAAAACATCTCCTCTACATGATACCATCAGTTTAGGCCTTGCTAAAATTCAATTTAGATATGTACATGATGCATGGTGACACAACCTATTGTTGTGGCAAGCATATTTCAACTAATTTACAAGAGAAGGTAAGACAAATTTTCCTATGGCCATGTCAACACAGAATTTTTTGCCAACTCACATGTACTGAAACATGTGAAGGCAGTTAATCAAATGTCACAGATGTTTTACGGTTCTACTTTGCATTGGTTTGATCCACAGTGACCACATAGGCCTAGATCTACATGCAGTTCTTAGTGTTTTTTATAGCCGACAGCAATTTAATTTTGTATGAATTGACATTTTCTGAAACGTGCTTTCTCCAAGCGAATGTTTTGATCAAACAGGAAGTCATGTACAGCCACTACGGTAATGCCACGCTGTTGCACCATGATGCCACCAATAATTATTAATTTGTTTGGTGCCAAATGCCGCCAATATCTCACCAGAAATATGGGCCTTTTTTCGAGCTCCACGTACATTATATAATCGAAAATAAAAATTTATCTAGCACGAGCACAAAACATTTGGCTTCATCTGGATGAACATTTAAAAAACAGAGTGTTAACTGTTTTGCTTGAACTTAAAACTATATGAGCTATTATTTCTGAAGTGTCACTTAAGTTACTTAACTGCATTTCATCTGCAAAACTGATGTTCTATTATTACCTTAATTAAATATTTTTGATTTTTTGTGTTATATTCAAATTTGAATTGACTGTTTTCCTGATTGTGCCTTTGCTCTTCAGTGTACAACATTGTTTCGAGAGTATATAATTATATGGGGACAAATGAGCCACATAAAGGTTATAATCCATATTTTACTGCAACCGGTATATGCACTGTAAAATTTCAGTGTTGGTTCAGCTTAAATGATTGAGTGAGATGGTTGCACAAGTCCTTTGAGCTGACGTAGCTTGTTGCATTATCATAACTTTTTGAAAAACAACAAGCTATGTTATAGCTCAAAGGAATTGTGCAACCATCTCACTCAATCATTTAAACTAACTCAAAATTTCAAATTTTACAGTGAAGAAATTCTCTGAGCATAGCTGAGCCATGCTGTTGTTTGATCAAAAAATATTTAATATCTAAAACTAAACACCAAAATATGATCAATATTATAATTTATTACACATACCTGGACAAATCGATTCCAGTATATTGGTCAATGCGAAAGTGTACATTCAATTCAGTGACAATCATTATTTGTTTTACATGTAACTTGATAACGTGCAATGATGAAGCAGTGCATTTTAAGTACATCAATAAATTATTGCACATAACCTGATTGTGTTATACTTGATAATTAGTTGATATTAATCATAATATAAATAAACCAACATTTCCATTATCTCACAGCAGTATATTATTTTACAATATGTAAAATCATACTAAAATGTACAACACATTTATGATACTGGTTTACAATATTTAACAAACAAATAACATAGTATTTACAAAAACAAACAAATTAGGCCTAATTTACAACAGATAAACAACTGCTTTTATACAGAGTTTAGCCTCTTTACAAATATCATGTAATTGTTTATATTTATGAAACATAGTTTTCCCCAAAATTATATCAGAAATCTTTGTCGATAAGTTCTGCATTGTCAATATCATCAGTGCTCATTGGGTGGGCCTACTGACAACATTTGTCATAGATATATTTCTGGAGAAAATAGTTGATTTACAACAATTATTGTGTATCATCACCAAAGACACAAATTTCGAATATGATATGAATTTAGAATGTTTCCAAACATTTCATGTAATTCATTAACATTGAAGCAGTCCCATAAGTACTATATATATTATGCCTGAATAATATATACAATTAATATATTCAAATGTCTAGCAATTACTACCCCTTCAGTTTCATGATGGGAAATGGGTTGGATGAGGTAGGAATGGTGCATAGGGGTAGTAAAAATTAAGCATACCTGGCATAGGTACAGAAGGATATAACATAGGTCTTACATCATCTGTAGCATACATTTTTTGGTCGTCCTTTACTAATACTTTAACTGCTACTTTTCTGGCTGAACTGGCAAGACTCTGTTGTTCTTGTAATTGTTTTCTTTTCGTCTTGTAGCGTCTGTTTTGGAACCATATTTTGATTTGAGTCTCTGTCAATTTCAAAGCCGCAGCAAAGTCAGCCCTTTCGGGTCCAGAGAGGTATCTCTGGTGGGCGAACCGCCTCTCTAGTTCGTACACTTGCGCATGCGTGAAAGCAGCGCGCGACCTCTTTTTACGAGGTTTTGATGACGTAGATGTAGGGGTCTGTGCTGATTGGTCGTCTGAATGTAGATTGTCAGCGTCATCGTTCGTCAAATCTTCCCGCCGCAAACCGTCCTGGGATGAGTCGTCTGTTTTGAATTCATCTGAAATGAAAGGTGAGATTATGAGCAATTCAGCATGTTTCTTGGTGAAAAATGAAATAATGAGAATGTTTTTTGGAGAAAAATGAAATTATGAGCATGTTTGTTGGAGAAAAATGAAATTACCAGTATGTTTGTTGGAAAAAAATTAAATGATCTGCATGTTTGTTGGATAAAAATATAAATGTGAGTATGTTGGAGAAAAATGAAATGATCTGTATGTTTGTTGGATAAAAATATAAATGTGAGTATGTTGGAGAAAAATGAAATGATCTGTATGTTTGTTGGATAAAAATGAAAACATGAGTATTTTTGTCGGAGAAAAATGAAATGATGTATATGTTTGTTGGATAAAAATTAAAACATGAGTATGTTTGTTGGAGAAAAATGAAATGATCTGTATGTTTGTTGGATAAAAATGAAATTATGAGCATGTTTGTGGGAGAAAATGAAATAATGAGTTCATTTGTAGGAGGAAAACTAAAACATGAAAGTGTGTCGGAGAAAAATTAAAGTATGAGAATGTTTGTTTGAGAAAATGAATATTATATATATGAATATGTTTGTATGGGAAAAATGAAATTATGAGCATGTTTCTTGGAGAATACCGTCTGACTTGCCAGTGATCAAGTTACAACCATGCCAAGGAAAAAAAGATTTACATGGACATTTTTTCAATGTAAAAAGTAGGACCTGCGGTCAAAGCGCTGCTGTTCTTTTATAAACATACAGCCAAATTAAATTTCCTTGACTGTAAAAACAGGATCACTTCTGCAATTGGTTTTAAAATCGTCATAAGTGTTTTACAAATTGACTGATAATAAATAACTAACCACTTCTATTCAGTAATCCATAGTATAGACATTTCTCAATGGACTAATTCTACTAGCAATCAGAGAATTGCTCCAGTTAAGTCCTTTATTGAACTATTGAACATCATCTTAGTGTAATTAATTGCTTCAAATGGGTTCTACTTAGCTCAGCTGTAAGGGGATAAAGTCTTGGGAGTTTCAGAGACATTAAACTAATGAAACTTTTTGAGTCTATGTGAGATTAGGCCCTATTTTAAAGCTCACTGGAAATCTTTGATGTACTATTCTTGGACTATGGCATAATGCAGTTTTAGCTTTAGTTTCAACCCAGAAAGTTTATTTTTTGCAGATTACATTTCTGATGTGCTACAGTTTGGACAAACTCAAAATGCTTAATATCAGATCCACATTTTCTTTTAGCCTCATGAACCAAACAAAGCTTAGATTGCAAGAGTTAAATCCAGTCCCCTGCATGAGTGCCAGCCTTGAAGAGACTGCACCACTGGCATGTGGCGATAATGGGGGACAATTTGTCCAAGTTCAGCTTTTATCCACAAGGTGGCAGTGTGGTCTTGTCATGCAATATGGCGGCTGATCAAGTGGGTACAAGTGGTGGTCATTGATTTTGATTGGTTCAAGCTGGGTTGCAAAGTTGAAGGAGGGAGGGGGTCGTGAATTAACTTTGATTGGTTGGTCGAGGAGGGGGGTTGGGGTAGGGTACGAAGGAGAGGAGTTTGGAGAGACTTCCAAAAGGATGGACTGCAGTCTAGGGCAGTTGTTGAAAAGGGGCGATTTTCAGAAAATGGCAGGGGGGGGGGCTTGACTGGGTGGATAGACTGGGAGGGGTTGAATTAGGGTGTAGTATCAATTAGGGAGCTTAACTGACTCGATTGACTCTCTTTGAAGTCTATCTAAACAGAGGAAATGATCCAGAACAGTATTTATTTGAAGACATTTTGGCCTGCTATTGTGTTGATATTTTCCAGTTATGTTAACAAGCAGTATGCAGCAGCAAGATTTACAATGAACTGATGATCTTTGTTTCAATTGGCTGATCAGGCCGATCCTTACACTAGTCCTATGACTACATAAAAGTTTGATATGCCCTGATTTGTTACAGTACATGCAAGACTGTGAGATTGCCGTCTAAAAATGCTATTTTTTATTGACCGCAACTGTGCCAAATGTTTTGAATAGCAGATCATGCGGGTCTTCATCAACCCATCAACTTTTCAGTGAGTCAATCTTTATTCACAATCCAATTTAGGACATTCACCAACTAATAAGCCTGACTGTAAATATAACTACTTTAAAAGGCAGGCCAAGGCCTATAGGCCTACTACTAAATCTGTTTCACTATTTACCAGACTGAGTACCAAGATACCTTCGTAGGGTGGCTGACTTCCATCATCTCACTGTTGCTAAGTGACGTTCTTTTCCAACTACTGTCACCCTAGTGACGTCATAATTGATTGTTGACCTTCTGAACTGACCTCCACTTAGGGGGAGTAGCTGCAAGGGGGAGAAGGGAGAAGCAGAGCAAAAAATGCCGAAAGGAAATGGCTGGCGACAGCTCTTACCCCCGGGGGACTCCACTCTTTATTGCCCCCGGTCAAACATGACTTTCCTCTCAGAAGAGAAGATGCGGGGGGGGGGGGCTGGTAGATTGCAAGAAAGCAGGAGATGGGGGGGGGGATTCATGTCTTGTTCTCAGTGCATTCTGGCACGTCTTTTGCACTCACGTGAATTGTGAAATTTGATAATTATTAGGTCTGCAGGCTGCACTGTTTCACTGCAGACCTAAGTTGATATTGATTGATAGGCCTATATATTTAAATACAAATGTAAGTTGATTCAATTACCTTAAAATTAATTACAAGACTGTCATTTCCAACTGTATGGATTCGGGTTTTTTTTTCTTGTTTTCCTTTCATGTAAACCATTTTCTGTGTCAATTCAGCAGGCAGTCGTCTTTTTTTGTCTTTTTTTTTAATTCTCAACAGAAGGTCAGGGCTAGAACAGAGTGACAAAATTTTGAAAACTATATCCATAGGCCTATAATATTATGTGTAACTCTTTGTCAATTATCTCAAGTGACCATCTATGGCTGAGGCCCAACTAAACTTCTGGTTGTGTCCACTATTGTCAGGCTTAAATCTCCACCACATGGACAGTTGTCAAAGTTATGTAATAACTCCAAAAACCCCTTTGAGGAAAAAGACTTGGCACCCAACAATATTATCACCCAATTAAGGGGCGATTATTGTTGTCAATTGTCCTTTAAAGCAAATTGGGGGGGGGGGTGGTTGCGGACTTGCGGTCTTTAACGGGGCTTTGATTCTTTGATTTGATGAGAATTGTAGGAGAACTTTTAACCATTTGTCGTAAGCTGTTTTGAAGAGGGGGAGATTGTGTGATTACATCACTTTTTTTTTGCGTTATGTTAAAGTTTTGTATATAAACCAGTTGATAAAGGCCTAGGTTTATTAAAATGTAATAAACCAATGTATATAATGTTACGTAGCATAGGGCCTATGCTGTTGGACGGGCATTTAGGCCTATGACTTGATAAATCTCGATAAAAAGTGTGGACATTCACTGGCAATCAGCCACAGAAATGATGATATTATGTATGTGACCAAATTCACCAAATATATTTTAAATGGTCTGTAAAGAGCACATACTTCCTGTATGAGCCAAGGAGGCACATTTTGCAGCCACATTTTGTAGACATTTAGAGGAATTATTACAAGTTTGAGAAGAGCTTGTTATCTGGGGATTAGGCAGTTGACCAGCGGTCAATCGGTCGGCAGATTGCTCATTGCCAAGATTAGACTTCTGGGGGACTTACGGGGAACTTCTGGGGAGAGGTCAGCTTCTGTTGGACTTAGGATTTATTTGCAACATGTTTCTAAATAAAGCAGTACAGGCCAGTGTCTGTAAGCAGTTAGACAGACATGCCTCAATCTGAATATATGACAGAGTAAATTTTGTCTGCAAGGTTGCATCTAAATTTATCTGTCTATCTATCTATCTATCTATCTATCTATCTGTCTATCTATCTATCTATCTATCTGTCTATCTGTCTATCTGTCTATCTTTTAGAAAAAAAAGAAAATATTGTAAATCCATGCGAATATGATCAATTAAATTTTGCCAATAGCCCTACAAAATAGGAAAATTAATGTATAATATGTTTTCATCAGACTTTTGAAGAGAAGTATGTCAAAATGGGAATTTCTTAGAGGCTTTTGAAAACTTAAATTACAGTGTGTACAATGACATCAGATATATATTTTGTACATGCCATTTAATAAGTACTTTTTGTGGGCACTTAGCATCGTATTGTGGCAGGTGGGTTGTTAGATGGTCCACTTAGCCAGATACAAGGCCAGTTTATGTGTGGAGTAAGATTATCATATAATGGTAGACTAGTGGTGTTTTCCCAAGAGGTGTTTAGCACATGAGCTAAATAACATGTTGGTTGAGTGGTGTATATACAAAGGAAGGGTTGAAGAATTCCCCTGGTATTGTCTAACCCCGTTCTAAGCAGTGCTTGTCCCTGCCATGGTGCTAGGGCTAGCCCAGCCAAGTTGTGCTGTCTGTATCTCCTGCCCCTGTGCTGCAGAGCATCAGATATGGGAGGAAGGATGCCCTGTCTTGATCTTGAACTAACCCCCCCCCCCCACCCCTTCGACTTTTCCCACTTGCAGAATTCGTGATATATTGTACTGTTTCAATAATTTTATAGACCGGTAATTTTTTGTTTGACACAAACATGAGTATACATCATGAATATTTAGCCTGACACCTAGTCCTTAGGCACCCAATGGTGTATTTGGCTCAAAGATAAGAATATTAAGGAAATAAAAATATGTTTGATATTGCAATTATTAAGTTGCCTTGTATCTCCTGTATAACAACATTTAAGAACATTATATTGACATACCAATACTGGATGACAATATTTATGATTTTAACCTTTAGCATATAAATCATATTGAACTAATCTGTATAAATTAATGTGAATGTCTACAAAATTTGAATTAAATAAAATAACTTTAAAAAAGCAGAAAAAGTTTCATTTTCATTTTTTCGAATCAACCCCCCCCCCTCCCTTCTGCCCCTGGTACCCTCAATCCTCCTCAATCCCCCCTTCCCAAACCATATTTTCCTCTCAATTTCCTTGATACTCCAGCAGTGGACCAGTCAAAGGATAACAACAGATGTGATCCAGACTGGTCCTCTGACATCGTCGGGGGTTAATGGGTTAATTCCCATGATTCCTCAGTGACCCCAATCCAAATGGCAATTAATCTGTCACCCTAACAAGGGGGCGGGCTAATGCTGAAAAGTGTTTATGTAAATTTGGTGTCAAAGACTATTTTATTGAAATGTTGCATGTATGGGCCGTTGGCTGATACAAAATGGTCTTTTCAAATTTTGAATACCATCCTTTAAAAAGTATCCAAAATTAAGATCTCAAAATACTTCCTAAGTTCCTATTATATATCCTATAAACTAATACATTTTTTAGTTTATCCTCTCCTATTCCATTTCCTATTTCCTATCCTTGGCTATCCTATCCTCTCCTTTCCTGTCCTATCCTTTCATATCCTATCCTAATGTGTTTCTTCGTCTATCCTTCTACCATCCCGTCCTCTCTTTTCCTAAATGGGTCAAAATTTGAAAACCTTGAAATTTCAGCTGAAAAAATTTTGAAAATTTTTTGTTCCAGAAATGCCTTTTAAAGTTTGCGTTGGGTGGGTCAAACAATCAGCTATCACTGCACTTTCATGTCCAAGGGTCGAAATGCCCCGCTGATCTGTACTGAGGTGATAAACATAGCTGTGATGTTTTTTGATTGTCATTAAAATCACACTTCTAACTAAAAAATCCTAACCACTTACGGCTAAACAATCTGTTGCCAATGATTAGACAAGTTGCTTACACATTTTGGGCCAAGTTCCAGGTCTCTAGTGCCAATTATTTTTTAAAAACTGCATTTGATCAATTACAATACCAAATATGTGTGTCATTAGCATCATGCCTATAACTTGAAATCCGTACCACTTAGGGCTGAATAATGTATTACCAACAAATAGAAAAGTGGCTTTTCTGCACACATTGAGCTATATTTCAGGTCTCTATGACCAATAGTCATTGAGATAGAACATGTCCTTGAACCAGAAATTTACTAAAACAAACAAAAATACTCTTTTAATCAATAGTTTGGATTCTGAATAATAAAGATGATCTCCACTACTTCCTCCAGTGCCCAATGTCTTTACTAAACCATATTTCAGATGCTAGACAATGGTAAAATGTAACTGGCACCCCATATTTGGTTAGTAGTTTCAGAGAAGCATTAAACTGCATACTAAGTATGTCAGATGCAAGGAAAATGCAAAAGTGTTATGCAATAGTCTGTTGAAACATTTATTGATAATATATATTCAACTGATTTCAACTCCAGTCACCTACAACAAAATTTTAGTGAGATAAAGGCAATAAGCCATTTTTGACATGATGCTAATGACAGCGTGATGCTAATGATAATCACAGTAAAAATCTTTGCAGGGACCAGTGGAAAACTGGCAGTCTGGCAATATGAGCATGCAATGACCTTATGAACACTAGACACATGTTCACAGTGATTTTGGTCCAGAAATATGTAGTCAAAATAGAGTAGCAAGGCGTTTGCTAATGACAAATTGAGATAGGACAACTGACATGCCAACAGAAATACTCTAATATGTTGGTTTACATAAGTGATACAGAGCTACAGATAGTTCTGTTATTTTCTTGTGTTCTCAGACAACATCAGACTCAAAGTTTTCTCACAGAATGTGTGTCCCTTTAATTTTTATTAAGAAACAAATCCGGCGCGATGCTAATGACGCAATATTTGAGACATCGACACAACAACCTCCTGCTCTTATACAGAATATTATTTCAGCTATAGGTGACAGATTTTAGAAGACTGACAGTCAAGTCTCCATGTATGGAAGAGTTTACTTGAGTTAGGATCCTGTACTATAGTCAAGTCATTTTTTTGTGGCAGTAAGTTTTTGGCTGATAATTAAAAACATACCTTACTCTTGACAAAATTACTTGTCTCCTCCTGTTCCTGACACTTTGACCAAACAGTTTCATAAACATTTGGAAGTATTGACATGTTGTAGCCCTAGTTTTGTGGTAATCCTATTGGAATAACATTGCTGTCAACACAGCTCAAGAAGCCATTTTCTTCTATTGCTGCTGTTGTGACGTCACCATTGTTTCAGTGATGTCATAGAGCGAACAATGCTGATGACATTCACAACAGAAGGCCAAAAATAGCTCTAAATGTGCTGACGAGCAGCAGCAATTTAGCATTGTAAGTGCCTGCATGATGGAGCTGGGGGATCAGAGGACATAAGTTTAGTCCAAATCATGCTTGGTCATGGTGCACTCACCCTAGTAATCCAAAAATTAAACCGCAGACATAATCATGGATTGTTTTATTGGCTAAAAACTTACTGCCAAAATAAAATGTCTTGACTTTAGTTATTGTGATACTGATATAGTATAGTAGGCCACTTCAATGCTATTTTTGGATGGGATAAAAATATTCTGCTGCATATTTTTTGTGTTAAAAGTTTTGCTAATATCCTTGTCTATGACAAATGACAACAAGAGGTCCTCTATTGGTCTTCCTGCCATCGTGAATTATTGTTAAACACCGGAGACAAGAATTTCAGACTTATCAAATTTTGACCCAAATATATACATATGTAAACGATACAATCAAATCCTATCCTGAGTATCCTCCTTCCTACCCTATAAATCCTATCCTATCTTAATATAAGTCCTATCATCATAAATCCTATCCTATAGGCCTAGTATAAAACACAATGCCATCCTATTGTGAAATTCATACAGGAACTGTCTACTCATGATATGCCTCACACATATTGACCTATCTGTGTCTCTCAGCAATATTTATGTTAGAACACATATCTCTAATACCCTCTTGCCTTATGTAACCTAATAACTGGCCTCTCTAGAGCAGGGTATAGGCAATATCATATTCTGTAAATGGCAGATAGGGGTGTGCTAGGGTTCTACTCTTTGTCCATTGTTATTTCAGTATAAAGGTGTAACAATAATATGGATTTCTCGCATTATGCCAATGAGGAAATAATTCTCAAAATGAAAAGACTGGCCTTTGAATATCTGATTTTTTTTTAATTTTAGAGAGAGAATGGTTGCACATATATTGAAAATAAGTGCATCATTGCAAAATTTGTTGATTTGTGAGCACAATGTCATTTGCCTCAACAAGATATTTTATAGACCCTTTTTTCCTTATTTCAAATTTGACTTTGTTTTTTAATTGAATTGAATTTTTATTGATTGAGACCCAGAAAAAGCTAAATATATGCTTATATCAGGCTGGAGTCTTACAGAATATGATATAATAATATAATGGAATAAAATGTTGGTGACTACTACAAATATTCAAATTAAGAAAATTCTACATGTACAACAAAGTTGTCAGAATGAAATTGTATCTATTGGTTTCTATACATAAGCAGACACAGGCTTAAATTTTTTGGAAATTTATTATCTGGCCTACTTACTTACTAACTTGCTGCTTACTTCCTAGGCCTGCTCAGTGCTCACTCACTAATTCACTCACTTAAAGTACTACACGACATTAGGTAATGACATGTTTATCTGATTAAAACTAAATGGTGACCCCTCCCCTAATTATTCAATAATGACAACATTAGTAAATTAAATAAACATGTAAGCTATACATTTATATGGTATTTAAGTGATACTTAGTCCATGTTCATTTATTTACCAAATACTTATTATATATAGACAAATTCTGGAGTCAATGTTATGCACAATTAAGACATATTTGGCATGTGTACCTATTAATTGGCTAAACGATTAGCATTTTAGCAATGATTTTGAATATCAGACATTCTTATATGCATTTATACTCATCACAGATAGCCTTAATATGACAAAAATATGTATGGGCGTTATTGGGTAGCCCTGTTTTATGCCCCATGCTAATATCGCTGAAGAGGGGAGGGGATTTCTCGAAGGGGGGCCATGAGAGCTGCCTCCCAGTGACCTTCTGCGGCGCCCATAACTCCCCGGAGCACCCCCGTAACCCCCCCCCCCCCCACCTCATCATATCATCATTAATACACTGAGTGTGGGAGTTTTTCACGCAATCATATCAGCAAAAATCTGTCCTTCAAAGTGCATACTTATAAAATGATACAATATAAAGACTTTTACCACTTGTTTGTCACAATCAGGCCCTAATAGGATTTTTCAAAAATTGTATCCTACGGATAGGGGATACTATTCATGTTTCATAAACTAATCACTGGAATATTGAACCATCCATTTTAAACTTTTAATCAAGGAATTCCTAATGTAAAGTGAACTTAATACCACCAAAAGCTGAACTTTTTTGAAAGAGAATATGTTCAGTCCCAGAATATTCACTATATTGCAAAAACAACAACAAAAATCTTCTTCTTTTTTCTCCAATAGGCTACGTGCATGGTGCGATATTTGCTAAATAAGTTCTTAATTTCACATTTAGGGAATATCGAAGTTAAAAATAAGACTTTCTTTTTTTTTTCAGCATAATCCATCCCACCAAGTAGAGCTCGAGCCCAGGATAATAGTTGTACAAAAATGTCCAAAAAATGTCAAGCTATCTACCCCCTGTGTGGGTTAATTTGTCATGTTACTTTTTTCCCATGTGATGAACGAGTAGAACCAGGACAGTGGGAGCTATTTTTGGCATTTTTGCTTGATCGTAACACCCCTTTTTGGTGTAATACAGGTTGTTGGAGGGTGTAACTTACACCCCCTAGTGATAAGCAATTGTAATCGTGATAAGAACCTATTATGATGTAGATAGCTCAGCTTATATAGCCACATTTTTGGTTACAGCATCTTGTGTATATTGATATAGCCTATGCAAGTGGCAATATAAATCACATTACATGATATCATCATTTCGTGAATTTGCGAACTCATATTGTGATCTCACATAGAGATATGACTGAACAAATCTAGGCCTAATGGTATATTTCCCTTAGTCTATCTGTCTATCTGTCTATCTATCTATCTATCTATCTATCTATCTATCTATCTATCTATCTATCTATCTATCTATCTATCTTTGTTTGTTTGTTTGTGTTTTACGCCTCAGCAGTACCTTAGTGGCTATATCGAGGCAGGCGATCGCCGTATGATGATGAGATGAGAAGACTGTGAGTCTGGTACATACCCTATTAATTCAGGGATGCCCAGGGTCTTTCAGTTGCCCCAGCATAGACTATCTAACTATCTATATATCTATCTATCTATCTATCTCAGTTTTCTCTTGCTGTCTTTCTTTCCTTTCTTTCTTCCTTCCTGCCTCTGACTATCTGCCTACCCTAGCAAACAAACATCAAATTGAAAATTGAAATGGAAATTCTAAAAAACACTTTAAGACTACAACATTGTCAACATCTATCTACATGTATATACCAACTTGCTATCGATCTTGTCACAAAATGCCTTATCTTTTGAACAGGAGTTGAATATTCTTTCACCCAACCCCCTCCCGTTCCTGATCAGCTGGTATTGTTTTTCTTTGGTATACATGTAATAGAATCCATGCTAATTGTCTGAACAGGTTGGTTAAATGTGTAAAATATGTGTGATATACGTTTCCCTTTAATGCTCATAGAGATAGCGCACTTCAACAACAACAAAACTTATGGAAAATAAATGTGAGGTATCTATTAAGCTACCCCTGGTAGATACCCGAAGAAGATAGGACACGGAGGGTTAGATAACGGAGTAGGGTAAATTGGCCAGTAGAAGGGTGCAACATTATGGGGGTGGAAGTGTGGAACTGTGAAATGCATTGAGTTATCAAAAATTGGTGAGATATGTCCAACAAGGAATGAAGGAGGTGGGGTGAAACCACCCAGTCTGGGGCTTTGGCCCTCCCCTTGACGGTTCTGGAATACCCCCAACCCCCAAACCTGCTCACAGATTAGGGTAAACTATTAAATTTCCATTAATAAGAAGGGTTGCAGACCCCTTGCATATTTGTAATAACCCCCACACAACATTAAGACCCTAATGTGTAATCATTAACTCAGTAAACAAAACAACTTAACTAATGATAGGCAGCTAATGACAGACCTGCAGTTCGGAATTCAGGTGGATGGCATAAACAGACAACAGGCAATGTGCTGGCTGCGAACTGAGTGTTTGGACATGGCACTTGGCGGCTTGGTTTTAGTTCAAATATACTTGTACTTTTAAAATGGCAAGTGCCTACTTATTAATGTTACACTACCTTGATTGATTCAAATTGGTTCTAAAAAGATTTAATTGTTAGATAGATAGATAGATAGATAGATAGATAGATAGATAGACAGATAGATAGATAGATAGATAGATAGATAGATAGATAGATAGATAGATAGATAGATAGATAGATAGATAGATAGATAGATAGATAGATAGATAGATAGACAGACTGATAGATAGATAGATAGATAGATAGATAGATAGATAGATAGATAGATAGATAGATAGATAGATAGATAGATAGATAGATAGATAGATAGATAGATTGCACTCACTGATTGACTGAAATCTAATGCTATAGATATTCCAAATAGATGAAGATGTTTAAAAATCGCATTTAAATGCCACAGGTGTATAAATATTTCTGAGCCAATTAACAAATTTTAACCACACTACCCACAAAGCAAACCAAGAGTCTGATGTGGACCCGCCCCCCCCCCTCCCTCAGCCTCTGTAAAATCTTTGCTCAAACCAAAAACCAACAGATTTCCCCAAATATCCAAACCATGACATGCACATTTTCCGCGTGATTTCAGCTGAGATTGAAAACCTAAATCCACCAAATTTTGCAATTAACAAATTAATAATTCCCTTCTTTGAAGATTACCCCCCCCCCCTTTCATTGGACATATGGATGGCCATATGAAACCCAGATGGCACAAATCTCTCAAGTTTACACCAAATCTAAACACTAGATCTCTCTATATAGCGCAGTTTTCTGTTTGCTATTATATATACTTTATTTATTTGTTTATTTGTAAGGGCACTTTTTTCACTCTTTTTATTTTCTCACCGGATATGTAAAAAAAAATCTGGAACTTCAACAACATAGGCCACAATAGCAAAATAAGGCCTCTAATCCTTCTATAATTGGAACTCTTCATTCTCATATATAAATGTAATATTTTTGTGTCCATATATATAAGCCAATATGTTCCAGCATAGGTTTATTTTAATAATTATACACCTTCTCCTTCATGGAGATTGGTTGCAGTAACTGTTTAAATTTTAGAAATAAAATATCTATATAGATGTAGCCCTTTTTTAAAAGCTTTCAAATTTCAATTTTCTTCCAAATGTCAGAAAAATTATTGATTCGCACACACTTTGGTACACTGCGAGATCCACAAAACTTTCTATAGGCCTTGTCTGACAAAAACGTAAATAGGGCCTATTAATCGTTTGGGACATCGGACCTCCCTGCGTTACACCTTATCTCAAACCATGACCTATCATCTTTTGAACCCAGAAGCAATGAACAGTTGCACTGGTGAAGTGATTGCTGACTGCATTTATTGCACTGCTGGACAATAGTAATCATGGTCATTTCTGCTTTGAGTGATGTCCAATAATTGTTATTGCCCTCAGAAATTGTAGAAATAAAAGAAAGAAAACAATTCTAATGGCCTCTTAATAATTATTGCATCTTTATTGCCATATAATTATCTTTGAAATGCAATAATACTCAACTGAAGAATTTTATACTGTACTTGCATTGAGATAGCTGATAAATTCCCAGGACTTTGTTTATGGATCAAGATAAGTTGTAGATAACAAAAGATAAAGAAGATGTAATGGAGGAAGATACTCAAGATAGAAGTTGTTATTGGAATACTGGAGTAGATAGATAGATAGATTGATTGATTGATTGATTGATAGGTAGATAGATAGATAGATAGATAGATAGATAGATAGATAGATAGATAGATAGATAGATAGATAGATAGATAGATAGATAGATAGATAGATAGATAGATAGATAGATTGATAGATAGATAGATAGAAAGATAGATAGATAGATAGATAGATAGATAGATAGATAGATAGATAGATAGATAGATAGATAGATAGATAGATAGATAGATAGATAGATAGATTGGTTGGTTAATTGATTGATTAATTGATTGATGGACTGATTGATGATTGACATACTGATTGATTGATTTATTCATTGTTTCATTGTTCGATGGATTGATTTCTGGACAGAGTGAATTAATAATTAGGCCTATTTGATAGACTGTAAATAGATAGATTGATTTTGTATGATTTATACATTAATTGTGAAATCCTTGATGTCCCAGATAGGCCTACCTCTTGTTGGAAATTTGGTATCATTTAATGAAGAAACTTGAAAAAAGTTAGACTTCTTAACGATCTTGATAAAATTGTCAGAAGTCACTTTTGAAGATATACATTTGTACTGAAAAGTTTACAAGTTTTCAAATCGTATATTTACCTGTTTGGTGATCACTTGGCGAAGATAGGGCAGTTCGTTCCATGACCTCATCATGTGACTCTGCGTCTGACATTACGGGGCAAGGTGACGTCACACTTTCCACGTCAACAAGGGCGTCATCGTCGTCTTGGAGTGTCGTGTGTTGGTTGGGAGTCATGGCAGGGGATCTAGTTGGAGTAGGGGACCTTTTGGGGGAAGGGGGGAGACGGGCATCTGAGTGAAAGTTCGTCTGGTGGAGATTGGCTGGAGGGAAATTAGCAGCCGAGAGATTGCGGAAGCCGCCAAAGTTCAAAGAGCGAGCATAAACGTCTGGCGTCATCAGTCTCAGAGGTAAACCGTAAAAACTGTTCATGAGGTGCTCATTGTGAGGATGGTGCTGAATTCCAGCCATGTACATAGCATTATGAGGGTAAACTAGAGACTTCCTGGGTGGTGGAGTTGAGACTGATGTTGTGATTTGGGAAGCTACTGGTGACGTTGTCTGCGACGCTGTCTGTGACGTTGGTGACGGTGTCTGTGACGCTTCTAACGCCGTGTGTGACGTCACTTCATGACTTTTACTCTCCGTCTTTACATCTTCTGGAGCGTCATGACGGTCTGACGTCAAAATTGAGTCTATACTGAAAGGGTTACTCCTTTGGGAGGCCTGAGCCTCCATTGTGTTGTTTGAGACTTCTTGCAAAAATACAGTCCTCAAACTTGACTTAAATTGTCTTTAAATTACTTTTAAATTGTCTGTGCTTGTCTTAGACGTCTCCACTTAAGATTAAGTCTAATTTATCACAGTTAACAGTAACTTCTGTCCAGTTTTCAACTGTCCCTTGAGTAGAAGACAATTGTCTTTTTACAGCCTTTTGTAGAAGTTGGTGTTAAACAAGGCTGTTAAATATCACCACAGATAATTGTAGTACTTATTCGTAGAGTCCCACAGTCTGTGTTATATCAAAATGTTAAGTGAGTTGTCAGGCTGAGCAACTTAGTAAGTGGAAAGGGTAAAAAAAGTTCTTCTAAATACCGTGCACCCTTGTGTGTATCAGATAAAGTCGATTTCTCTTGGAGTACAATGCTCTCACATCCTGGATAAGATTGAGGCTTTCTCAAAGATAAATTTTTTCTTAAAAAGTTGAATTCCACCTTTTAGATCCTTTGTTGATATTTCAATGCAAAAGTCAATTTATAAATTCCAGATGTAACGGATATAAAATGGTCAATTCCTGGTGGTGATTGGTGATATATATCAATTCATGATACAAATGAGTGATGTAATTCAGTGATATAGATAAAAGATTCCAGGATGATAGAATTCTGTTGAATGGTTCTGTCTTGCTATCTCTGCCTTTTTGTTCCGACACAACTAAGAGGATGATGATTGACAGCCTGGAGAAGCTGAGGGGAGGGGCTAATATCCATCCTTGCACAGACCGCATCTTGACTGCAGCAGCAGCACCAGCAGAAGGAACAGTCAAGGGGGGGGGGCAGTGAAGCCACGCCCCCTTGCAGCAATTATTGACAATAAGGTGGTGATTTGGGCAATGATTTTGTTCAGGAAGGTGGTATTTACTTGTCAAAAAGGTGGCAAGTTAGGAAGTTTAGTGGGAAAAGACTCAAAACATGTCATTTGTTTCGTATTTACTCTTTTGATAAGTGATTTTGGCTTTCAAATTAATGTGAATGCATTGTGAAGACATCAGAAAAAATTAAATATATTATTGATTATATTGATTTTTTAGCAAAACTGCTAGAACTAGGCCCTATTATTTTTTTTCGCAGTACATGACAAGAACTGGGGGCTATTATTTATAGTGTTTTTTTTTTTCGCAGGACATGAATCTGTTTACATTATTGATAAATGAGGTTGGTGACCAATCTGCGAACAAACCGAAATTCATATTAATCCCAAGTTGATTAAACACATCTTCAATTGAAATATATTATTGCTGTATTAAAATTTTGTTCATGAAATAGAATAACAGTTTCTCGACAACAGTTGGCCTATACTTTTACAGAAGTCGAAAACTCGAGCAGTGTTGCGTCAAATAGGCATTCATGAATGTATGACAAAAGTAACCTTTTTATTTCAGTTTATTTTAACAAAGGTAATTAAACCTTCGAGTCACAAATTCACAATCGACAGTTCTTTCTAGAAGAAGTGGTTATGTAAATTTACAGAACTCTAAATTATTTCCACTCACGTCTTTATTGGAGACAAAAGAACACTTATATTTTGACTTTTTGATTTAAATTGTTCAGCTTTTCACACATTTTGACTTTAAGCTCCTTACGTATTTCTGCCCATTTAATTTGTGAAGTGTGACCACTGTCACGCGAACGCCACAAGGCTCATAATTGGTTTTTGTTTTGAGTTTTTGTTTTGGGTGAAACGGGGGGGGGGTAATTTTTGAGAGTGAGAATTAGGGGTGGGCATATGTAGTATGCACCCCCTTCAGTTGGCTTTTGTGGTGTTTTTTTTTTGTAGGCTCAGTCATCGAAGGTACTGCTATCTGAGGCTATTTCTTGTCGCTATAGCAAGGGTTCAATTGGTCTCTGAGTGGAGACAGGCAGAAAATATTTCAGATCTCTGAATATGATGCAATTTAAGAGCGTTGAAATATTAATAATATACGCCAAGGTTATTACTGCTTGTACAGATAGATAGATAGATAGATAGATAGATAGATAGATAGATAGATAGATAGATAGATAGATAGATAGATAGACAGATAGATAGATAGATAGATAGATAGATAGATAGATAGATAGATAGATAGATAGATAGATAGATAGATAGATAGATTGATTGATTGATTGATTGATTGATTGATTGATACATAGATACATATTCATTTAAACTGAGCAAGAAATTATTTGTCAGTCGGTAAACTTTTAAGCAGATAACATCGGAAGCCTTGATTTTGTTTCATGGTAGAGGGAAGTATGAGTTCCTGCTGTGTATTTACCAACACAGAGTATTGAAGATGGTGGGGGGGGGGGCAACAGAAGGGGTGGCCATCAAATGGGGCAATCAGGCCGTTTAATCATGGCCTGTGACGCGGCGTTCTCGACGTCATGACGAGCGTCGTTGAGGGAGACAGGAGCGTTTTATCAGACGCTGGGAACATCATGGGCAGCAAATAGTGCCACTCAAAAAGGCCCTTACAATCTGTTGTGGGAACCGAGGATCCACTCACTGGCAAATCACAGCCCCTCAACATCAGAATTGTCCAGGATTTGCTCAGAATTGCCTTGGATTGCTCTGGATTGCTCAGTATTTGCTCGGAATTGCTCAGTATTAAGACTGCTTTATCCTGGCCCAGGAACAAGGGTGCTTTTACAGCTCTGCAAGTGTGCATTTACAGCCCACCAAGAGCGCATTTACAGGAGCTACAGCCCAACAAATATCAGCCACTATAAACCCATTTGGTGCGTATTGTGTCGACACTCCATGATCTTTAAAGTTGTATAAGAACTTTTATTCCTGCTTGCCTTTTCCTATACATGTATGTACATGCATGGTTGGGGGAGAGGGGGTGCTATTGAAGATGTGACAAACGGTATAAAACAACTTAATAAAAGTTTATAACGACCAAATCAGTGGCGTCTTTGGGAGTTGGGTCATTGGGCTACCTTCTCCCAAAAAGTGAAAACAGAAAAAGCTCACAACCCCTCCTCCTTGGGAAATTTCTTGATACGCCTCTGGTCTGGTGTTTAGTTTAGATCTTACTTAAATATGAGGCATACACCTAATATTTTTTCTAGACTTTTGCACACATATTGCCACACAAGGATTCAGTGGCGGATACAGGGGGGGCTAGGAG
Organism: Platynereis dumerilii; assembly: GCA_026936325.1. Classification (NCBI taxonomy): domain Eukaryota; kingdom Metazoa; phylum Annelida; class Polychaeta; order Phyllodocida; family Nereididae; genus Platynereis; species Platynereis dumerilii. The sequence continues at coordinate 68,522,127 of JAPTHN010000005.1, read as the reverse complement.
GCACGGCCCCCCCCCCGCCCCTAGACCACAGAGATTAACAATAGTATTTTGAAGAAAATACACTGCGACGCGGGCCCACAAATGCCGAAACACGCCCGGGCCCCCTCTAGATGACCCTTTCTGGATCCGCCACTGGGATAAGGCATATATAAAAGGCCAAGACGTGGATTTTCAGTACCTCAAAATCCCAAAGCCCCCCCCCCCCACCACAAACCTTCAAGCCCCCTCCTCCTCCCCCCACTCTCCCTGTCAAGGGGTCTTATACTTTCTTTGTTTTCCTCTTTCTCACCCATAGAAAGTTATGCGATTCTCTTATTGCAATAGAACACCTTTATTGTTCATAACCGTGCATTTCTGACCCATATATGCCCCTCAGAGAGGCAATGGCTTCCCATTCCTGTGGGTCATAACCTGAACAGCATCTTGACCCCAGCACAAGTGATACGAACCTGAAACGGTGCAAAGGTATTATTGTGATACTGCAAGAAAAAGAAATACCAGTCTTTGGTATTTTGCTAAAAAAAAATTGAGAGCGCATTTAGCTTGAAAGTTATTTCTTAGGGTTCTTCTATCATTTTTAAGGCATTCTATTTACTTTTTCTGAATTTCTGAATTTTTCTGTTCATACTTTTATTTTTTAATATTTTTTGCCCTTTTTCAATTTCGGCCAAATTTTTCAACTTTAATTAACTATTCTATCAAGATTTAAGGTAAAGTACACATTATTAAGTGGTTTATGAAGCAACTTCGAGGCCCCAGTGAAGAGGGCCTCATGCCCCATACCATGTGGGGCCTCTCGCCCCAAACACACATATTTTCATTTGACCTCTATATTTTGAATTAAAATGCAAAAAACATGATCCAAATCATATTTATTATGATGGTCATAAAGTAAAGCAATGCAGATATCCATTATACTTTTAAATATTTCCAAAGTTATTTCTGACAACCCCTTTCGAAGAATTACTCAAAGTTACAAAAACCATGCATATTTTTTTGCTTCTTTAATTTCTACTGGGGTTTGTTGCTGTTTGCCTTGGAAATATGTGACATCACCTAAAAAGGCTCTAGCTTCAATCCTATCAATAAGAAAGTGCACCAAAAATGTAAGTTTATAGATATAACCCTGGGGGGCAGAGTCCGCGAAAAGTGCTTTTAGTATATAGGACATTCGGGCAGGTAGTTCCTGAATTTTACCTGCCTGAATAAGATTTTGTCTGCCCGAAACTCAAATTTCATTAGTTCAACCAGGTATGGAGTTGCCGTTAGCCTTCAGAAATAAAATTACTCCATTAGAGTGTAGTGCAGTCCAGTCGTAGAAACTTAATAAGTTAAAGATAGCCTTTGAAACATGTTTGGATTATGTGTATCTCTGTTTGTCAATAAAAATTTAGATTTCAAAAGAGCCTACAAACTCATAGCTGGGCCACAGGCTACTGGTAGCATTAACCTTATTAAGTCTGTATGATAGGCCTATAAATACCCAAAATTGTTGCTTTGTACACTGTACAATTCAATTGGCAGGAAACCTATCAAGTCTACTGATCTTTGTTGCAACCTTGCAGGCCTCAAATCTAATTAATGTGGAATGTCACCATGATAAAGATGGTCATTGCTAATTGCAATCAACTGAGGTATTATGGGGTTTACCACCTCGGGCACACAGTAGATATCTGCCTTTTATATATGATGGTTTACCGCTTGATTTAATTATTATGAAAAGATTTCTTAATTTTTACAAGTCTGGCTTGCTGAGTAAAAATCCTGTCGTAGCCTTCATTTTTCAGAATGCTGCATATAGTTACTCCAGATTAGGGAGGAATCTTAAATTCTTGTTAGCTAGTGATAGCAATATTAATCGCAACATTATTGTTAATTTTGATACTGAGAAGGTGCTCTCTAATGCCAAATGTCAGTGGTTAAAAAGTATTTCTGACGAGGATCTTAGAATTGTCTGTCAACTAAAAGAATTAATAGGAAACAGAGATGGCCACTGTGGGCCACTCAAGCCTGATGAATGTCAGTTTACTATTAACAATCTTGCGGTTAGTTGACCTTATTTTTATCTGTTTTATTTTTATTTACTGGTACTGTTTTGTGTTATTTGTTTTGTATTTTTATTTGTAAATTCTCCATTGTTTTTATAACTCTTTTTGTGATGTATCTTTTTTGATGCGAAATAAATGATATATATATATATATATATATTAACCCTCATTGTGTTTAATTGCAATCCAATTAACACCTCTAATATCACTTTGAGTCCATGATGTTTCTTGATTGCACTGGAGATTTCATAGGCCTGTGCTAATTACAATGATTACTGTATCAGCTCATTGACTCTCCTATTAACCTATCGGACATTTGGGCAGGTAACCACTTTATTCTTGCCGGTCACACGCTATTTTTGCCGGTTTTGACCGGCAAACCGGCGCTTTTCGCGTACTCTGCTGGGGGTGCCTCTCACCTAACCTGCCCCGACCTACTCTATTACGGAAAATCAGGTGTTTCCAAGCAATGTCATTGGAGATGGTATAAAATTTCGATCATGATATTCGGGCAAATGTCGCTCGCCCCCTCCCAAAATTCGACCCGACGTACGCCTATGATTCCAAGACAACTGAATAACCCATGTTGGACAGATATTTGATTTTGTGCCACGAGTGCACCCTTGGGTGCAGCTTCTCTATTTTAAATAGGTACCTGCATGCATCGCATAAATACAGGATGTAAGGCATCACCCATCGGACACCTATACCAACTCTTTCTCGCCAAAATGATATGATTGGTGCATTTTCATATTCATTGACCAGATACCCACTCTCCCCCCCCCCACTATGACTCATTCATACACACAGATATGAGTGGACAAGTATGACATGACATTATGACAAGTTAAGAGAAATGACCTGACAAGAAGCATTTCCATTTTCTGAAATTTCAGTTCAGGTATGCTCAGAAGGGCCGCCAATCGCTGGTCCAGGGTTTGAATCAACCTCTTGGCGGGACAGTCGGGCCAATGTTGGATGCCAGTTTCAATCAGCCTTCACCTCAACGTGTCCTCCTGCTGTCCTAATTTGCCAACCAAGTGCATAAATACAGGACGTAAAGCCCCAAACATCCTTCCATCTATCAGGTATACTCAGTTTACAGTGTGGTAAATGGAAGTGAGCCCAAGTTTAACCAAATAAATGCTGTTAAAAGATCACGTCCAGCACCACAAGCCTAATTCAGGTGAACATGCAAATATGTGGTGATGATAGTGAGGTTAAGTGTTTTAAGGTGCTAGAAAAGGCTCCATCTTTGCTCAGGGGCATAGTCATTAGTGATAAGGTCTTCCAGATGTTGTTCATAGCCCAGCAATCCACTAACTATCCCCCTAATAGTCCTACTTCTAAATATTGACCCTTCCAGACAAGTAGCCTGACTGCCATCTTGAAAATCACAGATTGGGAGATAACACAAGTGTTTGGAATATCAGCCAATCAGAGAGCTCCGTTAGTGATCCATTTCAACCGGACCTTGTGTAAACAAACAAAGATGGCGGCCAAAATGGCCCACAAATCAAGGGTATCAGTGTGTTTTGCTCCCTATCTAATAGACCTTATCAAATTTATTCAATTCCGATACACCCCACTGCATAAATAGGTCATATATACTTCAAGCAATTGTGTTTATAAGAATTTGTACAGTAATTGTTTACCAATTAAGACAAATTGCCCCTTAAATGTAAGAGTTAAGGTTGTAATAAAGGAGCACGTGCTGGTCCTCATCTCTCCACACAAAAGAGTTTATTTAACTACTTTGCCAAGAATGATAAGCTAAGATAAGAGAGATAAGGGAATTAGCCTGATCTGCTGAAAGATACAACGTGGCAACCATTAGGGCCGACCAGAAGAAAAGTCGATGTACAATTATTTTGTATGTGGACGAGCGACAAACTTTTTTTTTCGCGAAATTAAGACATTATGGTACTCTAGCTGTAGGTTCACCAAAAGTCCCAAGCACCCCCTCCCCGCCAAAGATCATCTGGTAGGGCCCTTACAGCAAGGAAGAGACCATTGATAACAGTGCAAATTCTCCAGGTCCTGTCTTTTGCATCCCAAAAGACCCATCTACTTTGCAGCAACATTGTGAATTGTAGGATAGAAATGACGTCATAATGTTGTGAAAGAACGTCAAGATATGACCATAAATCTCATGGCTAAATGGTTCAGCACCATTATACTGAGCTGATCTCATTCAGATATAGGCCTACAGTCCATCTAGAAGTATTCGATCATCTAGTCAGATGCTTCTTGTTCAACCACACCCATCTATAGATAAAAGTCAATCGTAAAAAAAAAAAATTTACTTGAGCTAGCCTTGAGCACCACCTTCTAGAAAAATTTGCCAACAAAATACTTATTTGATTTGCTGGACAGCGTTCTGCGGGATTTCTTTGCTGGCCAGCAACTGGAATCAACATTTTACTTTGTCATGATGCAAGTCTCTGATTGGTCACTTTGTTAAAAGGCTGATATCCGGCAAGACAGGAACTGGGGACCTCTAGGTATGGCCTTATTAAACTGGATACAATTTTCAGAGTAGTGTTTCCGTTTTGTTAGACAGAGCTATGACCTCATTAACTGGATTCAATTTGCGAAGTAGTGTTTCCGTTTTGCGCCCCATAGGTATGGCCTCATTAACTGGATTCAATTTGCGAAGTAGTGTTTCCGTTTTGTGCCCCATAGGTATGGCCTCATTAACTGGATTCAATTTGCGAAGTAGTGTTTCCGTTTTGTGCGCCATAGGTATGGCCTCATTAACTGGATTCAATTTGCGAAGTAGTGTTTCCGTTTTGTGCCCCATAGGTATGGCCTCATTAACTGGATTCAATTTGCGAAGTAGTGTTTCCGTTTTGTGCCCCATAGGTATGACCTCATTAACTGGATAGAATTTTCAAAGTAGTGTTTCCGTTTTGTTCCACAGAGGTATGATCTTATTAAGTAGGAATAATTTGCGAAGTAGTTTTTCTGTTGTTTGCCCCGTATGTATGACCTAATTAAACTGGCTACAATTTGCAGAGTAGTGTCTCTGTTGTGTGCCCCATAGGTATGATCTCATTAACTGGATTCAATTTGCAAAGTAGTGTTTCCGTTTTGTGCCCCATAGCGCGTAGGTATGACCTCATTAACTGGATTCAATTTGCAAAATAGTGTTTCCGTTTTGTGCCCCATAGGTATGGCCATATTAACTGAATACAATTTGCAAAGTAGTGTTTCCGTTTTGTTCCACAGAGGTATACCTCATTAACTGGATTCAATTTGCAAAATAGTGTTTCCGTTTTGTGCCCCATAGGTATGGCCATATTAACTGAATACAATTTGCAAAGTAGTGTTTCCATTTTGTGCCCCATAGGTATGGCCATATTAACTGAATACAATTTGCAAAGTAGTGTTTCCATTTTGTGCCCCATAGGTATGAGCCTATTAACTGAATACAATTTGCAAAGTAGTGTTTCCATTTTGTGCCCCATAGGTATGGCCATATTAACTGAATACAATTTGCAAAATAGTGTTTCCATTTTGTGCCCCATAGGTATGGCCATATTAACTGAATACAATTTGCAAAGTAGTGTTTCCATTTGTGCCCCATAGGTATGAGCCTATTAACTGAATACAATTTGCAAAATAGTGTTTCCATTTTGTGCCCCATAGGCATGGCCATATTAACTGAATACAATTTGCAAAGTAGTTTTTCCATTTTGTTCCCCAGAAGTATGCTCTTATTATTATCGTTTTCATAGCTACGTGTTTTTCTGAAAACTTCGTTTTGCCGCAAAACTGTGACCTCATCAGGTATCTGCCAATGTGATTGGTCTATTCTTCAATCTGTGACACTCAGTTTAAAGTTTGACATCACAGTTAAACACAAAGGAATTCAAAACTGCCAGGCGATATTACTATTTTGGTACAACTGCAACAAACGACTTCTGTCCAAGCTGAGTATTACACCTTACCAGAAGAGTATCTGTTTCAATGTTTTCCAAACAAAGTCTGTTTTTATCGTTTTTCATAAGACACTAGTTATCACAATTTCAAATCATTTGTTGTCAGTCAATGCACACTGCAGGCCAAAATGTTTGGAAATAGTATGTTTTTCGTCTTTAGATTAGTGTTACGCAAATTTGCTTGTGGGTGCGAGGTTTCTTATCTGATAACGAAATATGTCAAAATAGGAAGGGGGATTTTATGAGGTAGTTTCTTCAGTGTATATGAATTGCATTCATTTCCTTTGTTGCTTTCAAAAATGCTGATGGCTCCAAGCAAGTGGGCATGCATATTGACGAAATAGTAATTGCCAATGCTGACTCACTATGACACATCCCAATTTTTTTAGAGCAACCTTTGAAATATAACCTTTTTTCACAAATTTATCTTCAATAATCCACATCAATTTCGATATACCATTTTGTGCTTGCAACACTAATGTGAGCACCTTATCCTTTCTAACTTTTGCCCAACAATGTAACTCTCCTTTGAGAATAAGTAGTCTGTTTACTCCAGTTACAGTTCATTGAAGCATTCATCATTCATCAACCAGTGTGGGTATCAATGCCAAACAAGCCAAACGTAGAGAATCCATGTGTGAATGCATTTGGGCAGTTACTTGAAGTGTGAAGTGTGTGCTTGTAATATACAAATTTATGCAACTAAATTTGTGACATCACATTTTGGTATAAAGAGAAGTGCAAACTAGAAAAACATGTATCAATGAAAACGATAATAACTGGATAGAATTTGCAAAGTAGTGTTTCTGTTGTGTGCCCCATAGGTATGACCTTATTAAATTTACTGGGTACAATTGGCATAGTAGTGTTTCCAATGTGTGCCCCATAGGTACATGTATGACCTTATTAGCTGGATAAAAGTCACAAGTATGACTTTGGGCAATGAATGGTACAAGACATTATGTACATTAGGCTTATGTTTCCCAGGCAAAGAATCCAGAATTAATGACTGGGGAGGGGCGGCTATAGTTTTGTCCAAAACAGGATTTGATATCTGCCAATTAACATCATTGCTTGGATACCCACGCCTCAAGGCATCAGAGCAGCTGGTCCATCTTGTACGTGTACTTGGTTGGAACCACTAGGGGGCAGTCCTATTCAGCTTTCCTAACTAGAATTCGTGTCGCAAGCGGAACGTACGGGAGTTCGCCGCACGCAGGTAGATATCGATGTAAAAGACTCGAGAGAGTGTCGCAGCGAGACTCACGCAGATCTCGAGGAAAACAAGAAATTCTGCTGTCAATGCATGATTGGGAAAACAGTGAAATCAAACATTCCTTTGGATCTGCAGGATTTCAGCTGAAGTACAGCAATCTCGTAGATTTGTGAGATCTTAAACAAGTCCTTCAGATTCGCAGGACAAGTCGGTGGGAAACTCAGTGCCTTGTTTTGCAATATAGATTGAGTTACAGACTCGAGGCAGGCAATAAAATTTATGTCATCCTAGTGCTGTGTTTCTTTCACATTTAATGGAACACAATACAGATCGTTTTTATGCCATTTATAGGTCTGAAAATAAGATAACTTCGAAACAGCTGCTTGTTAGGGTGCATCATTTGCCCCCAACCTATTCAGATGTTGATGTCTATGTGATATGTTTGGAGGCTGGATAATAAAAACATGAAAAAAAAATTTCAGCTCAAAATTTTGATGGGAACAGCCACCTCCAGGCTTATGTTTGTATAAAATCGGATTATCCCATAAAATCCGAATATCTCAGGAACCACTTGGCCTAGAGACTTGGCATTGGGCTCAAAATGTGTGGAATGTCCACATTTATATTCACTTCAATTGAAACTATCCCTCTATCTCTAACCGTTTTTCCGTTATTTGACAAAAACACAATTATACTCGGAAATTATGTAAAAAATGGGTATTTATTAAAATTTGGGCAATACCCAGTGCACATTGATCCTATCTGCATTATTTCTACCTCAGATCACTCACAGAGGATTCGTGTATCCATAGTGTACATTTCTGGTGATGGATCTTGTTCAGTCTGACCTCTGCATTAATCCGAAAATATACTTATTCCATAAAAAAGAAGTTTTTCGGATCTTGCTCTGAAACTATTGGTCACAGGACCAAAGTTACAATTGTAATGAATATAAACTCATTTATTCCGCACATTTCGAGTCCATTATCAAGTCTCTCGGACCAACAGTTCTTGAGTTATGACAATTTTGCAAAATATTGTAATTCCGCTTCATTGAAATATCATTGAAATAAGTAAAGCTCTGGAGGTGGTTGTTCCCATTGGAATTTCAACCTGAAATTTGGTGTGCATGCTCAGGACACCCAACCTCCTCACATATCACATAGACATCAAAATCAGAATAGGTTGGGGGCAACTGATGCACCCTACTGCTTGTAGATAGACTTAGTATCTATCTATCTATCTATCTATCTATCTATCTATCTATCTATCTATCTATCTATCCACATGTTTTTCCTCCCTCCCTCCCCTCCCTTTTTTCCTTCCTACTTTCCTTTCTTTTTTCGTTCCTTCATTCGTTCCTTCATCCCTTCCTTCATTCCTTCCTGCCTTCCTTCCTTCTGTCATCCCTTCCTTCATTCTTTCTATTGAATCTGACTGCTGCTGTTGGTGCTGGTTTCATGGAGCTGCATGGTCATTTGAAATTCGCGCAAAAAAAAGAACATTTTAGTTTCGTAAATAAAATTTTAATGTAATTACCAAGGAAATAGTTAAAACTGCTGTCAATGCACTTGTCACCCCACATTTGGACTACGGAAATGGGCTGTTGTATGGCACTGCTACCCGATTGTTAAATAAACTTCAGGTTGCTCAAAACTCAGCAGTTCGATTAATTGAGAGGTTGAAAAAACACGAAAGTGTCAGCCAGAGTAGGAAACAACTGCACTGGTTACCAATCACAGCAAGAATTCAGTTCAAATTGATGACAACTACATGGAAAGCAATGAACAATCAGGCACCACAATACATCCAAGAACTTGTTCAGGTCAAAACTCAACGAGAACATAACCTGAGAAGCAACCACAAACTGCTGTTAGCAGAACCTGTTCTATGCAACAAAAATAAGTTTGAAGATCGAGCACTTTCCTATGCAGCACCAAAACTCTGGAACACCTTGCCTGAAAAAGTGAGAACTGCACATACATTAGAAAGCTTCAAAAAGAATCTAAAAACCCATTTGTTCCGGAATTCTTACAAGTGATTTGATCTGAAAAAGCGCTGATGAGCAGTTTACTGAAATTAGCGCTATATAAATCCTTATTATTATTATTATTATTACATGAAACAATACCCATGGAAAGTGCCCTGCGTTCACGTTTCTTGAGGTTGTATAATACTATGATCTCAGGGAACAACAGGAGAGTTGCAGCAATTATTAAGGTTTTGAGCTCATCCAAAGGCAGCATTAAAGCACGTAATCTGAATTGGCATGGGGACAAAAAATGCTATGATTAATTTTGGACTCAGGCTTGGAAGGCTCAGCAACTGCCATAAGGGAACTTTCACTTGCGGTGCAGGGGGTTTCAAAACTGAACAATTGGACCTCACAGGAGATGAAGGACTGCATCCTCTATTTATCCTTAAATTGACATTTGGTTCCCGAATATAATTATTAATTTAATTACATTTATTGATTGTATTATTTTCAAAATACGTAAAATTGTGTGATAAGCACAAATAAATGGTATATATATATATATTAAAATGCATTAAAAATACTCCAGCTTGGAGACACCTTGGGTGGACCAATCATAGGCAAGGGCGGGAAATCTATTTTTTATATTTTTTAAGTGTACTGACACCAAGCACCACTTTTCCCCTAGTGTTTACTGAGAGAACCTTCCCTGAAATTAGTCTATTAGTTCAGGTACTTCCAACAGCCAATAGGAACAGATTGAGTTTCAACCAATAGGAGAGGATCATCTTTAAATATTAATATTCAGACTAAAAGTCTAAAAGAACTGTCACACCTTGCAGCAAATATACTGTGATCAAGAAATGAAAGGGCAGTTATTCAAAAGACATGACTTAAAGTGCAATTATATTCAAATCTGGCAATCAGAAGAGGGTCTTGTAATCAATTGGATTACAGAGAGTGCCATTCTTTGGCTTGGATCAAATGCAATTGAAAATACACATTCAATTGGATGGCACCTCCAGATTACAGCCTACACTTCCAATTCCTGGCTTTTGAAGAGATCAATTGTCTTGACAATAAAAAATTATTTATTTTATCACAAAGATAGAATGAAACTGAATTAGTGTGATTGTACTTAGTAAAGAAGAATAACAAATCATCTTATTGTAAAAATGTGCTATTTAACATCATTTAGCATCAAAAATGCACAAAAAAAGTATAGGCCTATGCATTTTCAACGAATTCTCAGCAATGAATAAATACATCTCCATGAAAAAACGAAATAATATAGTCTAAGATATGGGAATTCTAAAGAGCCTAAAATTTTAATTTTAGCCCTAACAGAAGTGTCCGAAAAATTATTGGAAAGACATGAGCCAATCATGGACCAGCTAGCATGAACCTAGGATCTTGACCAATCAGAATCCCTTTTACATTTACACCATGACTGATATATGCATTTACAACGAATTCTCAGCAATGAATAAATATATCTCCATGAAAGAACGAAATAATATAGTCTATGAATTGAGGATTCTAAAGGGCCTAAAATTTTAATTTTAGCCCTAACAGAAGTGTCCAAAAAGCTATCAGAAAGACATGAGCCAATCATGGACCAGTTAGCATGAACTTAGGATCTTGACCAATCAGAATCCCTTTTACATATACACCATGGCTGAGTCTGTGTGTAACACTGAGGGAGCAGTCAGTGAATGTAACTGAATTTATGAATGTTGATAAAACACTGGAATTTGTCCTTTTCCTCAAAATATTTACCAAATTACCACTTAACTTTGTCAGGTACAACCTTAAAGACGTAACAAAATAAATTTAACATGTAAGAAACAAATTTTAAAACTTTAATTTTCCATGTCAATATGAATTACTGGCTGCTCCCGCGTGAATAAACACCCATTTGGTTGAAAACTAAAACCTTAATATTAAATAAACCAGAATCACAAGAGCAAAAAGTCATTACCACGCATCTTTTATGCATCATATTAGTCCCTTGAATCAAAAAAACACTTTGGAAAGTGTTCCCTTGTCTCTCACAAGCAATCCAAAAATTTCTGACAATCATACCGATCCCAGAGGGAGAGAGCTGGCTCTCTCCCAATAAGTGACTCCATCTATCAGCAAATTTTTGCATCAACTCTGATCAATGACTTATAAACCAAAAACAAGCGGAAATTCTCTTTAAAAATCCCTGGTCTGACTATTTCGTTTCTGATATTTCGTTTCTCACCATTCCTTGTTTTGTCATCTCTTCTTTGATTTGATCATATTGCAGTTTGCATGAAACTCTAATTTGTGTGCCATTTTTCTTTTGCAGTAAAAAGGAGTTATTTTTTCATTCATGTAATCATAGTAGCTTTGCAAAATATCAGCAAAGGCGTACGGCGCACATGATTTTTTGGGTGGTGGCGAGCAAAATTGCCCGTATTTCAAGATCTAGATTTAATATCATTTCAAATGAAATTACCTGGAAATCATTAATCTTCAATAGTTTTTGTTTAATCATCTGCCAAAATTTTTAGCCTTTTTTAAACTCGTTATTTACATTTCCCAAACTATTGGAGGGGGGGCGCCCCCCCCCCCAAACTATTGGAGAGATCGTTTTTGACCAGTTCTTCTCCTGACCACAAATTCAAAACAAAACCATGTGCTTTTAAATGTTTAGTTTCTATTTTTATCTCGGCCAGTGGTCACTCATCAATGACCACTGCCAGTTGTGCTCAGTGGACTGAAAACACGAAATTTCAAAATTGAAGTCATTTGCCAAGCACCTGTGAAAGTAAGAGGACGTCTTGACGATTGGTACCTCATGCTGTCCAATAAGTGTAAGTTACTTGAATTTTGTGTTTTATTAGAGCTTAAAATGTCGACTGAAAAGTTAAAGGCGTATAGAGCTCTATAGATGTTTACTTTGTCAATTTGTTTAGAACTCAAAATATATGGATCACTACATTACCAATTTTCAAGTTCCACCTCTCTGTATACATATTATTTGAGGGGGGGTGGTCAACATAAAAGTGAACACTTGTCTTGTCTTGTGATTTTGATTTTCCTCCTATTCTTTCAGGAGCATCCCTACTTAAAGGGTATGTTCCTGATGATGGCATGGTTGCACTGATCAGTCTCTAAAAAATCACTTTCCTGGGTCACATTTGACAGGGCTGGTAAAAATTGGAGGATAAGAATCAAATATAGAATATTCATTTGTTTTGTCAAATACTTGTTTGTGCTCTCCCTTTACAAAATTGTGATGACAAGAATCTTGTGAAAAACAATAAAACAGACTTTGTTCGGGAAACATTGAAACAGGGACTGTTCTTGTAAGGTGTAATAACACTAGGATTAGACACAAGTTGTTTGTTATGGTTGTACACAAAAAAATGACATTGCCTGGCAGTTTTCAATTACATGTAATATTTTGTTAAGCGATGTCAAACTCGAAACTAAGTGTCACAGGTAAATGTATCATGCATTGCTGTTATTCTTTGCCTCATCATCCTCTGCTAAGCTGCAGTGGATATGGTGTTTGTATGACAGAATTAACGCACTGTGTAAAATTTCCTGAAGTGCTGCTTCATCCTGCCTTCACTTCCAACCAGGGGAGGGTCCAGAAAATTCCGGTGGGGGGGTCTATCGGGCTATCGTGTCGCGTAACGCATAATTCGCGACATAACGCGACTGCGCGCGGATGAAATTAGAATGTAAAAATATATACATTTTTATCTGATGGGGGGTATGCATCCCCCCATCCCCCCCCTGCGCCCGTCACTGCTTCCAATGTTCCCCTTTCGATATGTTTCGCAAGATACCATTCCCCAATGTGTAAGACCTTAAAAAATACATTTTCAGTGACCTAATTTTTCCATAAATGGTTATAAAGTGTACTTCGGCTGCCTTTTTCTCCACTGTCCACTCTCTAAAGTCTGCCCCCCCCCCTCCTTTTGGTATACCCCCTCTTGGAGCTATGAAGTTCTGGGAGGGGGTCACTACCATAAAAAAAGGTGAATGAGGGGGACACTATCATCATGTTCTCGGGAGAGGTATCTGGAAAAAAAATACCAGCGCATACTCTCTTGAGTGATAAATGGGGGGATAAGTTCAGAGACTGACATTGCTCTCTTGTGAGTTTAGAAATGACAGGTTTTGGTAATTATTGAACTTATGAACTTTGATGGGCAGAAGTTGGCCAATTTTAATCAGTGGCGTAACTGGGGGGTCTCGAGCGGGGGAGCACCTGGGGGGTCATGCGATTCTCTGGGGGGGGGCACCCTCCATACTAATTGTATATTTTAGCCAGAGTTGGAAACTTCATATGGGGGGGCACCTGGGGGGCACAGGTCCAATATGGGGGGCCTGTGCCCCCCATAGGGACGCCACTGATTTTAATCCTGCGGTGAATTGATGAGCTTTGGCCTTTGGAGTAGAATTTTTAAAAGGTGTTATAGGTTGAGAGAAAAAGCATTTAAGCAGAGAGATGAGAGGCCTGCTACTGCTATTATTATGTTTAGATAGATTAGGATAGATTAGATTGGATTAGATGCCTAGTTAAGTGAGTGTTTTCAGAGGTATATTTCTTTTGGGAACTATAGTAGGGCAATATATTAGACTAACTATGGACTGACATGTGACCTGCTCTCAGCCAATGAAAACAGAGCTTTTATGGTTGAGATGAAAATGGCTTTATACTGGGAAACAAAAGGAATGGTGGACAATTGGGCTACATCATCGCCAAATAAAACGGGTGTATTGTACAACTTGAGTTATGCAATCACCAGTTTAACAAATAAAAACATTGTTAAATGCTTGTTTAAGCTCATTCCCACTTCAGTTGACAGCTGTGGTTAGTTGAAATTACCTTAAGGGCTATTCTAACCTTTTTATCAAAAGAACTTAAATGACTTAAGGAGTGAGAGGGGTGCATGAAAATGAGTGCCATGGGCCCTCTGTAGCTAAGAACATCTGAGAAGGAAAATAATTGTTAATACTTAGTTTGTACTGCTTCATCCCTGTCTACAAGTGGACTGCTCTTGTATTGCCACAGATCAGAACATATGCTGTCTTGTGTCGCCACCTAGTGATTAGTGTGCTATTTCACGAGCTCTTGCGAGCGTCCACATCATTTCGATCAGAGGAACACACACAATTTTGTCTGGAAGACACCGGGGCTGTTTCTGAGTGTGCTGATGGCCTTGTCTACTTCCTTAGAGAATGTGATTGCCGAGTCTGACTCTGGTATACGTCAATGTTGAATAGAAATTTTGCAAATGTGCAATGAAATTGGAACTATTTCTTGGGACAGCAATGATGAAGCATACAAAATCAACTTTAGTGCCAGGTGGCAGCAGCATGCAGTTCTCATTTTCACCAGACTGGACCACATAATTATATCTGTCAAAGGAGAGTTACTGACAAAAAAATAGCATTGCCTGGCTGTTTTCAATTCTTTTGGCTTAAACCGTGATGTCAAAGTCTATAGATACTGAGTGTCACAGGTTGAAGATTTGATCAATCACATTCACAGATACCCAGTGATGTCACCGATCAACTGCAAAACCAAGTTTTAAAAAAATTGCTCAGCTATGAAAACGATAATAACAAAGGTCACTCAGTTTAATTGTCACTTATATATTATGGAAACATGTTGTGATGAAAAATGATGCAAGGAACTAAAAAGTAACTATTAAAGCAAAAGTAACTGTAATCAATATGATGGTTTTGCAAGTATTCAGATAGATTACTTAGTTACCCTGTGAAGTAATCTGACATGTAATTAGATTACTTTGTAGTCGGATTACTGACAACGCTGAGAACACCAAGAGAGTGCATCGTTGACAAGCTGGTTCAATGTCCTGGGTTCTCCATGTGCATAAACTTAGATTAATTATTTTTGACAGGCTGACCCCCTTTTTTCAATGCCTGCTTCACACTTGATGTCACAATGCTCAACGAGCAAAACTTGGCACAGCTATTTTAGTTAAGTCACCTGAACACAACATTTGAACATGGTACAGAAATACTGATAACACCTTTGTGTTTATGAGTACAAGGTGTGTATTGATTTATATTGTTATGAACTTTGCATCACAGCAAGCCATGGGGGGGAGGGTTGGTCTAGTGGTAGCGTGCTGGACTGCCAATCGCTGGGTCCGGGTTCGAATCCAGCTCTTGCTGGATCACCTGGGCCTATGTTGGACGGCTGTTTCAATCATCCTTCACCTCATTGCCGTGTCCTCCTCCTGTCCTAATTAGCCTACCAAGTGCATAAATACAGGACGTAAAGCCCCAATCATCCATCCATCCATCACAGCAAGCCATGGAATCTGATTATTTTATTTTGTATACATTGGCCCTAATTGGGAATTCAGTTGAATATGCACAATCAGCATTATTGCAGAATTTCATTTGCATGTAGGCCTACTTGAAAGCAATGGTGATGTTTATGCCCAAAGGCTATATACAGTATCAGACGAAAGTTTAGACCGTGTCAATCTTTTGTCAATATAAGGGAAAATAGGTGCTCAGCGAAATAACTTTTGCATGGATTCTCTTGCCTATGTATCAAGAGAAGTTCTACAATAGAGAAAACTTCAACTATTTTTATCACTTACTTGAGTATGTGTGATACACAAAAATTTCAGGTGGTCTAAACTTATGTCTGATGCTACATACATCCAAAAAGGCCTTTAATGGCATTGTACATTAGAGAAAAGGTGGGTAAATTATTCATTGTTATTTTAGACAAGATATTCAATCATGTTTCATGTGATTTAAAGGCAATGAGTCATGACACAGGAAAAAACATATTTTTAAATATATTTTTTTAATTTGAACTTAAGGGGTAATAATGGTGATTCAATGAGTCAAAATTGTTAATAAATGAAAGGTCAACTAAAACGCACATAGAAAATATATGTCTGACACATTTTTATCCTTCTAATGGAGTATGACTACACTTGACACCCAGCCATAGTGCAAAAATGGTGTTTTCCCTAGGTTTTGTCTGACAGCCACCCATTTGAAGTATCATAAACCTATGACTGAGGTGTTTACATTGACCTGAGCATGTGTCCTGATAAAATCAAACAACTTTTGTTCTTTTTCAACAGTACAGACAAAATTACAGACGCTACTCGGGATTGTGTATTGAAACGTAATGTTAACGAAAGGGCCAGATTTATGCCTTCCATAAAAGTGGATGTAGTTTCATTGTAAGTAAAGCGAACAAACAAAAGTTGTTTGATTTTATCAGGACACATGCTCAGGTCAATGTAAACACCTCAGTCATAGGTTTATGATACTTCAAATGGGTGGCTGTCAGACAAAACCTAGGGAAAACACCATTTTTGCACTATGGCTGGGTGTCAAGTGTAGTCATACTCCATTAGAAGGATAAAAATGTGGCAGACATACCCTCTATCGTTGGTTTACCGTGATCGTCACTCTACCGTGATAATGTAGTTTCCTGCTAGGAGGCACCACCAGTCTTATTTTTTTTAGCACTAGCACCTAGCGGAAATTCGAGTAACTAGATCGCGCATTTGTTGTTGCCTGCACTATGCTGCTTGGCTGGTGGGCAGTCAGAACAGGTGCTCACGGTGAACTGACGTATCACGGTGAACTGACGAAGCAGGGTATATTTTCTATGTGCGTTTTAGTTGAACTTTCATTTATTAACAATTTTGACTCATTGAATCACCATTATTACCCCTTAAGTTCAAATTAAAAAAATATATTTAAAAATATGTTTTTTCCTATGTCATGACTCATTGCCTTTAAATCATATGAAACAAGATTGAATATCTTGTCTAAAATAGCATTGAATAATTTACCCACCTTTCCTCTAATGTACATTGCCATTAAAGGCCTTTTTGGATGTAAGTAGCATCAGACGCAAGTTTAGACCACGGAGGAGATGCAACGCTCAGAAGTGTGTTTTCTGTGAAGGATGTCTTCCTGCTGCAATGCATTCTGGATAACTTGTCCGGTGACATCACAGATCAAACTGTCATAGGTTGCTACGGTGACAACAGTGGTGACGTCACCTGGTGTGAAGCCTGCACCAATCACAGAGCAGTAAAATTTAAACAGGAAGCAGCTAATGTACAAAATGAGAATTCTGTGAGGCATGTTGCACCTTCTCTTAGTATATTATCTTACTATATAGTGCAAAGTTTGTCCAATGAGAATGTGGCCTTATATCCACAGCAGGGGGCACTATGGCTGTCCAATGAGTATGCAGGCTAGGGCTCTTATAGGCCTATCCACACCAATCAGCATCCAAGCAATAATTGGCCAGTGGATATCAGGCTGCATTCTCATTGGCCAGTGGATATCAGCCTGCATAATGGCTGCATTCTCACTGGACAAGCTGAGAATCCAATATTGCTCGAGTACTAGCTCATACGAGCTAATGTTTTTTGTAAATTACAATCGAGTTGAAATGAAATGTATTATTATGCAATCTAATATCCACTGGCCAATGAGAATACAGCCTAATATGAAATAGGCAAATAGTCAAATAGGATATTTGGTCCAAATCAAAATAAGCACAAGTCAATCGTCAATCATTTTTTAATCACTAATAAATCCTCTGTGAATACTATACAAACAAAGTGTATGAATACTTTTGTCCTGGTAGCTCCTGGTGAAGTTTATTGTGTTTGTTATTGATAATCATGACAATCAATGGGTTGGATAACATACAAATATGTAGAAGTCGAGTTTTCCTCTGACAATTCAATTTGTAGGAGTACTATTGCATGCAGCAGCAGTAACATGGCAAGTATAAGAATGCCACGTCACAAGGAGGATTTCAGTAATTACTCATCATTCACTTACTGTAACTCAATTATGGTGATCTTATAATACTATATAATATCATATTTTCATCACAAAATGCCATTGTTATGAAACCTCTGATAAAATGACAATCACAACATGAAAGTTCATATCAGGTATGTATAATTGTATATGTCTCATTTGTTGAGACGAAATAACTGATATACATATATATATATTTAATTTGTGTCTTCATTTTTGGTGATCACTGTATACAGCGGCGTATTTAGGGGGGAGGCATTGGGCCATGCCCCCCCCCCAGGCCAAAAATTAGCATCGGAAAGACAGGAAAAGCCGCAAATCGCCCCGTATTCACCCCTTGTTATGCCCCCTTAGGCCATTTCTAGATACGCCCCTTACTGTATAATGACTGCTTGTCAAATAAATTTGACAAACAGCAACACAGTGCACACCTACATGTGCTTGATCAGAGAATTTTTGATCTAACTTACAAATATCGATAGACAACTATATTGTGCTACAACAAAAAAAGAAAAAGGTGTACAAGTCATACATTGACATCAAATTTAATCTAACCTGGCAGGCTTACACATTTTCCAAATGCCAGACTGATCATGTGTAAATTAACAAATGTAATATTTTGTCATTCCTTTGCACAAATGGTCTGGAATAAAGAGGTTGTGTCAGTGGCGTTTTGAGGGAGGAGCCATTAAATAAAATGAGAAAGACAAGAAAAGCTGTGAATCCGGGGTGTATCTAAAAGGAGGAGGGGGTGCACCTACCCTTTGAGTTGCAGTAGTTTTCTGCTCAGGTGCCCTCCTGTACAACATTTTACTTCAGTTAATATATTTATGTATGTTCATTTTTCATTATACTGTAAGTACAATGTACCTACGTTGTGCAAATAAAATATCCTATCCTATCCTATGACCACGTATTTGCTAATTGTGAAGCCCCCCTCTGGCCATTTCTAGATACGCCCCTGGTTATGTTAAATCTGTCACATAAATAATATTTTTGCAGCTGGGGGTCGATGGAATGCTTATTCGTGTAATTGTAAATTCAAATATTTTAATTTACAGCAATTTCCATTCCAGTTTAGTCCATTGATTTGTATAATTGATTCAGAAAACATGAATTAGGTTTTAATATTCCATTCATTTTGTCGAATCTCATTCATTTTCCAGCATGGCGGCGCTTTACATTATTGACTACGTCATTTTCACGGCGATCTTGGCCGTTTCGCTTGGCATCGGGACATTCTACTCGTTTCGACAGAAGAACACGAGTGAATATTTCCATGGCCAGAGGTTGCTGCAGCTCTTTCCCACTGCCATTTCAATCACTGTGACTTTTGTCTCTGCTCATAGTTTGCTAGGAACACCCGCTGAGGTAAGAGTGTAACTGCAGTTTCGTATCCCAATGGCAGTGGCGTCCCTATGAGGGGGGGCACGTGCCCCCCCAAATTGGACCTGTACCCACGAAGGTGACCCCCCATATGAACTTTCCAACCTTGGCTAAAATATACAATTAATAGTGCTGTGCCGCCTGTAAGTTAGTGAAATTGGTGATATTTTGCCACTGCTGCCATGCTAAACATCCTGGGAGCCACCAAACTGCTTGTAGAATTCTCATCCAATGAGAGGAAAACATATCAATCATAGGTCATAAAGGCCAATATGTGCGGCATGTAGGATAACAATGGCAGCCGATGTTCTGTTTGCCGTAGTCGGAGTTAGGCATCGGTCAAAGTCTTTGATAAGTAAGTGAACCTCCCTTCCCTATGAAGCAACATTTGGCCTGTGTTTCACTTACTTATCAAAGACTTTGACCCATACCTAACTCCGACTACAGCAAAGAACATTGGCTGCCATTGTTATCCTACATGCCTCACATATTGGCCTATATGACCCAATATGTTTTCCTGCCATCGGATAAGAATTAATGCTTAAACAAGCAGTTTCATTGAGGATGTTTAGCATTGATGCAATGTAAATGTAAATGTAGACTTTTTTATAGTCCATTACACCGACGAAGTCAGTCTCAACAGACTTTACAATTACACACTTGGCAGGCCTGTTCAAGCATGAGCCTTTCTCAACTCCCCGGGGAGTATACAGCCAGGCAGCCATTTCCAGCATACACAATGCTAAGTCACTCTACAATCGCCATCACTGCCTATAGCCAAGTACCCATTTACACCTGGGTGAAGTGAAGCAAAGAGTTATGAAGGATCTGCTTAGTTCCTCCGTACCATGGGTGGGAGTCAAACCTGCAACGTCTCAGCTACCAGACGAACACCTTATGCACTAGGCCACGGCACCTCATTGGCACAATATCATGTGTTTCACTTATTTACAGGTGGCACTGTATGTTGGCATAGGCCTAAAACTAACTCAGAGGTAGCTGGTTCAAATCTAGCTTGTGGTGGAAGGTGGCACTGAAGTGGGATTGTTGACTGAATTATATACATTTGTGTATAATGGAATGGGGATATTAGATTGCTCCTAAGCACTTGGCTTGGGGGTCAGTTTTTTAAAGGGAGTGTATTATAATAATGCAGGTACCACCGTATTGTGATTCAACCATCATTATTGACTTTCAGATTTTCTTCAATGGCACTCAGTTCTCCATGCACGTGATTGGTGGAATTCTAGGAAACATCTTTGGAGCGCTTCTTTACGTTCCTCTTTTCCAGCCGTTGCAGATCACAAGTGTGTTTGAGGTCAGTTTCGTAACTTTTTTTCTTTTCGCAAACCAACCTTCTTTTTGCATTGATTTTGTGTCAGGGACTCGCTAAATAACGACCAATCAATATTTGTATTTATAATAGGGGTGCAGAAGATAAATAACGATCAGCGGGACAGAGAGATCATTTATATATTACAAACCCAAAAAAAAAATCATTAACTGTATCCAATTGTTGCTTTATCATCAATTTGCATGAGTTTTATTTTGTTTCTTTTTTTTTGTTTCAGTATGTGGAACTCCGATATAGATCAAGATCTCTGAAACTTCTAGCCACTGTCACAAAACTAATGTCAAAGGCAAGTATATTTCCATTTTTGCAATTTTGATTTAAAATTTGAAAATAGTACAGAATGAGGGGATGGATTAAGATGATCATATCATTGTGATTAGAGTAGGTTGGGGCAAGAGGCCCAGGTTAGGTGAGAGGCCACCCCAGGGTTATGTCTAAACTAACATTTTTTGTGCGTTTTCTTATTGATAGGATTGAAGCTAGAGGCGTTTTAGGTGGTGTCACAAATTTTCAGGGCAAACAGTACCAAACCATAGTAGAAATTAAAAAACAAAAAAATATGCATGGTTTTTGTAACTTTGAAAGTGTTTGTCAGAATTAACTTTGGAAATATTCAACAGTATAATGGATATCTGCATTGCTTCACTTTATGACCATCATATAAATGTGATTTGGATGATTTTTTTTGCATTTTAGTTCAAAATATAGAGGTCAACTTAAAATATGTGTGTTGGGGCGTGAGGCCCCACAATGGTATGGGGCATGAGGCCCCTTTCACTGGGGCCTCGAAGCTGCTTCAGGAACCATTTAATAATGTGTACTTTACCCTAAATCTTGATAGAATAGCTAATTAAAATAGAAAAAAAAAGATTGGCCGAAATTGAAGAAGGGCAAAAAATATTTTTAAAAAAATGTACGAACAGAAAAATTCAGAAATTCAGAAAAAGTAAATAGAATGCCTTAAAAATGATAGAAGAATGCTGAATGCGCTCGCAAAAAAAAATTGCCATAGGATTATAATAGGGGGGCTTCTTGTCCGATGGGTGGGGTAAGAAGGCCATTTGCAATTTTTACAAAAATGGCTGTAACTGTTTTTTAATATTGGTAGACATTTGTTTCACTAGTTATAAGTAGAGTCAAGTGATCCCTTCCTGACAGCATAAGCATTCAAATAATCGACTATAAAAAGTAGGTCAAATCAGACCTCGAAGTTAAGGGGGGCTGCATGCCCCGCGCTACTCTACCTCTTTTTATGGGTCCCACAAAGGCATCAGACCTTTATATAATCTATGAAACTTATGGCCACTTTCACACAAAACTATAATGTCAATGAAACTTAATGTAAAAAAAAAAACTGATGTCAAAGGCAAGTATATATCCATTGGATCATCTCACCAGGGACAAGCGTCTTGTCTTTGAGATGTCCTCCCTCGTTACTGTAACTTGATTATATGTTTCAGGAGGAAATTTATATTGTCTTGAGTCTTATATAACTGACACAATGAATGATATTGACTTCTCTTCCAGGCTTTCTTGAATGGAGTTGGAATATATGGTCCCTCAGTGTCTCTTCATACAAGTAAGATGTAATGGCAGATTCGGATGTAATGGCAGATTCAGGTGTTGTGGCAAATTAAGATGTCGCCACAAATTCAGATGTCGTGGCAATTTATATTTGTATGGTGTATTTGTATATAATAATTATAGACCAATGTTATGATTCCGTTTTGTATTCTGTCACTGGAAATTTTTTTAGCAATTTTTTTTTTCGATGAAGCTAACTACTTGAACAAATAATCAGCAGCAAAAAAGCTAATTTATTCTGTAGACCTGTGTCTCAAGAACAAACTTGCTTCTCAAAATTGTGCTGGCTACAGTATTATTTTCGACTGGTGTTGAGAAACCTAATTGATTTCAGTGACCGGCTTGCCTGTATGGTCTTTGATGCTCATCTGCGGAATAACCACTACAATCTACACTACAATTGTAAGTAAATTGCTCATTTACTAAAACAGCTTTGCTCTTCTTTAGTCAGTGGCTGATCCGGGGTGGCTAATGGGCGCCAAGGCAACCTCAAACAGCAATGCACCTCTCAAAATACTACTTCTATAGGTGCTTGTAAGACACTAATTTTTCATTTTTGTCAATTCTTTTAAATAGTTGCATATATGGTTCAGTGACCAGCGGTTTTTATTTCTTTTCTAGGGAGGTATAAAGTCAGTTATCTGGTCTGACGTTTTTCAAGCACTTTTTGTCTACATTGGCATGACAGTCATCTGCATTTTTGTGAGTATGAATAAACTTTTCTGATATGTATAAAAATTGACAGTCTTAGTACTTTATATGGAAGCTATATATATATAGCATCTTCCTGTAATCAGCATGTAATCCCAAATTTTGTATCTCAACCTTTGCGGCAAATCAGAGAAGCTCAGAGATTGGATCAAGTCAATTAGTATAGAGGGTCATGCTGGGCTTCTGAAACAAATCAGGCCAATTGATGAGTGCTCCACCTTGATGATTTATACAGACACAAGTTTGTCTGTACTGCAAAAGGTATATCATATTTAGGCAGCAGCATGTGGAGTCAATAGTATATTTTATCTAGCACTTTTACCATTCTAGGGTTTTGGAAAAGTTGGTGGATTCAATAATGCCATCAAATATAATCAGGAATGGGAGAGGCTGAATTTCTTCGATTCTGTCTGGTCCTGTGTGGTTGGTTATGGCACCGTGGCGTTCTGTTGGTCCACTGTCCAGTCTTCAGTTCTCAGATATTCCAGTCTGCCAACGCTTAGGAAAGCAAAGCAGTGAGTACTATTTTTTTATTTGATTGGTCAGGGTTGACTTGGGATAGCCTATAATAATAAACAGTCCAACAAAAATAGGTCCCCCTTAAAATAACCTTGAATACATCAAAGATTGCTTCTCCGATTTTTATGAAAGTTGGCTGAATTATAGGCCTGTATATTGACTCTGAATGTGTGTATTTGTAGCTTAGTGGCATTATTCCTGGCTGAGCTAGCAGCCTTCGAGCCTACCCCTGTTTTAAAAAATCCCAGGCTTTTCCAATGGATATGAACAATTTGACCAAGTGGGGAGCCAACAGCTGAGGCATACTTCATCATGATACTGGAGGAAATGTGTTTCTGAATCATATTCAGTGTGCAATTAAGGACTTCTTTTGTAACCTTTCACAAATTAAGTTTCTTGGGTGACATTAGAAATAATTTTAGTGGAGTTTGAGCACCTTCTGGATTTATTTATTTTTTTGGAAAAGTCAAAACTTCAAATTTTTGAAAAGAGGGGTATGTGCACTTAGGGTCTGTTGACTGAGACAAAAATTAGGCAATCGTGCTACAATTACATAGGCATAAATTAATGCCATAATGTCAATATGCAGGCCATTTCATGACATCATAATTTATTGCAATTGCCTGCATTTCAGAGCTGTTCTCCTCAGTGCAGTAGGGGTTGCAACCTCTGCCATATTGTTTGTGTTCGCCGGATTTGTGGCATTCGCATATTATGCAAAGAAGTCATGTGATCCTCTGAGAGGGGGGCTGATCCAGAGTCCCAATCAGGTAATCTAGAGCGTTTTCGGAAAGGTTACACTATTAACTCGGGTGACACGGGTGATGAGGATTTGTTTCGGAAAACTCCAGACTCTACGCTCGTGTTTCCTGGAACCAGAGCAGGAGAGCATCATTCGAACAGGAACCAGTTTCTGTCACATGGTACAAATCTCGAGACCCTAGTGTAGCCGGAAACACTTCACTCGAGAAATGACGTTGGTACTTCCATGAAACACGAGGGCCGTGTTTTGCGTGTTTGGAAACAAACCCTTGTGACTGGTGTCATTCTAGTTACTCACGTAACCTATCCAAAAACGCCCCTAGTTATATTTATGTCACTTTTGGCCCATGGTGGAGCCACTTGAGGTGTTTCCTGTTTCATCAAAACATTGTCTTGAGGAAAGTGCATGTCTCAGAAAAAAATCTATTTATCAAAAATCAAATTGCTGTCAACTATAGAAAACCACATAGAACTGTATATATAGTCACTGTGGACCAAGCCATTAAAAGTACAACCTTGAAACATATTTGATATTTCCAGATTGGTAAATTATTTTTTTTGTGTTGACATGGTCGTAGGAGAATTTTGAGAATTCTTACCTTCCATTTTATTGTCCACAGGGCATTACAATGAGGTAATCCTTTCAAGATACTCATGCAATGAAGGTATGATAAACAAATATTCAATTTAAATTTAATTTTGAAGTGATAACCATAACACTAGCATAGTGGCCATGTTTTGGTGTGAAATGATTGACTCTCATAAAAAAATTTAAGTACAACAAATTTGACTCAGATGTTGTTTTTGGCATCCCCATATTTACAGTGCCGCCTGTAAGTAAGTGAAACGCATAATATTGTGCCATTGCATCAATGCTAAACATCCTCAACCAAACTGCTGGTGGAGGCATGAATTCTCATCCGATGAGAGGAAAACATATTGGGTCATAAAGGCTGTTATTCCATGTCTAGCTACATTTCTTCCCTGATACTGACGTTTTTCCATGGTGAATACGACCACATGAGGGAAAATACAAGGGAAAATACAGCTTTAATGAGTTGGAGAGGGAAATACTGAATTAAGAGGGAAAATACGAGATTCCACCAATCAGAAGCAGTCTGAGTGATGACGTTGCCATGACGTCACAACGTCACCATACATGGCACAGTCAACAAAAAGTGAAAAAGTCTGATCATTTTCACCGGACATTTTTGGTCAGGGCACGGTTAATAAGGCTCCGATTTGAAATGCGTAAAGTTCTACAGGTAGGTCAATACTAGCTGAAAAAGCTGACAGGATCTGATTTTGTCCGACGATCGTTTTTGACCCGACACGGCACTTTTCCCGACGATCGGTCTGCTCATAAATGCTTTCATTTTTCAGAAAAGATGATCATGACATTTTAGACATGGAATAAATAGGTTATGACATGGGTTAGACCTGTATTTCCCTGATATTTTCACCCTCGACCCTGTATTTCCCTCGACCCTGCGGGTCTCGGGAAATACAGGGTCTCGGGTGAAAATATCAGGGAAATACAGTTCCAACCCATGAAATAACCTATAAATATGTGAGGTATGCGGAGTAACAATGGCAGCCAATTTTCTTTGCTGCAGTCGGAGTTTGGTATGGATCAAAGTCTTTGATAATTTCCTATTAAATAACATTGGGTCTGTGTTTCACTTACTTATCAAAGCCTTTGACCCATACCTAACTCCAACTACAGCAAAGAAAATTGGTTGCCATTGTTATCCCAAATGCCTTACATATCGGCCTTTATGATCCACTATGTTTTCAACTCATCAGATGAGAGTTTGTGCTTCCACAAGCAGTTTGGTTGAGGATGTTTAGCATTGATGCAATGGCACCATTTCAAGCGTTTCACTTACTTACAAGCGCCACTGTATGTTCAATTTTAATCTCCCATTACTTTACAAAGATTACATGCATTCTAATTTTTTAATGACTGCTACTTGAAGGATTTCTGTTTTATGTATATTTTAGATACTACCATTTTTCGTGATGGAAATATTTGAGGCGACGCCTGGTTTACCTGGACTTTTTGTGGCTTGTTTGGCAAGCACAGCTTTGAGGTAAAATGGATAGCGCCTCTTTTCCTTATTTGCCATATCTGAGGCTATAATAAAACTTACCTTACTTTCCATTTTCTTATAAAGATAATTAAATTTTCTTGTGACATTGATTAATACATAAAAACATACAATTAGTACAGCATATATATATATATGTTCCCACGACGTTAGTCCCTGGCGTCTGATGAAGTGAAAATGACCACTGGGCAAGTGATGCCACTGCATGAATAATGAAACTGCTTTTAAAAAATTTGTTTCCGGTAACTTGGAGCCCTTGTCTTAGAAACAGTTGTCTAAGAAACAGTTTTCTCATTTAATTCTCTTTGAAGCTCAGTTTCCGTGATTTTGAAATATTTGTCTTGTGGAAGCTCAACGGCTTTCATAATTTTCTCACTTTGTTCCATTTGAAGCTCAACTTCTTCAATAATATTCTAATTTTGTTCTATGCGAAGCTAAAACTCTTCATTTATTTTCTCACTTACTCTATTTGAAGCTCAACTTCTTTAATCGTTTTCTCACTTTGTTATATTTGAAGCTCAGCTTCTTAAATGATATTACAATTTCGTTCTCTTTCAAGTTCCACTTCTTTAGTAATTTTCCTACTTTATTCAATTTGAAGCTCCACTTCTTCAATACTCAATGGATCAGCTGCCATCATTTGGAAGGACTTTTTGTCACTAAGGTTTAAACACAAGTCAGAGAAGACAAAAGCCACAATTTCAAAAATTACGGGTAAGTTGTTGACAAATTTAGATCAGGGTCAAAATAAGCTTGAACCTGCATAATATTCTTTGGGGTAAGACGGTCAAATAATTTACTCCACCAAATTGAAGAACATGCAAGAGTATAGTATTGAGACCAAGACATATTGAACCAATGCAATGTCTATGGACACAATATTCCCAGACTCCAGAACAGGAGTAATCCATTAAAACTCTCTGGATATACGTGAGTCTTAAAACGGCTGCAGTGCATGATTTAAACAGTAATTCGATTTAAACAGTAATTCTTACAGCTAAGGATATGTCCAGATTGATGATGATACTATAATCAGTGACTACACTGTAAAATTTGAAATTTTGAGTCAGCTCAAATGATTGAGTGAGATGCTTGCACAATTTGTATGAGCTAACATAGCTTGATGTTTGAGTTATGATAATATTTCCGTTGTTATAACTTAAAACCACAAGCTAAGATAGCTCAAGGTGATTGTGCAACCATCCCACTCAATCATTTAAGCTGACTCAAAATTCAAATTTTACAGTGTAAGGACAAAAAAAAAATATTTTTGCTGTCCAATTTGAATGGCCTGTGCCACAAAAGCTTCTTGTGCAAACCTCTGTGTTTTAATGTCGTAAAAATGTCTGCTCTGCTTTCTCTTTGAAGTTGCCTGTGCTGGAACTGCGGCCATTGCTGCTGGGTTTTTAGTGATGAACTTGAAAGGCACGCTGATCAGGGTAAATGATGTATCATTATGTCCTTTTCTTCGATTTATCTTAATTTGATTAAATGTTCGCCCACCGTAGAAAAAAAAAAGATAGCGATTGGCTGATGAACATTCAAAACACATGCTTCTTTTTTCAGACAGCGGTAGGAATAGGGGGAGGCCTCCTAGGATCAATAGCTGGGCTGCACTTTGTTGGAGCAGTCAATCCCAGGGTCAATGCTAAGGTAAGATACCATAAGACCTTACTTAATTTATTTACTGCTGTACAGCTTTAGTTGGTTATATCCCTCTGCCAACAGCATGGGCTGGACAAATGTGTATTGCCAACTAAAATGTCAATTATTCAGCTCTTTACTCATTTTGGTAATAAAAAATGCCCATCCGCTTCCAAATTTTCACCACCACTAATAATGCATAAGGGAAAATCATTTTAGCCAGTTACCCATAAGCTTATGAGATACTGTTATAGCCTAAATCAAATTATTCCTGATATATATTTACAAATATTTTGTAAATGTCATTTTTTACTGAAATTTAAAAAAAATACATTTTGAGGGACAGTCTTCATAGGCAAACAAACAAACAAATTCTTTATTATGCAACTTGCCTACATTAGATATTAACCAAACATTATACTCCATATTTTTTCTAATAATTTGTAGGCAGCTGCCATCGGCTTTGTTGTATCGCTATCATTCGTAATGACGCTTGTGATTGGATCCAATTTTGTTACGCAACCCACTACACACATTTTACCATATCCTGTTTCTGGTTGTTATGCCAACGACTCTGTAATCACGGATCGGAGTTCAAATTTTTCTCATATCGAGGAGGCAACTACACCATTAACTACACCTTTTATATACAACAACAGCACACACAGCGCACCGAGGTAAGATTTTATTTTCATTGCACATGTTCTTCATCATAAGGACAAAGGAGGCAATGATCTGGTCGAATTTTTTTAAAGTTTCTAATTTACAGATAATATATATCTAGATTAATTTGATGTAATTGTTATAATTTCAGGATCGGTTTCTTCAAGAGCATCTTCACAATTCCTTTCCTCAATTTTCCATTCATAGGAATTTCTACTATTACCATTTTGGCTTCTCTTCTAAGTATCCATCCGTGTAAGTTTGTTTTCGTATTTATGTTTTTAATTAATTACTTTTACAGCATGTCAACTTCTAGATTAAGATTAAATTTCTCTATTTCTATTTATCAGACTATTTTTCAAAATCAAATAAACGGCTAGTAGTACTGACAAATTTATATAACAAAACTTACAAAAGATATTAGTGTGATCAACCGAACAATCTGTCATGGAAGATGATGCTCCTTTGTCTAAAATGTAGAAATTCCATTTTAAATCATTCCAGTTACTCGCAGAAAGTGCTTCCTTATTTCTTGATACTGATCACATGTTTGATTTTCATTTTTCCATTCAAGATTTTGCAGCTGATTATTTTGTGGAAGACGAGCATTTATTTCCTTTTGTACGGTTCTTGCGAAAACGATTCTTCGGAAAGGCTTCCAAAAAATCGAAGCATGGTGACAAAGAAAAGGAACATAGCGATTATGAGGTTGGTTGATTAACGCCATGGAATGATGCGTGTGCTAGTATACAAGAACAAGAACGGGCTGGGGGAAGAACTGTACAGAGCATTGATACGCCAATGATACGGCATTCGGAAATATCCTAAAAAGTGCAACTATGCCAAAGCACCTATACTGTACTTTTCCAAAATTTCCTATGCACTGTGTTAGCATCTTTGTCATACTTTATCAACTTTTCAAAATCCTGTTCACCCCTTTTCAAAAGGCCCTTGGATCACTTTGCTTCAGTAATAATCTCCAGGCCCTCTTCGGTACCAAGGGAAAACAACCACCATAGATATTTGGTCATCCCACGGGCAACCGAAGTCTCTGGTGAATTATCCAGATACAGACTTAAGTATCTGAGACTTTAGCATCTGAAACTTTGGGACTAGCAATGCCACTAAAATTGGTGAAATTGATGTTCTTTTAATTGACTTTGTTCTAACAAATAATGCTAACAATTTTTTTTTCTCTAGATGGAGCCTCTGGATGCCAATGATAAAGGACTGTCCTCTACTGCTAAGGAAGTACAACATCACAATGAAGAAAAGAGTCCCTTAAACCTATGAAGCCAATTCAGTAAAAGCTACAGGGTATATTTATAATGCATTTTTTAATGTAGGCCTACTGATTCAATAGATTCTCCCCTCAAGATGGTAAATAATCAAAGCGCCTTTATCTTAAAATCAAAATGACTTTTTAAAAGCAAGCAATGTTGTTGTAAAATATGAGATGCACACATGTGCTCAGTTGTTTGGTAGTTATGATAATTACCTCATGTGTCATGATGACATTACGAATATACTTTCTCTGTTCTTATTCAAATGTTATAGTTACAGTCGAAGAATTACAAGTACTTACATCACAATCCTCGTCATATTTACGTGGAATCTCAAGTTCTTTTCTATGCTCTTGAATTGTGATATCAGAGATGACTTTATTCTTGCATTGCGATATGTAAATTAACTACAAGCTGTGATATCATTTTAAACTGGGTCAGATTCCCCATCTTCTAGCCAGCCAATGTGAATCCACCAAACTGAGCATCACAGACTCACAGTTTCAACTCGGTGTCAGAGTGAAAATTGGGTCTGGGAAAAAACCCATACAAGAATAGAATAGAGTCGTCTCTGACATCACTTTTCAAGAGCACTGAAAAAAAATTCATAAACTTGTGACCGTATTGATGAGTAGTGTGACTCATTCAGTGGCTTCTCCTGATAGCATTGGAAGCAAAGGATATTACTACGCTAAACACTGGAGTCATACGAAATAACATGGTAAGAATAGGGATATGACCTCAAAAGGAAAATTCCAGTGCGTTACTGTTAGCATATGTAATTCTTCAACTGAAATGAGCTCTTTGAAATTGCCATTGTTGACCCATTTTTGCCATTGTTTTGCCAGTGTTTGTTGATGGCTGATGGTCGTTTGCGACTAACAGAAAAAAAGCCGATGAAATCCAAGTTTGAAATCCTAGTTTTAAAAATTTTGGTTGTATAAAATGCATGTCATCTAATGACACAAAGCAGTATATAAGGCATATAGCAGATGTAATTTTGTTTTTGTATAAATATGTGTAAATGAGTATATTGTAAATATCAGAAGAAAAAAAAACAATAATTATTTTTCTATATAACTGTATAATTATTGTAGAACTGTATGAATAAATGGTGTATATACATTATATGTGTATAATACAAATTAAAGTTAAAAAAAAAAATTTGGTTGCACTCAATCAATGGGAGGTTTGTTTTGGGCGATTTTTGGAGGGCGAGCGACATTTTCCCGAATTTCAAGACCTAGGTTTAATACCATTTCAAATGAAGTTGCCTGGAAATCACTGATTTTCAATTGTGTTTATTTCATCATCTTCCCAAATATTTTTGCCTTTTTGCATGAATGTTATTGTTTCCCAATTTTTTTTGGGGGGGGGGGGGGGGGTTGCTAAACGCCTATAGGCCTATGTTTGTCGTCCTGAGACATGGCTGATGTGAACTAATGTTACATTAATTTCACAGTATTACAGTTGTATAATGGGTCAATGTGTGACCAAATAGAAACTGATGAAAAAACAAGCCACCATGTCAGTGTAACACTGTAAGGCAATCTTCACAATGTCAAGGTCCCACTACTGCTTGAGCAACGAGAGACTGTGCGAGCGCTCTAGTGACTTTGCCAGCGGGAAAATGGTGTAAGGTATATATAGTGGAGCCAATTGACGTGTTTTCTGTTTCATCAAAACAAGACTTTGATGATTATGCAATACACAACAACACATCTTCAATGACATTTTATTGTTCAGGTTAAACAGGGTCAAGCGAGTTACATTTGGGCAATTCCGTAAAGTCCGATTCACGGATTTCACATTTTAGCAGCTTGTGTAGCCCCACCATTGCACCTCAGCTATATCATTGTTATCTAGGCATGAGACCAGGTATTAGGGGTATCAGACAAGCCATCAACCAAAGCTCCAAGTGTAACAGGAGCTGACCTACAAGCCAAATATCATGGTGTCGGACGTACATCACACGGTGTACGTCCGACACCATGAAATTTGGAAATAGCTCAACTCCTGTTACATTTGGAGCTTTGGTTGGTGGCTTGTCTGATACCCCTTATACCTGGTCTCATGCCTAGATAACAATGAAATAGCTGAGGTGTAATGGTAGGGCTACACAAGCTGCTAAAGTTTCAAATCTGTGAATCAGACTTTACGGAATTGCCCATTTAGAATAAATAGATTTTATTTCACAAAATGGTGGAAGATAAGTTTGAATCCAGTTCTTATCAGTTGTTTTAATCACTCTTTGCCTCATTTTTAGTGTCTTCCTCCGGTCCTCATTAGCCTACCAAGTGCATAAATGCAGGATGTGAAGCCCTAATAATTCATGCATCCATCCATCCCACGACGTGGTTTGGTAGATCCCAGAGCTGAGGCGCACTTCTGACTGTGAGAATGTGAAGCCGCAAATGGCATGTTTGTTGGATATGTTATATATATATGATATTGAATAGCGGATGGTGATGAGACCAATATTGAGTTGTTTCTTTTGCCACAGTAGAAACGTCGGTGCATGCCCAATATATATTCCCAATGCCGCTTTTCAGACATTGGTTGATATTGTTATTCCTTGGCTTAGCATGACATCGATTTCATGTATCTGATCGGCTTATACTATAGTGGAAAATACGAATTGTTATTTTAATAGCGGATGTTATAAATTTTAAGTTGCTTGACTTTAGACAGTTATTTTAAAAAAAGTCACTTGTCACACATTGGCTTTATCTGCAAGAGGAGCTCCGTTTGAAATCGTTTCGTCTAGTTGTTTCACCTGAAAATGAAAAAAATTGGGCTCAAGTATAAGTATCAAACAAAAATTAAAACAGATGTGAACATATTTCTTTTAAAAGGATGGTGTTTATTTCTCAAGGACCAATCCCATTTCTCAACTGAAGTTTTTTTTTTTTTTTGGAAACCATCAGAATTCATAATTAGTTGATCTCACCTGACATTTCACATATTCCTTTTCCTTTCCAGATTTCCTATTTCGTATTTTTCTCACAAATTCAAACAAATATTTGTCCTCCACATGATAATCATTGGCAAAATCTGGAGAGAAAATATTAACGATTGTGACATCACCATGACGCCTTTCGTTTGAGGTTGTGTCATCGCTAAGTTACATAATATTTATAAACATAGGCGGGTCAGCTTATTCTGTAGAATGCAAAATAACTTTTTCAATATTTCAATGCTGACTACAATTTTCTTCTAAAAGAATTTCTTGTTTTAATGAATCTACAGATTTGCAAAGGGATCAGAGGAAAAAGACAATAACTTACATGGAATAAGGGAAAGTAACGATGCAACTATCACAGTTGTACTCAATCCAATAAGGGGAAACCACAGGGCCGATACCGCGACAAACTTCGATTTTGGTTTTCTGGAAGGAAATGAAGTAGGTGACGTCACCTTGGTTTGGCAAGTTTGGTGCAGTTATTTGACAATATTAAAAAACTGGGTAAATGTATCAGATCAGACATTTTTGCATAAACTGACTCTACCAAATCATCAACTTTTGCATCTAATTTGAAAAAAAAAAGTGCAATGGTTAACCTACACGAGATGATTTGTTGCAAAATTTTGCCCTTTTTTGGGGTCACCTCGTTTGGCAACTTTTCTAATAACAAGTGAATTCAGTTCACAATTAATCACTCTCTGGCTAAATCAAGTAGTCAGTCAAGTCATTTGAACCATTATGAAGGTCGCTGGTAATTTTTTTTTTAGTTGTTTTAAAATTTTACCCCAAAACGTGCTTTTTATTTATCAAAGTCAAACAAAAATGACAAAAACTTTAAGGGGAGTTATGGGTGAGAAAGGCATTTTCCTGCAATTTTTTAGAATAATGGTCAATATTTGGTGTCAAAAGAAAGGTTTTAATTAAAATAGATGATTTCAGACAATTTTTTATTTTTCCAATGAATGGTTGCCGTGGCAACCATTTTAAAAGACAAAAAAAGGCAGATTTTTACTGCTCACGGGATGTGGAATTTCTGAAGTTACAGGCATGGTAGAAAATTTTTGAAAATATTGATGAAAGAAGAAAAGCCAAATGAACTTATTTACAAAGCAGATTTTTGATATTCCTTATAATAGTTTCAGGAATTGGGGTAGATTAGACAAAAGTCAATTTTTGGGGAAAAAATGCATGTTTTTATGGCTACGATATGAAATAATTTGGTAACAATAAAAAATATTTAAAAACCTGTTTCATAAATACGAAGCCATCTTTTTAAGGATTCCATTGATGTATCCCATGAGTAAATAGGTTGAACAGTGGTCAAGATTTTTCACATCCCGTGCAGAGTAAAAGCGATTTTTTGGACAGAGCGGAAAATGGCAAAATTGTAACGTAACGTCATTACAGGCAATTTATCACCTGAAAACAAATAGGCCTATCGGTGGCTGTTTCTCCAAAACTAATGAAGCTACAGGCATGATATTTTGCAAAAATTAAGTAATCATTGTCATGTTTCACCAAAGTAAATGCTGTGTTGCCACGGCAAATGCCTTTTTGTGTGTACATCTTTGAAATGTCACAACTCTGCTATTTCACTTTTAAAATTTGTCGATGATGTTATATTTAACATGGCTTTAAGTGACTATAGAGGCATATTTTGACATAATTGGAGT
The DNA here is from genome assembly GCA_026936325.1 of Platynereis dumerilii. Classification (NCBI taxonomy): domain Eukaryota; kingdom Metazoa; phylum Annelida; class Polychaeta; order Phyllodocida; family Nereididae; genus Platynereis; species Platynereis dumerilii. Next base: position 68,487,451 of record JAPTHN010000005.1, on the reverse strand, counting down.
TTGCACTGGGTGCCCAAGTTGGTATAGGTCAAAGATATGGCACAAACTAAAATTGTGAACCTTACTGAAATTTTGGTCATTTCTCACACGTACCTCCTCTTAAAAATCCATTGTTCAGTCACACGACCATCAATTGTAACATCACAATAACAGAAAAACGATGTTGAAGCAATAAAAGATGTTTAAAACTATTCATTTTACATTTCTAATCAATTAGACAAGCATTTGCATGCTTTAATGCAAAAATATTGTCCTTTGAAGTCAAAAAGTTGCCAAACCAAGGTGAGTTGCCAAAGCAAGGTGACGTCACCTACATGAAATCCTACAATCTCCTGATACATCAAACTAAATAAACCATTTGCATTATATTTAGCAAAATACACACAATAATTAGGTAAATAATAATAATAATAATAATAGACGGGACAGAGCCACCGGCTCACCGAGCGAAGCGTGGTACGTCTCTTATGGCAAACATTGAGGAGTGAGCCAGATGGTTCAATCAAAAAAAGTGATTCAGACATCCCATAATATGATCCTGGCACTTTTTTCTCATCACAAAAATGTTCCAAAAAAAAATTACCAAAACTGTTCGAAAAAAAAAACTTTCGAAAAAAAACAAAAAATTACCAAAAATGTTTGAGAAACTAAAAAATTACCAAAAATGTTAGAAAAAAAAAATTACCAAAAATGTTTGAAAAAAAGAAGAAAAAAAATTACCGTAAAATGTTCGAAAAAGAAACAATTACCAACAATGTTCGAAAAATAAAATTAGGCCTACCAAAACTTTTCGAAAAAAATAATTCCAAAAAAAATGATTTTCAAAAAAAAAAAAATTACTAAAAATGTTTAAAAAAAAGGAAAAAAAAATTTCGAAAAAAAAAGAATTACCAAAATTGTTTGAAAAAAAAAATTACCAATAATGTTAAAAAAAACCTGAATACAAAAATGAATTTCGAGAAATAATTAGGTAATTAAAATTTCGAATCTGTCTTTTAAAATTAATTTTTTTGCATTCAGGCTGTCCCGTCTTCATGCTTTGGCATTTACATATTAATAATATCAAGTACTTATATAGCGCCAATTCCAGTAAACTTCTCATTAGCGCTTGGTTAGATCAGCCAATATTTCTGCAGTATTTTTCAAAAAGATATGTTTTCAAACGCTTCTTGAAATTGTCCAGTGTTTTTGATTTGCGTACATTTTCTGGCAGGCCATTCCAAAGCATTGGCGATGAATAGCAGAAGGCTCTATCTTCAAACTTGTTTTGATTTCGTATGGTATTGATGTATCAGGTCTCCTCGTGAACATAAACGCATGGACAGATACAATCTGCCAGTCTAACTTTTATTTTGTAGAATAAATTTATTGGTGTAACGATCTACAGATACCTTTTGAATTGGGTGACCTGATGTGAATCTTCATTCATGTGATCAAGCATTTTATGGCTGGCATTGTATGTGTAAAGTGGGTCTGAAACCAAAAGAAGAAATATATTATACATTGTATAAGATTCAAGTAAAATAAAATAAATAAATAATAGGCATTTGTATAGCGCTAATTCCAGTAAACTGCTCACTAGCGCTTGTGCATTCTGGATTTATCTGTAGTATATCTACACTTTAAATTTTCAGGTGAAATAAGGGCCTCTAAAATTATAATAATAGCTCATATTGGTGCTGATTGGGTGTAAACACTAAATCACTCAGTTAAAACAATGGCACTAAATGTCAGAGCCATTTTCAACAAACTGACAGACTTTCACGATAAATGTATTAAATTGCCAAAGTGTCTTTTACCAATGAATAATACCAATTATATTTCTGGTGGTGGTCATACAGACACATAAATTTTGAATTTTTATCATAAATTACTCTCCTGATATATGTACCAGGATTAAAACTTTACTTTCTTGTTAAAATTATTTATAATGATGATAGAGTTACCTTTATTATCCAAATCCATCATTAATGAAGAAACCGTTGCCCCCTCTGCCATAGTGAGGTTGCGTACTTCGCAGCCCGAGATAGGGGATGGGGCTAGTCCATGGCTGGTTTTAGTAACGAGGGCTCCAATGCAGAGAATAAGGAATAATGATAAGGATGCTGAGTATCCTACAGCTGCTGCCTGTCAATATAGAAAAAAGGGGTGGACTTTATATAGATATCATTTACTTTCATAAAGGCCAATCATATTATTTAGGGGCCTATACAAAATATGACAAGGTTCAAGATTTGAGTCAGACATTTGGGAAAATTCTTGAACCTTGTCATATCCATACTTCTGATTACAAATTTTGAAATAATTACCTTAGCATTGGCCTTTGGATTGATGGCACCAAGGACAAAAATTCCCGCAGTAGGGCCAATAAGACCCCCGGCAATTGCAATGCAGAACTGCAAAAAATGACAGCAATTAATTTGATGAATAACACTACTTTTATAAGAAGATAATGCTAAAATTCATACCAAATCTAAAAATAAAGTAAACTGAAGGACAAAACAAAGTTATCACTTTTCAATTTGAAATAATTTAAAGAAAAAAATTCTCCAACCTTATTTATTGCTTGTTCTATGTTTTAGACATTAACAATGACCAATTTGTCATGTTTACATATTCTTTTCACGGCTCATTGCCTCTACACTGGTACAGGTCATGAAATGCAGTAATTAGACTAATCCTCAAGATCAGTTGCCCTTAACTGCAAAAAAGTACTCAGAAAAGTTCCTTGATCTTTCCTGAGTTGGGATACGCCAACAGACTGCCATTGGGTACACTCCCCATTGAGCAATGAGGCCCCGTAGTTGGGGTGCTGGCGGCTGGCATGTCCCAGAAAGAGGTTGCACGTCAGAGGGGCTGCTCCAAGCCAGCAATAAGCAAGCTCATGACCAAATTTGATCTAACAGGCTGAATGAAGGACCTTCCAAAGCCAGGTAGACATGAAGTCAAGACCCATGATCAAGACGGGCCCAATATCCATCAGAATCTGGGTGATCGTTTCAAGACCGCCACATCCACAAATGCTGAAATTCCAAGCACTGAAAACCCAAGAGTGAGTGCCAAAACAGTTTTGAGATGGCTCTCTAGGCATTGTAAGCAGGCCAGGCAGCCAGACATCCATGCAAAAGGCCTGTTTTGACAGATCTGTGAACTCTGATTTCCGACCTCCTTATGTTTATTCATTATTGCAAAGAAGTGAATCACCCCAGATCATTTTTGATCTTATTTGTTTAAAAAATACAGAATTACAAACTGTTTTCATGTGCCATCAAGGTATTTTTCCTCCTGGACTTCATATACCACAGTCTCCAAAAGAGGCGATAACTTACTTTTGTCCTTCAGTTTATGTACTGCAAGAAAACGGACACCCTTGTGTCCATGCGAAAAGGCAAGCTTTCTCAATTTTTAAAAACAAGAACAAAGCATTTCTTATTGTAAGGCAGGTTCGTCTTCAAGAAATGAAAACAATCAAATACATTAGTTTGAAATTTACCATGACTAATGTTCCCTTGATGTTCATTATGATGTATGCCAGCACAACACCAATGATTCCAAAAATGAAAACTGAAACAAGAAATTACAGAACACATTTAGATATCATAAAGGGTAAAAAGGGATATCCCCCTTCCCCACAGTTTCAGAGTCCACAACCCTCCCCCCCCCATTTCTCCTCCCTGGTGAAAACCCAGTCTCACGTGGTATTATAATAAAACCCCATGACAGTGTAGTTTACAGCTATGAACATCATGAGTGTCAGGTCTGCTCTGAATTAACACTAGTCCGAAGGACGAGTGTTATTCAGAAGGCAGACCTGACATGAGTGAGGTTCATTGCTGTGAACCACACTCACATAAAGTTTTATTTATATCCCACAATAAAAATATACCTCCAGTCAAAAAAAAAAAAATTTTCAAGAGGCACTATTTTGTTTGAATGGTCACAAAAAAACATGGTTTTTTTTTGCCAGAACTTCATTGCCTATTGTGGGATATAGTTAAGAGGAAACCCAACGAGTCAACAATCTGTTTGATCGAGCAGATCAGACAAGATGCGTACAGAGGATTCAGGATCTCTTCCATTCTTGGGGTACACTTCAAACTACCACTGAAACCTATTTGGTCTAATTATAGTAACGCACATTTATACCTCAAGGAGAGACTGAACCCCCATCAGACACTTCTTCATGACCACAGAAGGAACAATATCATAATGTGAAGGCCGCTGTATACCTTAATACTTTGATCATCCGCCCAAATTTTTAGCCTCATGCGAATATTACCTTTTCCCAATTTTTCAACTCGTCCTTCAACACGTGATTCAAAATTATTGTTGTACATGAACTCACCTATAACTTTAGATGTAGTAGCCTTACTCTTGTCTGACCAGTGCTTGTATCTTATGGACATGTAATCTTCCCATATCACTGCGGCAAGGCTATTGAGCAATGAAGATGATGTGCTGGAAACAATTTTCGATATTTCAATCATTTATATCAGGTATTTCTTGTTGTATGTTTTCAAATTACATCTTGATTAACCAGAGAATTTGAAAGAGACGAAGAAAAGTGTTGTATTAGTGCCCGAAGCATTCTAAAACAAGTAATGTAAGTGCAACTTATAACTTTCACTACCGGTAGTCCACAAATTAAGGCTCTCCGAAAATTGCCCGCTGCATGATATCATTCAACCGAACCGTTCTAGTTCAAAAATTTTGCAGCAAATTCATAAAAATTTGGCTGCATTCTGTGGGCTTTTACAGGTTCGTACAATAATATCAATTCAGGCATTTTCAACTAAAGCTACTTCCTAAAACAGTTTGACTTTGTTTCTCTTAATGTCCCCCCTATTCATTCAAATCTTATATTTAGTTATTACCTCAATGCTGTACTAGTCACACATGCTACAAAGAGTCCAGGTAGACCAGGCACTGTCAATACCTCCATGACGAAATATGGCAAAATCTACAAAGGAAAATGGCACACTTTAATATTGGCCTGCATTGACTGCAGCACAGAATTATGATGTAGCTATGTTCTTGAAAATTAGTAAAAATTCCAAATCTAATATTATATTTGCGTAATTATAGCAGAAAAAAATTTGAAGTGTTAAGTTCCCAGAAATTTGCAATGATGTTTTGCTTTTGGAAATAAGAACTGCTTTTACCAGCAAACGCGACAAAACATCAGTGAGCTCCAAAGTTTGGTATAAATACATTTCTCAACATTGTGATATGCATATGTTGTTAACAAAATAAGTTGTTGTACCTGGTTTGGACTGTGAAGAGTTTTTGCTCTCAGTGGATCACAGGAGATGCTGGCGTAATAGGCAAAAGCGGCAAACCCAGACAGCGCAAAGAAGAAGTGGCCAAACAGCAGGAGACCGGCTGTGAAGTACATGGATCTGCAAGTAAGACATTTCAGAATACATGTACGTATTACTTGGAAGAAATTGACCCTGAATTAACTTGCAGCTATTTGTAATCTTCAGACACACCAATTTTTTCTCCACTGAGCTAAAATGCCTTTTGTGTAATGATAGCTGATGTTTTTGCCTGATATTTCCCCAGCCTGGTACCTCATTGTACCATGGATAGATGGATGACTGGGGCTTTATGTCCTGTATTTATGCACTGGTTACTAGTGGGTAGGCTAATTCGGACAGGAGGAGGACACTGCAATGAGGCAAAGGATAACTGAAACAGCTGTCCAACATAGGCCCAGGTGAACCGGCAAGAACTAGATTCAAATCAGGACACACTTCAGTGTACAAAATTACCTTTTAGCTGTCGTTAACTTGGGCAGACCACAGTATCTCTGCATGCATGGTTGAATGTGACACAAGCAAAAGGTCAATGTACCATAACCTATGGTGGTCGACCAAAATGTGGTTGGGTCTGTAGGATCGGGATTCATGCTGAAAATTAATAATAAAATATTTAAGATAACATTAAAGTCTGCGTTATTATATATATGTAACTCTTTCCTCCAAACTACTATTGGCCACATATACAGACATGTACTAAAAAATAGTCTTACTTGAAAAATGTCAGCCTCTCCCATTTTGTGTGAAGATTGATGGCAGTCCCGATTCCACCAACCTTTACCAGCCCCTGAAATATTCAAGATACTGCTTCTAAAGATGTTGAATAATTCATCATTTAAAAAAAAATTCACATAGACTTCGTAAAGTGTGATGCAATTCCCTCCTATAGATATTCATAAAACTCTATACTGATTCGGAGGCTTCGAGTCAAAGCTTGTGTGTTGATTTGCCTTACTGAAGGTAGGGTATGAAGATACTGAATTTATTCTTGTAGCTCCTTACCAAAATGCACACAGTTATCACTCCAGCGTAGATGAAAACTGCCTGAAATACGTCCGCCAAGATGACTGCCTTCATACCTCCCTGAAGTAAAGAGAGCGAAAAGTCAAAGGATAAACCAAAATTTTCACATGTGAAATACAAATGTTTATATCAAATTCAAATATATCACACGGACGTCACATTTTTCCTACCAAAGAAAACACTGAAATATGCAAAAGCTAAGTCTTTTATTTTGAGAAAAAAAGGTTCTGAAAGGAAAAAAGAAAGTTTTGCCTGATCATGAATTATGAGACAATACGTACGATGGATGTATATATTGTGGTAACAGCCCCAAAAATCAGTATGAAGACCCATGTGGGCAAGCCAGTCACTGGAAATAGAACATCAATCGTTTGTAAAACATAAAAAAAATGTCTTTTTTGATTGCGTCAATCACATTCTCACAACGAAATGACTGAAGGCCATATTTTCAGTGAATGTAGCATGTACGAAAAAAATAACAGAACATTGACAATCTGTGCGATGAATGTTTTATTACCAACTGTATAAAAATAAATCTCAGTCAAACAGATACAGAGTTTAATTCACATTTATGCAACCCATTTAAAAAAACAAACTTGACAGGCTTGACACCAAGTATCCATTTACACAATTTTCGGTTGAGTGAAACAATAGTTTACAGGTAATTTCATTAGCATGCGATTCTGAGGTTCTATGCACACTAAATACATGGCATTTTTGCTTAATCTGATTGGCTTAGGGACAACAGAACGTCACACAGCCAATATGTCAAACATAACATGCTGATACATTGCATTGATCCCTGACTGCTAACTGTGAACTGAACAGAATCGCATGGTAATGAAATCACCTGTAAGAAAGATCTGTTTAGTTCCTCCATGCCATGACTAGACGATCATTTTTCGCCTCATTTTGGTTTCTGTAAAGAACACACGATACAACCGAACTGTCCTGCCTCATCAAGTGGCAACTGGGCTCAGACTACCTAACCATCTTCAATCTGTCTACAAGTGGACTGCTCTTGCATTGCAACAGATCAGAACATATGCTTTGTTGTGTTGCCACCTAGTGATTAGTGTGCTATTCCCTGAGCTCTTGCGAGCGTCCACATCATTTCGATCAGAGGAACACACACAATTTTGTCTAGAAGACACCGGGGCTGTTTCTGAGTGTGCTGATGGCCTTGTCTACAATGTCTACTTCCTTAGAGAATGTGATTGCCGAGTCTGATGTTGAATAGAAATTTTGTGAATGTGCAATGAAATTGGAACTATTTCTTGGGACAGCAATGATGTAGCATACAAAATCAACTTTTGTGCAAGGTGGCAGCAGCATGCAGTTCTCATTTTCACCAGACTGATCTTCAACAACAAATGCACTTAATCATTAGGCAACTGAGTTTTTTTTTTTCAATATCAAATCGCCATACTGTAGTAAAGATACTTACTTGTATGCATTGAAACAGAAGGTCCATAGACGCCCGCGGCATTTACCACAATCTGAAAGAATTCCATGTAAGTTGACCACTAGTATATAGATAATGTTGGTAGCACTTACTAGCGTTATAAATGCCTTAAAGCCTGTAAACTTGATATGTGAACAGAGTGGACTGTTGCGCTGTGAAAATGGCACTTTGTGAATCATGACAGGCTACTGACAATTTGTCATGACCATACCCAATACTTTCAATGTTAATTTTTTTTCAGGAGACTAATCCCGCTTGTTGTTGGTAACAGGCAAACGAAAGGCTTTGATTTTTACTCAAAATATGTTTGACAAATCAAATGACCTTCTTGACTGATCAAACAGCCTCTATGTTTCCCATGTTGAATGTATAAGATGACACATCATCGGCTATTGTGAGAGCGCCAAAATCTGTGTGAAGCAACACTCATTTTTTGCATAAGAAGTTTACAGGCTGTAATAATAGGTTCTTCAAATAATGCTTAGATAAGGATTGAAATTAAAATTACTCTTTCAAATTTTACATGGCTCATTGTGATGACTTGAAACATGCTTTATGCTACTCCTCACAAACTACTAAATGCCCACAACTCAAAATTTGCAAGCAACATTATTTCATGTCTTACAACAACCATAAGTGGGCGTGGTTTCTCAAACTGATCAGATTATACCAGTGCACAGTCCACTTATTAGTCATTATGACCCACTATCAATCTTCTCTAATACAGTAATAGTTGTTCTGTTTTCCCTGGACTCCATTGGAGGGAGGGAGCCAGGCAGGGGCCACTGTCTTGAAAGACTGCCCCCTGTCTGTAGTTAATAGTCAATTAGTTTCCTATTCCATCTCACTGTTTTATCACAAGATACCCTTCCAAGGGCACTATGCTAGGGACTTGAAAATTGATTGATGTGATTGTTTTTTCTATTTCAAAGTGAACAACTGCGTTAACAATGAAGGTTATGAAATCTTGAAGAAATTGTAATTCTCACACTGGAAATCATGGTGATGAGGTTGAGCATACGCCTCAGATTCCGGCTTTTGTAGCGACACTCAAGGTACTGAAAGAGGAAATAAAAACTGATATTGAAGCATGATTATAATAGACTGTATGTTTTTTATCTGTTTGGCCTTATATTGTTTCCAATTTATTTAAAGTGCACTTGATTAAACTTCACTTTTATTTTTCAAAATTAAACTATCTGCTATATCGTTTTCCAGTCGTTTTCCTTCCCTGAACATAAAATTTACATATACTATTATAATATATTGTGACAGCATTCTTAGTATTCACATAAAGAACAGGAAAACTGAATATATTTTAATAACAAGCTACTGGGATAAAGCTCAATGTAATATCCAATTTTAAAAATGATTTGAAATAGAAAATTAATATAAAAAGGTTTATAAGAACATTATTCAGAAATTATCTGTGACAATGAAACTGAATGGGATACCTCGAAGACGCTTGTGAGTTCCAGAGGATGGAATAATGGAACAAAGAGATAACCTCCCAGAACAACGCCAAGAAAAGCCCCGAATATATGTAAGAAATATTGAGTCCCATTTACATAAATCTGCAATGAAAGAAATGAGTATTAAGTTAGAAGTTGAATATGTTTGAAAATGCACTTGGTTAATATTAATATGTATCATGAATATTTTCTTACAAAAGAAACACAGTTACTTGGCTTTCGTGGAGAAAACGTCTATTTTTAAATGCTTAATTTTTTTATGAAAATGTCCTAAAAATATTTAAGGTAATTTTTTTACTTACATTTAAATCTACCAAATCTTGATGTGCTACTGCATATAAATTCAAAGAGACTTTTAAAGTTAATTGTAAATAATAGTTTCCCACCTCAGCTGGCGTCCCAAGTAAACTGTGGGCTGAAGTGATAGTAGCAGCGATGGAGATGGTCACTGGCAAAAATGTCAGCTGTCTTCCTCCCATGAAGTATTCGCTTGTGCTTTTTTGGCGAAAGGAGAAGAAAACTCCAATCCCAAGTGATATCAAAAGTACCACCGCGAAAACGACATAGTCGAGGATGTGGAATGTTGCAGCCATGATATCGTGCTAAAAAATTATCGATTTATCCAGGTGATTATTTTTCAAAGATACTACATGTGATACCTCATGTGCATTTGACAAATTTTGCTGCACATGTAACAGTGACAATCAATTGTTATCGTATCGTATCATATGTTTTTAAATGCTTCGTTAGTGTGACCAGTATAAAATGATGGCGCTCTTTTAGCATTTTTCAGAAATTAAACAAGTAGACTTTTAGAATGGTGATGTTAATTTGACAAGACACTGTAATTTGTGTGTGAAATCAGTAAATGGTCACATCGGTCTACACGGAAAAGGCCTATAACTTTTCAACCCAACTTGATTTGCTGTTGTTTCTCTCAATCACAAAAATCAGCAACATGTATGTTGGACTCTCACAGAAAACCAATAGTGGTTATGAAGGCTTTATTGATATTTTATAAATAAATAAAAACATTCGACCGGTTCAGAAAACTTATTCTGACTTGTTGTGGTATAACCTTATTTTTTGTCCTGTTTGGTCCCACGGGGAACAATTTTGACACGACATTGCTCATTGAGAGAAGTCTCATCTGATGTCAAGAAGAAATGGATGGTAGATATTACGGCTGTACGATTAATTGCAAATTTATCGTTATCGCGATATCAAGTAGGGCGATAATGTTATCGCACAAAGTGGCGATAAATAAATTAAAAAATTTCCCTGTATTTTTGCCCAAAAATTGGAATTTATTCTCATGAAATTCAAACTTTTAACTACTGTTTGCGAGTTTACAGGTAAATCTCTCGCTTGTGAATTTATCGCACAATTCATCGACATCACGACATGAGACATAGTTACCGCATATTGCATCTCAGCCTTTTATTCATAGTCAAATTTATACTTATATATGTTGTAAAGTGCATTGAGATGTTTTAATGTAATGCGCTTAGAAGAAATAAAATTATTATTATTATTATTATTATCGTTCAGCCCTAGTAGAAATTATGTAGGCCTACAATTAGTTACGAATCCTGATTGTCTTCATATACATGTCAAATACAAAGCAAACACTTAATTATTTAATCAAACGAAATGCAATATTTGATTTTTTGTTTATAATTGGTTATCTGTGGGGGGAGGTAAACAAGAATTAGATAAATATACAAACTGCTAAATTTCTTTTGCTGGCGAGTGTTAAATGTTGAGATTAGGCACATGTACAACAATCTTCACATTTTTCCAACATTTTAGAAAAATTTTTGAGTGATATGCAATGCATGTTCTATAATATAAATACAAATAATCTGACTGCAGTACAAATTTGATTATATTGAATAGAAGTTAGTAGGATGCACTTACCTGTATGTCTCATGAATGTTTGAACAGCATCAAGGAGATACTTAGTATTTATATCACATTTAGCAAAAAAAATCAAAAAATCATTGATGCACTCAACCCTTCAGTGTGCCTCCTAGCTGTCCACTCTTCCAAATTTGTAGGGCGGAATGAAATCTGGCCATTAATTTTCCAGAATAACTTGGTAATACATCATGCAGTAACTGTTGCTTTTGAGAGTAGGCCTAAGTACACTATTCAATGACTTGCCATTCAACTGAAGACCATGTTAAATTTGCCTGACAGTAATGGCTATAAAACATCACTGATCTTGCATGAATGATTAAACGATGCTTGCATAGGCGTATCGGAGGGGGGGGCAGGGGGGGCGATCGCCCCCCCAAAAGTTTTGGAAACAGTAAGATTCGGGCAAAAAAGCTAAAAAATTTGGGCAGATGATTGAATAAAAACTGCTGAAAATTAATGATTTCCACGCAATTTAATTTGAAATGTTTATAAATTTAGACCGTTAAATTCGGGCAAATGTCGCTCGCCCCCCCAAAAATCGCGCCCGCCGTACGCCTATGGATGCTTGTGTCATAATATTGATGTTCCTGCCACATGCCTGGACATTGAATTTGCAGAGATCATTGTGCCAGATAGAGGATATAACCTTACAAAGGTAATAACATGTACATCCCAATCGCAATGCTAAACGATAGGGACAGATGGTGTACTTGGCTACTTTTGCAAGATTTTAACCCCTATCCAGCTTAGGCCTAAATACGCCTGATCAATACAAATTCAACGGCCAAACTTAGAAATGTAGCAGAAAACCTCAATGGTATGTTTCAAGCTTCGTATACATACCAATGAGGTGGTCAATAATTATCAGAGCTGTTATAGCCATTATTTTACTTTATGTTACTTATTTAGGATTACCTTACTTCACATTACTCCTGCTCTCTCCCATCTTATCAATCAACCTTTGAATTCCTGAATTCCCAGAACTGGGCTTGGAGTGGTGCACTTATATCTATCCGGTATTCATCTATTTGCTGAACTCCTTCTTTTGGTTGTTTCTTTTTTAGGGGTGATTGGGGCACGTTGGACCTCGGGGCACGTTGGACCATCCCGGATATTTTCGCAATAAAACATGCATAGTTATCCATGTTGCTGATGACCTTATTTTGGTATGCCTTTAACCCAAACATTGCACGTTGAACATTGAAGGAAAAATGTAATTTCCATTTCAGGTTTCCCGATCTTCAACATAAAAAGTGACTTATCAGAAGTCGCGATTGCTATGTCACAACTCCTAAAGTATGGGGGATCTAGTCAGACAAGTGTCATCAATTAAAACTATCAACTCTCAAGTTAAGTTTGAAATCAGTTTCTTGAGTATATATTACAACTTGTCACTAAGGCATGCAGGTTGGACCAGCATGTCCGGTGCTTGTTGGACCATTGGCATTGTGAACTGGATTGACTGAAGTTAATAGCCTACAAAATGAAAAGCTGCGTAAATTGTGACAAAGAGCATCAAGAAAAGTTCTACATGTTGGTGCAATCAGGTTTATTTAGCTCATCTTCCATTTTAGCTGAAACAGACTGGGAGTCTTCATATAATTAATTATCAGGGTAGATTTTCAGATATTATCTATCTGCAATGACACAAAAGTGTGTGTTGTAATTCTCGGTCCAACATGCCCGACATGACAGTCCAACATGCTACATATTTTTAATCTTATTTTCCACGAGTATAAAATGTGGATCTATAGGCTTGGTTTGGCATAACAGTATTGTCACTATTGTTAATGTTAAAAAGTCAGTCTGTATAGATTTTTTACATTTTTTTCAATAGAGAGTTAAAAAATTTAAAGTGGACCAACGTACCCCGGTGTTGCCTACCTGCTTCCCAGGGCCTTCCCTCACACCTACCTTTGTCTTCTTATGTTTTTTTGTGCCCCTAATAATATTGTTTTACCGTGAAAATAAATTTCGCTGCACACTCAAAGGGAAAGTAAGGTGAGAAAGAGTGCTGAATATTGTGGACAATGGGGATAGCTTTCTGCTACAATGATTTTGACATATTGCACCCTCTAATCAGGTTTCAGAAGTAGCACGGTGGGGCGATAACTGGGACGCCCAGGACACAGAAGTGGAATGTGGAAGAATACCCCTTTATAAATGTTGTATTTCTTAAACCGTAATTAATTTCCGAACTGTCCTATTTTTATAAAAGGCACAACATCATTCCAAGTACATCGATTTTTCGAATGAAACTTCAGGGCTGTTGTGGAAGAAATGATAGGGCATTGTCACTTATCATATAATGACATTAGGGGGGGGGCAGGGGGGGGCAGGGGGGGCAAGGGTGCCCTATTGATCTTAAAGAAAAATATATTATTAGGCCTTATTTATCAATTTTAGGCACAAATTACTGAGTATATACTCAAAATTATTATTGAATCTCTATTTAAAATTTGTCACATGAAATTGGCGCCAGTGCGCGCAAAAAACCGTCGGACAATCGGCTTTTGCCGATCGTTTTTACGATTGTCTGACCTGTCTCTGGCTCTGGTCAGACAAAAAATCCGACAGAAAACTGCTGAATATGACACAAAGAATCAGCTGAACAATTTACTTTCATTCCACACCACTTAAAATGGCAATTTGCAGTTGTTTCAAGTGAGCCAATCTGAAGTTCAGTGGATTGCAATTCTGTTTTTGTAGCTTCCTTTGTATTGACCCCCATTGACTTAATTGCAATTGTTGATCATTGGCAGAACAAAGTGTGACACAAGCACTTTCTGAAGACCAGCTGCATGTACTAATTACAATCTACAAATGAAGAAAATTGTGTGACAAAAAATTGAGCATTCACTGAAGGGAGTCACATTCAGATGGAACTAACACAGAACCAAAGCTATACATTTAGCTGAAATATTTTCAATTTTGCCGAAGATGTATTTGACAGCTAAAGTCTGATTTGATGATCCAATTTATCCCTTTATTCCCCTATTTTGGACAAAAGAAAGGGATGGATTTATTGATGATCATAATTATACCACGCATATTGTGTACTTTTGAAAAAACATGAATCTGCCACTGGTTTGCTGTGGTTACTGGAACTTTGCGTCATTGCAGCGTAATGCGCCGAAAAGCTTTTTGCGAAGTTAATATTGCAAATACAGCAAAATTAATAAGGAGTTTACTTGATATATGCAGGTTTTTAAATTTTGAAAATCAGATGTTTATTAAGCATTTTAGGCCAAGTTTTGCATTGAGCTCCCTCTTGAAACTGTACACAATTTTTGATGACGTTTCACACAGAAAAAATATCGCCTGTAGATTTTCCTTACCTTGATGAATCTATGAACTGTTAAGAATACTTACATGTTTTGATAGGTTAAAACATCGATACAAAAAACAAAGAAGACAAACTTATTCTGTACACAGAAACGGTTTTATTTAAGGTATATAATATTACATGAAATTATTGTGATTTTATGCAAAAGAATAGAGGAGTTAATTTTGATGTCGTCAATTTCAACTACTTTCCTTCATCAAGATAGTCCCACGGAATCAAGAGTTGCGTTGATGCAGTTAAGTTAATTTGATCCTGCAATTAGAATATTTTTCAGATCAAGTTTTTAAACTGTATAAATGTATATATATACATGATATTTATAAATTACCTGTTCACGAAATGAACAATTCATAAAACAGTGGTGTTTACTCACTTAAATTCCAGATTCAGTTGTTTCAGGAGATTTTGGAGTGATGGAGATTTGAAGGGGCTGATAGAGGTGTTTCCTATTCTTCATCACATACTCTTTTTAAGTGAGGAAGAACCATACAAGCTATGGCAACTGCTCTGAAAGATGTTTTTTTGACTCCGTCTAATTTGGCCTTCTCTGTAAATTTCAAAATAAACAGATACTTATTTACTTGAATGTACTTGAACTTACATGAATCGACCGATGGCCCTAAAATAACTATCTGGAAAAAAAAAACATAATTGGGACAGCGCAGAGGGGCTGATTTCTTCTGTTCACAATATTAATTGCTATTCCGAATCCGCTACTCCGACTCTGGATCCACCCCTGATTGTGACTGACATGCTTCAACGTTCTTGGCGATAGTGCTTTATAGGTTTAGTGATTTTAAAAACGATAATAGTTCTGTAAACTAGACAATATATTTGCTTCCTTCTGATTTCAAATATGTTGAAATGACCTTACTAGGAGGGGTAGAAAAGTTGCATTAAATATTTCAAATTTCTTGTAACAAATCCACCATTTTAGAAGACCACTTCATGACGCATGACCAATTCAATATTTTGATTATCATAGGAGATGGCAGTGGGATAATAATTGAGGCTGTAGGAGCCTCACAAGTGCAACTAACGGCAATTACATGCCATCTCCGAGACTTGAAATTCACATAGCCTGCGGCAAGAAATGTAAATAAGAGATGGGTTAAATATTCATGTAATTGTCCCAGAGGTAATTCCACTCACCTGCAGTTACAGTTTGTCACGTCAAGCATTGAGACAGAAATTTAGCATAGTTTGTACAGGCCATAAAAATCACCACAATGATATAGGAGGTTCAGAAAATACCAAATTGACAAGAACTAAGTCTGTGGTGGTGCTGCAGTGCACTTTTGTGACGTCACCACCCATTGTGTGTGAGATTGGCAGCATCACAAATGTCAACATTTTGAAAAATTGACTGCCATTTCCATAAATTGTCAAATATCGGACAAAAACAGCACCGAAACATCGTGAAAATGAGATATTCATATTACAAATGAGCTAAGCTATACACAGGTATGTGTATTTCTCGGACCAGGGTATAAAATAAGCGTGCAACGATCCCAAAATGTGCAGTGATCAATCTGAAATGTGCAGTGATCAATCTGAATTTGTGCAGTGATCAAATTCAACCTTTCGTGCTAAATTATGGTGAACTGTAGAATACCTATAATGTACTTTGTATTTCAACCAATTTGATACTTTCGTCTGCCTGATGATGGTCAATTGGGCATCATTAGGAAATTTGTAATTCTAGATATCACAATGCCAGCCCTTAAAAACAATCATTGGTTATCCATTTCAATGGCGATAGTTCACACAAGACAATACGCGCAGTGATCAAATTTTCTTATTTTATACCCTGATTTCTCCGGTGGGGCTTGTGGTTGCTGAGATTTTAGGCAAACGTCTGTCCTGCTTGACGTGACAAACTGTAATTTGGATAATAAGTCAGGCAGTGATGTCAAGCTCTCATTCGGCTATAAATGACCATTTTCAAAGTGCAAAGTTCAGTTGCTTGGTCAGAGTGGACCATGACAGAGACAGGAAACACTTCAAAACTAGCCTTGGTTGTGCACACATGAATACTAGGGGTAGGGTTGGGATGGGATAAAAAAAACTTTGTGCTTGGTACAGTACATAGTAATAAGAGGTAACGAAGCACTCTCGGTACCGGGGAAAAATGTAAAGATTCAACATTGGTTGCCCGGACCGGTGAAAGAACCCGGGCCCCAAAGACTGGACTGAATTTTAGGAAATAGATGGATTTTTTCGGCTCAAGTCCAATATCCGGTTAAGGTGACTCAAGCGTGGTACACTGCACATACTTCTGAGCAGCCTGGTTGCCTAGCAATGAAGCGTCACAACTGCTGCAGGCCCTGAAACAGTAGTGACGTTACCATTTTCTGTTTTCTTTTTTTTTAACAGCATGTCAGCCAGTAATTTGCTATTTAAATGAGGTCTAATGCAGCTAGAAGCATAATTATTTCTTTATTGAATGCAGTAACATCTATTCTATGCTAGTATAAAGTTTCAGCTTCTCAGCTTTATCCAAAAACTTTTCTCAGTTAGTTTCAGTCAACTGTGTCAAAAATTGTCTTTATTTATTTAAATTGACATTGGCATAGCCTAGTCATGGTACTGCAGCAAAAAAATGACTTGGTGAAATTCTTTAAATTTTTCGCCATTTGTTTGACAATAACTTGTTTATGATATATGCAAATTAAATAAAAAAATCTGCATGATCGTTTTCCTAAAATTTGATTACTGCCAAAATTGATACATGCAAAATCTACAATTAATTAGTTTGTTGGTGCCCTTTGAGCTCTTACAGAAAAAAGTATTTTAACCTTTTTCTTCAAATTTATGGCAAATGTATTGGTGCAAATCCTTGAGTCGAGGTTGGTGACGTTCATCATGACGACATGTCAACAAATTCAGCAGATGTTTTTCTACTGACTTTATGACTTATTTCGGGTCTTGTAACATCAAAGTGTGTTGCCTAAAGCAGTTTAGACTTCGTGATCGTCTTCTGCTATGAATTGTGACAATTGGAGGCACTGAAAACAAAGAAATTTTAAGAATCGGCGGAGGCCTTTTTCTGGCACTTAGCAACGAATGCCATTTTGAACTTTGAAAGCCCAGTCAACAATTTTTCACAAGTCATCCACTTTCAAGAAGCCCTAGAGTAGACAAAACAACTGAAAAAAATTTAAGCCGGCAGCGTAGGGTGACTCCTTGCTACTTTCAGGGAGAATTTCATTCTCCCTGATGTAAACTAGAAGGCAAACCAGTTTGCTATGGCCGTACGGGAGCCTTCGTCAGACTTCGAGGGAGTGATCCAGGTGATGGCTCGACATATGCTTCAGATAACCCTAACGCAAATTAACTGCAGTTTGAACACCAGATGAAGTGATGACCCCAGAAGAAAAATCAATGCAATTTCTTTATGAGCGGTGGGGGCTTGGATTTTTCCTCGGGGAGAAATTATTTATTTTCATGTAGACAACGGAAGTATTTATTTATTTCAAGTGCGAAGTCTCTAAATATTCATTCCAAAAGCAGGCAACGTCTTAAGTATTAAGAAATTAAAAGAAAATAACTCCCAAGGTCCCCCCTGGATATTAGATGGTGGCCCATAATACAAAAATATTTATCCATCTGTATCTAGTCATGTGCTGGAGGAGATTCACCAACTTGAGTTTAAATAATTAATTATCGCTCATCTGCTTGCCTGCTCAACAAGAATCAACAAGCTTGCCTTTCGGTATTATATTTAATGGGCAGAGATTTACATGGAGTGGGTGATAGCGATATTCATGTATAATAGTCATCAATACTTACTGGAGACATGTGAATCATAATTTTGGATAGTAGGAAAAAATACATGAAATACACAAAAAAATGTTTCAAAAAGATAATCCAACATGTTAAGCCTTTTGTAATCAAGGAAATGGCAATGCTACTGGACATGCATACATTGCCAGAGTAAATGCCACAAAAACATAAAATTCTGAAAAGTGTGACAGACACAGTCAAGAAATATTAAGAACCTGATTGTTTCAAATATATTGAAATGAAACCAGAGAATTATAAATATACATTTGAAAATTATGAATTCATATCTTCAAATTAGGACCTTTGTTGTTGAACCGTTAGTTTTTAAAAAAGGGTTTTATATCTGAAAGCTCAACCACAGAATTATGTATCACAGCATTTTGTGCAACATCATCATCAAGATGTTGCTTTTTTTTAAATTAATTAGCCACAAATTATGACATTTTATTTATAGTGTAGAGTGATGTTGATTGTGCAGTCTGTTTGGCCAACATACTTAAAATGTATCGTTTGTGAAATCATGAATTTTACATACATAACTTGTAATTGTTAAGTCACATCCATTCCCACCTTAACTTCATACTTTAATATTTCTGAGTCTCAAATAGACATTTTAAGTAAGGTCAACTTGATACATACTTAAAGAATATATAAGATGCATGCAGAATTGCATATGTAGGTGAAGTTGTCAGGGAAAGGAATGATTTATGTGATCTGACATTGTTATGAAGTAGTTTCACTGACTTGGAATTCCTCATCTTATTGTTCAATTAATGAAAAAAAATTATACATAAGTTATTATTATATTTTAAGTAAAAGTTGAACAGTTTCACAAATATGTGTTGTGTACACCCACAATTTTTTTTTTGATCTATTGTTTTTGGGTAATGCCATGATATTTGGAAATGGTTGTTTATTAAAGCTACAAGACCAAATATTTTTATATTGCAATCATCAAAATAATTACATGTTTATAACAGTTATGTTTTGATCAACCAAAATATGGCACTTATATACTTTCACTAGAAAAGCCCACTGGGTCACACACTGTTGAGATCTAAATTCACATGTTTATCTAAGTAAAATTATCAAGTGATAATCTGGTGACAGACGGGCATCACAATGTTTAAATGTGGGGTAATTGTCATGTTCATCAATTTTACCCCCTTGTCCTTGTTAATCATGTGATCTTCATGTGCATTATCAGCTGGGTGACTTGATGCAGTGACCTGAGTTGACTACTTAATTGAGTCTACTTTAATATAATTTAGCCAACATATTTTACTTGGATTAAAGCCCTTTCACAATGACGTAAAGGCAAGCAAGGAACGGCAGATTTGTGCACTGTTAAATCCGTCACATTTAGTATGCAAATGAACTGGAATTGGACTGCTGGTGACTGGTGGATGATTACTGGTTTCCAAAAAATCTAACATACATGTGACGTCACGCCAAGTGCTCTCTATCTCAATGACGTCATGCCCTATTAAGGTTGCTAGGCAACTCAACGTAGCATAACAGAGCCTCATGATGGCGACGGTTACCTGGTTACGACGCATGCGCATAACAGACTATCAACATGACGCTCAAGGCTGGATTTTCAAAACTGCTGCAGCACATGAAAAGATGGAAATAACAAATTTAGGGTCCGTTGAACTACCAAAAGTGCCTCTGGTGCCTCTTTGGGACACTGTAAGTACCCTGTGCGAATTTGGCAGTCGTAGGCCACCCAGATTCCTCAATCCTAAAGGTGAAAGATATGTGGTTCAAGAACATGAACTTTATTAAGATAGATGTTCAGTTGTGCTAGCAGAATACTTAATATCAAATAAATTAAAGCAAACAATGAAAATGCAATTGAAATTGCATTTATTCTGTCATCAGGTCAATTCTATTTCATACAAATGAACATTTTGTGAAACTTTTAGTTAACCTTAAATGCCAATTGTAATTAGTTTATATTTTCTTTCACACTGATACAGCTAATTGAGTAATTGCAATCATTAGACACTACCTGTCAACTCAAGCCAATTGCCATCAATTGATATTATCTTGACACTGCATGAGCTCTATGAGTAATTGCAATCATCAGACACAACCTGCCAACTCAAGTCAATTGAGTTGATCTTTCTTTGACACCGTTCAATGAGTAATTGCAATCATTAGACAACACCTGCCAACTTTTGAGCTCAGTTACTGCTCAGGGAACAGTATAAAGACCAGCCTTGATAGCCTCATTCAGTGTACTACAAGACATGTACTGGAGAGGTACAGAAAAGAGGAACATGGCTAAATTTTGTGGACATCTGGACAAAAAAGGTATTTGCTATTGCTATCATGTTGTGGATTGTGCATATTGTGGATATTGTGCTGATATATAAAGTCATCTTCTGGTTTTTTCCCTATGATCTTACTGAAACTTGTATCATACTAAATAAGTAGAGCAGAGTAGACAAGGTAAATTTCTCAATTCTCATCACTGTCACTGGTGTAAGCCCCAAAATCATTGAAGTCATTTATTGCATAATTTCCGAATTTTTGCACACATTCCAATTCTACAGTAGTGTGAATTTTAAGTGAATAACATCTTAATTAATTCAAAATATGATGGCTCATGGCTCAACATCAATGTAAAGAGAACAGCTACATATATATATAGTTCTATGGGGAAGCCCAGACCTAGACCCTTTTTCAATGAGAAAGGATACCTGCCTCATAGCTGTCAAGTCCCACCAGAAGCCACCATTTCCATCGGTTCCCAGAAAAATTTTCCTGGGGGGGTATGCCCCCAGACCCCCCTACCTAAAGGCCTATGATGCAGAACCAAATCCATATGCCATATGAAGAACCATTGAGTACCCCCCCCCCCCGCAATATGCTGACATGGAGAAATTACGCTAAAACATCGTCCTTGTAGATCGTGAGACTGCTTGAGGCGCTGCTGAATTTTACGCCAGGGGCGCCACCCGTACGACGTAAATTCGGCGCCCTCTGTCGTATTGAGTTCTGTCGGTAACCAAGGCAGCAAGATGGCGGCAAGCGATCCGGAAAAAAATGTGACACAAAAAGTGATTTTGAAATTGCTCTACTACGCAACGAAAAAAGGATGTACGTCAAAATTTCTGATGCACAGCACGAGAGCCTGATTGATTAAGGTAATATACAAAGTTAAGGGCCCCAGGGGCCCCTGGTAAGTGAGATCTCGACGTCAGACGATCGTGAATGGGGATCGCGGACGACGCGATCGCGGACGACAGCGGACGACGCCTTCTCTATCTGCAAAATGGCCGGTACCACCCCTGGTGGTACGGCCATAATAATCCAAAAAGTCATGGCTCTCCGGAGCCGGGCTACACTGAGCGCCATTAAAAACGCAACATTGCAAAATGGCAAAAAAATTGTACTTCCTCTCAAAATTTCACAATGAAATTTTGCGCACACTTAGAAGCTGCCATCAGGTATACTCAAAAAAAATTACCGATTTCTGTGAGCAAAACTCCTGTGTCAAATTAAATCGCTATGGCTATTGTTGAAAATGCAAGTCACAAAATTTCAAGATCCTGTGATCATAAATTTCAATAATTTTTCTGTTCTTTTCCCAATATTTTTGACCCAACAACAATTAAAGATGACGAAATTAGTAAAATTTTAGTGTCAATGCTGGCCTGCCCCCTACAGGAGCTTTTCGCTAAAATCTTCCAAAAAAGATGTTTTATTTAGATTTTTTAAATTTTTGTAATGAAATGACTGTCTGTGTTTTTGTTTCTATCATGGGTATGCATTACAATCCCATTGTTCAGTAGTTTGGGTTCATATGCTTCATTTCCAAATAAGGATGCCCACATTTTGAGTTTTTAATTCAAAATCTGCTTTATCCTCAATATATTTTTCCAAAACGTTCATGGAACATTTATTTGAAGTCTTGTGCATGTTATGTGAAAATTTCATAAGATTATTCCCATCCAACAAGCCACAAAACCAACATTTCCGTTGGCTCATTTTCAAGTGAAGCACAGTCTGTGAGTTTATGTTTCAGACAGAGCTCACTAAAATTACGAGTGTGTAGTGAAAAGTCAACCCTTTTTCATGATTTTTTCCACACTTTTTTGTAAGATCATGCATGAGGTCTGTGCCAAATTTTATAATTATTGAGCTACGGAAACTTTGAAAATGTTGTCGTTTAACGATGTTGCGTTTTTAATGGAGCTCAGTGTATGTCCTAACAGACGGAAAAGCGTTACAGAAGAAGAAATCCTTGGGAAGACATTTCTGACATTTTTGTGTGAAATATGCATGTAATGCTTTATCCTGTGGTACATAGCCAAAAACTCAATTTATGACTTTTAAGCAGTCATCAGGCAAGACATGCCGTTACCATGGCAACTAAATGAGTCGGTGAAATTTTTTTGTTTTTCATTTTTGAAATGTATGGGTCCCATATAGTACCTGTGCAAAATTTTAGAAAAATCAGTATGATCTAACCTCCATGCTTGAGTCACCTTAATGCTTCATTCTCACGGCAGCTCCCGGAGAACTTTTTGAAACGGCGGCGAAGTATTTTCAGGAGAGACGGAAAAATATTTCCTCTTTTTACGTATCGCGCAGGGGCATTTTAGCTTCCCGCCGGACATCTTTTGGTTGCACGCCGTCGAGAATCCTGCTTCTTACCGTCACTTCAAATCGCGACGGAGCAGAAAAAAAGTTTCAACCAGTACAAATTTTATTAAAATCGACGGGGGAGCAGACCAGATAAATTGTTCGACGCCGCGATCAGAAAAGTAAGACTGCGTCGAAGTTTTCGCGCCACTGAGGGGCAAAAAGTTTCCCGCCGTTTAGGAAAACAAGCGGGATTCTCTGCGTGGCGCCAAAAAGGTCGACCCCGCGGTTCTTCTGCACTCCGCCGTCAAGGAAAATGCTCCGGGACGTGTGCAAAACCTTCGCGCCGTCGTCTGGACCCCCTCCCGGAGCAGACAGAGTGGCGCCAGAGGGGCTATTTTTAGCAAAATCCTTTGTCCGCGGGGTACTGAAACCATCACGGCGTCGACCTTTTGTGCCACGGCGGGAAAGGGGGGTCAGCCATGGAGACGCACTGGCGCGCGCCTCGCATATAAATAGAAGAGCAGCCACTAGAGCACCATAACCACTCTGAACTTCAAGACGAACGCATCTATACTCCATGACACTCTGCTTCACAGCCTACTGAATTGCTGCTTCATTGCTGAATCCCTGCTTCATTGCTGATTGATCCTGCTTCAAGATGGGACCCAGAGGAAGAGGGAAGAATACCTTGAGGGCACCAAGCAAGGGCATCAATCCAGCCAACACTCCACTGACCACTCCATCTTCAACTCCAGTTGGTTCACCAGCTCCTTTCATAGACTACACAGCTGTTACATTGTCTCCAAGCATGTTCAGCTTGTCGGACAGCATCGTGGCAGTGACCACTGCTACATCAACAGTGACCAGTGAGACCATCTTCGAGGGCCCGCCACCACCCAAAGTGCTGCAACAACCTGATGAGGAGGATGAAGATGATGATGAAGAAGCTGAAGATCAAGTCCTGGCCAAGCTTGCTGCTGCTGTCAAGTCTCCAACCAAGCATGGCAGGCCTGCCACTGCTGCTGCAGCCAAGAAGAAGCGTCCCAAGTCTGCTGATGCTGATGTCAAGTCTCCAACCAAGCGTGGCAGGCCTGCTGATGCTGCTGATGCTGCTGCTTCTGTCAAGTCTCCCACCAAGCGCACCCAGTCGGCTGATGCTGCTGTCTTCAAGACTCCCACCAAGACTGCTCCAAGGGGAAGGCCTCGCACTCCTGGCAAGTCTCCTTCAGCCAAGCGTCACGCCACCTCCAAGTCTCCAGCCAAGTCTCCAGTCAAGCCTCCAGCCAAGTCTCCAGTCAAGCCTCCAGTCAAGCCTCCAGTCAAGCCTGTCACTCCAGCCCAGACCCGAGCCAAGACTGCAGTCCAGCCTCCACCTCCACCTCCAGATGATACTCCTGCTGATGATGAAGATGATGACTGTGTTCTGACAGCTGCAATGATCCACCAGCAGACCCTGGACTCCAACTACGATGCCACCACAGAGGAAGATACTCCCAAGAAGAAGGGTGCCAAGTCCAAGGGCAGCAAGGGGAAGAACCAGCCAAAGGAAGATTCTGACAACACTGGATCTGAGGTTGAGCTGATCCAGGAGGCCGATGGCCAGTTTGTCCACAAGGAGAAGAAGAAGGGCTACAGGAAGGCAAACTCCAGGGACCTACTGGGCATCACAGAAGAGCAGGAGGATGATCGACTGGTACCGGGAAAACAAGCAGCTGTACACCAAGGGCTCAACCACCTTCAAGAGTGGACAGAAGGACAGACTGGATGCAGAGAAAGCAGCAGAACTGACATTGCTAGTGGGGAAGGAGATCACAGCAGCTAAAGTCTACAAATGGAGGAACAACATCAGGACTACCTTCTCAAAGTGCATCAGACCTCAACCTTCTGGAGCTGGCAGAAAGAAGATGTCCGAGCGAGACAAGTACATCCTGGCGAAGTGTGAATTCTTGAGGTCCTCCATCATTCCGAAGGGTGCCGTGGAAGTCTCCAGCTTCACTGGACCAGGAGGAAGTAACCGCCTGTCGTCCGATTCTGATGCCCCCATGGACTACAATCCTATGCCCGACCTTGATGACAGCCTCCCAGCCAGCCAGCAGCAGTCCTCCCAGGAGATGTCCCAGCAGTCCCTCCAGCCATCCCAGCAGCAGTCCCAGGTCTTCCCAGGACGAAAGCCATCCAAGAAGAGGAAGGACACAGACCAGGAGATGGCCCCTGCCCTGACTTCAATTGCTGGTCACTACACTTCAGACAGGCCCAGGAAAGCAGCACCACCTCAGCCGGCAGGACCATTCTGTGACATGTGCCCACAAACTGCTCACAGGCTGGATCCAGAAGTACACCAGTTGCAGAACATGTGCAGGAGTATCTTCACATCTGGGAAGAACATGAACCGTGCCATGAGACTTCGCCTCCTGCACTCCTTGAGCCAGACGGACAACTACTTCGTACAGGCGGCCGTCCAAGATAAAATCCTGATGATGCAGCAAGAGAATGTGGAGATGATCCTAGGGCAGCAGCAGCACCAATACATCCCTCCTCCTGGTCCAGCTCCATCCTTTGTCAACGAGGACTTGCAGCAGCCTCCAACAACTCAGCATCAGCCCCAGCAGCCCCAGCAGCCAAGTCTTCAGATGCAGTCCCAGCCTCCACGCCAGCAGTTGCAGTCCCAGCCAAGCAGCAGCAGCCAGTTCCAGTCCCTGCAGCCAATTCGAAGCCAGACTCCAGCCCTGCAGCAGTCATCTTTAAGCTTCAGCCAGCTGATGCTTGACAGCCCCCAGAAGCTTGGCTTCCCCGGACCCTCTTTTGGGCAGCAGCAGCAGCCAGTACAGCAGCAGCCACTACAGCAGCAGCAGCACCAGCCTCTACAGCAGCATCAGCCACAACAGCAGCAGCAGTCTCTACAGCAGCAGCAGCCACCACTACAGCAGCAGTCTCTACAGCAGCAGCAGCCACCACTACAGCAGCAGCAGCCACCACTACAGCAGCAGCAGCCACCACTACAGCAGCAGCAGCCACCACTACAGCAGCAGCAGCAGTCTCTACAGCAGCAGCAGCAGTCTCTACAGCAGCAGCAGCAGCCGACAGTTGTCCACCAGCGGCAAACTCCATTGTCGTTCCAGTGGAGCCAAGTCAACATGCCCTCTCCAAGGAAGTGATGCCTGTTCAAGTCGTCTGAAAAAAAAAAAAACCCTGGCCCTTATAAGGGCCACCAAATCCTCCAAAAAGAGCTGGCCACGTACACATCTTATGTTGACTAAAAAAACTCTTGCGATGACAAACAAGAGCAAAAATGAAAAGAGCCCCAAAAAAAAAAAGTTGACAAATTCCCCCAAAAAAAAAATCCGGTCCTGGCCCTTGTAAATTTTAAACACCTTCATAAAAGCAAGGTGCTATTTCCCTTCTTTTTTTTTTGGCCCATTTTCACTTTCTGCTTAACCAGTACAGGTGGCATTTCTGCTTTCTTAATTAAAGTTTTTTCACCACTTTAATTAATATAGATAGATAGATAGATAGATAGATAGATAGATAGATAGATAGATAGATAGATGGATAGATAGTCAGACAGATAGTCAGATAGATAGATAGATGGATAGATAGGCAGATAGATAGATAGATAGATAGATAGATAGATAGATAGATAGATAGATAGATAGATAGGCAGATAGATAGACAGATAGATAGGCAGATAGATAGGCAGATAGATAGCTATATAGAAGAAAATATTTGGACGTCGCATATACACTGCAGCAAAGAAAAACGAGTGATCGTCATTTTGCAGTGATGACACTTGGATAGATAGATAGATAGATAGATAGATAGATAGATAGGCACATAGATAGATAGACAGATAGGCACATAGACAGACAGATAGACAGATAGACAGATAGACAGATAGATAGATAGATAGATAGATAGATAGATAGATAGATAGATAGATAGATGGATAGATAGTCAGACAGATAGTCAGATAGATAGATAGATGGATAGATAGGCAGATAGATAGATAGATAGATAGATAGATAGATAGATAGATAGATAGATAGATAGATAGATAGGCAGATAGATAGACAGATAGATAGGCAGATAGATAGGCAGATAGATAGCTATATAGAAGAAAATATTTGGACGTCGCATATACACTGCAGCAAAGAAAAACGAGTGATCGTCATTTTGCAGTGATGACACTTGGATAGATAGATAGATAGATAGATAGATAGATAGGCACATAGATAGATAGACAGATAGGCACATAGACAGACAGATAGACAGATAGACAGATAGACAGATAGATAGATAGATAGATAGATAGATAGATAGATAGATAGATAGATGGAACACAATGCTCGTTACATTTATACACTGCAGAAAACAAAAGCAGTTATCATCACTTTGCAGGGATTGCACTTGCATAGATAGATAGATAGACAGATAGATAGATAGATAGATAGATAGATAGATAGATAGGCAGATAGATAGACAGATAGATAGCCAGATATATAGCTAGATAGATAGGCAGATAGAGAGGAAGTGAAAGTGATTTAAATGGGTTGTACAGATAGATACAAAGCTAAAAATTTGCCATTTTATGTATGTCACAAAATATGTAGTTGTTGCAGGGAGGGCTTTTTTTTTTGGGGGGGGGGGTTTGTCAACATAAAGATGTGTACAAGGCCTGCTCTTTCTGGAGGAAGTGGTAAGCCCTTACAAGGGCTGGGTTAATTTGTGGTTTTTTAAGGGGGGCATTGAATTGCTGTTGCTGCTGCTGCTGCTCTGCTTCATCTTCAAATTCTGTCCATCTGCCAGGGGACACTTCCTGCTGGGCTGTTCACGTAGTCTCGTAGGTAGTCTCGGTACTGTTTGGCTTGTCTTGTGGCATTTCCATATGCTGGAGCGAATCCAAGGTCATGCAAGGGGTCTCCTCTCCACAGTCCTTCAGTGACTTCATGGGTTGCAGGATCTTCTCTGTCCATTACGTCGTTGTCCATGGCTCGATGAATTCCTATTCTGTCTCGCAGAAGATTGTGTAGAGTGCAGGCTGCCAGAGTGATGGCTGCCACTCTGCCGGGTTTCTGGGGCATCGTAGTTAGGAAGCATCTGAACCTGTGGGACAGGATACCGAAGGCATTCTCCACCACTCTCCTGGCTCTTGAAATTCTGTATTTGTAGACTCTGGAGGGGATGTCAAGGTTTCTTCTTGGAACAGGCTTCAGCAACCAGCTCTTCAGGGGGAAGGCCTCATCTCCAACGATGAAGTATGGAAAAGGATTCCCAACTGTGCCAGGTAGAGGTTCAGCAGGGGGTAGCCCAAGTCGTTCTTCTTCCAGCAGGTCCCTCAGCCTTGTGTCCAGGAAGACTCCTCCATCCGATGAGCTTCCTTGGCATCCAGCCTGCACGTACAGGAACTTGTAGTCAGAATCCACCAAAGCCATAAGCACAATGGAATGGAAGCCCTTGTAGTTGAAGTAGATTGACCCAGCTTTCCGAGGACATCTGATGCCAACATGCTTCCCATCCAGTGCTCCGATGCAATGGGGCATGTTCCACCTCTTCTCGAAACCGTAGGCCAAGGACTTGTAGCTCTCTCCTGTCGCCATGTACCGTAGGGTGACTGCCAACTTCAATCCAGGTTCCAGAGCCCTCCTCATGTTGGTGTCTTGTTTTGTAATTGCAGGAGCCACAGCAGCCAGGATTTCAGCAAAAATGTCAGGAGGCATTCGGCAGAAGTTGTAGTAGCCAGAGACATCATTGTTGGCCAATTCAGGCAGCAGCTGGTAGAAATGGCCATGTTGTTCCCTCTGCAGCAGCCAATTCCGAATCCACCATCTCTTCATCTTCCTCCTTCTCCGTATTCTTCTTAGATAATAAGCACCAGCAACAGCAGCAACAACAGCAACGTCAAGGTCTTCCCCAGAATCTTCATCAGCCATCATGTCTGTCCAGCATCCAGGAGTGTCCCCTTCAAAGGTCAAGCAGCAAGTGAAGCAAGGCGGCCCTCTGCGGCCCTTTTTATTGGCTTTCGCAGCGCCCTCCTCCGCCGCGGTGCCCTTGACAACGGCGTCATGCTTTTCATTCCCGGCGATGTGCCCTCGGGCCTACAGACATCCCCGTGGAGAACAAAACCATTCCCGCAGTCGTAAAAGCAATCCCCGGCGTTGTGAAAATATAGTCCGCCGCGGTGAAATAGGTTCACTGAGGGGCAGTTATAGGTTCCCTGCGGGGTACTTTTTATATCACGGGGCGATATAAAAGTATCCCGCAGGAGGAGGAAATTTCTTTCCCCCCGGCGAACTTTTGATGACGGCGTACAACTTTTCTTCCCCGCAGGGAACAAAAAGAACCCCGCCGTGGCTTTCGCTGCATGGTTATCGATTAGCCTTAATTGATTACATAATTGCCCTTCGCGCCGTCCTAACTGAAAATCTTGCAAGAATTCGTCTGGCTCTGCGCCGCCGTTGATAAAAAGCTTACCGTCATCTCCCGTGAGAATGGGGCATAAGTAGTTCCAGCGAGCCTCTTTACTCTTTAAAATCATTGCGTCACAAGCGTTGTCATGGCGTCACATGGGGACTTTCAACCCCACATCCCCGCTCATTGGCTGAAACCTGTTTTGATAACGTCACAACCAAATAACACATTTATTGTTACCCCCTGGAACTATTTGGTCCTTATATTGGACTTGAACCAAAAATTTTCAATCTTTCAGGTGAAATACTCTTATTTTGTCCCAACATTATAGTTGCTTTTAAATATTGAATACAGAGAAGTTCTAATCCTTCAGTATGAAATCGGTCAAAGCTGAGTTGTTAATCACACTTTCTCTCAGTTAAATAGGCCGATATGTAGATTTTTGCGATTTTTTTTTTCTCACTGGTTAAAAGGGGGTGATATTGAGGGTCAATTTAAAAGGCCCATCCGAGGCTAAAAAACGAAGGTCAAAACCGAGGAGCACAGGTATACAGTCCAATATATCGTGTACTCCCCCCGGGTATATGTCATCACAAGTGTGTCAGATTGATACATCTCATAAGTTGAGAATAGAGTGCTATTCTATCAATCTATCTTTAGTAAATGCCAGAAGCATAAATTTTAAGGTGGCTCGATACTCGTCAGTTCACGCAAACCTGAAAAACTCAATTTTTTTCTTAATTATTTAACTGTAAAGTGTTCCCTGCCATTCAGTGGTAATGTATTCCATATTATGTAATGAAGCATGAAATTAAAGAAGACAATTTTATCTAAAATCTCACTTAAATTCAAAGGACTTTCCAAGGTGCTCGGAATAAAAGTTTTGATTTTGGCAATTTTAACTTTTTTTATAAACCATGGTGCTAGAAAAAATTGACGAGATAGGATTTCTCATTTCTTTGCTATTTAGTTCCAAAAATAGTGAGGAACAATGTAATGCATAAGAGAAGGTTTCCTACCGCGGTGGAAATTGAAATAAAAATTTATTTATATCTCTAGGTCATTTTTGAGAAATTAGACCTTCTTGCCGAAAATTGCCGGTAAAAATGTTCTATTTAGATTATAAAGCTCAAACTTCGTCAGATTTAGTCCTTTTCATAGCGCATCTAATGCTTTAAGGTGACTCAAGCATGGTACACTGCACATACTTCTGAGCAGCCTGGTTGCCTAGCAACATAGCGTCACAACTGCTGCAGGCCCTGAAAAAGTTGTGACGTTACCGTTTTCTGCTCTCTTTTTTTTCAACAGCATGGCAGCCAGTAATTTGCTATTTAAATTAGATCTAATGCAGCTAGAAGCATAATTATTTTTTTATTGAATGCAGTAACACCTACTCTATGCTAACTCAAAGTTTCAGCTTCTCGTCTTTATCAAAAGAATTTTCTCAACTAATTTCAGTCAACTGTGTCTAAAATTGTCTTTATTTCTTTAAATAGACATTGGCATAGTCATGGTACTGCAGTTAAAAAACAACTCGGTGAATTTTTTTTATTTTTGGACATTTGTTTGACAATAACCTGTTTATGATATATGCAAATTTTTAAAAAAATCTGTATGATCGTTTTCCTAAAATTTGATTACTGCCAAAATTGATGCATGCAAAATCTGCAATTAATTAGTGTGTTTGTGCCCTTTGAGCTCTTACAGAAAAAAGTATTTTAACCTTTTTCTTCAAATTTGTGGCAAATGTATTGGTTTACATCCATGGGAATACATTTCTGACATTTTTGTGTGACAAATGCATGTAATGCTCTATTCTGTGGTACATAACCAAAAACTCAATTTATAACTTTTTAGCAGTCATCAGGCCAAACATACTGTTGCCATGGCAACCAAACGAGTCGGTGAAATTTTTTTATTTTTCATTTTTGGAATGTATGGGTCCCATAGACTACCTGTGCAAAATTTTAGAAAAATCTGTATGATCAAACTACCACGGTTGAGTCACCTTAATTAAATGAGATCTAATGCAGCTAGAAGCATAATTATTTTTTCATTGAATGCAGTAATACCTACTCTATGCTACTTCAGTTTCAGCTTCTCATCTTTATCCAAAGAATTTTTTCTATTAATTTCAGTCAACTGTGTCTAAAATTGTCTTTATTTCTGTAATGGTACTGCAGCAAAAAAATGACAACGGTGAATTTTTTTTATTTTTTGCCATTTGTTTGACAATAACTTGTTTATGATAGACGCAGATTTAAAAAAAAATCTGTATGATCGTTTTTCTAAAATTTGATAACTGCCAAAATTGATGCATGCAAAATCTGCAATTAATTAGTGTGTTGGTGCCCTTTGAGTTCTTACAGAAAAAAGTATTTTTCTTCACATTTGTGGCAAAAGCATTGGTGTACATCCATGGGAAGACATTTCTGACATTTTTGTGTGACAAATGCATGTAATGCTTTATTCCGTGGTACATAAACAAAAACTCAATTTATGACTTTTAAGCAGTCATCAGGCCAAACATGCCGTTACTATGGCAACCAAACGAGTCGGTGAAATTTTTTTGTTTTTCATTTTTGGAATGTATGGGTCCCATAGAGTAGGGGAGAGCGGGGCACAGTGAGACGGCGGGCACAGTGAGACAAAGCCCGTAGCGTCTAGCTGGTACTGTTTACAGATCAACCCTCTTTTATATAGTACAAAAAGTAAGTAAGTGAGAGTCTGACCTATATCCGGAATGCCTACACAGCATATCGAGAGTGGAATTTCAATATTTAGGTTTTTAGCCGATAAAAGTAAATAATTTTGCTAAACAACTTTTTGTTATAATTCCCAAGAAAAATGGTATAACGCAAATCAATTGCCAGGAATTCAAACCTTGATTATTTGCCTCAGTTTAGTGAGATAATGAGCCACAATACAGGTATCTGGTCCGCAGGATTCAAAAATTTTATAAAGAAAGCTGCGTGGGGCACAGTGAGACAGTTGGAGGTGGGGCACAGTGAGACATGGCAAAATACACTCGAAACGACCTGAATGTAAGGCATAGCTTACAATTCACCAGTAAAAAGAAAATGCCTGCAATAAACTCCTGATTTTAGTGAGTCATATTCAAAGAGAAGCATCGGAATGAATTTTGATTAGTATGTAACAGGTGCGGCAAGTTAAATAAGTCGTGCATGTGTCCTGTGCGATGAAGTTTCAAAACATGCTCAAAAAGGGACCTAAAAAATCACCTAGCCAGCTGCTTTTATAAGAGTACAGTAGTTTCTGTAGTAACAATTGATGGAACAATTCTGCAGGTCCCGAGGATCGGCGGTTATGGCAGCAGAAGCCCTGTCTCACTGTGCCCCGTCTGCTGATGTACACTGAAACTTCTTGACAATATACCCAACGTCATTACCTATAATGTAGACCTGATCTCATTAAACTCGTTACTGCCAACAGTTTGGAACACTTGAAAATAAAAAAAGTGTCTCACTGTGCCCCGCTCTCCCCTACCTGTGCAAAATTTTAGAAAAATCTGTATGATCAAACTACCATGCTCGAGTCACCTTAAACCAGAAGTCGCTAACCCTAAAAAAATTTATTTTGGCAGTAAGTTTTTAGCCAATAAAAGAATACATGATAAGTCTGAGGTTTAATTTTTTGGTTTATCAGGGTGAGTACACCATCACCAAGCATGATTTTGACTAAAATTATGTCCTCTGACCCCCCAGCTCCATCATGCAGGCACTTACAATGATAAATTACTGCTGCTCTTCAGCACATTTAGAGCTATTTTTAGCCTTCTGTTGTGACATCATCAGCATTGTTGGCTCTATGACATCACTGAAACAGTGGTGACGTCACAACAGCAGCAATAGAAGAAAATGGCTTCTTGAGCTGTTTTTACAGCAATGTTATTCTAATGGGACTACCTCAAAACCAGGACTACAACATGCCAATACTTCCAAATGTTTATGAAACTGTTTGGTCAAGGTGTCAGGAACAGGATGAGACAAGTATTTTTGTCAAGAGTAAGGTATTTTTTTAATTATAAGCCAAAAACTTACTGCCAAAAAATGTTTTATAATCGAAGTGGCGTAAATGGCAAAGACTGTTTCCTTGTGATGCTGTCAGCGCTTGACAACCAATTATTTTTGTGACACAAAAAGTCGGAAATATACATGTAATAGCTCAATCAAAAACGAGCAGGTTTTAGCTGCGTTTTGACTAAGTTGATTTAAAAAAAACGTCATTTGGCTGGGTTTGGTAGTAGCAGCCCCCGAAATAACCATGAAAACAAGACTGTGCACACACTCTAAAAAAATTCAGACGAAATTGTTTTTTTAGATTCAAAATGGTTTTTTGAAAAAACCAAATTTCAATACAAAAAACCAACATGGATTTTTTTTAAAATCCATGTTGGTTATGCATTGAAATTTGGTTTTTCAAAAAACCATTTTGAATCTAAAAATCCAATTTTGTCCCGACATTTTTTAGAGTGCATGCAAATTATGGTAATTTTCACAGCCTGCTAAAGTGAATTTTTCCCCAGGTATTAATTCCATTTTTAAATATTCAGAAAAATTGAAAAAAAAAACATAATTTAGTACAATTTTGATTTCCAGCCGAAAACCAAAAAAAAAAGACTTTTTTTAAAGTATTTTTTTCCAATATTTCGAAATGTATAGAACATCCATCAATCTGACCATCAAAAGGCACAACTAGAGCATATCACTATTATTATCAGCAATAATGTGTGACTTATTTCATTGATGTACTTGCAATGATCAGTAGCCGTTTCCTGGCCCAGAACTAAAAAAAATTATTGATAACAATACCTTCATCGAACTTCATTCGCTGAAGGTAAAAATTTACTTTTAAGGTATGTTCTAAGTATGAAGATTAATTAAACTTGACTCACTGGCATCTGGCCCTTTGCTCAAATTTTCACATTTTCCCTTCAAAGATTTCATACTTCCTGTGACTTTGCTTGTTGTGGCTTTGCTTGCAGCAATCAAAGTGTTACAACTTCCCTTCATAGCCTTCATGCTTCCTGTGGCCACTTTTTTAATACCTCCTTTTGCTAGCGTTTTAAGTTTCTTCAAATCTGCAAGTTTCTTGAAATCTGGCATTTTCGGTTTTTTTTTGGTTGAAAAACTGTATTCACTGTCTTGCACGACTGTCAGAACTTTGTGTTGTGTGCACGAATTTATGCTCCTGTTTGAGAACGAGGCTGAACAGTCTACCATTTTTGGCTGCAGTTCCTCATGCAGTTGCTTGGCAACGGAGTAGACATCATGCCCTCTGGTGGTTTCCAGTGAATTACAGTTCTAACACATCCGGAAACCACGGTCGATGAATGACATTAGGTAGCTAGTACTGACTTCTTTGATCTGATTGGTCGAGAGAACAATGCAATCAACATCTGCTCATTCACAATTGCTTTGTGACGTCATTTACTACATATTGTCCACTGATATGTGGACAGAAACGAGTCTGGTTCTAAGCAATCCAGGCTCCACCAATCTGGGATCCACGGTCATTTATGACCTTAGGCACCTACTGATGTACGTCACAAAAGTTTTCTGAATGGGTGACGTCACTTTGATTGTTTTCTCGACCAATCAGCGGCCAGAAAGCGGTACTCCCTGCTTGTCTGTTGATTTACAGACCGGAACTAGATTGGGCTCCACGGACAGTGGAACCTGACTTGGGTTGTTTTGTTATAATATATATGGTTCAATCAAAAAAAGTGATTCAGACACCCCGTAATAAGATCCTGGCACTTTTTTCTCATCAGGCGTGACTACCTTCTTCTTCTAAAATTATTTTCCGCCAAAAAAAATTCCCCCCAAAAAAGAAATATGCAAAAAGAAAAAAATTTGGGAAAAAAAAATGTTGAAAAAATTTAAAAAAAAAAAACAATTTCACAAAAAAAAAATTTTGAAAAAAAGGCATTAGGTATAAGGACCAAATAGTTCCTCTCTCTCTCCTATACGTCATTCGTCCTAGTTGGACACCACGCGTCGCACCAGTCCCATCCAATTTCCTCTTTCTCTCGCTAGAGTTCTTAGGTTATTAATGTCAGTCGATATTCCCAGGTTTTGCAGATCTTTTTTGACTGTATTCCACCAAGTTGTTGTTGGTCTTCCTGGATCTCGCCTTGCTTGTGTCATAAATTCTGTTAAGGCCTTGTTAGCAGGTGTTGCTCAATACATGGCCAAGGAATCTTAATCTTCTTTCTTTGATGGTTTTACTCCAAGGCTTTGTCTTTGTTCCAGTGGCGTAGCTACAGGGGGGGCAGGGGGGCGGTCGCCCCCCCTGGCTCCATCCTGACCAGGAAAGAAATGATTACATTGGCATCAAACGTTGCATTTTGCCGATGTCGCGCCTGTGCCGCGACAGCGATAATAGCTCCCCCGACAAAAATGTTCCATTTCCATCGTTGACTTGAATATTTTGCCCCCTCTGGAAAATTTCCTAGCTACGCCACTGCTTTGTTCTTCGTTCGTGATCTTGTCCATTTTGGTGAAATTGAGGCATTTTCTGAGAAATGTTCTTTGCTGCACATCAATTGTATTTTCAAGCTTTTTTGTTAAGGTCCATAGTTCAGAATTCTAAAAAATAGTTCCAGGGTGTAATAATTAGTGTCCTATATTTGTGACCTCATCATAACAAACATTTCAACCAATGGCTTGGGTCGTGGGGGCGGCAACCCCCTTGTATATATATATATTTAGCCGAAGCTCTGAAATCAACGCAAGGAATCATGATACCACCTCATATTGAAGATCACAGATATACAAAATACAGCAGTAGACTGTTGATGATTGATCAACAATACGCAGATGATACAGCGTGGATAACGAATGATAAAGAAAGAACTGAAGATATCAGAAAAACAGTCCCAGCCATTCTTAAAGAGAAAAATTTACAAGTGAATGATGGTAAAACAGAAGAATATGAAGTTAAAAGGGGAGAGGATGAAAACTGGAAAAAATGTAAATATTTAGGAAGTCTTCTAGACACAAGAAATGACATCAACAGAAGAAAAAATTTAGCCATATGCGTATAACCAACTGAAGAAAATATTGGAAAGCAAGAAAGTGTCGAAGAAGGTTAAAATCAGACTTTTCCGTAGTCACGTAGAAAGTATATTTTTATACAACTGTGAGTTATGGACAGTGACTAAACAAATAGAGAATGACATTGACGTATTTCAAAGAAAAATGCTGCGAAAGATCTTAGAAATCACATGGCAAGATAGGATATCAAACGAAGAATTATACAGAAGAACCAAGTTAAATCCATGGAGTAAGAGTGTTAAAGAAAGAAGATTACAGTGGTATGGACATTTATTGAGACTACCGGAAGACACCCCTTTGAGGTGTATGGAATTTTAAAAAATCTTGACCCAAGTAAGGCTACTGGACCCGATGGAATTGGGAATTTCATACTGAGAGAAGCTGCTCTACCACTATCTGAACCTCTATGCAAACTATTTAACTTTTCTCTTGATGCAGGTGTCTTTCCCGATATGTGGAAACTTGCGAATGTTCTGCCACTATTCAAAAAGGGTGACCCTATGCTATGCACTAATTACAGGCCCATTTCG
Source organism: Platynereis dumerilii (assembly GCA_026936325.1). Classification (NCBI taxonomy): domain Eukaryota; kingdom Metazoa; phylum Annelida; class Polychaeta; order Phyllodocida; family Nereididae; genus Platynereis; species Platynereis dumerilii. The sequence goes on along the minus strand of JAPTHN010000005.1, from coordinate 68,450,502 downwards.
CTACTTCCTTGTGTTGCCAAAGTATTTGAACGTCTGGTATTCAATCACATATTTACCTTCCTAAAAAATAATAATTTGTTAAATGCTCGCCAGTCAGGATTTATCCCAAAGGATAGCACTGTCAACCAACTAATATACATACTTGAGCACCTGTACAAATCCGCAGATGTGAATGATGATGTTATTGCCGTCTTTTTAGATCTGACCAAAGCTTTTGACAAGGTGTGGCACAAGGGATTATTATACAAACTGGAAAATGCTGGCATCACAGGCGATATGCACAAATGGTTAAGGTCTTATTTAACAGGTCGCAAACAGTGTGTTATTCTGAATGGATCACACTCCACTATGCTGTCTATCCCAGCAGGTGTCCCACAGGGCTCTGTCCTGGGACCTCTACTTTTCTTAGTATTTATAAATGACATTACAGCTGATGTACAAAGTAATGCATATCTGTTTGCTGACGACACTTGCCTTTTCCAGCCTTGCTCTGCCACTGAGCCATCAGCTCTTGAAGTTATTAACAGGGATCTCTATAACATTAAGCTATGGGCAGACAAATGGCTAGTTACAGTCAATGCAGAGAAGACAGTGTTCATGGTCTTTAGCTGTTCTACTAACACCCAAGTGACCCCTTGTGTTAAATTTGGTGACTATCACTTAAAGCAGGTTCATTCTCATTCACATCTGGGATTGACTTTGCAAAGTGACCTTTCTTGGAGCAAGCACATCTCTAGTATCGTGGCTAAAGCAAACAAACGCCTTGGTCTTCTTAAACGTTTCAAGTACCGTGCTTCTAGGAAGTCTCTTGCACGTTGTTATTTGTCGTTCATTAGGCCCATCCTTGAATATGGTGACATATTCTTTGATAGCTGCACCAATGAACAATCTGACCAACTTGAGGGGGTGCAACTTGAGGCAGCCAGAATTGCAACTGGTGCGAAAAGATATACTTCTCATGACGCGCTTTATTGGGAGTTAGGCTGGGTTCCCTTATCCTCAAGAAGGCAGGGACGGAAACTTTTCAAAATGTACCAGATGTTTTACAATCACTGCCCACATTACTTGACATCTATCTTAGACAACCTGAAACCTGCTCACAATTATAGCACTAGAGGGCCATATCACCTTCAGGTGAATTTTCCAATTATGCGCAAAGAAATATATCGTAAATCTTTTATTCCAAGTAGCATATCACTGTGGAATTCCCTACAGGTCCAAACAAGGGCATCCAGTAGTCTCGCTTCCTTTAAGAAGATTGCCACCTCCGTGCAAAATCTGAATGGCCCATCACTGTTGCCTGTCGAACTGTCGCGCAAAGAGGAAGTTGTTATCAGTCAATTGAGGTTACAATTTGGTGATCTCTGTGCTCATTTGTTTAACAAAGGTTGCATTGACTCTCCGCGATGTAGCTGTCAACATGACTCTGAGACCTCCCACCACTATCTGCTCGAGTGCCCTCTTTATATTGCTCCAAGGCAAAAATTAATAAATGATATTAACAGTTTAACTTCCTTGGAACCAACTGTGAATTTACTCCTATTGGAGACAAGTCTCTGCAACTGGATGTCTCTCTTAGCATTATTAAGTGCACTGCTAGTTTTATTACCGCTTCAAGCAGATTCTAATCATTTGACTCTAATTATCGTGATCTGGTACCATTCAATGCGTGGTGTGGCTACCCATGGCACTGTAGGCAGCAAGAGCGGCTAACGGTGCTGTGGTATGGCCGCACCATTGCATGTGTGTAACAATTTAGTGAATTATTATGCTTATGCTTGTGTGGGTGATGACCTTAGCCGATAGCTGTGTGTTTTGTTTTCATGTTTTACTACTAACACCTGAGCTTGTAATTGAGCCTACGGCTCGTTAGCAAAGGTAATAAATATGTTTAAACCAAGGGAAGCGAGAAAATATGTTCAAAAACCAAGGGGAGGGCAGAAACAGACCTGGCTGAAATTAGTGGACAAAGATCTTGATAAGCTAAGTATAAATGTTACAGTTGTAAATGGTAATGGTAGGAATAATTACACATATGAATGTTTTGATCATGAACAGTTAGCTAAAAATAGAAGTGTTTGGCAGGTTGTGGTGCGCCGCGCTATGTCGAAAGACGGAAGAGCGTAACAGAAGAAGAAGAAGCAACCCCCTTGTGACGCCATGACAACGGTTGTCACGTAATGATTTTAAAGAGCAAAGAGTCTCACTGGAACTATTTATCCAATCCTCCCATTCAAATGATTGCAGGGTTCGTTTACACTTACCCTGTCAACAAGCACTATAAAATGATGGAGTTATATGAATATGCTAATCTTTTTACAGCCTTGCTAGTGGTTTTCTTCAAAGAAAATACTTAAAACAAAGAACAAGACAAGAGTAACAATATTCAAACATTCATTCAATTGCTTTTAACAGTGTCAAACTGTGAATTATGTCTTTCACGCCAAAGACTTGTTAATCCTTTAATGACTACTTCACTGAAACATGGTGCATGTCATCCTCCCATAGCAGGGTTCATTAACATTCACCCTGCCAACAAGCACTATAAAATTCTGAAGTTTTCAAATCCTTTTACAGCTTTTTCCCGGCATGATTTAAATAATTGTTTATGGTTTTCTACAAAGAAACTTATTCAAACAATTAACAGGCAACAATGAAACACTCAACCATCCTTTCAATTGCTTTTAGAGATCTCAAACTGTTAGTTATGTCTTTCACACCGGATGAGAGTTAATCTCTATGTTACAACTTCACAAAACAGTATGTCATGTGGTCAGGGTAGGTTCACTGGCGTACACTGAGAGGTGAGGATGATTTATCCGGATATTGGGGATATTAAAATGAAACAACCACGCGTTGTGCTCGTGCTGCTTTGAATCACTTGGGCTGCTGGACATCGCCTTGGGCCATTCAAACAGCATAGCACCCTCAACAGTAGTGTTATTGTTATATTAAAAAATTACCTTTAGTTTATGCATCTCATTATCTCAAATTAAAGTTGAAAATATTTCTATTGGAAGTAATTATTTGAAGAGAATTTTTATGTGAGGAAAAGCAAACGTAACAACTCTAATGATATTTTATATACACTTAGCTTTTTATTGTCAGGAAAATACGATACAATTTAAACAAATTTCAAACAGCGGACATAAATATAAAACAAATAAACAAGTAATATACATACTAACTAACATAATATAACATCTTTTAAAACAATACAAAATAATCAACATAATTACACACATAAAATGCAAAAATGCACAGGGAAGAAAATGTAATGGTTTCAAAAAGTTTATCACATCTGTCAAATAAACAGTTCAACAAAAATAAGTCCCCTGAAAATGAAGTTGAATATTCAAAATATTTCTTTGTTGATTTTTATGACAATTATCTGAATTATAGGCTTGTGTATCGACCCTAAGTGTGTGAATTTTTAGTATAGTAGCATTACTCCTGGTTGAGCCAGCAGCCTTCGAGTGAGCCTGACCCTGTTTTTTCAAAAATCTTCAACTATGACCAATTTCTGAATTTCACCATGCGGGAGAACCACCAGCTGAACATACAATGTACTTCATCAAGTTACTGTAGAAAATGTGTTTCTCAATCATATTTAATGGACTTCTGAGGAATTCTTTTGTTAACTTTTCATTGTTTATGTTCCTTGCGCGACATTAGAAATGAATCGAGTGGAATTTGGCCAAAGTTCTTTTCTTTAAAAAAGAGGGATACGTGCACTCATGGTATGCTGGTTCAGACAGAAATGAAGCGAAAAAGGTTCAAATCCACCGCCAAAATGTCAATATATTGCAGGCCGAACTGATCAACCTTCATAAAAATCAGGTAAGAGGTCTTTGAGATATATTCAAGTTTGGAAAAGGGGAATTTTTTTTTTTGTTGAACAGTTTATTTCTTTTCTCATTTGATTCGAGTGTTTAAAGTTACTTTCCATGTTTGACTCTCGGGGTGTGACTTTCTTTTAAGAGATTATTTTTCAAAATCTTTTTTAATGTGGTCACACGGCAAAACAAATCTATTTGCTGCTGCATTGGTGAGTGCATGGGACGATCCATTTTCAGTGGTCCTTCAAGAGAAAATCGCAGCTGGCTGGTTGGCGTTTGGATGAGATTTTAAATTGGCTGCCCCTTGTATCAGTGTTTGAGCCGAGGAAGTAAAAGATCCCTCACATGGTGTAAATGTATAACAACCGTGAGACATGTTTAACATGGAATTCAATGGCAGTTCAAGGGTGTGCTTTCGGAATTCCTTCAAGAGCAACTGTAACAATTTATTGCTGAAGTCATGTAGCATGAAAAAGTCATTTGTTTCTGCCGTTTCCGAAGTACACCAATTCATTTTCTAGTAAGAGTGTGGAGCAGGCAGGTGTAGTAAAAATATTATATGTCGAACTCTTCTTCACTTCTAATGTCCGGTCACTGTGATTAAATATCGGTTTTATCAACAAGGGGAGCTCCATTCGAATTTTTTTCATCCAGTCGTTCCATCTGAAAAATCCAAGTGTATAGCAGGCGTCAGAATTAATGAAATATTCTCTTTAATGCTGACACATGTACATGTAAATTAAATTATCGCTTTCAGATCAATATGGCGGTTTTGCTGCCCTGAAAGAATCAAATGCCCAATTTCACCAACGGAGCTAAGACCAGTGTTTAAAAAGGTTAAGTGGGTATCAATTTTCTTATGGTAAGGTGCTGCCACTATTGGCATTGACATTTTCCAGCGTTTATTTCAGAACAAGAAGGTCTAAAGCTTAGACCTGCATGCTCTTTACTCTGTTGGTGAAAATACATTTTCAGTTACCCTCACCTCACACTTGTTTGTGAAATCACATTTTCAGTTACCCTCACCTCACACTTGTTGGAGAAATTACATTTTCAGTTACCCTCACCTCACACTTGTTGGTGAAATTACATTTTCAGTTACCCTCAGCTCACACTTGTTGGTGAAATTACATTTTCAGTTACCCTCACCTCACACTTGTTGGTGAAATTACATTTTTAGTTACCCTCACCTCAGACTTGTCATAACTTCCTTCTTTTTCAGATTTCCTCTTTCGTATTTTTCTCACAAATACAAAGAGATATTTATCCTCCACGTGATAATCAGTTTGGAAATCTGCAGAAAAATGACACAAGATTAGGCCTACTGTCGTATTTTGTAATAATAATAGCAAGAAATGTATTCAAACTTTGATTTTTATGACCCAAAGTGGAGTCAATATCTATGTCTAAGCAGGCACTTTGTCTATCATATAGTAGTATCCTATGTATTTTGATTGTCTATCATTCGTCAAATTTATTATTTTGTATTCGAAATATGTGAAAAGTTTCTTTTACTACAGAAGTTGCTTTTATATGATATTTCTATAGTTTTTATGATAATTTTTTTTATGAAGCCATCGGGCGACTGGCGTCATTGCGCAGCAAACAAAAATAGGGAACAGCCTGTGAATATGAGTTTAACTAATCCTATGTTTGTATTTTAAAAGAACAACCACCTCATTGGATTTTGCCGTTTGGGCTGGTAGTTCTTTTGGAATATAGTGTCGTAGCTTTTTGGGTATTTATGCCTAGAATCTCGTGGTATCAAGAATCTTGATTGACGGAAGCTTACTTTTGGATAACCATTTATAATACGAGGCAAATTATATTAACGCCAATGATGTGATAAAGCAATTTCACGGTTCAACAAAAGTTTTTTGTGTTAGTTTCGATTTGGCAATCATCAGAAGGTAATAAGGGAATCACTTACATGTAAAGAGAGAACATAATGATGCTACTATTACAGTGGTGCATAATCCAATTAGAGGAAACCAGAGAACTGAGACAGAGACAAACTTCGGTTTCGGCTTTCTGAAAAGAGATTTTGTAAAGTGCAGTCAAGATATTAACAATTCTTATCCTAAAGTGCTTTTAAAACTCCTATGTAACTTATCTTCTAACCGGGTTACTGGCAAAAAATTGCCAGGTGGTGACATTAGGTCAGTCAATTAAAACTGGTTATCTAACCAATGTTCAGTATTGACATAATGTCAATTAAATATTTTTACTAATTCAGGATAACCCATGTTAAGCGTTGATACAATCCGGTACTGGTGGAAACTAGGAAGTCTAAAATGTGATAAATGAAGCCAAAGCAAGTCAGCAACTATACACAGGTTGAATTATTTTGGCACTTTGATTCCTGTTGACAAGAATCTGTGGAATCGATACCATCAATTTTGTTTTTCACACAAAATCTTTTTAGCTAAATTATGAGCAACAAAAATGTCCATCAGACATTGAATATATTTTAGATGCAACTTTCTGTAATTTAAGAATACTGAAATGAATAACATCTTTAATTCCTATTTATTGCCACTTTTTGATTTTTTTAATATAAATATATTATTAAATCAGAAAAAAACATCAGTTTTAATTAATTTGTACATACCTTGTGACTGGGGTGACCTGAGGAAATTCTTCTTCCATCTGATTGTCCAGCATTTTGCTGCCATTGAATGCATACAGGGGGTCTGAAACTGATTGATTAAAATAGGCTAAGTATTTAATTTATATTTTCAGGCAAGCCTTGCGTCTTAAAATAGTCGTCTGAACATGCAGATTATATTGAGTATTATTAATGCCAAATCAAGATGTACCTTTCCTGTCCAAATCCACCATAAATGAAGAAACATTGGAGCCTTCTATCATAGTGAAGTTGTTCTTAGCTTCACAGCCTGAGATAGGAGATGGTGCTAGACCATGGCTGGTTTTTGAGGCGATGGATCCGATGCAGAGAATAAGAAATAAGGATATAGAAGCAGCGAATCCTATAGCTGCTGCCTGAAATATAGAAAATTGATACTTGTACATATTAAAGATGCTAAGTATAGTTGAGAAATAGTATATATAGTTAAATTTAAAGTGGCATGTTTAACAGGGTGTAATCTTGCTTGAAATGTATGGTCTTGGCAATCATATTCCTAAAAGTAGCAGAAACTGATAAAGAAATATACCCATAACACCAAAAGATTACTATGATCATGTCTGAAATTTAAGCTTCATGAAGAATGAAACATAAAAAAGCAGTAAAAAATTACTTCAGGACAAAACCCAAAAGAAGATCAAATACACAGATGTGGAATTAACAACTTCAAGATAATTACCTTAGCGTTAGCCTTTGGATTCATGGCACCAAGGACATAAATCCCACAGGCAGGACCCATAAGACCTCCGGCTATCGCAATGACAAACTGAAAAATTGAATTGAAAGAAGGTACATATAGACACCATCTCTATAAAATAGATGAGGTTCAGCTGAAATCATTCAAACTGTCATATGCCATCAGCCATCAGCCATCACAGAATAATATTATAGTAAAAAAAATTGTATCTTAAGTTTGAGGAGTAAAAAACCTTTTTTATGCCTTTCCATCAATGCTCATGTTCCTTTAATTTGTTTGTGCCATAAGCATATATACATAATTTAGTTTCTAACATGTTGTTAGACAAGCCAAATAATTCTTGTAAAATTTACCATGACTAATGTTCCCTTGATGTTCATGATGATGTATGCCAGCACAACTCCAACAAATCCCAGTATGAAAACTGAAAGAACAAATAAAATGTTATATTCAAACACCACATATCGTTAAGCCTGTTAGAATGCAACAAGTATGTACATATAATGCAACGAGTATAAGAATCATAGCAACATTGATAGAATTTCCATTGTCTAATGGCACAGGTACTGCATTACAGCAGATCATTTTGAAATGTATAAAGTCAAATTTTAAAAATATGCATGATTATGATACGATGTGGCCAATTAATATGGCATTTTCCAAATATTCAACAAAAAACGAATACAATTCATCACCCTTGTTTTGTTTAGATATATAATAAAATTTCCAAGAGAAGGGGTTTTTTTTTCGTTTTTTTTTTCAGGACAATCAATATCCATTTAGTCAGATTTATGACAAGTACTTGCCTATAACTTTGGACGTAGTAGCCTTACTCCTATCCGACCAATGCTTGAACCTCCTTGAAAGGTAGTCCTCCCATATGGCAGCTGCAAGGCCATTCAGGATCGAAGATGAGGTGCTGAAAATATCATCATGTGTGAATTATTTGAAACCTCAGTTTGTGTTTTTCCAACCAAAAACAGGGGGGAGGGTTGGTCTAGTGGTAGTGTGCTGGGCTGCCAATCGCTGGGTCCAGGGTTCGAATCCAGCTCTTGCCAGGTCACCTTGGCCTACGTTGGACGGCTGTTTCAATCATCCTTTGCCTCATTGCCATGTCCTGCCCCTGTCCTAATTATCCTACCAAGTGCATAAATACAGGGCGTAAAGCCCAAATTATCCATCCATCCACCCACCCAAAAACAATTTAAGGATTGTTCAGTTGCAATCAATTGTCTGACTTGATTTAATTGTGCAGTTTTAACAGATATGTATAGGTTATTCACCAAAGGAGAGGGAATGTGTGATTTATCACCCAAAGGCTTTAGTTTGAGGTGTGATAAACACATTATCCCGATCCAATGCTGAATAACTGGCTTTTATCACCTGGTTGGCTGTGAATATCACTGTTTACTGTCAAAATATCAGGGCCTATGATATTGTAAATAATACCACCCTTCAAGGGTGATACTTTTTAACAATGGTTATGACATCACCAGCATTTCAGCTGCCTGGTGACGTCACAAACCAAAGAATGGCCGAAACAATGGGATAGTGACGATATATGGGTAAGGCCACGAAGTTGGGGCATCTTATCTGAAAAAAGCTGTCAAAAAGAATGTTTGTAATTTTGACAAGAAATTATGAAATCTATTTCAGATAATCATATGCCCATATGAAATCAATATTCTTAAGGCTGTAAACGCTTCACGTTTTTAAGAATGATAATTTATTTGGAATATTAAAAAACGTAACATTTTTCATATTTTGCCATTTCCGACTTCCAAGGTGCTTTGGATCCTCAAAATTGAATATTTTAATGAAATATAACCTGCTTGGGTCACCTTACAAAGGTTGTTGGAGCTCCCCATACACATATATTTGATTTTTTTTAAATTCAATCTTTAAAAAACGTAACAGGACAATTAGAGTTCTGAGTTCTGTCGATGTAAAAGTAAAGATGAAATATCTACTTTTTGGCTACTAACTACACAAATAAGGCAGACACTTATTTTCTGGGCTATTTTTGTTGGCCACACTGCTATGACTTAGCCGCAATGTAGACTTCAAAGTCCAAGCCAGACATGTGGTAACAGGACAATTCTTTAGAATGCTTAAGCTACTCTGGAAGTTCAGAAACTTTCAAAATTTAGCTGTTAAACTATACTTAATACATTTAGCTATAATTGTAACCAAGGCTGAATTATATTTTTTGTTGCTCTCAGATGTGCTTGACAATTAAATCAAATTAATTGACCGCAACAGGACAAATATTCTGTTTGCATTACCTTCTATACGCGTTTTAAAGAAGTAACTGGATCAATAACACCTGTTACAACTAATTAGCACTCTACTTTTGATATACATATTTACTTTCTGCAGTGCCACCACTGTTTAAGTTGAATTTCAGAGAATTTCGTAACAGGGACATGTCCTGTTACGCGAAGAAAAACAACTCTTTCTTGTTCAAGAATAGGGAAAACAAACGTGAATCACACTAAAGAGTGGATCAATGGGCTTCAGAGGATGTTGAATTGCAAAATTCATATTTTTTAAATGTAATTAACACATCAAATTCCATTAAATGTAACACATCAAATTCTATTAAATGTAATTAACGCATCAAATTCTATTTCTTCCTACACCATAGAAGTGATTGGTGAATTTCAATTGCTTATTTGATGCAGTAGATATCTGACAGTTTTGAGAGAAACCCTAAGACCTCAAAAGGTGTGAATAGCAATTAGCCACTGAGGGGTATACCAGGTACAATTGTAAGAATATTAAACTTTGCAAAGATCAATCACCAATTAGGCTGTAACATATCGCATCAAATGTAAACTTGATTGATTTCAGATATTCTAGTCTATGGCCTGTGGAACAAAGCCAAAAAATAATGTGCAAGCACTTTACAGTCCTCTTTAGACTTACATGGGATCTCAAGTTCTTTTCTATGCCGTTGAACTGTGATGTCAGAGATGACTGTATTCTAGCATTGCAATATATATGTAAATTAACTACAAGCTGTGATGTGATTTTAAACTGGGTCAGATTTACCGGCTTCTAGCCAATGTGGATACTCCAAAACTGAGCGTCACAGTTTCACACAGTGTCAGAGTAAGCATTTTATATGGGATAGCCGCTGCAACCACATCATCACAGCTTGCCAGCCAATGGGCTTACAGTAAAAGTAAGCATCACAGTTTAAACATTGACATATAGAAGGAAGCATTACATTTGTTATCCCAATGATCTATCATTGGCAATCACCAGTCTTATCTGATTAAATGGCAGCTTCATGAGCATTCACAGTAGACAACTGTTATAATCCCCACAGAGTTTTTTTATTAATCTGCAAACTTCCGACTTTACAACTGTAACCTTCAAGAGACCTTGCGATAAACAAAAGGCTTAGAAAATTTTCATAAACACATGGATTATGTGACATATAATTGTTCTGGCAGCCCATTGGCTAACAAGCCGTGGACTTGGATTGGTTTTCCCAGACCCAATTTTCACTCTGACACTGTGTTGAAACTGTGACGCTCAGTTTTGGAGGATCCACATCGGCTAGAAGCCGGGAAATCTGACCCAGTTTAAAATGACATCACAGCTTGTAGTTAATTTACATACATTGCAATGCTAGAATACAGTCATCTATGACAACACAGTTCAACAGCATAGAAAAGAACTTGAGATTCCACGTAAATATAACAAGGACTGTAACTTCAAGTTTAAGCAACTCATGAACTGTTTCTCATAGAAATGACATGCCCTGGAGGATGTATTACCATGTTACTGCACCATAAGGATTAAAATTACTCCGGAGGATCTTGTTCGCATCTATGGGCGATGAAGCGTTTCTAAAGTGTAGGCCTAAACCTGGGCTTAATATGAATAATAAAAAACTGGCCCACTCTTATTGGGAAGCTTGAACTTGAGTGAGCACCGGTAAATATTGCCATGATAGGCCCATGAAATTGAAAGGAGAAAAAAAGAATCCCATTTGTAAAGTTGATGTATCCTGTTTTGAAAACTTAAGTCAGCTATTCATAAATTCATAAATATATGAACGACAGAAACTGTTGAGAAATAACAGTTTCAAACAACATGGACAAGAAACTTTTTTATGTTATTTCTTTTTATAGAAATTTAATGAAAAAAAAAATTGAAGGCTTGAGGGAAAATAATCAATTAATCGATAATCAATCGGCCAGGGTACCGGATTAATCAATTATGGATTTTCCAACCGATTCTTAGCACTAACATTGGAAAGATAGATAGATAGATCCTGATATAGATCCACATAGACAGACAGGTAGAATGGTAGTTATTTAGGTAGTTGGATAGCACATGTGTACATGGTGTGGGAGAGGTGATATATACTTGGGGGAGGGGGTAGTTCATCATTGGGTCTGTAAGGCTAGATTTTTCAGATCTTTGCTAAAATTCAATGCTAATTTACAAGCCTGCCGGATGTTTAGGGGGCAGCTGCCCCCTGCCCCCTCGTTTTATGCTTACAGTGTAGATAGGATAGATGTTCTAATGGCAACTCCTTAAAAAGTCCTTGCATGTTAATTTTTTAGTCTGGATCGTTTGCTAAAGTTGGCCATAAAGCAAATATCATGAATTTACAGGCATGGAACCCATGTGGAGTGTATTTGGCAAGCAAGAAACTTGTTAGAAACATGAAAAACGACTAGAAACTAGTATGTAAAACCAGCTTCCGTCATTTTGATTGCGTAACAGGACAAATAAGTAACAGGACAAGTCTTCGTTACACAGGCTAACTCAGAGTACCACTCACTGCACCAGATACTGTGTGGATGCTATCTGAGATACTGAGATGGTTAGAAATATTTGTGCCTTTTTTTGCCATGAACATGCACCAAGATTCTCCATACAATAATTCATAAAGTTGGAGAAATATTGTTTTAATGACAAGGTAACAGGACAAGTAATAGGACAAGTAACAGGACAAATAACAGGACAAGTAATGGGCAAGTAACGGGACAAGTAACAAGACAAATAGGAATAGAATGACTGTATGCACATAATAATGACAGTGCAGATGTGTGATTGCGGAATTTTGATTCAGCAGTGTCGAGCAACAGTTAAATACACAAAATTCAGATTGTGGTTCTCCATTCTAATTGGAAGTGGTGACACTTTGATACAAACTCAGTAACAGGACATGTCCTGTTACGTGACTATGTGACCAGTTATACCAAATATTTACCATAATACCCATGAGTTACTTGGTGATTAACCTACAATGTGATTAGAAAAGATTGGTAGATTCAGTTCAACATTTTTTAAGCCATGGAGCCACTGAAACTCTCTCATAATTGTAAAAAAATGATTGCTTGTTTGCAAGGACATAACAGGACATGTCCTTGTTACTACAATTCAAACAGGACATAAAACAACTGTCCTGTTACCATATTGCCCCAAAAAGCGCGTAACATTTTGGTAACAAGACAAAAAAGGACAATTGCCCCTTTTTCTTCATGTCCTCGCCTCAATTTTCTATCCTCAAGTCTGCAAATTGGCAATATTTATGTCTGATCATTGCACTGCTGTTTTGTAATGTAAAAATAGAGATTAAGCCATTCAAAATATGAAAAGACAGGGGGTAGAAAATTTGGCCGTGAAACATGGTTTGATGAGGACATGATGAAAAATCAAGTTATCGGCGATATTTTCTTCTATTTGTTGTCATAACTGAATTGCATCTTGTAAACATCACCTTAGTGGTCAGATAGACACTGTTTGCAATTCAGTATTACAATGAAATAAAAAGTTAGAGCAGTCCAATGGCGCGTAACAGGTAAGAGCTGAAAATGTTACGATAAAAAAATGACTTATATCTTATCATAATAATGGATTCCCAGGCGGTCACTATGTATGAAATAAAAGTGCAGGACCTGTTCTATCATTCTAAATAATAAAAATGACATAACAGAAGGTTTCCTGAAGACAGTAAAGTCCTCTTTTGACCATGTCAATCCACGAACGCCTAAAAACGTCATTTTTGGCCTGTTTCCAGGACAAAAAAGTTGTCCTGTGTCTTTAGTTTTTGTGGTATCAACCTCAAATTTGTACACAGTTTAGTCTTATATGCATGCTTTAGTCCTGCATTCATTCAGTTAGCTTTTATCAAAATCCATTTCAGCCAGCCAGCTCCGAAGTTAGAGGACACTTTTAGCAGCTCAAATGACTCAACTTCGTGGCCTTACCCATATCCATTGTTGCTCCATGGTGACGTCACATTTTTGTAATGGCAGAAAATAGCCCCTCTTTATTACTGAAAATTTGAAGTAAAACCAGGTGATAAAAACAAAACAACCACGCGTCAGGGCACTTCGTACAATATCACGAGCTGTTGTGTGAATTAATATCACTCTCGCCCTGCGGGCTCGAGTGATATTAATTCACACAACAGCTCGTAATATTGTTACTCAGTGACCCTGACTTGGGTTGTTTTGTTATATCATATGGCTAGCCGAAATACTGGCTCCTCATTGGCCGACAGCCGTGCAATATTCTACGATATTGCACGCATTATATTGCACGCTCATTTTAACATGTAAGAGATTGGACGGACCTGAGAGGAAGCACCCCGTTTGAGTGCTGCTGCAGCCACAAGCAGACAAAACTTTTGTGTTTCTCAATTTTACTAAAAAATCAATTGCACAGCAACGGAGGCAGATAGAAAGCTGGTTTTTGCGGCAAAAGATGCGCTTATTTCCAGGCTAGTAAGATATCAACTTTTTGTCCTATTTATATTATTTGTTTGATCAGGATAAAGCATTAAGTGGCCAAAAAACGGCATTTTCGCTGATTTTTTAGTGACTTTGTTGTGTTTAGAGGTAAAAAGTCTGCTACAAAGTTGTTTTTTTTAATCGAAAATTAAATCCACAATCAAGTATATCATTTTTGGAATCCGAAAGTGTAAACATTTTTTTGGTGATAGAAATAGTTATCGATTTCTGATGAGATACATTTTAAGTATGTGGTCAAAAAGAAACACAAATTCAGTCTTGCAGCAACACAGCATTGTTGTTAGTTTTAGTAAAAAGTCACTGCACAGCACTGGAACTAGATAGAAAAATTACTATGGTGGCAAAAAGATGCGTATTTTAAAGGGCTAAGTGGATATCAACTTTTTTTTTACTGTTTGTGTTATTTATTTAATCAGAATAAAGTATTAATTGGCCGAAAAACAACATTTTTCTCCCATTTTCCAGTGACTTCGTTGTTTTTGCAGGTCTTTTAAGTCTGCTTAAAAGTTTTTAAAAAAACATTTCGAGAAAACCCATCATCAAGTGTATTATCTTTGGATTCCAGGGGCATGAAACTTTTTTTTTGTGGGTAAAATAGTTATTGAATTTCGACAAGATACATTTTAAACATGCAGGTCAAAGAAACACAAAAAGAGTTTCGACATCAGAATCGTAGTCCTTTCCTTGGCATTTGACACAAAAAACCATATGATATAACAGTTATTGCACATCACCTCGTGCAATATCAGTTTTTATGGCACCTCGGTGACTAATATTGCACTCGGGCTGCGCCCTCGTGCAATATTAGTCACCTCGGTGCCATAAAAACTGATATTGCACTCGGTGCTGTGCGATAACTGTATAATATTGTGTAATTATAATTAATGTACCTCAGTGCTGTGCTGGCCACGCATGCCACAAAGAGGCCGGGGAGACCAGGTACCGTCAACACTTCCATGACAAAATATGGCAATATCTACAGAGAAGAAACAAATTTAATTTATTTAGGGTTTTCATTGAAGCATCTCAGAAATGTTTAATTTTTAATGTCAACTTTTCTTTCCAAAGTGTAACTAATTACCTGGTTTGGACTGCGAATAATCTTTGCTCTCAGTGGATCGCAGGAGATGCTGGCGTAATAGGCAAAAGCGGCAAACCCGGACAATGCAAAGAAGAAGTGTCCACAAAGAAGAAGCACGGCTGTGATGTACATTGACCTGCAAGTGAAATATTATAATAAATTCTCAGAGTGACATAGTAATGCTTTTGAGATATTTTTGATGGTAATAAAAGTGACTGATATACTGCAATGTTATGGTCTGTGGTTTTTTAATATGTTCACAACACAAGAAAAAATATGTTTTCTTGTGTGATGTATTATTAATTTACATTGCATGACTTTTTATATAAAGTTCCTTTCTTTCATGGGATTTGTTATATTCATATATATATATACAATATAATATTATTATACATTATAAAACTTTACATTTAACTGTAATCTGATTGGAGATGATTTATTTCATTCATCTTAATCGTACTGAATTTGCTCTGATTTAATTGTAATCTCATTGAAATTTCTCTGATTTACTCATAATTGTGATGGATTTGCTCTGATTTAATTGTAATCATGTTGGATTTGCTCTGATTTAATTGTAATATTGTTGGATTTGCTCTGATTTAATTGCAATCTTGTTGGATTTGCTCTGATTTACTTGCGATTGTGATGGATTTACTCTGATTTAATTGTAATCTTGTTTGATTGGCTCTGATTTTAAAATTGTGATTGTGTTAGATTTGTTCTGATATGTAAGATGTGCTTAGTTGGATTCCTTTACCTTTTTGCTGTCGATAACTTGGGCAGACCACAGTACCTCTGCATACATGGTTGAACGTGAGTTAAGCAAAACGTCAATGACGCATAACCGAAGATGGTCGACCAGAATGTGTTTGGGTCCGTGGGATTTGGATTCATGCTGAAAAATATTAGAATTATGAAATTTTCATTTTTTATATAAAAACGAAATCAGTTACCGTACATTTATTATCATTTGAATTTCAATGGATAATTATATTTATGAATTTTATATTTATGAATTTTTAAAATATGAAAGTCACATGACGCAAGTCATCAGGTTAATCCATGCACTGTAAAACCGGCCACATCTCTTTAACGGCAACCACCGTTATGAATTTCAAAAATTGCACAAAACTGTTGTTTTTACTATAGGATAATAACAGTTATTTATATGGCTCCTCTCCCTTTTAAACATCACAGAAATGTTATTTTAAAGGTAACTGTTGTAAAAATGACTGCAGCTGGCCTCATGGTGCACTAATGAAAAGATGAAAAACAAACAATAATTTTTAATTTATTACAACAGACATTCAAGAAAGGAAATTGAAGTTTAGAAAGAGAAAGCACTACATGTACACTGTTTCCACTTATCTATCCAACCAATATTGTGAAATTATTGAGTTAAGTTGTAGTCAAGGCACTTACTTGAAGAAAGTAAATCGGTCCCATTTCTCGTGAAGAGCAACCGCCGTCCCAATTCCCCCGACTCTCACCAGCCCCTGAAATGTTCAAGAAGTTTTATGCTTTAATAAATCTGTGCGCTACCTGTATACCAATCTTCCGTAATATAAAATCATACATGATAAACATGGAGGTCAAAAGAGAGAGGGTTTCTGTTGAAAAAGCACCGGACTACAAGTATAAACTAGAGGGGCCCCCATACAAACTGCCAGCAATGTGCAATCCACTGCAGCTGAGTGCGGCTCTCCTCCCCTCCTTTTATCACAATGTATGTTTTTATTAACTTTTATTTACTTTGTACTGTACACTGTTTTTAGCTGCCTTTTTAAAAATATTTTTTTATTAAGTTTCAACACATTTTTTATAGTGCCCCCCCCCCTGATTCATCAAAAAAGTATTTTTTTTTGGTAGTGCCCCCCCCTCCAGTTATAGGCCCAAGATGCACTGGTGCATGAAGGACCAAGAGGGGATGTACCAAAAGGAGGGGGCATTATAAGGGGCATGGAGCCATGGACCGTTATGACAGTTCACAAATTCAGTGAAAATATGAGTTTTTACTCATTTATGAGAAATGTGGGGGCTCTGATATTATAGTTTTACACATTGGAGAATGGTTCCCTGGAAAAGATATTGAAAGGGGAACACTGAAAGTGAGCACAGGATGAAGCAGCACTGTCTGGAAATTTTTGGAAAAGTGTGTAAATTCTGTCAGACAAACACTATATGCACTACAGTACAGAGACTGCAGTGAATAATAATACAACATGACATGACAGACTGGGGCAAGTTGTGCCATGTTTGCTTTGGGCGGGTTTGTCAAAAATGGTAATAATATCAAACAATCTGAATATTGAAATAGACAATAATTTATAATACCTTGATCATAATCAAGCCAAGTTAAAGTGCAATCACACCATAAGATAAATGATATCAGCCTTGCTAGGCATATGTTACGTAAGTAGGCCAAGAGGCACAAATTGCCCTGCTGTAAGACACATTGTGATAAATGATTGGGCAAGTTGTTTAACCAAATTATTTATTCCATGAAAACTTAACATATCACTAATTTCTTCCTTTTTTAGAGTGGGACACAAGCATAGGCTTAACTTGTACCAATTTTTGGGTGTGAGTGACATTAGCCAAAGTTTTCAAAATCTAGGGGAAAAAATGAAATTAC
The DNA here is from genome assembly GCA_026936325.1 of Platynereis dumerilii. NCBI lineage: Eukaryota > Metazoa > Annelida > Polychaeta > Phyllodocida > Nereididae > Platynereis > Platynereis dumerilii. Next base: position 68,432,821 of record JAPTHN010000005.1, on the reverse strand, counting down.
TTGGAAACCAATGATTTTCAATAATGTTTAAATCTAAATGATTATCTACCCTCATTTTTATCGTTATGCCAGAAGAATCTTAGTGTTTCCGAAACTCTTATGAGGGCTATGGCCCCATGGTATGCCCATGGACACAAGCATAGGCGTATTTCACGGGGGGTCAGGGGGGCTGCAGCCCCCCTGGCATCAGGGCAAATGGCATATATCAGGGCAAATCCTGACCAATCAGGGCAGATCCACTGCCCTGGTCACATCTGTGCCATGTTAAAATTTCAGGGCAAAATAGCGACAGCCCCCCCCCCGCAAAACGCCTGTCCCATACGCCTATGGACACAAGCACATTATTTTAATCTATTATTATTACGCATCATACTGAAATGTTTTTCACTTACCAAAACACAAACAGTTATCACTCCAACATAGATGAAAATTGCCTGAAACACGTCCGCTATGATGACTGCCTTCATACCTCCCTAAAAAAATCGCAAACATTTTCTGAAAGTCAATACACTTTCGTAGTTACCCATCTACATATAATTCAAAGAAGACAATTATCCACATTTACCTCCATGCATTAATTTACAATAATTTATTTTTTGTACAATAATTAGTTACATCTTAATTTAGCATTGTGATAGAGACTCATACAGGATAAATACGTACTATTGAAGTGTAGACTGTAGTTACAAATCCAAACAGCAGTATGAACAGCCATGTTGGCAAGCCCGTCACTGGAAATAAAACACAAATTATGAGAAATAACTACAGTGTGGGGAATCACACTTTTCACAAAAGTTATTCAGATACGCTAAACGAAAAGTCAGAGACTTCAACTTGACATTTTTTTTCAGAATGGTGGAGCATATGTTTTGTTGCAGTAGACGAAAAACGATTGCTTACTGACCTCACAATAAGCCCTATCAAACACATGGAAATAAGCTGTTAATTTTTCATTCAGCAACTTGTGACCTAATTGATACTCGGTTGGTCACTTATTTTGAGAGCATTGCAAGTATATGCTATGGCCTCATAAATTGCTTAGGACTCACAGAGAATAACAATCATGGATAGGCTGCTATCCCTCACAAGGAACATTTCATGCAGATCTTGTAAGCACTCGTTTTTCGTCCACTGTAATTTCGAATATAAATCGTAAACCGATAATGAAACTCACTTGTATGCATCGAAACAGAAGGCCCGTAAATTCCAGCAGCGTTCACAACAATCTGAAAAAGTAGTGATAAAGTGAAATATAAGCCTGTGCACAAAAAACCAGGTGTTACACCAACTTCTTCAAAAGCCTTCCAAAAACGCTATCATATCTCATAGCTGTAAAAGAAAATATCGAAGCCACAGTATCACTTCCTCTGGAATATCCAGATGATCTAGAGTGTAAAGTTTGTAAATCTATATACGTAATAACGAATAAATTCTTACATTTGAGACCATCATGATGATATTTAGTGCAATTCGGATTGGCCGGCTCTTGTAACGAACCTCGAGATACTGAAACATGAAAGTAAAAATGTGGAAGTTTATAACAGTTACTGCTATGTGAGATTGTCCTCAAATTGAAGCCAGTTTCTTCTGTCTCAACTCTCACTCTTACAAATAAGCCTTTTGGTACATGTCTGCTTGTATATTCATCATTTCTTGAAGTCAAATGTTCCCTTGACAAATTTGCAATATCAACAGTCCAGAACAGAAAAACTGGTCAAGCTAACATTAAATTTAATTTGTATCTGTTTACATTTATTTAGTTGTCATTTTATTCCTTAGATATCAATGCATTTTTATGGTGTAATAATTATGGACATTAAACCTATTTGTTTACCTCGAAGACGCTTGTGAATTCCAGGGGATGGAAGAGGGGAACAAACAGGTAACCTCCCAGAACAACGCCAAGGAACGCCCCGAATATATGTAAGAAATACTGAGTTCCATCTACGTAAATCTAAAAAATAAGATAAAATATTTATTATACAAGCCCTGAAATATATGTAACAATTTAAATTCAGAAGTTAACAGTTGTGGCAATATTTTCATATCCTTATAGGACTCCTTGACATGCATCCTATCTGTTAATGCATTTTCATTTGCCACACCTTACCATGCACAGTGATGAAAACAGTTGCAATGTACATTTTCCAAGAGTTTATTTATGATCACGAATGTAGCCTATGTTTCATATAATTTATTTATATAATTTATCTATTACAATACGGCTTGGGCAATATTTACCAACTCAAGAAATAAAGCATAATATTTAGCCTATAGTACTAATTCAACATTACAGTTTGTCACTTGTACATAGAAAAAATTAGGACCAGTTCACTGTGAAAAATGCACTTTGTGATTAATGATAGCCAATGAAGTGTCATCTTCTCTTCTTTAACATGGGGAACATAGAGGCTGTTTGATTAGTCAAGATCAAGAGAAGGCCATTTGACTTGTCATAACTGATTTTAGAGTGAAAATCAGATGCATAGCCGGCCTTTTTCGTTTGGCTGTCACCAACAAGTTGGATAAGTCTCCTCAAATCAAATTAACATTGAAGGTATTGGGTATGATCATGACAAATCATCAGCATGATGACACATGAAGTGCCATTTTCACAGTGCAACAGTCCACTTTTTCTATATCAAAGTGATAGACTGTAAAAGAGACCTTGAGAAAATCAAATTCCTCACCTCAGCTGGAGTCCCAAGTAAACTGTGGGCTGAAGTGATCGTTGCAGTGATAGAGATAGTCACAGGAAGAAGTTTCAGTTGTCTCCCTCCCATGAAGTATTCGCTGGTGCTTTTTTGTCGAAAGGAGAAGAAGACTCCTATCCCCAGTGATATCAGCAGTACCACCGCAAAAACCACATAATCGAGGATGTGGAAAGTCGCCATGATTTCTCACTGAAAAAATAAAATTACTATTGTATGCAATAATGCAAAGGTACTGATTTTGAATTTGTTACAGGCATAAATAATATTATTGAAGTACAGTAAAACGGGGTTACTTTGGCCATTCTGTACTACTTTGGCCATCAAATGAGAAAAAGATGCAGTGGGTCATATCTATCAAACCAATATAGATACCAGTAACTTTCTTTTTGCATCTGCTAGGGTTATTTGTTCTTCTTACTTACATTGATTTTTTTTTTTCAATAATATGATACCAGCACTTCCTGTGGAGGCCATTTTGAAATGAAGCCCACTTACAAAAAAAGTATGAATTTTCAATGAAGTGACTACTTTATTCTGGGTGGGTCAAATGCAAGCTTATGCTGTGAAAATTGGGGACAATTTTCAAAGGTGGTATATCCCAGTTTTACACTATGCAGGATTAGTTTCTATATCTCTTAATTGCATGACATAGAATGATAATATCCCACAATAGGCAGTGAAGTTCTGGTGCTGTCCACAAAGAAGTTACAAACTATCATAGACACATGATTTTTGTTAAAATAGCAGTACATAAGCTATTTCTTCATGGAGTATTTTATATTGGTGTCTGTGAACAAAATGTTGCAATGGTGAATTAGACAAAAAAAAATTAAAATTAGAATAAAACTACGGGGAACCGGGGCACATTGGGACGCTTTTAATGTCTACTAATTTTGTTCAATGCTGAAAGCACTGAAGAACTCAGAAGTTTGCATGTCAATATCACCTATACTATTGAGCTTAAATGCAAGGCATAATAAACTAGACTGCACCTACCCTTTTGCAGCCAGAGAGTCGTAAAAATGACTGTCCTAATGTGCCCCGGCTTGGCACAGCTTGGGCACATTGGGACATCAATTAAAAAATCATTTTAACACTCCATGTGCAATAGATATCACATATAAGTAGTGTGTAAGACAATATACAGTGCATTAACACCTTGTAGTGCCAATAGTTCATAAATTTAAACTGTTTTAAACATTTAACATAAACTGTCCTGGGTGCGGACATATATATGTAAGTAACACACAGTGCTTTGCGACAAATTTGTTCACAGAGCATGGTAATCCACTATACCTCTATTCACTGTGGCCTGAATACCTGTTGTGTGCTGTCCCAGGTCATTCAGCTGCCTTGGACACTTAAATTCTGCCATATTAAGTGTGTCCCAATGTGCCCCGAATTCACTGGACCCAATGAGCCCCGATATGACTTTTGCACCAAAATGCTAATTTCTCGGACACAGTGAGTGTGTTTATCACGATAGCAATACATAACTGTTCGTTACGATATATATACAATTCATACAAGCACTCAGAAAGCCTCATTGTTCATGGTTTGTCCATATTTACTTTAGTAGTAGAAAAACAAACTTTTGCTCGCCATACTTCTGCATGTGGCTGTAATTTGTCTATAAAACCATGGAAACATCAGGATGTGAAATTACAAGATATAAAGGCACTACCATATCATATATCTTTCTTCCTTGTGGCCTAAAAACTGAAGTATGTTCAAACAGGTTATTCTGAATTGGAATTCAGTAGTGCGTTGAGTGTGATATACTTATCAGGACATAATTTTTATTTAGAAACTTCAAAAAAGTCCAAACTCATTCCAAATACAGTCCTCAGGTTACTGGGTGGCCAAAGTTACAAAACTAATCAAACTTTATGCCATCATACAATCATGCTAGAAGAACATGCTCAAAATCATAGTCGGCCGAAGTTACCCCAATTCTGGGGTCACATTGGTCGACCCTTAAATTATGTAATAAAACATAGAACCATAACAGATTTTGGAAAGTTTTTCTCGCAACAAAATGTGGTACTCCAAAACAGCCAAAGTAACCCCGTTTTACAGTATATTTTTACAATAGAAATTTACGTGGTCCCCTAGGGTAATCACCAAGAGGTACGTTTACTTCTGACCGCGACTGTACGGTTTTGGAAAGCATGGTCTTGTTAATTTTGCAGCATGGCTTATTCTTTTCCCTTGCTGACTGATAATATCTGGTGTAAAATAACTTGAGTCGGTAGAAAACAAGTTGCCATGGCATTATTTTTTATGTGTCATGCATATAGTTCTAAGTGAAAAAGTAAAGCTTCACAAGAATGATTTTAAAAACTACAATTTTCCTGAGATGGAAATACCAGATGTTTTGAAGGGAACTGGGACACCAAGAACGGAGATGGTGTGCTGAAATACTTTTTAATTGTTTCTTCGCTCAACCAATGAGTAAAAATTAATCTTTTTCTGTCGTCCTAAAAAATAATATTTTATGTGGCATATGCAGATTTTAAATGTGCTGTGCATTAATATTTTGAGCAGACAAAAGCACAATAGGCCCAAGTCAATTTTGACAAATTTTGGATATCTGGCAAAAACTATTTTAGACCTTTTTTTGTCCTGATACCAAAATGGCATAATCTGAAGTTTGACTTGCTTTATTCGAAAACCATATTCGCTTTTCTACCTATTGAAGTTAGTGAACCAAACACACCTTATAACTTCAACAAAATTAAATCTCACAACAACAAAATTAAATCTCACAACAACAAAATTTTGTGGAATTCCGAAAAAAAATAATCTCTCCAATCACCAATCGACCTTAGTGCATGGTTTGTCTTTTCAAAATATTTGTGAGTTAAAGGAACTTGCGGTTTCGTAACTCTTAATATTTTTTTATATTTGTTTTATATAATATTAATCTTGGAATCTTCCTTTTTTCCTCAAGTGCACCACTTGGTACAATTAGGTAGATAGATAAATAGTGTAAGTGTAGCCTAATTGATGATATAGAAAAAGCAGAAGTCCTCAACATGTTACACATTCACGGCCCTGTGTGAGGTATTTTTTACTTGGCGAGTGCAGCACTGATATAATCAATGTAAAATTTTAATTTTGAGTCGGCTTAAGTGATTGAGTGAAATGGTTGCACAATATCTTTGAACTTTATGTTTAAGTTATGATAACAGACAGATTATCATAATTTAAAACAACAAGCTACATCAGGTCAAAGATATTGCGCAATCATCTCGCGAATACTTTTAACTGACTCAAAATATCAAATATTACAGTGAAGGGACTACACACTTTGAAAAACCTCTCATCCAAACAACATCCATCTGGGGTTTTGCTCATTACAGCGAAACACTTTGATATAGAATTCGAGTGGACTGTGGCACCTAGTTAATCATAAAATCTTTAATTTTAGGCAAGAAACCAATGTATTTACAATATAACATAGCCAGTATGCTGTATTTATGTATCAGATATCTGGACGTGAAATTTCGAGCTTTAAATATTTAATAATCAAAAGATTTGGTGATTCTGGTATAGCAGTAAAAAATGCACTAAAATTTACTAAAACTGCCTAATCTCCCAGAAAACGAAACTGATTGATTCCAAAATTTGTATATGCATTACTTGCATTGTAAGACAGCATACTGGCTATAATGCAAAGTTTGTTATTTGCTCTATATATGAGAACTAGCAAAATGTAAACAAAAAAAATCCTTAATTAGGTCACTTGGTTGGTACACAGTGTACATAATTTCAATGTTAAAATGTTAATTTGATTGAAGGAGACTTATCCCACTTGTTGGTGACAGCCAAACGAAAGGATTATGCATCTGATTTTCACTCTGAAATCTGTTATGAGAAGTCAAATGGCCTTCTCTTGATCACGACTAATCAAACAGCTTCCATGTTTCCCATGTTGAAAGTAGACAAGATGACACTTCATCGGCTATCATTAGTCAAGAAATGAATTTTTTACATTGAACTCTGTCTACAAGTTGACCGCTACTTGCTGCCACCTAGGGTGCAAAATCCGCGAGCTCCTGTGAGCGGTCAACAGAATTTCGATCACTGGAAGAAACCAGGACAGTGTGGAAGAAACCAGGACAGTTCCATCATTCAGTGATGGTCTAGTTTATTTCCAAAGACTCTGCAAGTGTCTAATCTGACTTTGGTTGGCTTCAATTTTAAGCAGACAGCTTGTAAATACCAAAAAAAGTAGGAACTACTTTTTATCATGGAGGATGTATACATTGTAGCTCACATATATTGCCAGTATAGAGGGGGCCACTTGTGGCATAGACAAGACATTTTGCCGAGTGTAACACAGCTTTTATGAAATTGTGAATTATATTGTTGTCCTAGTTAATAAACCTTCTTAAAGTAACAGAATAAATACAATTGAGCATTTTTGATATCACAAAGCAAAAACATCGGCTTTGTATGGACACGTGAATAAGTGAGAATGCATTCTTTTTGGACCCTTTTCTGACCACAATTTAACATGCACTAAATGGCATAAGTAGATTGAATACCATCAAACTTCTGATGAGTAAAATCATCCCTTTCAGAGGCAAAGTGTATGCTAACGTTTCAAAACTTTCTTTTTGTCTCATGATTTCCAAACATTTTCATTCAAGACAGTGGACTGGATATTTGCCAGCAACCATGCTTTGTGAAAGTAGTTTGGCGTAGTAATTTGGACAGCTGTTGTTCGACCTGATCTGGTGAGCTGTCCAAAACAGATCAAATTATTGTTGACCCAATTCGATTTTCCAGGGACTGTCAGCATTCTGCTGCCACTTGACAGTCCCGAGCAGAGACAGCATTGAACTGATCCTCATTGTGTCTGTACGTGTATCAAAGTGGAAGGCTGTAAGGTTCACTGAATATTTTGGCAACAGAGGTTTCCTATATGGGTCTACCTACAGAATTCCAACTGGCCTAAATCTAACTTAGACCAGTTTTCCTTTAGCCTGACAAGAAACAGGCCAATATATTTTGAATAAAATCAAAAACACAGATTGTTGACCTGCTTGAGCAGCAAATTTTTGATAGTTCTGTAAATTTATGTTAATTAACAAAGTAGCCTGACTTTTATTACCTATAAATTTGAAGATTCTATCTCGGATTTCTTATGGGAAATTTTATCATTAACCGCATTCATCACGCAAAACGTGTTTATGTTTCTAAGTATACATTAGCGACAACATATCACTACAAAATACGTACATTATACTGAGGTGCAAGAGATTGCTGACTCTTTTATATTTTTCTCAGAAGTTATTTCTATGACCCATAAGGCAGAAGCTTCGCACAAACCAGTGATGGAAATTGGGGGAGCTTGGGGGAACTGGAGGAGCTGTGCTTCGCTACAACTCCCCCAATTATTAGTAACTGTTGTGATATTACAATTATCACAGGTCACTCTTGAGTCTCCCCAAATATTTTTAGCTGAAATTACGCTGGTGGCAGACTATATTCTAGGGATGCATGGATATCCGGCAAGGTATCCGGTATCTGGTGTGCAAGATTATCCGGTTTCCGACCATTTTCTCTATGGTCGCATGTCATAACGTGGGCCACAAATGTGTGGCATGGTCAAAATGGCCCATTTTTCAATATTCCCATAGCTTATTTTAGGCTATCACACACATCAAATACAGCAAACAGATCTTCATTATCTTTATTTATAACTGAGATATCATCATTTATGTGTAATTAATTAACAAAGAAATGCACTAAAAGCCTGATCTAAAAACGCACTTTTCTCAATTCAGACCTTTTTCACAAAAAACATCATGGCCAGGTCAAATCTGCATAGAATGGTCTCTGGTTTGTTTTAAATTGTAGATTACAGATGGGACTATAATATAGGCAAAAATTACCTCCTTTATCAAACTGTAAAGGAGTATGAATTGTGAGTTTAAAAATAGCAAAAAACTATTCAGACGTTTGTAGTAATATCTTCTCAAGTGGGCTCTTTATGGCACACTGACACAGTCTATTCAGGTTTGAGTCAAGCACTTCAGAGTTACAGAGCATTACAGGCTTGATTACTGCTTTCTCCTACCGCCGCCGCCTCCATCGCCGCCTCCCGAACCACCCCTGGATTTTTTCATATGCGGGGTTGCTGAACCCAAACTACTCAGTCAATTTAAATAAAGTTGTAGTCAAATTAAAGAGAACTTTAAGGGCTACAATATGATACTACAACCACATTGATAGACCTTTTAGTTCTTGAGAAATGGACTGTCGAATGACAAATTTCTTTGCAGAATGCGACAAAACCGCCCTTTTTAGGTGCCCATCTCATGACATGCGACCCTATCCATGCATCACTACAGTATATTCCCTTTTGGAAACTTGGAATGGGGCGCCGCTGTCACAACAGCTAAGAGCTCCCCCAACGAAAATTTTCCATTTCCATTACTGACACAAACTACCCTTATCTGCATGGTACATCACATGCAAAGAATCTTCAAAATCTAGATTAATTCGAAAAAAATTCAAACCCACACTTTCTGCAAATGGGACTCGCCCCATGGTTGTTGTTTAGGAGTAGACAATGCTTTCTAGAAGTTTCACAACAAGAAGTTACTCCCACTCCTGGAACTCAATTTGGTCCAAGACAAAATCATAGGCGTATTTCGCAGGGGGTCAGGGGGGCTGCAGCCCCCCCTGGCATCAGGCAAATGGCTCATCAGGGCAAATCTTGACCAAATATCAGGGCAGATCCACTGCCCTGGTCACATGCGCGCCATGTTAAAATTTCAGGGCAAAATAGTCACAGCCCCCCTCGAGACAGCTGTCCCGTACCCCTATGAAGACAATGGGATGTTAAATGGAGGCAGGTTGTATCAAGGGCTCTGTGCTAGGTCAACTGAAAGACCCTGGACATCCCTGAATGAATGCTATGGTATGGGAACCTTGGAAAATTTTCCACTTGTCTCTACCCATGTGCTGCCCATGTGCTGCCTTGAGCGGTATCATTGTGGAAGGCTCACCTGTCACCAAGAATTTTGTGCCTGCTTTGCGGTGCATGACTGATATTATGCACAATACTGCAATATTATACAATACAAAACTCCAATGTGGCTTGATAATGTCACTATTCTTTCAAATCATGCATCATAAACCTATCCAGCTAACAGTTATACAGATCTTCGAAAAGAGTTCACCACCTTCGTGATACAGCAGATATCAAATGATACAGTAATAAATTACTATAAAATAAACATTGGATTTTCTTTTCATTCCTTTTTCCAGATTTTATCAAGGAGTCTCAGACGTAAAATGATACCATTAACCATGCAAAACATGTCAATGGAAAAAAGGTGAGTTAATATTTAAGGACATTCAAGATATGGTAGCAAACTCAAACAAGGGAAGAGGGGGTAAAAACTCACAGGCCTTTTTGACCAACTTGCAGTGACCTAATTATTAAGCTTAAATCATCATTTGGGACGCTTTTATGAGAAGAAGGTCTGTAGGGAATATGAAAATTATGCTCATTATGCAAAGTGGGTTTTTACCCACCTCATGCATTTTTGGGGTCCCAAACAGGTTTTATCGACTCTGAACTTTCCCTATGATTGTCCGGTCACTGTGACATAGGAAGTTGTGCTACTGTTTCAAGGTCTTTTGGATAATAGTCTTTCATGCTGTGAACCCATTTTTGGCCATATAGTCACCAAGTTGCCATGATCATGTGTTGAAGTTAAAAAAGAGCTGAGCACTGCGATATTTTACCATAGGGTACCATGAATTCAATGTTCTGTACTAAGGAAAGTAAAATATTCCACAATTGAGGCATTTAGCTTACAATCTTATCATCATTCATCTCAATAATACATCTGAGAGAGTATTGCAGCTAGTTTTTCATTTCGCAAAATTTGGGAAATTTCTGACGCGAGCTTTGCTGATGGTGCATTGTCATGGGCATGCAGATAGCTTAGGAAGGCTCGCTGTAAATTTCATGCACAAGGATGACTATTAAGTCTTGGTCTGCATATTACCTCATATAGTGCTGTATATTCACAACAATTGCATGTGACTTTGTTACCCCGCGGTTGTGACTTCTTGACCCTGGCATAGGGTAAAAAGTCACATCGGACTTTGCCATAAATAATTGTGAACTGACTAAAGCCTATTTACAACACAGCAGCTATCATGTGATACAAACATAGTCAACTAAATACAGCATAATTGTGCCAAAGGTCATTCAGATCTAACAAACACCTGCTCTGTTCTGGGGCTTTTTTTTTAATTTTGTGACTTCTGACCCCGCCTCCCCTACACTGGCACAAACAATGATTCATACTGCAAAAAAACACCAATGTAAGATGTCCTTTCCACACATTTTTCACAAGTAACATTTTGGAGGAGCACCAAGCTCCTTCTTTCATATACTCTTTGTGTAATGAATATATTCTACATTTAATATAAAGGTCATTCTCAAATTTTGGGACATATTTACGTCACTCCAGTGCCATGACATGAATTTTAATGGAATTATTATCTGGAGTGTCACTCTACATCTGTTATGTATGTTTCTATTTAGAAGTTTAGAACTGCTGTATTTGGAATAAAAAGTCATTTATTAGTCTTTTTTTGGTGCATTGTGTCCAGTAATCCGTGCCAAATCAATGGTTTTTTCCCTGTCACTGGGCCTGACTTGACAAAATCAAGAGTTAATTTTCATCCTACAGTCCCATCATTTCCGAAGTTTCTATGCACGATTCATGAGAATACATACTTGAATTAATATATAGTACATCATATTGAACTTTTTTCTTGTTCATTTCATTGAATTAATTGAAGTAAAAGATGTGTCACTAGTTTATGTTAATTTTTTTGTCCACTCCGTTCCTTACCATAGCTCGGCTCGCTATTGTTTTTTATGAGCAATTTCCACTAAATGTCATAAGATGCACATGCGCCACACTACCACAGTTTTGCAGATTTTCATTAAACAGGTATTCATCAAATTAAGGCATAATAATTTTCATTGGAACATTTTTTGGTCCCACTAAAATGTCCACTCCGTTCCCTCCAATTCCGAGCTTACCACGATACTTTTTCAAAGAAATTTTATGTATATATTGCTAAGGGTGACAGGATTCAATAGAATGCAATCATAACTTTGTATCTCCCAAACAGAATGCACTATTAAGAGAAAACCAAACCGTTCCTGTCCACTCCATTACCCATTCCTGTCCACTCCGTTACCACAAAAAATCGATATTAAGGTGAATTTTGAGATGAAGTACTTCTGAAAGTGAGACTTAAATATATATTTTTTTTTTCTTGTCAGAAATTTCCACTAAATCTTGTCAGATGCACATCCATGTCTGTACCACTGCTTTACCAAATTAAGATACAAATTTCATAGGATATGTGACATGTGTGTGTTTGGTACAACTAAATTGTCTACTGCATTTGCTTCATTTCCAAGCTTACCTATTGATCATTTTTACAATATATAAATTATTAATATATTGCTTAAGGAGACAGGTTTCATCTCCTAAGTAGAAAGCAACACTTATTTAGAGAAAAGCCAAAGATCATTCCACTCTGATAACATACCATGAAAATCTATCGGGAGGAAGTAATTCTGAAAATAATACTTACATCAACATTTTATTATTTTTTCTTTGAAATTGCATACATCAAAATTCCACTCCATTACCACATTTTCCACTCCGTTACTGGGAATTTTTGCCATGTACATGGTCCCGATATTTGAAAATAGCCCGTTAAAGAATTTCTTCTTTTTTTGTGTGAGTGTGTTGGCAGCATTACAGAATCACTGACTCAGTCGTTTGACCAGGAAGTTGTCTTGAGCACCATAGTTTGTCTTTTTTCAAGATTATTTATTTGCCAGCCAATAATCAAATGAAAATGTAACGGTTGATTAAAAGTTGCAATAACTCTACTAAAAATTCTAGATTTGCTTGCTAAAAATTCTGGATTCGCCAAAAAATTTGCTTCGCTAAAAATCTGGATTTGCTAAAAATTCTAGATTTGCTAAAAATTCTAGATTTGCTGAAAATTCTGGATTTGCTAAAAATTCTGGATTCGCTAAAAAATCTGGATTTCTTTGCTTGGTACTTTGAAATTGCATCCACCTACTTTGATGAGAAGTCAATACTATTTGAGGATTTCATAAGAATCATTGGCCTATTTAATATATTTTCTTGCATCTCCAGCAAGCCATTTTTGAGATACGACATATTCATGATGCCGTCAAATCACAGAATGGTTTTCATTTCTTGCTGTTATGGATGGATGATTGAGACTTAACAGCCTGTATTGATACTGCTACAAACAATATTTTACCATTCGACACTTCTGTCAGCCAATCAAATACCTATAATATATGATTCTGCAATATTTAAAAAATTTTGAGTGTTTATCTCATGGTATAAGCCGGTTATTCCCCATGAGATCAGGAATATGTATTTATCACAGCTTATACTAAAGCCCTCGCAGGCTAAATCACATACTGCCTCTCCCCAGGCGAATAACCTATAGATACAAACATTAATTTATAATTTTATACTCTTTGACAGGAGAACACGACAGAGGTGCGTGCTGCCAGCAGAAGCAACGGACCCTGTAATGTCTGGAGAAGAAGTCGTGCACACCGAATTTGATCTTCCATTTAGCTATACAATAATAATGTTTGAACTAGACTAGAATAAAATCAGTATCTGAAATATCCTGACAGTTAAAATCACAAAAATTAAGTGTGTAAAGTGACAAAACATTTTCAATATAAATGTCATACAACCTGACTCTGTGATTCGAATACAAATGGAAATTCTCAAAATTCATGTATGATAAAATTCAATGAATAAGATCCACTCACCTTTAGAATCCTCAACAAATTGCAGAAAACGGGTTGGTTGCTTCATATTTATAATATGCTGACCAACTGAAAAAATGTTGTGCCAAAGAATTTATTCTGTGAAGGTTATAAACCTAACACGGTTCTAGCTATCCACTCATCCAATTACGTTCCGGGAAATTTAATTTAATTTATATGAATTTTGCTGCTTGAGCTGCTTTTGGCTGTGAAGATGGAGGTTAATGTCGCTTTTGAGTGGACATACATTCTGAAACAAACAGCATAATTCTTTTTATGTTTTTTATTAACCTTTTCACTTATACCATTTGACACCTCTGTCAGCCAATCACTAGCCAGTATTTCAGGGTAATAATTCCCATATTCTTTGTTGACCAGTTATCCTTTCATGTTTGACTGTTTGACTGTTTGTCTCTTGGTAAAAGCCGGTTATTCACCATGGGATCAGGAATATGTGTTTATCACTTCGGGCTAAAGCCCTCGGGTGATAAATCACATATACCCTCTCCCATGGTGAATAACCTATACTTATCAATCAGCCATTCAAAATTAACTGCAATATTAGTTGTATTTTATCAGACATGGTCCAGTAAGTATAGGAGAGACCTTTAGCCCAAGCTGTGATAAACACACATTCTTGATCCCACGGTGAATAACCAGCTTATACCATGAAACAAACGCAATATAAATGTTGCAGAATAGGTAGACAACAAAGGATAAATGAGATTTTTGCAGTGGAATACTGACTTGTGATTGGCTGACAGAGGTGCTGGATGGTATTTGCATGTGTATATAAACAGTCTAAAATCTGATTTGATACCTTGTCTGCATTTAGCGTGCAGGCAATTTCCGTTTATTTAATGTCTATTATTTTCTCAGCCGATCAGATTATCCTACTCGCTATAGACACTGTCAGTAAGGCTTTTTCTTTAAAAGTATTGTTCAACCTGAAGACCAGAGGTAGCAGCCAGCCACTTTCGGCTTGATCAATGCCTTTAGAAACCAGGTTAGTCTTATTTGGTCAAAATCATTTTGTTAGTGCTGTACATTCATCATATTTTGTAATCTCTAGATTTAATGGGGCAGAATTTAAAACTACGAAATTTCTACTTCACAAACATTTTGAAACCAAGGAATTTCTGCTTCAAGAGTCAAATTTTAAAACACACTCAACAAAAAAAGAAACATCCCCCTTCACTTTCTGCTAATAATTTGTAAGATTTTTTTTCTGACCAAAACTAATCAAACAGCATTGATCCCATTATAAACAAGTATCAATGTCCTGAAAATTATTCAAGTGTGACCATTTCCTGTTCACCTTTGACCTTGTTTATCACATTTGGGTATTTTTTTGAAATGGCCCCATACCAACAATGCCTCGCAGCTCACCAAAAAAATCGGGTTGTCTTTTCGAATAGTGTGACATAGAGCCCTAGAAAAGCGCAAAAATTGGCACTTCTGCTTTGTTTTTGATAGCTGCAGATCACCTTCCAGATGTGCGACATTGCGCGTTTCATACAGCAACGGAAAAGTATCAAAAACACACTTTTTTTTTAATGCAAAAATTCAAAAATTAAAATTGAGATGCTTAAACGCACCCTTCAGAAGCAAATTAAGCAGTTATTGATAGGGTGATATATTCAGAATTTCCATACATAAAAATTGTATCAACATCTCATATTTGGTCACTAGTGCCAGCGAACCTTTTGAGTCTGCCAGTGAACATTTTTGAGTTGGCAAGATGCAAGAGAAACAGACTCTTATATTTTTTAGCTGAAACTTCATCCCGAAAGGTACTTCTACGCTGTTGCAATGTTGTGACAGCACCAGGCCAACACTGCAATGTTGGTAAAATGATGACATCAGCATGTGACATTGTAGCAATGTTGTCACAACATTGTCAAGAAACCTCAACATTGTTTTCGCGTTGTGGCAACGTAATTTCAACCACACATTTTTGCGTTGCAACAGACAACTCCACCACCAATTAGCAACATTGTGTTGACATTGCGTGCCCCTTGGGATGATAAAAAATATTACTCAAAAAGTGCAGTTAAAATAAAATCTCATTTATACGGAGAATGTCTAAACAATGCGCAGAATGATTTTGACACTTACCTGGTAGCTTGATAAGTCTCTCGATACAATAATCATGATCTATTGTTATTGGTTACGCAAGCATTTTTATAAAGATTATATTTGGTACCTAAGCATATGTTTTAGAGCCATATATTGTGGTTAGCATATAGGCCTATAAAAAAAATAAGTTTAAAGGGGTAAAGTATATTTCCAAAGTGAGGGCTCAGCACAAAAAGGGAAACTTGACCTTATGGAAAAGAGGAACATGGTTTCGCAACAATGATTTTGATAACATATCACACTTTTAAAGAAATTGTTAAAAGTACAAGGGCAGGACTATTACTAGGACGCTTAGCTGGAACGCACCTGAACACCCTTTATATTTTATTGGGTCCCACCCTATAAGAAATTAATTATTACTTTCCTGTCGTCCTATAAAATGTCCAGAATGTCCACAACAAATAAATGTTATGTAAATTCCTTGTATATTGCTTACAAGCGTGTCGTAACAGAAGAAATTAGCATAACATAGGATTCGCTTGATGTTTATATACTCATAAAAGATTAATTTCACCCTATGTCTAACGTCAAGACGTACCAACAAACATTCATGTTGCATTGATTAACCCATCAATGCAAATGTTCTGTCATTGAAGAATGGACACTCAATGTAAACGCAGTGTTGCTAATTGATGGAGGACTCTACTGTTGTTCACGTAGAAATGAATGGTAGAAATTATGCTGCCACTGTCTCTGTCCGAGACTGTCAAGTGGCAGCAGAATGCTGACAGTCCCTGGAAAATCGAATTGGGTCAACAATAATTTGATCTGTTTTGGAGAGATCACCAGATCAGGTCGCACAACAGCTGTCCATATTACTACGCCAAACTACTTTCACAAAGCGTGGTTGCTGGCAAATATCCAGTCCACTGCTTTGAATGAAAATGTTTGGAAATCATGAGACAAAAAGAAAGTTTTGAAACTTTAGCATAAACTTTGCCTGTGAAATTGATGATTTTACTCATCAGAAGTTTGGTGGTATTCAATCTACTTATGCCATTTAGTGCATGTTAAATTGTGGTCAGAAAAGGGTCCAAAAAGAATGCATTCTCACTTATTCACGTGTCCATACAAAGCCAATGTTTTTGCTTTGTGACATCAAAAATGCTCAATTTTATTTATTCTGTTACTGTATGGAGATTTATTAACTAGAACAACAATAAAATTCACAATTTCGTAAAAGCTGTGTTACACTCAGCAAAATGTCTTGTCCATGCCACAAGTGGCCCCCTCTATACTGGCAATATATGTGAGCTACAATGTATACATAATAATAATAATATAGTATGATTTTATATAGCGCCCATTCCAGATAAATCTGCTCACCGGCGCTCACCATACTGAACGGCAATCATACCAATCATTATAGTGATAACCTCTGGACATGGCCGGAGCGGGGATCAAACCCACGTCCTCATGTGTACAAGGCGGGGATGCTACCCACTGTACCACGGAGCCACATGATAAAAAATAGTTCCAACTTATTTTGGTATTTACAAGCTGTCTGCTTAAAATTGAAGCCAAACAAAGTCAGATTAGACACTTGCAGAGTTTTTGGAAATAAACTAGACCATCACTAAATAATGGAACTGTCCTGGTTTCTTCCACTGATCGGAATTCTGTTGACCGCTCACAGGAGCTCGCGAATTTTGCACCCTAGGTGGCAGCAAATAGCGGTCAACTTGTAGACAGATGCTGCCACTTAGCGAACACAATGTTGAGATTTTTTTCACAAAGTTGTGAAATTGTCGCCTCAACGTTGCATGCTAACGTCATATCGTTTCTACGTAATTTTCCAAACATTGTCACAACAATGCTGCATGTAGAAATGTTCAATGGGAAGTACTTTTTCCAATAAACTTTTTCAATTTCGAACACAGACAAACTTGTCAAAATTGCGATATCTGGAAGGTAAAAGGCAAGGCTTCGGTGTCAGGTACAAAAGCTTACAGCTTGCGCTCTTTTTTGTATATATATAGGCCTATATCCGACTCCAAATAAAGATTATTTTGACTTTGACTTCAACTTTGCAAGCGAACCAACTGCGAATCCTGACTCGTTTGTCGTTCTGAAAATTGACTCCCCTCAACCTCTTTATGTCTCCTGAATACCAACTCCTTCTATTCGCATGACTGCACACACATTTCATGGGGGTAAAAATTATGTATAAACATAAATGTTTTCTGTTTATGTTCTATTTTTACTGTCAAAGAATTACAAGTGTTTAAAAAAAGCCACTGGATTGTTCCTTGTGAGGTCATATGACTATCTTTTCCATGTTCTTCTTATTCTTTGATTGTTTGAAGCTATGTCATGCCAGTTTTTATTAAAAAATTACGAAAGATGCAAATGATCTTGCGGTAGGCCCATAGAATCAGTACCAGTCAAAAAAAAAAATGTGCAAGCACTTTAAGCAGCACAGGCAGTGCATGGTTCCAACACAGGCACACCGGTCACGGATAAACTAAGGAGAAGAAGAAGAAAGCATGGTTGACCTTTGACCCATAGAAGCCAGTCCATTTTAGTTTCTTTATCATTTTTTCCATCACAGAAGGGCACCAAAAGTGACTGGTCAAGAGTTAAAAACCTACAGAGAATGTTGATAAAATTTGAATGAGATTGGTGAAAGAGAGTGACCTCCAGAGTGCTAACGAGATTGCATGAAATTCTTGGGGTAAGAGCAGCTGCTCTGCTAAAAATGTATCTGCAGATAAAAATCAAGTATTCCATATTCCTATACTAATTCTATTGAGTGACATATGGCCATAGCATTAAAGTCAAAACATTTTATTTTGGCAGTAAGTTTTTGGCTGATAATTAAAAACATACCTTACTCTTGACAAAAATACTTGTCTCCTCCTGTTCCTGACACCTTGACCAAACAGTTTCATAAAAATTTGGAAGTATTGGCATGTTGTAGCCTGGTTTTGAGGTAGTCCCACAAGAATAACATTGCTGTCAACACAGCTCAAGAAGCCATTTTCTTCTACTGCTTCTATTGCTGCTGTTGTGACATCAACATTGTTTCAGTGATGTCATAGAGCCAACAATGCTGATGACGTCACAACAGAAGGCTAAAAATAGCTCTAAATGTGTTGAAGAGCAGCAGAAATTGAGCATTGTCAGTGCCTGTATGATGAAGCTGGGGGATTAGAGGACATGTATTTAATCCAAATTATGCTTGGTCATGGTGTACTTACTCTAATAAACCAAAAATTTAACATCACACTTAATCATGGATTGTTTAATTGGCTAAAAACTTACTGCCAAAATAAAATGTCTTGACTTTAGGCATACACATACTTAAAGAGTATGAGCATTACTTTTTTGTCCTGGTGATCTGGTAAATGTATTTTGAACAGTGCTGGAAAAAATTGTAATAGTTATTTCCAACTTTTATGATCTGTCTGTTGTGGGTCATATACTAAATGGGACACACGCTTTAATTTTTGGGAGTAACTTGTCAAATAAATATTATGGGTATAATCATAATGACACTCACAATGTTGCATGAATAAATGTATTAAGTGGTTGGGAAATAATAACACTGTAAACTAGATACGCATCTCAATGCTACGCTCTAAGAAATTAATGGTTTGTTTGACTTGGTAAATTTTTGATTCACTTGAAACTTTATAGGAATTAAAGTGTTCTGGGAAATATTTTTGGTGTGAAAATTGTTGGGCGGTTCGCTCAAACTCCAAAATATTTAGCACTTTTGAAACAAGAAAAACATATGTGAACAAACAGTGTTTCAGGGCCATCTTGCAGTTAACAAATAACAAGTGCTTACTCATTGTTAATCTGTGTGACTCGTAAGTAGTTAATGATGTAATGTATCCGATGCTTGCATGGCTATCAGGACAAGTCACTGCAAGAGTCACACCATTCAACACTGATGTCACAAGTTACCCAATGAAAAATTGACAGTGCATTTTTAAAAATGTGATGGATAGGGCCTGTTCTGATGTCACTGATGTCCAAAATGGCCTAAAGTAAGTACTCGTAATTCTTCAACAGTAGGCCTATATTAAGAGTCCTTCTTCATTCAGAAGTTGACAAAAACAATTCCGTCATCACAATTCAAACAAACATTTTACAGTTTAAATTATTTATTGATAACTCAAAAAACGAGTGAACCTGATACAGCATATATATATCATACATCAAAGATACCAATGAAGGGTTATATAAAGCATTAATTTTAACAATGAAGGGTTATTGTACATGTACATGGCAATGCATTTTTTTAACATGATAACTCAGATGGTGATCAGATTTTGCCTCCCAGTCATTGTAAAATGAATGTCCAATTTAATTTTCAGAGATTCTCATTACATATTCCATTGGAGTACCTGGCTGAATTAAAAAGAGTCTTCTTTTATTGTATGGCATTATATAAATTGAGTTTTTGCGTAGACATTTATTATTATACAGCATTTATCTATGCTTTATGGTGCTTTACAATGTATTTATACAATTCAATGTCATTGGAGGTCTTCAGGTCCGGATGACTTCTCTTTTCTTGTATAAGTGTTCGGTTTTCACATATCAGGTCCCAGTCACCTGATCCAGGGGAGTCTGGCTGGAGGTGTTGCTGATCACACCTGATAGGAGGGTGACCCCTGCCGACACAAGTGGCCACCCTCCCCGGCCACAGCCACAACCAACTCACTCCAATTGAGTTCCAGGAGCCGGATTCGAACCCGGGTCCTCAAGTGCGATTGCTTCATTCAGCCAGAAAAAAATTGATGAAATGGAAATGGCTTGTCCAGACTTAATGTTAGAATTTCAAAGGTTACTAGTCCTCCATATAATTGGCTTCTTCCGTACAATCAAATTTAATCAACTTTATGTCCAAGTAAACATACATAAAGCTTGTGTTATTTCCAAGACACTGTCATTGTGCATTTCTTCAAAAGTTGTTGACAATCGTCAAATTTCAAACCAAGCACATACAGTTTCTCATATTCCAATGCCCGTAAGTTTTATCCAAAAGAGCTTATTACTTTCGTTTAATCTCATAAACAGTGAAATCCGTTTGAATTTCTCAAAAAGCTGTTTTTTCTGCAAAGGGTTCTCCATTTAAAACTTTTTCCTTCAGCGGCTCCACCTTTTGACAAATATAAAGAAAAAGAATAATTAAAAAATATTTGCATAAAAAATACACATTTTTATTTCCCCAAAATACAAATCTTCAACTAGCATAATCCCTGCGAAATGGGACCTTGGGGGTAGGGGAGGGACAAAATATTAAATACAAATTTTGAACGTGAAACCCAGTCTATGTCCTTCTAGTGGGTGAGAAAATGTTGCATGCAAGTTTTTGTTGATAGGCATTGGGCACCATATACATTGGCTGGGAAAGATGGAAGGGTCCATGAATTAATGCCCTAATATGCCTTATAATAAATGGGGAACTATAATTTTCTGTAGAATAACAGTCAAAACGTGGCTTACATAATATTGGTCATTACAGCATTACACCTTATTTCTTCCTTTGGAAGGACCTTTTTGAATATTAGTTCCCTCACCTGAATGTTCTCCTTTCCAGATTTTCTGTTTCGTATTTTTCTCACAAATTCGAACAAATATTTGTCCTCCACGTGGTAATCAGTGGCAAAATCTGAAGGAAAATAATTATCATAACTGGATTTATATAATTTATTATGTATACAATCCCATATTTTTCCAAGTAGATGCTCACACTTGCACGCCCCAACACTTCCATGCACTTCCATGCCTGTGCCCCAGCCCTACCTTACACTCTCTTGTGACAAAAAATATTTAAATTAATACATATAGACTGAAATACTTTATTTAAAATTGCTCCCAATTGACTGATTGATTGATTTTATTTTGGTCTGTTATTTGGAAGTTACAATAATGAACATAGCAATGATCATTAAGGGATACATACAAATCATTTTATTGGGATGTTATAATTTTCATTGCATTGGGATGTCATAATTTTTTTGGTGGAGACAATACACATAATTGACAAAAACACTAAAAAAAAGATTTAAAAAACATTTCGAATAATTTCAGGCCATTGCAGGTAAGTTGCAATATGAGCCCTGTACCTCTAGTTCTGTGAAAAAATTATGAGCAGATAATTTGAAACATGCAAAGAGTAATTTCAGATTTTCTTCTCCAATTTCAAATTTACGGCTGAAACTTCCATTCTATCATTCTCTCATTGTGACTACATAAATGGAGGTGTGTAAGCACCTCCATTAAAAACACTTAATGTCATAGTGTCATATTATCAGTACCCAATATGCTTATGGGGTACTGATATTATTGTTACTATCTTGAGTATCTTCTGATGTAACATTAGTTACCTTTTCTAGTACATTCAAAACTCAACATTCCGTCTTGGCAAAAACATCGCCATCATGCCTCTGTGCTCTAGTTATCGCTTGCAATTTGCAAGTTAGCGGAGGCTAATTACAACGTAATAAAACATTTTTTACTCATAAAATACTTTTAATGCTGTGTATCTTTATTCAAATGTCTAAATAATGAGAATTTAACTTCATAAACACCGTCAGGGTGAAGTACCAGAGTGAGATTATGATCTCTTAATTAAAAGTGTTTCATGATTTTAAAATGAACTTCAGATTCTCTGGGGAGATTAATACACAGTGTATTTATATAACATTGGCAATTTCAGCACTAAATCTTTCCAAAGGGTGTCAGTAACAATTTAAGCCGGCCGTACCATTTCTTTTTCTGCTTAGTGGCAACCCAGGCGTCCAAAGGGAAAACCCAGTTAAGTCACATTTTGGGCCAAATTGAGTCAAGGTCAAAATATGACTTCTGATCGAGACATGTTTCTATATATTTATTAGTTTAGATTTTCAAGAGGTGGGTCGTTACCCCAGAATGACACTGGCAAATCCCAGTAAGTCCATTTCTTACTGCAAGGACTGGTAATTTTTGGGCAATTCCGTAAACTCAGATTTACAAATTTGACACTTTAACTGCTTGTGTAGCCTTACCACCATACCTTAGCTATTTCATTGTACCTCTATTACCTGGCCTAATGCCAGGATAACAATGAAATAGCTGAGATATGATGGTAGGGCTACACAAGCTGCTTCAGTGCCAAATCAGTAAATCTGAGTTTACGGAATTGCCCTTTTCTCAGAAACTCCAGAATGTGCCTTACTAGGTTTTCCCTTTGGACGCTAGAACTATTAGGCTTGTAAACATAGTGAGAAAAATCAGTGCAACGGCTCGCAGGGAGACTTGACCATGCAGTGACCTCTATACTGGACACGACCACATGTATAACTATTTCTTCACATGCTCAAAAACTTTATTTTATGTCATTGTATCAACACATTGTCCTTCATTTTATCCGAATTCAATAATACGAAAGTGGCTGAAAAAAATGTCTCATTCCGACCAGTCTTCACAATCCTTCGTGGGGGGAGGTGTCAGGAGCTGACTGGCCCATGTGGCAAAGTGGCAGCTGCCACAGGCCCACCCACTCGGGGGGGGGGGGGGCATGCAAGAAGTTAAAAAAAAATGCAAGAAAAAATAAAGAAGCAAAACTTTGCCGTCAGGTTTGTGATTGAAAAAAATTAACTGAACAGAATAGGGGCCTCTCAAGATGGAGGCTGTGAACTACGACCCTAATTTAAACAATTTGTAAAGGTCTATTGTTTTTTGCTTTTGTAATTTGAAATAACGCCAATTTTTGGGACAAAGGTGCCCATTGACTTATTTTAACATGGGCAAGAAATCTTGCCAGTCCATCCCTGGGAGATGGTGAGTCCAATGCATATTGCAGAAATCAGCGCACCACAATATTTGAAGTCTTTGTGTGAAAAATAAAAATCCTGCCTCTTTGAAATCATTTCGAGCATCACAAGATGAAGACATTACTTACATGGAATAACAGCTAGCAACGATCCCACTATTGCAGTGGCGCACACTCCAATGACGGGGAAATACAACAAGAAATTCTTTTAAAAAAAAGAATTGTAGTCAGCTTTGTTATGCGGCATAGGGATATTTTACATTGATGAAGAACTATTATACAAAACCTTTCCATGAAATGCATATAATAAATGTGGCGGATGACATCTGCAGTTCACAAAGCAGTGTAAACTATGTTTCTCAGACTCAATGAAAGGCATAAGCTAATATTGTAGCTGGATATTTTGGGTCCTTAACCAGTGAATATGCAGCTTTGTGAATGGGTGGATTGAGAAGCAGAGATGCAGAAAAAGGCAAATTTTCAAAACCTCGTAAGTGGTGAATGCAGATTAGAAGTGAATATGCAGAACACGTTCTGTAAATCAGATTCACATGGTAAATATATGTGATTGACATTTTCACTTCATGAAATGAAGAGTTGACAGGAGATGGCGAACAATGGATGTCAATTCATTGGCAGAAAAAATTATCGAAGAAAGACCATAGGAAATTCAACACAATGAAATGATAACCTGTAGTACTGATTAAAACACTTTGCAACTCCTAAAGTAGTGGAATGGACAGACGACATGAGATTTTGAAATGAAGGTTGTTTTATATGATTTGAGAAATGATCAACAGAGAAAAGACGAAAGATGTGAATTAAATATCGTAGAAACATTTCAATAAAACTCAAATGCCAAATATTGTTTTGATATTTTCCTGCCATAAGGGCTAAAAACGTTGGTTGTCAAATAATGGATTTGAAGCAAAAGTGTAAGAAAAATTGTGTTTGGAAAGCCTATCAATGAAATCCAAATGCAAAATATTGTTGTTTGACATTTTTGGACCATATTTGTTTATTCATTAAAAACTAATCAATATTAAAAAGCACAATTTAACTATTTTGAAGCAATAGAGAACAGATTTTTCACCATCATGAGTGAATATTTTGCTTGTCAAATGATGGATTAGAAACGAAAGTGTAGGAACAATTTTATTTGGAAACCCTTTTAATGAAATTCACATGCCAAACATTGTTGTTCGACATTTTCGGAGCAGAAGTTGTGGAGATTTTGCTTGTCAAATGATGTATTAGAAGCAAAAGTGTAGGAAAGCTACATTTGGAAACCCTTTTAATGAAATTCACATGTCAAATATGATTGTTTGACAATTTCAGAGCATGAGTTGTGAAGATTTTGCTTGTCTATTGATGGATAATAGACAGACTGACAAAAAAAGTATTCACAGTGAAGATTAGAAGCTAAAGTGCAGCAAATATTGTACTTAGAAACCCTTTCAAGTAAATCGATATGCCAAATATTATTGTTTGACATTTCCTGACCACGAGTTGCGAATATTGTGCTTGTCAAATGATGCATCAGAAACAAAAGTGCAGAAACAATTATATTTGGATACCCTTTCAAAGAAAAACACATGCCACATATGATTTCTTGACAATATCGGACCATGAGTGGTAAAGATTTTGCTTGTCAAATGATCAATTAAAAACGAATTGTAGGAAAAATTATATTTGGATAGGCCTACCCTTTCAATGAAATTCATATGTCAAACATTGTTGTTTGACATTTTCGGACCATAAGTGGAGAAGATTTAGCTTGTCAAATGATCGATTGGAAGCAAAAGTTTACGAAAAATTATATTTGGATACCCTTTCAATGAAATTCACATGCCAAATAAGATTGACAATTTTGGACAATAAGTGGTGATGATTTTGCTTGTAAAACGATGGATTACAAGCAAAATTGCAGGGAAAATTATATTTGGATACCCTTTCAATGAAATTCACATGCCAAATATGATTGACATTTTCGGACCATAAGCGGTGATGATTTTGCTTGTCAGAAGATGGATTACAAGCAAAAGTGTAGGGGAAATTATATTTGGATACCCTTCAATGAAATTCACATGCCAAATATGATTGTTTGACAATTTCGGACCATAAGTGGAGATGATTTTGCTTGTAAAACGATGGATTAGAAGCAAAAGTGTAAGGAAAATTATATTTGGATACCCTTTCAATGAAATTCACATGCCAAATATGACTGACAATTTTGGACCATAAGCGGTTGATGATTTTGCTTGTCAAACGATGGATTAGAAGCAAAGGTGTAGGAAAAATTATATTTGTAAACCCTTTCAATGAGATTCACATGCTAATGTTCATCCGGTCATGAATGATTAACTTTTGTTGTGAAACACAGATTTAAGACACATAAAATTGTCATTGATTGTAAACACAGCATCCCTGAATAAAGTTTGGGTTTAAAAAATTGAAAAAATATGCCACTAGTGTAGTGTCTAAGAAGACAGTCATGGGATCATTTTAAGACAAAAATGAAAAAAATCTGATGGGAATTCCTTGAGAAAAAAATATATTACAATTTTGGTTTATCACACCACATATTTCAAGCTTTAAATGATTAATAAAATCTTGTGTAATGGTCTAAAAGTGAACCCAAACCCAAAGCAATTATTCACAAATGGTTGCCAAAGTTATTGTTACAGGAATTTGTAATTTTTATGAAAAATTAATTTTAGCGTGTGACAAACATCACCTGTTTCGAATTTCAAGATAAACAGACGCAACTATTCTAGAAAATACCTTAATTTTGGTTTTGTTTCCATAATGCTACGTAAAACTACAGACTGACATTCATTGAATCTGTTTAAACTGTAAAAATATTGTTTTTTACATTTATTCGGGCCGTAAAATCGGTGTGTGAAGTCAACTCTGTATATTTGCCTGTGGAATTTATATCATAGTTTCTTATCACAGAAATGTTCTATAAGCAAAAACTAAAGCCAAAATTAATCATGGTTTGAATAACAACCACATTTTTGTGCAACAGCTTCAGTCAGTCTCTCCTTCGATACATGTATAACAGTTCTTTTTCTCCAAATCTCTGAATAACCTGGGAATAAAACGTTAAACCTTGTTCCTTTATAGATCACACAATACTGTGACAATAGTACACACAAAACGTAACCGTTTTAAAGACAAATTATTCTAAATTCAACAATGTATTATGCATTTTATCAAATATGTTGCCAAGTTATTGGATTTTGCATGCTTTCTTCAAGATAAAATGGATGGCCACTTCCACAGCAGCATCTGTGTGTGATAGAACGTGTCGGAATACATGAAGACAGTAGGCGTTATCAAAAGATTGCCATCACAATGGTATACATACTGAATGATTTTAAGCGTTTTTGCTTTATTTTGTGTCTCAAAATGTTATTTTTACTTAATCTGGGCAATATTGTCACACAAAATGTACCTATATGGACACCTTTATGAATGATTCCTGAGTAGGTTATGATATTACAACAACATGAATATCCTTTTTGGCATAAACATCAGATAGGCAGTGTTTATCACACACAAATAAGTGAAATTCATGTAGATGAAACATATTTTTTACAAAATGGCCATAGAAGTTGAATACAATATCTGCCACTGCCAAAGGCATCATTTTGATCAAATTATGCACCATAACTAATTGGTTTATATCTCACAAAGCCATGAAAATGATAGTGTGATAAACAATATTTTTAAAATTATTATATCTTAAAGAATTCTCAACAGATTTTTTTCATTTTTGTCTTAAAATGATCCCTTGACTGTCTTCTTAAACACTGCGCTAGTGGAATATTTGTTCAATTTTTTTAACCCCAAACTTTATTCAGGGATGCTGTGTAAAACCATCGATGCTGACTAAAATCAATAATACACACAAAATTTTTCTAAATTATTTCAATAAAATTCACACAGCAAATGTAGTTTTTTTTAAATATTGTAGCGGAGTGAACTTCACTGACTTCCTCAAATGTTGGGTCCACACTTTATCGTCTTTTGTTCAGTTCGTAGCAGGGCTTCGGGTTCGGGTAGTAGGTGAACTGACTCCAACTCCTGACTCCTTTGGCTTTCTGAAAAGCAACTTCAAAGGTGTCCTGAATTAAGAAACCGATGCCACTTATCGGCATTATTGCACACAAATATAACATGGCTAACATCGGGAGAAAAAGTATTTCTACAAAGTTTTAATAGATTTTTTATATGAATAGTTGTGCTAAATTTATATATTTGCCTATATTTCGTATTGCTGTCACTATGTATTTGTAAATTATATTAAATATTTTTAGGGGTCTGGAGTAACCAATTAATTTTCGACTCCCACTCCATCTCATATTCAGATTTCGATTCCCTAGTCAAACTCCATTTCACAAACCTCCGACTCCACAACTCCGGCTCCTGGCTCAGACTCCAAAGCCCTGATTTGTAGGTTCTGCTGACTGAAAATTAAATGCAAATTTTGAAAATATGTAAATTGGAACAAATCTGTGTAGTATGAAAATCAATATTGCTTGGCAAGGGTAACTATATAGTATGTCCTGAAAGTTTGAGTGAAGTTAAATGTTGATTTAATTATATTGAATATTTCTTAACGTTTTAGTTCATGTTTCAACAAAATCATTACATAATCATTCAGACCACCTGCGTGGTTTGAAAAATCGATTTTCTTTAATAATCTTCAACAATTGCAGAAACTTTTTAGCCTGAATCAATTTCATTGATGAGATATGCTATCAGTTTCTATGAAAGCAAATATTAAAACTTAAATTAAATTAACTCTGGTATAAATTAAGTAACAGGTATGTTCATTTTGACATTTTCTTTTGTTAATTGCTAAATTGCTATACACACAATTAAACGCTGACACGTTTTCTGTAATTATGCAATTATTGCTCAATTAAAACAACAGTGCAATCTAATTCAAGTTAACACCTTTTCAGAACAATGGACTATAAAATTAATACTGTATTACACTCTTTTGAAAAATGGAAAAGTTGCTTGACTCATGAAATAAATTAAAAAATTTAAAACTTATTACTTTAATTAAACATTTTATAAACAATAGATAAATAGTAAGGGAGACCTTAGAAGAATAGACAGCTAGACCTATAAATCGAGATAGATAGATAGATAGATAGATAGATAGATAGATAGATAGACAGATAGATAGACAGACAGATAGATAGACAGATAGAAATACCTAACAGGCGTTAGTTCTGCACATAAAGAAGAATAGACCTATTAATAAAAGTTGATCTATAATTTATTTGAATTTCTCAGTTCTCAGAATTGATATCGAAATCAAGTGAAGTTTATTCTTTAATTAAATGATTAAATTTCAATGTTCAGTAGTTGATACGTTTCTAACAAGAATAAGACAAGAACATTACATAAAAACGTTTTATTAAACGCTTTATTAAATAAACAATAAACTACCAACACAGGGTATAGGCCTAATAGGTAATCTGGCGAGTTGGGGGACTGGCGGGAAGTCAACTGGCGGGTAGTAGGCCTGGCGAGTTCTCCCCTGGCGAGTTGACCAGTCCCCGGAAATATAACATGTAAACCTAGCCCTAGATGTAAACAAAACTTCGGACATCAACCTCGAGTGCTTCGGACGCACTTTTAAAATAGAAAGAATAGTCGTACAGAGCCGAAACTTAGCTCAAAATGTACGAAATTAAATTTCCTAAACATTGGTACTAGTTAGAAGGTGCTACGCAGCAAACACTAATTGGCTTGGCCTAAAACCATTGGCTTGGCCTGGCGACTATTGCAAGACAGAGGCTCCAAAGTAAAAGTCAAATAGCCAGAAAACTACGAAAAATTAATGCCAGAAGCTTCACACAATGACAGAAAACAATATTTCCAATGAAATACCACCACATTTAGGTGCAGACAACCACAGAAACGTCTACAACTGAAGCAGAAATGACAACTGAGCCACTGGATCCCAGAACAACATTTACTGCATAAATTTACACACCTGTTCAGCAGCTCAAGCAGCAGCTCCCAGACAGAAATGGTAGATATCCATGATCCATAGGCATCCTTAGAGCTTCCCTCACCTGCATTCCATCACTGACATGGTATATAAGCGTAAAATTGATCCACAACTACGACATTTAAGTCCTGATGCCTGCTGTCAACACAGCACTCTCTCCATGTTGTTCTTCTCAAGTCAAAGAGGCCCCAAATGGGGCTTTCATTATAGCAAATTTTTGGAGGGAAATCACTTGTCCTGTCTGTCACCACTGCAAACCTGAGGCACACTTTAGCCATCAATGTTCTATTCAGTTATATGACATATGAAAAACATTTGTATAATGTCTCCAATGTTTTGGCAGCCACAACTAACATGGCCAAACAAGCTTGAGAGGTGCTGAAGCTGAGAGGCCCAGTTGGGATTTCATGAAAACAAGGTTAGCCTCAGAAAAATACTCTTATAATGATGCAGCTTGTCATTTTTTCCCTTATCAATGCTTGTGCTGCTATTAATTACTTTGATCCACTTATTCACTGGACCTAATTCTTGGAAACATGAGTATTTGTTGGAAGCTCATGTGAATATTTCTCAAATGAGCAAGCTCTCCTGAGACCAAAGAACACAAATATTGATGATGTCATTCAACGGTTTCCCTCATGAGGATAGGCAAATGTGATTCTCCTTGTTTCCTTAGTAGTCTAAGTAAGAAGACCTTCATAATATGAAGACTGCAACACAGATTTCAGATGCTAACTACAAAAAGGACACCGAGAAAAATGACTCATATGCAGTCCTGAAAAAAACACAATTACCGATGAATGATTCATTCTTGACAAAGCTTACACAGTGACAGCAGTTGGCCTTGGGAACAATGATGGGGTAATTGTGGTATAGAATATGGGTCAATGCAAAATAATCTATTTAATAATATGCAAATTTGAAATTAAATTAATGGGGACGGTGTTATAATGACAACCATACCTTTTAGTCTGGTTGGCCCCCAGTTGGCCTGGTTCTTCCTCCATCTTGTCGTTGAACATCTGCATGGTTTCATTATTAGATGCATGCAATGCACCTAGTGACACTTTAAAGTGATAAGAAAGATATTTAAAATCAATTTCAGTAAGAACATGAACGCCTAATTTTCATTACCACATGTTTAATATTCTTTACTCAAGTTCATGTACCCCTTTTTTCAAATTCATCAGAATTTTGTTCATTCATATAGGCCTATAAATACATCCTCCCATGATCCAATGTCCTTGACCCTATTGCAGTGACATTGACTCATATGTTAAGGTCACAGACCATGTTTAAGACACACAATTTTTTTTGTCTGTTGGTCACATTGAAGTGCATTGTTGAAATTATGTTGACAAAACACTGCGGTTTTTTTTTTACAACATTGTCAAAATGTTGCCACAGTGTCATATGCTAATGTCATGTTTTTGATGTTGCCTAACAAAGTTGTAACAATGTCATTTCAACCATCCGATTGTACATAATTTTTACAAACATTTCGACACTGCGTTTTTTAAAACAGAATGTTCAATATTGTGTTACCATTTTCAGTAATATTTTCTGACATTGTGAAGTTGCGCATATTTCTTGCTTCACAGCCGGAGACAGGAGATGGCGCTAGAAATTGGTTGGTTTTCAAGGCGATTGATCCGATGGATAAGAGGAGGGTCAGTGACAAAGATGCGGCTAATCCTATAGCTGCTGCCTGAATTTATTTGAAAATTAAAAGCCTAAAATGATTAACAACTCATAATAAAGTGTGACTTTTGTCACTATTTCATTTGCTATTAAGTTAATATAAAATAAGTATAATTTCAGTGCCCTTGCATTTCCATTAGTATGAATTAAAGAATTACAAAGAATACAAAGTGAATAAATGAACAAGGAATGCCACTTCAAGACCTTTTAGTTTTTGTTGTCAAGTGACCCATTCGAAGATGAAAATTAACAGAGGAACAGAATATATGTAGGCAAGAAACGGCAAATTCTCTCATGTGGTCCTTTTCATTAAGAAGTTTAAAAAAATCAATTAGCAATAAAACAACAAAATATAAATGATAATAAATTTTATATTCTGCAAGAGTCAAAATGCATTGTACAAGAAATGAAAGATGTTTCGTAAGAGAAATTTTAAAAATTACCTTTGAATTAGCCCTGGGATTAATGGCACCAAGGACGTAAATTCCTGTTACGGGGCCAACCAGTGCTCCAGCAATTCCAATAACAAACTGCGAAATATTAAGCCCACAAAGGGATTTCAATGTTAACATCTCCGTCAGATGATACAATTCAGCAAAGGATTAATTAACAAAATCCGGATATTTCAAATGCTATCAATCGCAGAAAACAAAATCATCAGGTTTGTGACATACACTCATAAGTTCATATTATGGGATACTTTTTGAGAAAACCTGAGAAAGAAAAGTAAACTTTGGGGTTGAATGCTGGCAAAATCCGCTGTGACGTCTAAAAAGTTCAACAAAAATTAGCCCCCCCTTAACGAAAACTTGAATATCTCAATGACCTTTTTTCCAATTTATATTGCAGTTGACCAATTCGTAGGCTTGCATATCGACATTGTGTGTGTGTATTTGTAGCTTGATGGCTTCATTTTTGTCTGAGCCAGCAGACCCTGAGTGCATGTAACCCTCTTGTAAAAAATTTGAAGAACTTTTTGCCTTTTCCAGATATACATTTTTCAAAAGGTGCTCCAACTCCACTTAAATTATTTCTAATGGAGTGCACACATCGAACCTAAACTGTGAAAATCTTACAAAATAAGTCCTGAAATATTTACTAGGCCTAAATGTGATTGAGAGACAATTTTTTTCCCATCACTGGATGAAGTACGCTCCAGCTGGTGGCACCCTCACATGGTGAAATTTGCTATATCCATTGGAAAAGCCATACCTTTTTGAAAACGGGGGTAGGCTCACTTGAAGGCTGCAGGCTGAGCCAGGCTCAGCAAGCAATAATGCCACTAAACTACAATTACACACATTTAGTATAGATGCCTATACACAAGAGCCTATACATGAAACTCGGTTACTTTCATATAAATTGGAGAAGGAATCTAAGACATATTTAAGTTTAAAGTTTATTTAAAGGGAATCTTATTCTTGTTGAACCGTTTATATATTTTTCTTCCCTAATCAGTCTTTGATAGCCTCAACAACCATTTCAGCATGAACTTAATTGTTTGAAATAAAAAGTAGCAGGTAAAAATTAAATATTTAGTATCACTTACCTGAACTAATGTTCCCTTTACGTTTGTTAGCAAGAATGCCAGTAAAATACCAATTATCCCTAACAGGAACGCTGGAAATAGAAAAAAAATTAATGCTGCTATAGTATTCTAAAATGGATAGTAAATTACTCGTATTAAGCTTCACAGGTCCAAGCCAACTTTTTATTGGATAGAAGGGATTATTCTGCATGTCAGACAAATGTGACAAACAGAAACAGCAGATACTGTACTTACTTCTGTACTTCCCTATTTAAAAAGTGAGAACTAAAAGTTGCATAATTCGAAAGTTTTTTTT
Source organism: Platynereis dumerilii (assembly GCA_026936325.1). Taxonomy (NCBI): domain Eukaryota; kingdom Metazoa; phylum Annelida; class Polychaeta; order Phyllodocida; family Nereididae; genus Platynereis; species Platynereis dumerilii. The sequence goes on along the minus strand of JAPTHN010000005.1, from coordinate 68,399,724 downwards.
TTTTTCATTTAGCACACAGCTTTTAGATATAATTTTTGGTATTTTCTGATTCCCTTCTCAGCTGTAGGGGCTGCAGTGGTAAAGTATAGTAGGCCTAAGGCAGACACTGTACTCTACCTTTGTAAGGCAGACTTTCGTTAAAAAGTCTGATGTGAAGTCATTGATATGTAAATATTTATATCTAAAATATCCGCTCTGTTTCTATCCATCTATCTCTGAAGTTCACATACGAAGTTAAATAAATTATCTAAGGTCTAATTAAAAACTAAAGCGCCTATTTCTTTTAATCCATTTCTGACAAGAAATTGAAGGTAAAACTTGCCAATGACTTTAGCTGCTGTAGTCTTGGACCTTTCTGACCAGCGCTTGAACCTGTGGGACATGTAATCTTCCCATATCACTGCTGCATAGCCATTGAGTAATGATGATGATGTACTGAAAATCATACATAATTTTTGTAATTAATAAAAAATTTATTTTCTGTTGATTCTTTCTTACCACTCTTTTCAACGTAAAATATAGGAACAATAGTTACATAGTTATTTTTTCAAATAGCCATAAGTGACCTCTTCAAGGGTGGTCGCAAACAACCTATATATCTATTTATTTTGAAGCTTCTGATATAAAATGTAACTGATTCTTTACCTTAATGCTGTGCTGGCCATACATGCAACAAAAAGGCCAGGCAGACCAGGCACGGTCATTATCTTCATTACAAAATATGGCAATATCTGCAATCGATTTCAAATTTGTTAAGTTGCCTTTTTTCACCCCATAGATACGAAAGAGATCCTCAGGAGCGATTTTGGTCCTCATTGGGCAAATAGCCATCCTCCCAGGGGAATAACGATCCTACGGACCAATTTTGTGTGCTCCGGAGAGAAGCAATCCTGGACTTTTACATAAATCCGAGAAACGAAGCTGTGTAAACATGTTCACCCGCTGAAGCATGTTGTTATTAACTCATACACAAGCAGTCAGACTGATGCGTGCAGTAGTTTAGATACGCTAAGACCCCCCAATTGGGCAAGTGACAGGAGCAAATGGTTAGAAGAGTCGTGTTCATGACTAAAATGCAGCTTTTATAGGAGTAAAAGTTCATTCAAGGCATTTCTTAAGAGTCAGGGTAACTGAAAATGTATTCAGAAGATTTGTCGGCAAACTGAATAATGTTGTGGACCTTCAAAATTCAAATAACAGCTAAATTGCTGTAAACATGGAGTGAAATGATCATATGAGTTTTTGTTTTGAATAGAGAAAATCACAGTGGCGGATACAGGGGGGGGCCTAGGGGGCACGGGCCCCCCCCCTAGACCACTGAGATTAATAATAGCATTTTGAAGAAAATGCGCCGCGACGCAGGCCCGCAAATGCCGAAACACGCCCGGGCCCCCCCTAGATGACCCTGTCTGGATCCGCCACTGAATCATGAAATGCATCCTATCAGAGCATCTGACACATGTTTGCTGCTTCTGGGCAGCCATTTACAAGCTTTAAAACCCAAGTAACCTGGTCAGCAGTTGACTACCAAACTGATATTTTATCATTAACATTAATTCATCAGATTATTAGCCCATTTTGAGTCACCAAAAAATTGACTCTGATGACCTCGCTCATGAAGGACAGTGTTATTTTCCCTCTATAGGATCGTTTCACCTTCTCTGGTAGGGTCATATTCAATACACTGGAAACTCTTTTGGTCTAATTATACTACAAAATATGATTTTAACAAGAGTTGCATAAAGTCTGAAAGTAATCAGAGACTAAATATTGCAGAATAAGTCTTCCTGTAACTCTACTTGTCCTTGAATTTGTTCTGAACTGAGAAAAATACATGCAAAATGACCAACTTCATGAACATTCACTCGAACGTGAAAACTGGGGGAACTTATTGTGAAGTAACTATTGGAAATATCAGTATAGTACCGATTCAAATCTGTCCCTAAGAAGTTAATCAAACAGGTGGTAGAGTCCTGAATGGCAAAAATGTTATATAAGGTTCAGAAAAGTCCAATTGTTTGCATGGCATCCTGACACTCCTGCATGTGTAGATTGCTCTGGAGGATCTGTTACAGCTCCATAAGGGTCAAAATCGCTCCGGAGGATCTCATTCGTATCTATTGGGTGTTTTTAAGCCAAACACACACTGAAAAAAAAAATTGTAAAATTTACGGTAAAATAGCTGGCAGTTTTGGGTGCCAACAAGTTGCTGTGAAATTTACAGACTAAAGCCGTAAATATGTAGCGTCATTGAAACCGTATATTTTACATGTTTTTACTGTAACTTCAACAGTTCAAGCGTTACTATGGATGGTGAGCAATCCGTAATTTTTACTGGAATATGCCTGTAATATTGACAGCCCCCTCATGCTGCCATTTTTAGCAATGTTTAACTCGTTAAAAAAAACATAATTATGACCCAGAGCAATTACTGTTTAGCAGTGGAGTGTTCTAAATCACAATTCAATAGAATAGAACATTTTGATGCTTTTTAATGTAATATCTGTATATAGGGAGTTTTTTTATAATTAGGAAAATAGCTATATCAACACCTTTGCTCATTCAGTAAATTAATTGTTCTACCTGTCTACATTATAGAAAATAAAATTTTCCTCGTTTTCTTAATTTTTTCCTTAAAGCATCAGATTAGCAAGCCTCAAATTTTTGGTAGAACATGACTATCATTATTCCAAAAGTGTTATCAAGTCACAGATCTAAATTTTGACAAATTTTTAATTAAAAACAACAATAACATCATGCTTGATTTTAAAATTTTTATTAGCAATTTTCATCACATCGATTTTGGAACAGAGTAAAATATATGAATATCACTAAAATTACCAACTCCTGGTTTGAACACCTCAATTTATCCATGGCAATTTCTCCTCAGTGAATCTTAACCATCATGTAGTTAAAAAAAGTTTATACTTCCATGAGTCATGCTGGATACAGAATGTACTGTGTAGCTTGTACAGAGAACCAGCATATATATGATAATGAACAAGCAAAGCCTGCAGGGAACCTTTTTGAGGAATCACATCCTTCAAATTTGCAAGATGGTAAAATCCTATTTTTTCTCTCATGAAACAGGAGATGATCATTAAATTTTGGTTTGTTGAAAAGCAAATAAATTTAATTTTCGAAGTGTGATCCGTAAAGATTATGTTGGTCTTCTTCGTTCTCTTCCTTATCTTGGTGTCTTGGTGTTTCAGTGTCTTCAGAAAAAAGCATCTGAAGAGAAAAATGGTCAATTGAGATATTTTCAAAAACATTAATGCATTCTTTTTTGATAAAATGAATTGATACTGTTGGTGTCAGGAAGGAAGAACGTCTTACCTTAAAAGGAATTCTTGTTAGTTGCAGGTTCAATATTGAGGAGCCTCAGAGGAGGACTGATGTTGTGGCGTACAAAAAGATCCATATGGTGTGGCAGTATAAAATATTTCATGTCTGAAAAGAAAGAGAAGTTTATTATAATTTGAGTTAGGTCCAGTCATATAAACAAACGAGCAGTCACAGAGAGTTAAGAAAGACAGGGTTTGCATTTGTGCATTGCTAGGATTAGTTGCATACATGTAGATACGATTGCCCAGCTGGATATGATGGCTTAGGGGATGACCATTTCATATGTAAGCAGGGGGTTAGGAGTTTTTTGATTCTCGTCTGGCCCAGCAGGGTATCTGAAAGTTTCTGCAGCAAAATCTGTAATTCTATAGGAGTTATGTAGCTGCCTGCAGAACTCTGAAGAATTCTGCAGTTCTGCAGCTCCTTGTAGGATTTCTGAACCTCTGTTACTTTATCTAGCATAGGCCTATTGTTATGCATCTGCAAAGTTCAGAGCTCATTGACAAGGTCTTGCCACTATACCCTGGAAATGTCAGTTTGGGGGGGGGGGGGTATTGGCAAAAATATCGGATTTAAATTTTAAAAAATTCTAAAAATCAGATTTATTTGATTTACAGATTTTTTTTTATATTTTAAGCGGTATGGGGGGGGCAGGTGTTTTTCTGAAAATTTTCAGATGATCAAATGATTTAAATCAAGCAACCCTGGGTCACGGTACGGAGGGGTTGGGTGGGTGAGGGTCGTGTGGTATTGTGCTCGTCTGTCCCAGAGGCGTTTCTGAAAATTTTTGCAGCAAAATCTGTAAATCCTGTAGGAATTATGCACCTTTGGAGGTTTTATGCACCTTTGCAACTAGCTTCAGAATTCTGCAGTTTCTTAAATTCTGAAGGCAGCTATAGAATTGGTGAAATTCTGCAGCTTCCTGCAGAATTCTGTAGCTGCAGAAGTGCATAAAAACCTCCCAACCTGCATTACTCCTACAGAATTACAAATTTTGCTACAGAAACTTTTCAGAAATGCTGCAGTGACAGAGGAACACCAAAACTCCTGACCCCCCTGCTAACCCCCAAACCAATACACCCCCAAATCAACGTTTCCTGGGTAGCGGCAAAATACTTGTCAAAGAGGTCTGAACTTTGCAGATGCATGGCAATAAGCTGAAAGAAGCAACAGAAGTTCAGAAATCTTGCAGGGAACTGCATAATTCTGCAGCTTCCTGCAGAATTTTAAAGAAACTGCAGAATTCTGCAGCTTCCTGCAGAATTTTTAAGAAACTGTAGAATTCTGCTGACAGCTGCAAAGCAAAAGTGCATACAAATTCCCGAGCTGCATAACTCCGACAAAATTGCTGATTTTCCTGCAGAAACATTTCAGAAACAATACAGTGACGGAGGACCACTATTTCTGAAGTTCTCCAATTGGCTGCAGAATTATTCTTATTGATTTGCAGAAAGAAATTATGTACTAATCTGTTTTTTTTTGCTACACCCTGTAGTAAAAAAAGGGCAGGTTTTATCAGAAACTAAACTTAGCTGAAAGTTTATCCATTTCCTGGAGAGAGTTCTTATATTAAGTGGAAATGAACATAAAGTAACTTGTAAAAGTAGCTTACCCTAAGTTAGTATTCAACATGGCTGGGGACTAGTGAGGAGTTGAAATTACAGGAAAGAGCAGCTGAAGGATTCCTGAGACTACCAGCACCTGGAAAGCAACACAAAAGTAGCTGAGTTCATGTTTACAGTTATTGAATAAAAAAAAACAACCTTTACTAAAGCCATTATTTACATCACTTAATTTTGTCTCATGAAAGGAAACAGACCGAGGTAATCTATAGATATTAAAACTTTTCTAAGAAGTCATAATTTATTTGCAAATTGATTTGCGAGATTCCCAACCACTGACCGCACTGAGGGAAAGTATTTTTCAAAAGTTTCGATGCATTTAGCCAAATGCTTTATAAACATTCATCCTGATTATATTATGGTTGCCCTTGAAAGTAGGCACACCACTGGATGATTCGCCTTCGAATTCCGCATTGAGAATTCGAAATTTCACAACATATCTAAGGGGGTATGAAATGTTTACAAAAGACAGGTCTTAAAACATGCATAGAGCAGGCTGCTGAAGTAAACACCCCCCTGGAGCGGTGTTCCATTTCTTGTAATATCCTTCTTTTAGAATACATCATCAATCTCTACATGCTCATACTGACCTCTAGTGCAACAGATATACACCATAAAATACAGGGTGATATATAAATTTGATCCCTGATTTGTTTTTGGCATTTTGAATTGTTTTACCCTATATTTGTAAGGTTTGTGGATGGACAGTATCACAAAATCGATCAACTTTAATAAAATTGTAACAAGAATCTGCTGATTCAATTGGTGGCAAAAACGGCTGCAAAGAGATTTGATTTTAAAGTTTATCTTAATGTGGAATACTTTTACCAAATTTCATAACTATAAGGGATATATTGAGGTCACAAATGGACAGTTAAAGAATGACGAAAGACGGCTGCCAAAACGGCTGTCACAAATTGGTCTACATCTTGAATTTATCGTCATGTTAACAAACAATACCCACAGGCCAAGAACACATTTGGCAGTTCAGGAATCAAGAAATATAGCTGCTAAAGTGCCCTCTATCTTGGATTTCTCGACATGTTCCCAATTCATACTCACAGGCCAATACCTGTAGTAAATTGCAACCATAAGCCAGATTAGCGGGGCAGATTTGTCATGAATAGGGGAGTAATAGTGCATTTATACATAGAAGCATGAAACTTGGCACACATTTCAAAAACGTCTTAAAGAAAATATTTAGATAGGGAGCCACTTCAGATTTGACCTGGTTGACCCATGGCAGCCATTTTCCAAAATGGCGGCTAATTATCTCATTTTCCTGCTTTCTGTGAAGTGCCTATAGTTTGAAAGTACGAAAACAGTGCTCATTATTCCTTCTGATGATCTAAAAAACATTATCAATTGATTTCTAGATTGAACTGAGGAATTTTAGGGTAGTCAGGGTCCTTTTTGTTAGAACAGTTGAAGAAAATGCATCATTTTCGCGGTTTCCTATAGTTTCATGGAATTCCTTGTAAAAAGAGCTTTCAAATGAATGGTCACATCAAAAGTTTCCGTGAATTTTTTGTCAAAATTAAAGAAAAATCAAAATCTTCAAAAATCATTTTATTTTCATTTTTTCCATTTTCGTACCAAGTTTACAAAACCCATTGATGCGGGTACTCATTTGAAAGCTCTTTTTACAAGGAATTCAAATATGTAACTTATTTTGAGATTTATAGAGAATTGGTGTAACCATCCGTAACCGCGAAATCCAGTGTTTTAATCAATATTTCTAACAAAAAGGGTTCCAACAAGCCTGAAAATAGACCAAGGCTACCAAAAATGTTTTGGTAATGTACGGAATACTTAGTGAAGCAATGAAAAACAATATTTACGTGTATTCTATTTGTAGGAACTACACAGAAAGCAGCAAAATGGAAGAATTGACCGCCATTTTGGAAAATGGCTGCCAATAGCCACCTAAGCTAAATTTGAAGTGGCTCCCTATCCAAATATGTTTATAGATGTTTTTTAAGTGTGCGCCAAGTTTCATGCTCCTATGTATAAATGCACTATTTTTTTACATACTTGCCCCGCTAGATATAAAGGTCACAGTGGGCAGATCAAGAATGGTCGCCATTTTGGAGTGGCCATTTTGGCAGCCATCTTGGATTTCTAAGAAAGCAGAAGAATGAAAAGGTGTGCACTTGTTGTAACTAGTAAAAGAAAAATTATTGAATAGCCTACCCCTCTGAGGTGACCCCCAGCCTGGTAGTATAACTTAGCAAAAGAAAATTCTGCAAGGACTCCCTTCAGGTCACCCTCTCAGGCCTTGTAATATATACAATTTTGAAAGTACCTCTGCCAAAAGCTGCCAAAGTTGACCCTAAGGGGCCGACCAGATGATAGTTGGGGGGAGGGGCTATGGACTTTAACCCCGAGACAAACTGCTTTTCATTCACGTTGCGTCGACTAACAATTTTTTGCTTGTGAACGCCCGACAAATTTTTTTTTATCGGAATTTTAACATTACGGTTCCCTAGCTACAGGTGGAAACAAACTTTTTTTTTTATTTCCATGTGCTGAACAAACTTTTTTTCAGTGTCAAGTGGGAAACAACTTTTTTCTTCACCAAATATCCATAGCCCCCCCCCTCAAGATCATCTGGTCGACCCCTAAGCCTAGCAATATAAATAGCCAAATAAAACAATTTTTTGTGAGTACACCCCAAAGAGATGACCCCCTTGGGTCTTGTTGAATAAAGTACCTCTGTCCAAGGTGACCTCCTGTCTAGCGATAAAACTAGCCCAAAATAAATTATTTTTTTGCGAGTACCCCCCGGAGATGACACTTCGGGCTCGTAAAATATAATTTTAAAGTACCTCCCTCTGAGGTGACACCACCTAATAACTAGAAAAAAAAAATTTGTGACTATCCCCTCTACCGCCCCGGAGGTGACCCCCTGCAGGCCTTGTAAAAACCAAAATTTTAAAAGTACCTCCCTCTGAGGTGACAATATAACTGGCAATATAACTAGCAAAAAATAAATGTTTTTTTGCGAGAATCCCCCCTCTGAGTTGATCCCCCTCCAGCTTTCTATTAAATATAAAATTTTGTGTCCCTCCCTGAGAGATAAAATATATAAAATTTTAAAAAGTACCTCTTCCTGAGGTGACCCCCAATCTAGCAATATAACTAGCAAAAAAAAGTTTTTTGTGAATACCCCCTGAGGTGACCCCCCCCCCCCCAGAAAAAGGTGCCTTCCCCCAGGAGTATCCAAGCCTAGTAATACAACTAGCAAACAAAAACAACAATTTTTTTGCAAGAACCCCCCCTTGTATGACCCAACTGTTCACAACATGTATCCCTATTGGCTAATATGACCACACCCACCATGTCCCATATCCTGATTAGCTCTGAAAAGCCACACCCACTAAATTATAAAATTTCCAGTGAAGCCACAGCCAATAAAAAACACCTGTCAATCCATCGCACCTTGCCACATGCTCTCAGATTAGCCCACTTGAATTGCTTTTAACTATCAATTCCCACACACTCAAACCTCCCGCACTATGACCAAAACTGTCTTGCTGTCATTATGCGATACACCTTCAAAAGTCAACCAAACCCCAAAACCCAATTAATGGAAAAGGTGGCAAACTTGCCACCTAAAAATCGAATAGATAAAAGCAAATATCTAATGACGTTGATACTCTGCATTTGTGAAGTTTTGAAGTTGAATGGGATACAGAAATATTTTTGGGACCTAATTACATGTCGTCCCTAATTACTCATCAACATCCCCAATAGCAGTGTCAGAATGAACTGGCATTGAGGTTTGGATACTCTCTCCTAGATAAGCGCCCCCCCCCCCCCAATAAAGCAAGAAATGTGCTTGACAGGCAGGGACACCCAGACACTACCTAGAAAATGTTTTGGTTTAGTTTCTGCAGCAGAAGTTGAATTTCTCAAAATGTTCCCAATCCGTACCCACATGCCAATGCTTGTACCAAATTTCATAACTCTAAGCGAAAGATCCAGGTCACATTGGGCAGTTCAAGAATGCCGGCCATTTTGAAGAGACCATTTCGTCAGCCATCTTGGATTTCTTGAAATGTTCCCGATCCAGACCAAATTTCATAACTCTATGCAAAACATGAAGGTCATACTGGGCAAATCAAGCATGAAGAAAGATGGCCGACAAAATGGCGGCCACCTTGGATTTATCGACATGTTCGCAATCCATAACCAACTGTACTAAATTTTATAACTATAAGCGAAATATTGAGGTCAAAGTGGCACTTCAAGAATGCCAGCCATTTTGTAGTGGCCATTTCGGCAGCCATCTTGGATTTCTCGACATGTACCCAATCCATATCCACAGGCCATTGCCTGTACCAAATTTCATAAAAATAAGCGAAATATTAAGGTCACAAATGGACTGTTATACCAACCTGAACCGACACAACGACATCACCAATAACGACGACCATTGCTCTTTGTTTTCAAAGAAGACAGATGTGCTGAAAATGGAATAACACAAATCAATTGCTGGGGATTTAAACTGTGGTTATTTGTCTTAGTTTAGTGAGATGATATCCACAATGCAGACATCGGAATTTTTATAAAGAAAGCTCTGTGGGGCACAGTGAAACACTTTAAGGCGGGGTACATATAAAAACAAAGTGCCTGTCATAAACACATGGGATTTTGCGCTAATTTGTATTGATACATTATAACTAATTTTATTATACAAATAGCACAGAAGCCCGTGGTCATAAACCTCTGATTTTAGTGAGCCATATCCAAAGGGAAGCATCAAAGAACTGTGATTAGTATGTAACAGGTGCAGAATGTTCAATAAGCCGTTCAAGTGTTCTGCGCAATGAATTTGTCAATTTTTACCTTCAGCGAAAGAAATTCAAAGAAGGTATTGTAATCATTTGAGTAAGATGTTGTCCGGCGGGCAGCAGGCAGATTAGGCCGCGGATGGGTCATTCCTAGGCCAGTACTTGGCCTCTATTGAATGTACATGGAAGAAGAAATTTGGTACACATATAGCCTGTATGGTCTAGTTGTTACTTTTGTGGTCTGATGCATAGACATTCCATACTTTTTGAAATAATAAAAGAATATATATATAGAAATTATTTGTGTTTCCGGGCCAAGACTATTGCATGTGCATGGATGAAATTTGGTACAGATGTGGCCTATATGGCCTAGTTGTGCCTTTTGATGGTCTCATTGATAGATATTCTATACTCTTCAAAAAAAAAAAGAAAAATAATAAATTTTTGTTTTTGTTTTTCGGGCTAAGACTCAGTCACATTGCCTACATGGTCTAGTTGTGCCTTTTGAAAGGTCTGGAAAAATATTATAACAAATATTAAAAGTAATTGTAATCTTCTAAAGGTGTTATTCACTGAAGGTTTGCTGCCGCGCAGCATATGTTTTTTAATGTTTTCTCAATATTTCATAGAGCATCAAATATCCATAAATCAGGCAATCAAAAGACACAACTTCACGATATATGCTAAGGCTATATGTTACACCAAATTTCATCCATCAACATGCTATTGTGGCTGATTCTTAGGCAAGAAAAGAAAAAAAATAACTTTCAATATTTTTTTCATTTGCTATATATATATGGTTCCCATCAATGAGACCACCAAAAAGCACAACTAGGCCATATAGGCTATATATATCGGTACCAAACTTCATCCATGTTCATGAAATAGTGGTTGAGTCCAGGCCCGGAAACTTTAAAATGATTTTATATAATTTTTCAGAAATTTTTTAAAAAGTATAGTTTTACAATATTCATTAATCGGACCATCAAAAGGCACAACTTGGTGAGATGGGTTATATTTGTATCAAATTCCATCCATGTACATGCAATAGTGTTCTGGAAACAAAATAAATTTTTTTTTTTGTTGTAATTTTTATAAAAAGTAAAAATACTCATCAATAAAACCATCAAAAGGCACACCCAGGCCACATAGGCTATATGTATACCAAACTTCATCCATGTAGGCCTACATGCAATAGTGGTGGAGTTTTGCATGGAAAAATTCTACCTGCCTACCTTCTTAACACCCAGCTGCATGCCTACAGGACATGAGGAAGGACAACATTTTTCAAAAGTGATTACAATACCTTCAAACTTAATTCAATGCAGGTTAAAAGCTTTGCACTATAATAACCATGTTTTATCAAAATTATGAATAAATCTTTACCACTACTACATGTGTGGTTGCCATCTGTCCTTTTATGACCAGTCAGTACACAAATACAGGACGAAAAAGCCCTATCCTCCATCCACCTGGTAACCCAAACATCACAGGAATGACCACCAAAAACTAACCTATAGAAGTGTGTATCCACCGATTGTCCTGTCAACCAAACATGGCCAGCTCCTGAAAGTAAAACACATGTATTGCCATTTTGTTCTATTTTCAAAGAAATTGAATATTGGTCTCAAGGTCGAAATCAAATTAAGAGAGCTAATGTATAGGCCTAATTAGCTTGAGGAATATTAAGTTAAGATTTAAATTGACAAATTCATATTTGATGTTTGTGCTAAGACATGATGAATAGATTATAGAAACTATTAAGCCATGAATGTCTAATAATAGGTGTAGTAGTAGGCATACATAGCATTATACAGATATAGATACAAATATATGGAATATATAATTATATTATGATATCAATTCAAAATTAAAATGCTTTTAAAATAGAAATACTTATCTTAAAGGAGCATTAACAGGTTGTTTTACAATTTCAACCTCTTGTGCATGTGCTTTTCTTCAATGTTTAACCTGTCCTGAGTCCTTAACTGCTGTCTATTAGCACTTGAAACAATGTAACCTATATACTTGCCTTAATTGTTTCAGTTAAAACTCTTGCAACAAACGTGTGAAAAACTGACAAACAAAAAGGAAGACTCTACAGATTACTTCTGTATAAATTGTTATCCATGCAGTTTTAACAGAAACTTGCCACACTGCTAACAGCACTTAACTGTTGTATAATTACAGATTTAATCTGTATTTTGTACAGTTGCTGTAGTTTAAACAGAAACATAATGTTCCACTAACAGGACTTAACCATGGTCCAGAATGACAGATGAAATACGTATGTTTTACGGCTCATGTAGATTTTACAGAAAGGTTCCATTCAGTTGACGGTTTTTGACTGTAATATGTATGATGGCTAAAACTACGTAAAGTTAACAGGATGTGGCTGTATTTTTCACAATCTTTTTTTTCAGTGCATATGAAATATACATGGGATATCATTTGTTGCATCAGACGTCTATTAAAAGCAAGACAAATAGTAAATACTTTAAGTATGACGCTGTATAAATAAAATTGTTAAGAACAATACAGATTTGCTGCAGATAAAACAAACTTTGACAAATTTAAAATCAATGCCAGTAGTTATTAATATTTGAAATATCAAACTTCTGGAACTCCTTGACAATCATTAGAACACTATGTACACTCTTTGGAGCAGCGCTTCCAGAATTGGACTAATACAAATGGTCTGACTGACACTTCATGGACAATTATGGCCAAGAATTAATGTGACATCAGACTGTGTAAATTTATGGCAACTCCTCGATACTTTCATATTCCCTGACTCCCCTGTGCATGCCCTATACATGGTTAAGGTGACTCAAACGTGGTACACTGCACATACTTCTGAGCAGCCTGGTTGCCTAGCAACATAGCGTCACAACTGCTGCATGCCCTGAAAAAGTTGTGACGTCACCATTTTCTGCTCTCTTTTTTTTAACAGCATGACAGCCAGTAATTTGCTATTTAAATGAGATCTAATGCAGCTAGAAGCATAATTATTTTTTATTGAATGCAGTAACACCTACTCATGATCTATGCTAGTTCAAAGTTTCAGCTTCTCATCTTTATCCAAAGAACTTTCTCAACTAATTTCATTCAACTGCGTCTAAAATTGTCTTTATTTCTTTAAATTGACATTGGCATAGTCATGGCACTGCAGTTAAAAAACGACTCGGTGAAATTTTTTTATTTTTGGCCATTTGTTTGACAATAACTTGTTTATGATATATACAAATTTTTAAAAAAATCTGTATGATCGTTTTCCTAAAATTTGATTACTGCCAAAATTGATGCATACGAAATCAGCAATTAATTTGTGTATTCGTGCCCTTTGAGCTCTTACAGAAAAAAGTATTTTAACCTTTATCTTCAAATTTGTGGAAAATGTATTGGTATACATCCATGGGAATACATTTATGACGTTTTTGTGTGACAAATGCATGTAATGCTTTATTCTGTGGTACATAACCAAAAACTCAATTTATGACTTTTAAGCAGTCATCAGGCCAAACATACTGTTGCCATGGCAACAAAACGAGTCGGTGAAATTTTTTTGTTTTTCATTTTTGGAATGTGTGGGTCCCATAGAGTAACTGTGCAAAATTTTAGAAAAATCTGTATGATCAAACTACCATGCATATGAGTCACCTTAAGCATGCTTGTCCACTGGCTCTGAGGGCATGGGTTCGCAGATCTCACCCCAGGAACTGACATTAGTCTGAGCCCATGGGACCTTAAATGGAGGCGGCTAGTATTATGCTGGGGCAACTAAAAGACCCTGGGCATCCCTACATCACTAGGGAATGTGCCAGACTCCTAGTTGTCTCATCTCATCATCATGTGGCGATCACCAAAAATGGAAGTGCAGCTCCTTCCACAAACACGGAGGTTGAGCTGCCTCGAGGTACACCAACGAAAGAAAGGTTAAGTCTAGAATGTATAAGCAAACTAAATCAGAGCAATGTTCTGTGGTACAATGTATGTTTATCGCTTCAATGCTGAGAGTTACATGTCATCTACCTGGTTTGGACTACGAATAATCTTTGCTCTTAGTGGGTCACAGGAGATGCTGGCAAAATAGGCAAAAGCGGCAAACCCAGACAGTGAAAATAAGAAGTGGGAGCAGAATAGGAGTCCAGCCGACAGGTACATGGATCTGCAAGCAACAGAATTTAATTTTCTTCAGAATACAGTCATTGGACACTATCATCCAGAACGCAGCTGAAGTATCTATTTTATTTAAACCTTTATTGCAAACAACAGCATGTACATATATCAATATACAGCTAGTGGTCCATATCCTATTCTAAAATAAAATACTAGAAAATTACTTGTTGAGAGTACTATCAGTACCCCCCGACCAATGTCGTCGTAAAGTCCAGCGCAGATCACTCAGCAATATTGCCTCCACAGGCTGTTAGAAGACTTCTGTAACCTTTGATTAAATTTGTAATATATCTGTAAAACATTCCTAATTTCACATGTACAGGGTGTCTACAGAAAAAGAGGACAGTCAACAGAATTTGATTTGTTTATAGTTTATTTTGTGCCAAGCATCGTTATTGAACGAAACATGATTTATACATGAACAGTATATTCAGAACAGTCAAATTACCCATTATTCGCACCCCTTGGTGTGGTAACTTTCTGCAGATGAGGCCGAAATGATGCAAAAATATGTTTCATGCACTCCACCAACGGTTTGCTCCATGCAGACATGATGGAGGCCTTAAACTTTACTGTGAAGGTTGGGAAAACTTGCTGGATTCTTCCTTCAAAGTTGCCCATACTAAATATCCACTGGGTTCAGCTCAGGAGACAAGGGGTGGCACTCTACCTAGCTCAAGAGGTTTGTTTTGAGGCACTCCTGAGTCTTCTATGCAGTATGAACAGTTGCTACACCTTGTAGGAAGATGATTTTGCCACCAAAAGAGTTTCTTGTCTGGCGCCATGGTACCCCAGATTCTCCCAGAATGTTATTATAAACATTTGCATTGATTCCAGCACTCTGTTCAATGGCTATTTTGAAACATTTTTGTGATTATTTTGTCATCAGATGACTCCATGTTGAAGACCAACTGTTAGGTCCTGAATTGAATTATCGGCAGCTGGAGCATCTGCAAATGTCCCACTACTCACGTATGAATCATTCCTTCTGTCACAAGCACCATCAATGGTGAAAAAATTTCTCATCAACAATGAGTAAAACGGGTTGACCGTTTTCAGCTTGGAGCAACGCAAGAATTTTTGCATATCATGCTTGTATTTTGCCTTTAGTAGTGATCTAATTCACAAATAAACATATTTGCAATAGATCTAATCAAATGCATTCATATGTTAGACCTATCACCAAATTGTGAACTTATATGAGTGTGAAAAAGAAGAAAAGTGAATGTCCTCTTTTTCTGTAGACACCCTGTACTGTTTCTATTTCTATTTGTAACAAACATCCCACCAGCATTGGAATACTTTCGTAATCCCATCAAATAGCGGAAAATATTCTACACAATAACAAGCTTTTTGTGGTTTTTAATCATAACTTCATATCAAATTACCTCTTTGCTGTTGCCAATGACGGTAGACCACAGTATCTTTGCATACTTGCCTGTATATGAGACAAGCAAAAGGCTAAAAATGCATAACCTATTACGCTGGACCAGAAGGAGGGATGAACAGTAGGGTCAGGGTCCACGCTGAAAATGTATAACAAAAATAACAAATGTACATTAATTCGGACGACAGTGGTCAAAATTAAGGGGTTAAGGTGGTTTGACCCCCCAAAAAAATGCTCTAGTAACTCCCTCAAATTTCCTCCCCTGAACTGCATAAGAAATGCCTCAACAACTACAGAAAGCACTTTTAACAAAAGTGTGGTTATTTTGTGTATCTTTTGCACCATACCTTTAAAAGATCCAAATTTGATTAAAATTAACAAAAAAATACATCGGAATTGTTTCTCTAGCGCTTATTCCTTAATTTTATATCCAAATTTCTGTTACAAAAGAGATTCCACAGGTGAAAAAAAACAATATTTCTGTTAGTTTTCAATTGCACGTCACTTACATGAAAAAGTTTAGTCTGTCCCAGTTACGATGAAGATCTAGCGCTGCCCCAAATCCACCAACTTTGATCAGTCCCTGAAACAGTTCAACTTATTTAGTTAAACAGGAGTTGAGGAGCATTTTAAGAAAATAGTAATTTGCAATAGCCTGGACTTACCAAAACACAAACAGCTATCACTCCAGCGTAGATGAAAATCGCCTGAAACACATCTGCCAAAATGACACCTTTCATGCCTCCCTGAAATGCAACAGCAACAAATTAAATATGCTTGAGAAAGATTATCACAAACCATCTTTTAAAAAAAACTTCTTTCTAAGGTTAATTGGCATTGTATATTTAGGAATAGGTTTATATTAGCAAAAAACTGGTGTCCTTTGGACTTCATTTCTTTGCTCTAAAGGGACCACCCTTTGCTGACCATTTTTGGGATTTGTCTAAAACATTGTCCAAATATCATTTTAGTCTTTCAATCATTCTTTTAAAATTTGTTTTAATACAAAGGAGATGCATACATTTTAAATTGAAAAAAAAAACACCATTACAGCATAATCTGCATAATTAGATAATACATGCTCAACAAAAAAAGAAACGCCCCCCCGTCATTTCTTCCTTATAATTTGTTAGATAATTTTTTCGGGCCAAAACACAGCATTAATCCTATTACAAACAAGTATATTGTGCTGAAAATTATTCAAGTGTGACCATTTCCTGTTCACCTTTGACCTTGGTTATCACACTTGGATATTTTTTTTAAATGGCCCCATATCCACCATGTCTCGCATCTCACCAAAAAAAGGCCTCTTTTTCAAAGAGTGTGACATAGAGCCCTAGAAGAGGGCAAAAGTTGGCACTTCTGCTTTGTTTTTGATAGCTACAGATCACCTTCCAGATGTGTGACATTGTGCATTTCATACACCAACAGAAATGATTCATGTTATTCGGCTTTGAATTGAGATATTTTAATGAAAATTAAAATGCAATGCTCAAGTAGTTTGTCATGTCCCCTAGATGGCTCTCTCACCTACTAAGTTCCACATGTGTACTCCTAGCTTCAACAAAGTGAAACATAATGGAAATGTAAAATGGCTGAATGTCTCAGCCAAGTATTTTTCTTTAACTCCACTGATTCCCATGATGTGGAATAACACTTCAAACTGGGACTCGCCAATCTTGCACAGTGCATAGAAGTTCATTTTTACAAAAGGGCAATTCCGTATAGTCAGATTTACAGATCAGAAACAGGCTTCAAGAAGTATTACATATTTTAAAAGTTGCCGAAGGGTGTATAACAAAATCACTGGTCAAAATGTAATTCCGTATTTTGAATATTTGGAATTGATGTTTAAAAGTAATTATTATTTAAACATGAAATTATTATAATGGATGGATCTTTTTAATATGGCACAATAACTACAAATGATCAGTCTACAATTTTATTAATTTTTTTTAATTACGTACAATTGCAGTATAGATGGTGGTGGTAACCCCAAACAGCAGTATGATGAGCCAGGTTGGTAAACCAGTCACTGGAAATAAAACATATATGAGTATGCCCACATGAAGAAATCCCTTTTGCAACTGTTGAAACAGAAATGTAACAGATGGCACAGCAAGGCTGAAAGCCGAGGGTTTTTGTCCAAACTTCAGGTACAATTTGTCACTGTTTTGATTCTGGTGACCGTAGAAATAATTTCAATGGAAACTGAGCAACTTTTTGTAATTTTTGTCTCGACAAACAAACACTTTAATTTGTAAAAAAGGATGGTACCCGTCTACCGACACCCAGCTCGCTAAGACATAAATAGTGCAATCATGCTACAAATGCACCAGTGCCAATGTGCAATCCTACCAAATGCTGAAGTTTCATAAAAACTGGAGAAGAAATCTTTGAGATCTTCAACCTTTCGTAATTTGCAACTTATCTTTGTTCAATTGTTTATTTGACTTAATTTTTGCAATCACAAACTTACTTGTATGCATTGCTACTGAAGGTCCATATATTCCGGCACTGCTTACTACACTCTGAAATTGATGCAAGAATAACATACAGTTTTTTTCTTCCATCGGGTGATTATAGATTAATGTGAATAAAAGCAACATCATGCTTAGGGGTGCCAGAAGGAATTGCGGACGACAGGGGCGGTCAGACGAAAAAGGGCTAATCATATTCGCGCCAAATTCGCATAACAAAATTTAAATAGAGAATCGATAACTTTTTAAAAAATGCTCACAAATTTTGCATAAAATGTGTCAAGTAAGGCCTAACGATGTTTTTTTTCTTTAAGATCTAAAGGGCACACCTTGCACCCCTGACCACCTTGGACAAGGGAAGGAGGGGCAATTGCCCCCCCCCCTGCCCCCTTGTTCTGGCACCCCTGATTAATACTTTCATCCAAGACATGTGAAAGAATCATTGCTCATAAGTATTGAATACTTCTGTAAATCTCCAAAGAAATTGATGACTTTAGGTACTTCTGCTAAAGCACATGATGGTCCAATTTAATCGTAGGCCTTATAACTTCCAAAGACTGAAACAACGGACAATATGCCACCATTATAATCTCATGCTATTAAATAACATTGGGCCTGTGTTTCACTTATCAAAGAATTTGACCCATACCTAACTCCAACTACAGCAGAGAAAATTGGCTACCATTGTTATCCCACATGCTTCACATATCGGTCAATATGTTTTCCTCTAATCAGATGAGATTTCATGCCTCCACAAGCAGTTTTGCTGAGGATGTTTAGCATTGATGCAATAACCCCATTTCATGCGTTTCACTTACTTACAGGCGGCACTGTACTACTACCATTTTAACGCTTGGAACACTCTGTGGCACTTATATAATTTGAAAGGTAATAAAATGAAGGTGAAAATTGTTCAAACTCACGTACCATGCATGTTTTATGCAACTCGTAACTACATCTTTATGGCAGAGTGAACTGCTGGCATTGAATCTTCAAGTTTATTAATTCTATTTCTCCTTTTTCTTTAAAAAAACATTCCATATTTACGAGCAATTAAGAGTGCAATTGCATAACAAATTCTTACATGACAAATGATCATGATGACATTTAGCACAAGTCTGGTTGCCCGACTTCTGAAGCGTGACTCTAGATACTGAAAAAATAAATTGGAAGTAAAAAATTATGGTTATATGTTATGTTTACATAAAGCTGTCTAATAATAGAAGTGTCTATAGATACATGCTGGTAGTACTTGATATTTATGCATTTGTACCTGCGTTTATATATAGGCTACATGTAGCGCAACACGTGCACATTAACATACTTATATTTTCTAACTATTTTTAAAACTGACTGAACACCGTAATGCAAATTCAAGGTGTAAAGACAAAACTAACTTGAACTAGAACTTGGACAAAACATTACACTGTGTACCGTTTGCTCTATGCGAAGCGACCTAGTTAATCATAAAATCTTAAATTTTAGACCATTAACCCATGTAATTACAAGATAACATAGCCAGTATGCTGTATTTATGTATACATCAGAAATTTTGATGTGAAATTTAAAGCTTTAAATATTTAGCAATCAAAAAATTTGGTGATTCTAGTAAAAAATGCACTAAAATTACCTAAAACTGCCTAATCTCCCAGAAAACTTACCTGATTGATTCAAAATTTTGTGTGTGTATTGTATTTACTATAAGACAGCATACTGGCTATATGGCAACATTTGTTGCTTGCTCTATGCATGAAAACTAGCAAAATGTAAACAAAGAAAATCCTTAATTGGGTCACTTGGTTGGTACACAGTGATTATGAGCTATTATGTTCAGATAACTCCAAAAGCATACATCAGAAAATAATGAAACTTGCACTTGACATGGATTTGAAAGATGTTTTCAGCATTCATGTCATTAGTATTAGCCTCGAGACCTCTAACACTATTTCCTGGCATATTAAAGTAGGTCATCAACAAGTTCTCCCACTAGTGTGTTGTTGTCCTCCAGACTATTATTAGGGAGTACCAGCCCAAGACATACAATGACTCTTTAAAAAGTTTTGTTGGCCATGTTGCATTTATAATTTTTAAAAAATAATATAATTGAAACTGTATAAATACTCCTGCTGTGCTGTTTCCCAGCCCCTGCAATGCTAGTTCTTTCATTTCAACCTGAGTTTGAAATTGGTCAACATTTTTAAATTTGCCTCCAAAATTGTTATCCATGCAGTATGAAATCACAGTCTTCCACTGAAAAATGAATATTGTTTTTTTGTCGGTTTAAAGCTTTGTTATGAATTAAAGATGGCCGCAGAATAATTATACCTTGTATTTTCATTGTTTGGATGGGCTCAATACAAACTTGAGAACACTGCAAAAAGGTTTGTGTAAAACTGGCACAAATAGCGTCAGGACGGGCCCCAGCTTATGTTAATTTTGCCTGTGTCACACAAAGTGTATATTTATTAATTGTCAATAAATGGCTCACCTCAAAAACACTGGTCAGTCCCAGAGGATGAAATAAGGGAACAAAGAGAAACCCTCCCAGCAGAGTTCCAAGAAACACTCCAAACACATGCATGAAATACTGAGTTCCTTGCGCATAAATCTGCAAAATAGGATGCCAACATTGCACACAATAGGCCACAATATAATTTAACCATTGATAGATCCACCTGATATTTTATTCAAGATGTTTGCAACACCAATTAGAAGAAGACATATATACATGTATACAATATGTAATATGCAATATGTACTTTTTTCACATCATAAATGATTGGTTGAGCTTTTGGAATTTTGGAATATTCAAGTTAAATCAAAATCCTCACCTCGGCTGGAGTCCCAAGCAAACTGTGGGCTGAAGTGATCGTTGCAGTGATGGAAATTGTCACAGGCAGAAGTTTCAGTTGTCTCCCTCCCATGAAATACTCATTGGTACTTTTTTGACGAAATGAGAAAAAAATTCCGATCCCAAGTGAGATCAACAGGACCAGACCGAAGACCACATAGTCGAGGATATGAAAAGCCATGGTTTTTTATCTTCACTGAAAGATAATTTACCAACACATCTGTAGATCTACCAAAATGCCAGGTGGAAAGATATAAAGTCAGTTTCTCCAAGGGCAATGTAGCTTTGTTTCTTACTGCACTGAAAAAAAAAAACATGTTTAAAACCAACAAATGAAAGTTATTATGATTACTCATATAATGTCCACAAACTCGAGATTCGTTGAGTAGAGTAGCGCGGGGCGAGCAGACTCTTTTAACTTAGTCTAAGAGGTACTATCAGATTCTGACCTACGATGGTCAAGGTAACTTTAAAAAGCTCCATCATTTCAAAATGTTCACACTGTGAAATGTGGCACTTGAGTCACACCATCATGTGCTCTGTCAAAAGTTAAATAAACATTTCTCATATTATATCAGCAGAAAAACATCTGCTGATTTTGTTCGACTTGTCATCATGATGAACGGCAACAAACATTTATAACTAGGGTTAGGTCCACAGCTACAGGTTATTCCCATGAATAGCCAGCCAATGACATGCGATCAAAAACCAAAGTAGGCTGAAGTTAGGTCAACTTGCCCTACTGTGTAAATGCTGCGCATTGCAGTGGTACGAATAATGGTTTAAGATTCTTGTGTCGGTCTCGCAAATCCTTAAAAAATTACATCTGCCATACCAAGAGAGGCTTTGAATGCTATAAGGGAGCGTCATGTCTCGTATACATGCAAAAGGAGGCGGTACGTCAAAATTTATAAAATGTGACAATAATAGCAGCTGTATGTGGACTCACGGTCATCGAAAAAAACACCATCATCAAGAGAGCAGGAGTGAAAATATCAGCGTCAGTGGTCTTACGAGTCCAGATGTAACATCCGGCAGAGAGAACACCTTAGGGCACAGATGAAATTACCAGAATATCTTACCAGAGAATGAAGAAGCAGCACCGTCTTGAAACGCTTTAAAAATCTTTAGCTGACAAACATTGGTATAACATGCTTAATGTTTTATTATGTATGAAAAAGTCACCCGGCAAATTGGCCCAGCGTTTGCTGATGTAACTGGACTGTTGCGCATGGCAGCTCTAGCAACTTTTCAAACAAAAGTTCAAGGAAAAGTGATTTTTGGTTTTTTATTTTGTAGCAACTATGCCAAACCAAGCACCCACGCTTCACAGCTGACAGAGTTGTTAAATGGTATTTTTAGAACAAATTTAATATTTTAAATTACAGTCCTGGATCCCGGACATACAGTGGGGTGCGAAAGTTTGGGCACCGTTGGAGAAGGGTCACATTTTTTCGAATTTCAGACAAACCATTAGCAGAATCTTTCGAATGTGAATTGTGTGATTGAAGGATATTGATGCGCTAAATTTTAGCCAGAAAGTACACAGGAAATATGAAAACATGAAACAAATATGGGTCCTTTTGTCTGATTTTTCATGTGCAAAAGTTTGGGCACCCCTACATGTTCTGGTATCGATCTTACTATAGCTTCACATCAAAACAATAAAAAGGCTTTTATGCTTTGGATAACTAGACATATATCCTAATCGGTGACAGATGAGTGATGCGCTGCCCGAACTGTGGCCTAACTGAACTGATCATACAAATGAAGGTATTGTTAATTACACAACAATACACAGTAAAATTATATGTGCAACTTTAATTGAAATGAATGCCTTAAACCGTCAAATGCCTGTATATTATATAGAACTATTGTTGGGTACAATTATATTTAGACATGTTTAATGAATCTTCCTCCTGTCTCCTTCAACTCTTTTCTTGAACATGTTTTTAAAAGAGCAAGTAGAATTGATATCAATCTTCACATTACAAGTTACTTTCTCTCCACTCATGCACTACCAATCTGACCTGTTGCACAAGCAGTGGTGGGCAAGTTAACAAAAAATATTAGCTGAGTTAACAGTTAATAAGTTAATCAAATCATTAGCTAAGTTAAAGTGAATAAGTTAAATTTGTTTTGCCATGCAATAATGTTTTTTTTTTGCTACTTTTTTATGTAAATTAGCTGACTTTTTGAGCTAAATTGATTAACTAACGGAATTGTAATTAAGTAACGAAAGTTATTAACTTACTCCTTAAACATGAAAAAAAAGTTAATTTAGTTAATAGTTACTAAATTTGTAAGCTATGTTATTTACAGATTAACGTTTAACGAGTTAATGCCCACCACAGGGCACAAGTGGCCAATGGACAGAGCAAATTGCACTTTAAAAAAAAAATTCACATCATTCAAATCTGTACCTTCCAATCAACATAACCAATAGGAAGTGAGTGCCCCCCTTAAAGTTGACAGTGTTTCAGCCATACCCACGCTGGGAGAGCGTGTGCATAAATGTGGTTAATAGACTGGAAATTGTTTGAAAATGTCACAATAAAGCCACAAAAAGTAGTTTAAAGACTCAGGGACAAACTTTATGACAGTAACATAACATACAAGTGAATAGGGCAGTGGAAGTAAGATAGATAAGATAAGATAAAACTTTATTTAACATCGGTGATGAACAGTAAAACAGCTAGTAACACAAGCTGCAAAGCTTTTTTAGCCGACAGTTAAAATAACAACAATAATTTGATGAGGCGAAATTATATACAAACTGAAGTATGAACTTGATTACTTAAATTCTACTGGAGGGAATTTCTTAAGCATAAAATACATGATCCACATTCGCAATTCCTAAACACATTGTTTTTCCTTATAGCTGTCTTGAAAGAGTGTGCGATAGTTTGGGCACCGTTGGAGAGGGGTCACATTTTTTCAAATTCCAGGCAAAGCATTTGCAGAATCTTTCCAATGTGAATTGTGTGAGTGAAGGATACTCATGCACTCAATTTTACCCAAAAAGAACAATGGAAATATTAAAATGTGAAAAAATATGGGTCTTTTTGTCGGATTTTACATGTGCAAAAGTTTGGGCATCCCTGCAGATTTTGATCTTAATTTTTCTATAACTCTACATTAAAGCAATATAAAAGGTCTAAAACTGCTTAGATAATAATGAAAACATGCCAGGACTTCATCTCTTGTGTATTTTTCATTGTTCTGCCCAACAGAGTGACTCCAACCGTTGCATCTTTTTGGTGCCTACAGCATCAATTGTACATGTCCAGTTATACTGAAAGTTTTGAGGATTTCTGGACCAGGAGACCTGGTTAGCCTCTGCTTTACCTACAATTAACATTTTATCTAAAATAACCAAAAATATTTATGATTTCAATTATTTATTTAGGTTATTATCCAGGAAAATTAAAAATATTAATGAGCAGGTCAACTTTGTTTTGCCAGCCAGGGACTATTTTTTATGAAAAAAAATCAATTTGTGGTTTATTTTGTTGCTATTTAATCAATTTTGCTATTTTGTAACAATCAAATCTTATTTGTCAATCACAGAGACCCCCACAGGTATGACACTGAATGTGGTCCACAGGTACATCATTCCACCGTCAGCATGCAGATGTGAAAAGCCAAGCTATACAAGGTATCATAATTACATAGCTTAATATGATTGTCTGAGTCATGCCAAAGGACCCATCTAGCTATTTGGAAGCCTTCTGGATCAGTCAATGTGGTGTTTGAGACAAGGGTGTAAAAAAATGCATTGAAATGGAATCACTCCTAAACACCAACATGTGACAAACAAGTTTGACTCACCAAGGGCAAGAATAGGCAGGCCAAAAATTATGGATGACATCTGTAATGATTGCGAAATTGTCATTTCTATGTAACACAACTCAAAAACAGCAGGTTTCGCAAATATTTTTACAAGAAAGGCAAAGGTACTCTGACATAGATGCCCAGAAAGTTGAACTTTTGTGGAATTTTAGGTATTTCAGTTGGATATATGTGTGAGATGCTCCAAAATGTCATCAAAGAATGATCAGTCATGTTTAGGTGATGAAAAATAAACATGATAAATCAACTTTTTCCAATCCTGGACTCAAAATAATTGAAATTTCATTAAATAATCTGACATACCTCGAATCTCAAATCTGCTAGGTTTGGAGTCATTCTGTTCGGGATTAAAATAACAAATTCACACAAAATGAAGTCCTTGGATGCTTACATTATTATCTAAGCATTTTAGAGCTTTTATATTGCTTTAATGTAGAGTTATAGAAAAATTAAGATCAAAATCTGCAGGGATGCCCAAACTTTTGCACATGTAAAATCCGACAAAAAGAACCATATTTTTTTACATTTTAATATTTCCATTGTTCTTTCTGGGTAAAATTGAGTGCATGGGTATCCTTTACTCACACAATTCACATTGGAAAGATTCTGCAAATGTTTTGTCTGAAATTTGAAAAAATGTGACCCCTCTCCAACGGTGCCCAAACTTTCGCACCCCACTGTATATCTTGAAAGAGCCTATATCTTCAGAAAATTTAACATGAGACGGTAGAATATTCCATAATGAGGGACCTTGGTACCTGTTTGATCCTTTACCATATTGAATTGTATGAAATTTAGGTTGGATTAACTTATTTTTATCCCGCATGTTGTATGGAGATAATTGCTTTTGGAAAAAAGAACTATCATTCGGAGGTGCTAGTTCATTTACAACCTTGTAAACAAATTCTGCTAAATTATTTTTATAAGTTACGTGTAACATTGTTTTGCCAGTTAAGTAAGTCATTATACACTCCTGTTCATAAATATGGAATACTTTTTTGGAAAAAAGTGTCAAATAAATGTAAATATCAGAGTGTGAATGTAAGCAAGGTCCATTGTAAAGGTCAAGACATCTTCTCTAATCACTCTTTGAAAGCCCCAACAACATTTTTTGCAAGAATTTTGAATTTTGGTTTAATGCACCTCACCCTAAAAAAAACCCCGAATTTCCATCTTTAGTGCTGCTGTAATGTGTCCTGGGGTTAATGCTGCAGCATGCTTTTTAAACTACAGCATGTTCTTCCCTTTAGAGGTCATTGGAAGTAGTTACCATTGAATCAGACTATCATGTGCTCCAGCACAAAGTTGCTACAGTTGTCAATTTCAATGGAGAATTTTGAAGTATTCCATATTTATGAGCAGCGGTGTATGTGCCTATGTGATCATTACAGACTAGCCTTAGAGCTCTTTTCAATTTTTCTATCTTGTGCAAGTAAGAAACTGTAATACGCAACAGAGCAATACACAAAGTTTGAGGCCACAAATGCCTCATATATCCTTAACCGGCCCTCATATTCTACATACTTGCATAATCTTTGTAAAGCATTTATCTGTCTGGCAGCCTTTTTGGATACAATTGACGTGTAATGATTGAAGTTCATCTTCCGATCAATGTGAACGCCCAACAATTTCACTACAGATTCAGTTTTAACTATGACATTTTCAATTTTTAATTCCATTTCAGTGTCCTCCCTGCTGAAACATATGGCCTGGATTTTTGAAGGGTATGCCAGCATATAATTTACTTTAAACCATGAAATAGCTTTATCGGACGCTTTTTCGAGGGATTTCTTAATTTATCCTCATGACAGTACGACAATGTGTTGTCATCTGCATAATTATACACTTCGCAAACATTATTTAACTCCATCAAAAAGTCATTAATAAATATGTTGAACAAAAGAGGGCCCATAATAGATCCTTGTGGAACACCAGTTTTCAGGTTCATCCATTCACTTCTGATATTACCTAACCTAACCGATTGTTTTCGATTTCTAAGATAGTCTAGGATAAAGGAGCAAGGTTGTACTGAAACACCATAAGCATGTAGTTTAGCAATTAGAAGTCCATGGGGTGAACTGTCGAAAGCTTTAGAAAGATCTATCAATACACATCCTACATCTAAATTCAACTGTCAATTATTAAGTTGATATATTTTCCACTGTATTGTTAAGTCTCGCTGAGTTGTTTCAATTGGGGGACTATAAACTTAAATAAATGTTAAATGTTACATTACAATTGTTGTCAAGGGCTTTTCTCCAATTTTCCATACATCTGACAAGTACATTGTTACAGCTATACAATTTACGGTATGCAGAAAGATCATTTGACAGCGAGCTGGACATGAAATCAAGGAGTTGATCACATATGACATTTTCAAAAATCTTGGAAGTTGAAGGAAGTACACTTAACGGTCTATAGTTTTCTTTAGCTAGCTAGACTGACTTTTTATATACATTTACGAAGTATTTATTGAAAGTGTTGCTGACATCTATTGGCTTACTAACAAGAGAGTTATTTTCATAAAGTGTTACATTTTGATTACTCAGCTTCACATTACTAGTCATGAAAGGTTTCACAATTTCCCAAAAATGTTTCCCTTTGCTTTTATTGTTATTACAATTTTCTTCAAAGTAATTTCTCAGCGACTTTCTTTTTATCTTTGTTACAAGATTTCTCTGTTTCTTAAATTTTTGGAATGCCGTATCATCTTTGGAATTTTGAAATTTTCGTCTGAGTGAAGCTTTGACATTTATGGCTTTTCTTAGATTATCGTTCATATAAGGAAGTTGTTTGTATTTGACAATTTTCTGTTTTCTGGGAGCATTTTTATCAATTACATCTAACAATAAGGAATTGTGGAAGCATAACTGGTCATCTACATCATCAAACAAGTGTGATATATGGAAGGGTGCCGTTTCTAAATCGCGAATGTACTGTTCTTCACTAAATTTTTTAAATGACTGATAATGCACTATTTTTGGCTCATTTTGTGGAGATGTCAGTTTAGTTGCTCCGCCTATGAGGTTATGGAATTCACTTATTCCTAAACACAAGTTAAGTGTTTGTTTAATAGATTTAGGATTGCTTGTTAAAATCATATCAAGAAGTGTTGGGTTAAGGCTTGCTGGGCGGTCGCGGTCAGCCTTTTAGGTTTTAGCAGTGCGGGGCGGTGCGGTCGTGGTCAAGTTTAGTCCTTCGCGGGGAGGGGCGGTCATTCTTTCGGGTGACCGTGCAGGGCTCTACATTGGCTAGTTCTAAGCCAGGGAACCAGACCAGTATGACATCACACGTACGTACCAATTGTACATACACTGCAATGCCGCAGAATAGGGACACCACTCTTACACCAACTGTGATATTGAGTCCTCATGCGATATGAGACCTCAACAACGTTAAAATTAACTTAGATTTGGTGTAAATATAACAAGGACTATAATGTAACCTTCATTGAGAAGTAAAAAATATAACAAGATGACATGTTCAATTATTTATTGATTTATTGAAATACCACAAAAACAATGAACCTAATACAGTACATCAAGATTGTCGTGCGACCAAGCCAATACACAAAACCAAAAAATGAGGAAGGAGGCTGGATGATCTCCAAAAGCTCTTCTGTCAACCTTTTTTTTTTTGCTGCGAGTAATCGTTTAAATTGAAAGTGATCTAATATAGCATTGTTACGTTTACACATTATATGTTAATGATAATAATGAATGATTGTGTGAAGCATTTACATATTCACTCAGTAGCACATGTTTTAACATAATGACTCAGGTGGGGGTCAGCAGTGTTGGAGTCGAGGCGAGGACATCCGAGACCGAGGCAAGGCCAAGGCCATCAAAATATGGCCCTGAGGCCGGCCTCTATCTCTAGCACAAAGACACTCGAGACCTAGGCAAGGCCAAGGATTTGGTTTCCGAGACCGAGCCAAGACTGAGGCCATCAAAATATGGTTCCGAGGCTGGCCTCGAGGACTCCACCACTGGTGGTCAGACTTGGTCTTCCACTCGATTAGACTATTCCAAAATAAGTCTTCAAATATTTTTTGCAAGTTGTTGTCAAAATGTTTTAGCTCATGTCATTTGTTGTATATTCATCCATTTCAAATTCTCAACACACCTATTGATGGCAATTTCATATATATTTCAGCTGTACCTGGATTCATACTCAGATTCTCCACCATGTTATGTATTTAGGTTGCTCTGATGGTAGAGAAGAGTCTCATTGCTGATATGGATACATATGGACATGCTTTATGACTCTTTACAATTAATGTAAAAGACTAAAAGACTCTGAGACCTAGTCATATACATCTGACTTTTGATACTGAAATGCAGGATTATAAAATATATGCCACATGGTGGCACCATCTCAGTGTAAATGTGAACTGCCACTCCCTCTACTGGGTTTTAAGAGGCTTTCAGCATCTTTGTCTTTGCACTGAGTAACTTTCTCATGTAAATATGTAAATATGTTTTAGTAGTTAGTTTAGTAGAAAGCTTTCTTTTTAAGAGTATGTTATTTTGTATTTTTATCATCATGTTTATTTTTTGCTCCATATAACATGGACTGATCTGAGCTAATAAAAACTTGAAAACTTGAAACTTGAAGACGGGATTCAATGAAGACTATCGATCTAGGTTTTTGTAAATCCAAGTTTATTGTAGATATAATCACACATGTTCACTGTTCAATAGCCAAACTCAACTCTCTTCCGGGAACTCTCTGGGCCGATTTCACCAACATAGTTTTAACAGTTACGCCTGGCCTTAACTTCTTTTAACCTGGCTTAACTAAGTCCCTTTCACCAACTGAGGTTTAGTCGATAGACTTGTCAAGGTTCAGTGGTTGACAAATATTGTTTATAGACAACTTACAGATTAATGATCTCAAACTGTTGAAGTGGTATCCCTTTGGGGCTGACCAGATAATACATGGGGGGGGGGCAGCTGGGTTTATGATGAAAATAACTGGTTCAGCACATGACACTGGAAAATAAATTTGCTCAGCACATAAAAAAAAGAAGTTTGTTTCCACCCAGGCACTCAGCACAGCCGTCATTGAGTAAGTCAGACACACTTCCAAAGCTGGCCAACGAACAAGCCTACACACATGTTAATATATACTGTTGAAGTGGTATCCCTTTGGGGCTGACCAGATAATAAATGGGGGGGGGGGCTGGGTTTATGATGAAAATAACTGGTTCAGCACATGACACTGGAAAATAAATTTGCTCAGCACATAAAAAAAAAGAAGTTTGTTTCCACCCAGGCAC
Source organism: Platynereis dumerilii (assembly GCA_026936325.1). Taxonomy (NCBI): domain Eukaryota; kingdom Metazoa; phylum Annelida; class Polychaeta; order Phyllodocida; family Nereididae; genus Platynereis; species Platynereis dumerilii. Next base: position 68,369,931 of record JAPTHN010000005.1, on the reverse strand, counting down.
TCAGCACAGCCGTCATTGAGTAAGTCAGACACACTTCCAAAGCTGGCCAACGAACAAGCCTACACACATGTTAATATATACTGTTGAAGTGGTATCCCTTTGGGGCTGACCAGATAATAAATGGGGGGGGGGCTGGGTTTATGATGAAAATAACTGGTTCAGCACATGACACTGGAAAATAAATTTGCTCAGCACATAAAAAAAAAGAAGTTTGTTTCCACCCAGGCACTCAGCACAGCCGTCATTGAGTAAGTCAGACACACTTCCAAAGCTGGCCAACGAACAAGCCTACACACATGTTAATATATACTAGCATAGTACCCGTGAAAAAAAAAGAAGTTTATGGGAGCAAAGCCAGATAAAGATCTTGTAGGAAGTGAAAGAAAGCAACTGAGAAGTTTTCATGGCTAAGGAATGAGTAGTTGTGCTGGAGTAGCGTAAAACATGCCTGAATTTATAATAGGATTGTAATATGAGTGTGTTCAAGAAGGGTTGTATTGTATAGAATGGCCGTTGGGTAAATCGAGATTTCATAATCATATAAGTTCGGGAAGATGTGAAAAGAAATGAGATGTAGGTCGCAAATTTGAGGGAAATGTGAGAGAGTGATATCTCAATTGCATGGTAATACTGAAGGCATAATTGAAAAATTATGGAACATCACAAATGCCCAGATGGACTATACTATGAGGAGAAATTGTCCTTGTAGGAAAAGTGTTAAGAAATCATTTGACACACTCTGAGAATAACAATTTGTTAATATTTAGGGCATTTCATGATTCTTGCAGGAAGTTGGTAAGAAATAAAATGCATGTGGGACAGCATTTTAAAATATTTAGTGGATGGAAACATTTCTGGCCTGATTAAGCAGTGGGCAAAATGTTCAATGTTGAGTGTTTGGATAGTTAAGCATGAAATAAACATGGATTGTAGAAGATATATGTATCTTTGAAGGATAGCAGACCTTATTGCAAGAGAGAATGACAGCAAGGTTGAGTATGGAAAATGTGGTTGTGATTGATGAAAGAGTAGATGAGGCAAACTGGTAACAACAAAGTTCCAAAGATAGTGTTGTTATGTTAAGATGTTAAGATATGCACATGATAAACCTTGAATGTCATCTGAAATATGACAAAAAGTTAATATATGAAGTTTGATGTTTGTGCGAGAGACTATGATACTCTGATAGCAATGATAGTTTGGTTAATGGGAAAGGGGGAAGTTTTTGAACTCTTTTTTTTTCACCGAGACTGGGTCAGTGGCGTCCCTATGGGGGGGCACAGGTGGGCACGTGCCCCATTATTGGACCTGTGCCCCCCAGGTGCCCCTCATATGAACTTTCCAACTCTGGCTAAAATATACAGTTAGTATAGTAGGGGCCCCCCAGAGAATCGCTTGCCCCCCCCCCAGGTGCCCCCCCCCCGCTTGAGACCCCCCAGTTACGCCACTGGACTGGGTAGGCAATTATTAGATAGGAAGACCCACCTTGACAATGCAATTGTCAAGGATGGGAGACAAAACATAGGCTGAGCACTACACTTGCGACACAGAAGCGTGTCGCAGCTGTTTTGGGACTGTTTTGAGCCTAAATAAAGGAATGACTAGATAGCAAATGCTTTAAAACATATTGTGTTAAAATTTTAAAGCATTCCTGTACTTTAAAGCATCAAAATCGGCCGATTTTCACTGAAATTACACATATTCTGTGTTGGATATTAGCATAATTTGATAACTGTTGATATGCTTGTTGTTCATGCTTAATAAAGTTGCAAACCTAATCTGAATCTGTGAAGTTTTGTACTTCACACGTCCTGTGCAAGTCGTTATTATAAACCTTGTTGGTCACACAAAACAAGAGTTTCATTCATGCAATTCATACATCCAAAGAACAGTGATTGATTGAAACCACTTTTAAACCTCTCAGAACGCATTTTTTAAATCAGAGCAATTAGCTACTTTTCTGTATTGAAAGCACAAAAAAAGACAGGCTATGAATGAAGCTCTCTCCAAAATTTCATAATTGATAATTAACTAAGTTTTCTCAAAATGATAGATTATATTAGATTAGATCACCAGATTAATAGATAGATAGATAGTTAGATAGGCAAATATACAGACGGACAGCTATAGACAGAGAGACAGAAAGATATATAGATAGATAGGAAATAGAAAGATAGATAGATCGATAGATTGATAGATGGATAGATGGATAGATAGATAGATAGATAGATAGATAGATAGATAGATATATAGGGAGATAGGTAGGTAGGTAGGTAGGTAGGTAGATAGATAGGTAGATGGTAAGAACCATACCAGAATACATATATTTTTAATTTCTGTATATTTTTTGTGCATGTGATGACAAGTACCACAACATTTGGTTATTTTTAAAGTGTCATGAAAATTAAAAGGTTCTCCTCCTGCTTTCTAAAATCTTGGCTGCCCATTAAGTTTAAAACACCTCAGGTTGAACCAGATGACCTCTCCTCTTGTGTTGCTTTCTGTTGGCATTTTGCTGTTTTATGTTTGCAGTTTGTTGTTTTCTGTTTGTAATCTAGTCTGATTGTTTGTTATCGTCACCTATTTCTTGAAATGATTTGAAGAGTGCTCAGCCATAGGAATGTCCTCAGTCTACGTTGCCTACAGCAACGTGAAGACTGTGACCTTGGTCAAGGCAATTATCTATTTTAAAAATTTCCAGGAACCCCCCCACAGTAGCCATATCTTTGTCTTTGTTTGGGAAATTGAGACATTGTGTTTGTAACAGCTGACCTGTTCGCACAACATGTGTAAACTTCCACTAAACTAAAATTCCTTGATACTGCTCTGCTTGACTGATTGGCTTAGCCAGACCAGGTCTCAGCTTAGACCTGGCTCTTCTCTTAATACCATGTTGGTTAAAACGGCCCTCTAGGACTGGCCAATACCCAGCCTCTAGGTAGCTGTTGGGGGTTGGATTCCATACCCTATTATAGGGATCAACCTGAGTATCTATTTATAGTTTTCATCTTCCTACTCAAACAAATGCTGTTGTGTAAATACTATCTTAAATAGGGTAAGGTGGGGGAAATCCGCCCCCCTTTTCACATATATTCCTTGCTCAGTCCCTCACCTTTATGAAAAATGAACATTGTATTTCAAGGAATGATAGAATATATACATCTGAACATATCTGGAAACTTACATGCTTTAATTCAACACCTTTGAGCCAACATCACCATATGAATGTTCAATCTCAGGGGGCGGATTTGCCCTAGAAGTGTGGGGCAAATCCGCCCCCCTTGAGATTTGGTTACAAATGACAAGAAACATTTGGCTTCTGAAGTAAATTCTATTCTTAAATTAAGCCCTGGCTCTTCTGGGTGTACTTACAAACATGTAAGGATTGTTCACAATTTATGTGTGAGAAAAAAAAAGTTTACATTTGGCATATTCAACATACACTAAAACATGACAAAAATTCTTAACTTCATCTCAATTAAAATCATAATCACAATTAGTGGAGCTTTATGACAAAATAGAGTGACTTACAAGGCATATCTCGTGTTTGTATGTCTTTAACATGAGAATCAGAGGGGGCGGATTTACCCCTTGGACAAGGGGCGGAATTGCCCCGACCACTAGAAATTATGAGGGTGGTATTTTCTAAATATGCATTTTATTGATTGGTGAAATCTCTTGCACATGTAAAGTCGTTGAATAAACATTGCTATTAATGACAATAAGTAATGTGTTTATACAACATGTACCTGTAAAACACCTCAGTTTTGAAAGTTTCAGTTGCACTTTGAAATTGCTTAGTGATGAGATGCATGTCTTCTTTCTCAGTTGTAGTCCAAACAAAACTATGTAACAGCCTAATCTTTGTGTTTCAGTGGTCTCTGGACACATAAGCACTAATCTGCATGAGAAATATTTATTGTCATTTTTATTTTGGGTCATGAGAGAACTTTTTCTCCTCAAGGGGGCGGATTTGCCGCGGGGGCGGATTTCCCCCACCTTACCCTAATAACTAGATAAACAATTACTATGTTAAATTAAAAAAAATACATTACACTAGAAGTACCTGATGGATCTTCAATTGATCTGTGATTAAGGCAGTTCTAATAGTCTCCCAGTCAAAAAATCCTTAAAAAATAATTCTCTTGCACTTGACCCTGTACCTGTAAGATATTTTGCTTCACTGAAAAAAGGCTGGTCCGGATTTAATGCCATAATTTCATAGGCTTTTTTTTAATGTAGATGTCTTCTGCACAATAAAATTTAATCAACTGTATGTGTACACCTTGCAAGTACACATACATCTGGCTCATGTTATTTTCTTGCTGAGACACAGGCTCTGACAGATAGTCTATTATATTAGTGTCTGTTATGGTTGTTAATATATAACACATTTCAAATGTAAAACAAAGTGCATACATTTCATCATATTCCAATGTCCATTTTGGTTTTATCCTGGGAGAGCTTTTTGCTTTCGTATGATCTCGTAAATGGTGAATCAATTTCTCAAACATCCATTTTATCCGCAAGGGGAGCTCTTTCTGAGACTTTTTCCTTCAGTGGCTCCATCTGTTGGTAAATACAAATAGGAAGATAAACATATATAATATCTTAACGAAAAGTGAATGAGAGGCAGGTTAGTTGAGACGTTCTTCACGAAAATTGGCCTGCAAGCCAAATGGAGGATGATATTGAAATGATGAATAGTCTAGATACTGCAGCATAATAAGATTGTTTGTATATATGAAGAAACTTGGCTTGATCTATTGAACGGTTTTTACCCCAGAGGGTGCCAAAGTAGGTCATGTCAAATGTATCAACTGACCCTACAGGGCAGGTTAGTTGATACACCTGGTCAGGTTAGTTGATACACCAAACCCAAAGGTAAATGTAAAGAAATGGTCACATGCTACAGCCTATGTAGGAGGTGCATAGGTCATAACGTTTCACCAAGTTACTTCCTGTTCCTGGAGAAGGATTTCTGTTCACGTTGAGAGTCAAAAGTTATGGTCAATCTCTCGGACCTAAGATACCTCATGAAGAATTCAGCTGAAGATTCTCCTGTACAGTGTGGAGTTGTTTCAAGTGAAACCCAGGGTACCACTTACCATTATAGCTCATTATATTTCCACTCACAAGTCAGGGCTATGATTGTGATAAGGCCACCCAGCCAAACTTCTTAAGGCCTTGAGTAACCATGAAGGTGGGTCATTCTGACCTCTACTACCATCACATTACCTTAACTACCATTTCCAACAAAACCTAACTCAGTTTCATTTTGCAGTAGTTTAATCAAAGGGGACACAACCCTCAAAGAAGTTAAAATCCTCAACATATTAAACCTACAAAATTAATTCTTAATACAAGTAATACCAAAGAAAAAAAATTGACTCTGTGTCGAAAGGGAAGTACAAAAATCAGAAGTACCAAAAAGCCACTTAATCTACATGTAGGCATTTATGCTTTGCACAATACAGGTTGATTCAGGTCAATTTTCAAAATTTTTTTGACACATTGGTAGGTCAGCTTGACATTATGCAAGTTGAGTTAGTTGATACGTATCAACTAACCCTGCCTGTTCTGTTTCAGCTAACCCATCCGAGCCATTTTTTTCTGAAACACGCTGGACTCAGGACCATGTATGAACCTGGGTCATGTTAAATAGCTTATAGGACAGGTATTTTTATATACTATACCAAAGTACTAAGTTGCTCTGAGGTATCCTTGATCCCTGGCCAGAACAAAAGCATATACCTGCTGAGCACAAACTTACTCTGAACAGTGGTTTTTCAACTTTTTGGCTTCACTCCTCAACCTGTATTCCGATTTCCTTTTGACCTAAACCTGGAAAAATGTTTTTTCATTCCGGTTCTCACACATGGCACAATTTTCTCAAATAATCATTTGTATCACAGGAGAAGGGGCCTATCAATTAACCTTGCGTCTCAACTAACCTGCCTCTCCCCCACAAATTTACCATTCACTCAAATACAATACCTCATCGAATTTTCAGTATAATCAGAGCCAAGAGGTAGCCTACATTAACCCATCAATAGTCAAATAATCTATATGCACAGTTTCACAGGCCCAGTCTGATGGTCTGGTCTCACTTACCACTAAGATATTCAAAGGTTTCCTGCTCTGACTAACTTCTCTGGACAGAAAATAGGTCACTTTTTTATTTAGCCAATCAGTAAAGTTCTTAAAAATGTGAGTTTCATAACAGCTTATCTGATGGACCAATTCCAAAAGTGACCTATTTTTTGTCCAAATGAACGTTCTAGGCAGAGTTAAACCTACCTTTGAATATACTAGTTATAAGTACCAGGTAAATACTATTAGGCAGGGGCCTTTGACCATTCTCACCCTCACCTGAGATTTGTCATGCAGGCCTTCCTTTCCAGATTTCCTATTTCGTATTTTTCTCACAAATTCGAACAAATATTTGTCCTCCACACGATAATCAGTGGCAAAATCTGGAGAGAAAATAGAATTGAAAAATAAAATCCAGCCTCTTCAACTTCATTTCTAGCATCGGAAGATAAAGATATAGACATTACTCACATGGAATAACACCTAGCAACGATCCCACTATTGCAGTGGTGCAAACTCCGATGAGTGGGAAATATAAAAAGGACACCGAGAAAAACTTCTGATATGCAATCCTGAAAAACATCATTTCCGAGGAACGATTCATTCGTGATAACTCTTACCCCATGACAGTAATTGGTGTTTGGGATGATGGGGTATTCATTTCTGATAAATCTGTGAGTGATGAAAACTTTAAAATCATATTAAACTTGAAGAAAAACATACCTTTTGGTCTGGACGGCCCCCGGTTGGTCTGCCTCTTTCTCCATTTTATCGCTGAACAGCACCATGCTTTCATTATTAGATGCTTGCAATATGCCTGATAACACTAGAAAATACAATAAGCTAGACGTTGATTTAAAATTAATTTCAGTAAAAACAGGAGGGCCCAATTTTAGTCAAATGTTATGGAAAGACACTAGAAGATAGGGCTTTCAACAGCTACCGAATGGACCATATACAATGACAGTCACTTAATTTATGCACATATCAATCTGAAGACCAATCAATGCTTTTGACATTATTATTTACTTGCCAAAAGAAGGCCACTTTTTTTAAATATGCAGATTCAATATCATGTTACCGTTATTGTCCGTAATATTTTCTGATGTCGTGAAGTTGTGCATATTCCTTGCTTCACAGCCGGAGACAGGAGATGGCGCCAGACCATGGTTGGATTTCAAGGCGATTGAGCCAATAGATAAGAGGAGAGTGAACAACAGAGACGCTGTGACTCCTGTAGCTGCTGCCTGAAATGTGTTGCAAATTAAGATCGAAAATAATAAAGCAAATAACAAAGTTCCACTGTTTCTTTTTTTCACTTTTGCTATTACGTTTATACAGAATCAGAATCACTTGTCCTTGCATTATAATCAGTTAGAATTAAAAATAATATTATAATTCAGGTTTTTCACCCTGGGAGATGAAATGGGCCTACATGATTTGTATAGTTTATTCACCAAGGGAAAAGGTGTATGTGACTTACCACCAGAAGGCTTTAGGCCAAGGTGTGATAAACACATATATATACCCGATCCCATGTTGAATAACTGGCTTAGATCATGAGACAAACACTCAAACAGGAGACAACAAAGAATTTAGGAATTATTGCCCTGAAATACCGGAATGTGGTTGGCTGGCATAGGTGTCGAATGGTATAGAAGGTTTTAGCCTGAGCAGTGATAAAGTCATTTTCCTGATCCCATGGTGAATATCCGGCTTATACCATGACTTATACCATGAGAAAAACACTCAAACATGTAAGCATCACAGGATAAGTGGACAACAAATAATATGGGGTTTATCACGGTGAGTCAGTGAAATACTGGCTTGTGATTGGCTGACAGAGGTGTCAAATGGTATGATCATTTTTATCCTCTGTAAGAATCACAATACTAAATACATAATGTGCTTCCAGATAGAATTACCTTTGAATTAGCCCTGGGGTTAATGGCACCAAGGACGAAAATTCCTGTAACAGGGCCTAACAGGCTTCCGGCAATCCCAGTAACAAACTGTGAAATTCAGACCATGACATTGTAAGGATGTAAATTGTTATTACATTTTCATCAGGTGACACAATTCAGAAAGAATTAATCCACAAAATGTCAATATTTTGACTACTGATAACAGAACACAAAATTATTTGGAGTATGAAATTAGCTGACAGTACATATCTACCAAATATTTTCCATATTTCATCCTTGACCTCAATTTACATTTTCCAGATACGAGGAAAAAGTGTCAAAAGTCACAATTTGCTATTTTGAAGCTCTTGGCACCGAATATTTGACAAAGAGCAGAATTTTCAAATATCTAATACAGTTTTGATCAGAAATATTTTTAACACATTTCAACAGCTGGAGTGTCACTCCGTGTCTTTTTGGAACTTTCTGGAACTTTCCCAGCAATGGCTTGAAATTCAAAAGGCATTTTCTCAAATTGCCATGTTTTGTACAAAGAATTTTCGAGATGCTACACCTGGCAGCAATAATTATTCAACCCCTTTGATGTTTTACCATAGACTCCAAGAGTAAACAGGTTTTGCAAAAATGAGTGTGGTGACCTTGGAATGTATCAAATCATAAAATTGTATGTACATGATAGCATCACATAGCTGTCTACAAGTGGACTGCTCTTGCATTGCCACAGATCAGAACATATGCTGTCTTGTGTTGCCACCTAGTGACTAGTGTGCTATTCCGCGAGCTCCTGCGAGCGGTCCACCAACTTTCAACCACAGGAAGACACACAATTTTGTCTGGAAGACACCGGGCCTGTTTCTGAGTGTGTTGATGGCCTTGTCTACTTCCTTAGAGAATGTGATTGCCGAGTCTGACTCTGGTATACATCGATGTTGAATAGAAATTTTGTGAATGTGCAATGAAATTGGAACTATATCTTGGGACAGCAATGCTGTAGCATAGGAAATCAACTTTTGTACCAGGTGGCAGCAGCATGCAGTTCTCAGTTTCACCAGACTGATCACATAGCCTACTAGACAACATATTTACTAAATCTGTTGTGTAGCATAAATAAATCTGGTTGGCAGGATCCATTTTACGTGTGGGTCAAAACTTTTGAAAAATTATTCAACCCCCTGCTCCAATGCTATTCCAATGGAGCACGGGGTTGAATAATTTCTGAAATTTATGATCCCTATGCAAAATGCAAACTGCCTACCAGATTTAGGTATCCTTTGCAGCAGTTTGACATTATGTTGTCTAAAATTTGACGTCATCCTTTTTTTCATGATTTGGTACACCGCATGTGCTCATTTTGGCAGGACCTATCAACTATTGAATTCAGTGGGAAAACATGGAAGGTTTGAATAATTCTGCTGCCAACTGTACATCGTATAATACGACTGACAAATCCCAACAAATGGCCCATTATTGAAGATTATAAAAAGTTATTTTAAGCTCGGACATAGAAGAGTAAGCTATTGAAGTGCATTGAAGTGTCGGGAAGTGCAAATGTGAGCATCTGGAAAATTTATTGGGTTGTAGTATATATTTTGGTACTTAAATTAGTATCTTTAAAATATGATTTTCCAACCTGATTTACAACACACGAAATTGGTCAGACTGCATGTGAATCTTACAATTTATAAAGGTAGCAGGTAAAACTGATATTTGATAACACTTACCATGACTAATGTTCCCTTTATGTTCATTATCAAGAATGCCAGTAAAATTCCAGCTATTCCCACAAGGAAAGCTGGAAAGAGCAAAAGTAATGCTTGTAGAGTACAGTGGTCCCTGCATTATAAGACCACTTCTTCTGATGATGCGGTCTCTGGTGGGGGTGCGGTCTCTGGTGGGGGTGCAAAATGCACTAAAAGTACTGCTTAGTGCGGGAGGAAGGCAATGACATAACGCAAGGTGGTCACATAAGGCAAGGCGTTCTTACAACAGGGGGTCTTATAAAACAGTGACCTCTGTATTCTAGAATGGATAGTAAATTCCTTATATGATGTAGAAGTGCTCACTGGGACTGTATTGTTACAGTCTTTGTCATTCAATTTCTGTGACAATTGTTCTGTCACTGTCTTTGGCAGTCAAACTAAGTTACAAAATAAATTTTTCAATCTGCTGAGGTTTTGCAATATCTGCATTTCGACACTAGGAGCATTTTCGGAAAGGTTACACTAGTAACTGGGTTGGCACGGGTAATGAGCATTTGTTTCTAAACACGCCACACTCGGCCCTCTGTTTTCCGGAACCAGAGCAGGAGAGCTTCACTCGAGCAGGAACCTGTTACTGTCACGTGGTAAAAAACTCGAGACCCCAGTACTCCCCAAATATCGGGAAGTAGCTAGAAATACTACACTCGAGAATTGACGTTGGTACTTCTCGAAAACACGAGACTCGAGTCTGTCATGTTCGGAAACAAATCCTCATTACCAGTGTCACCCGAGTTACTAGTGTAACCTTTCCGAAAACGCCCTGAAGTTCACAAACAAACAAATGAGTTGATGATCAAAAACTAATGAGATTACTTAAATCCATTTGTAAAACAATAAAGTAAAAACTTGCCAATGACTTTGGATGCTGTAGCCTTGGTCTTTTCTGACCAGTGCTTAAATCTCTCGGACAAGTAATCCTCCCATATCACTGCTGCACAGCTATTGAGCAGAGATGAAGATGTACTGAAAATTGGGTTGCTCTTGTCAGTATTCATTTTCATATTGATTCTTTATAATCACAATTTTCAATGGAAAAAGATATGACCTGTGGTGACATAGTTATTTTCTCAAATGAGATTTCTTGCATTTCTTGGTGGTAGCAGGTTATTATGAGGCTTCTGGTGTGCAGGGGTCGGAGGTCAATCAATGTTTAGGGCTGTCCAAAGCATGTTGCCCAAATTACCCTAAAACATTTCAATTCACAGAATTTTCTGCCCCAAACTGCATAAAAAATGGCGTCCTACGCCCTTGTCCTGGTGTATAAGGGGGCCAACATTTAATCTTAAGGGGGGCTTGGAGTTTTTTTTTTAATCAATAATTTCTTGCTCAGTTTTGGTGAAAGAAATACTTTCTGGGCTGTCTTGAAATAAATAATTGCTGATGTGGGTTTTTCTTAACAAGGAGTTGCTTGGTTTAGGAATGAATATTTGGGTACTTCATGCGCCTGAAATAAATAATTGCTCCGGCTGTTACCGTGAAATGAATAATTTCCTGCCGAGGAAAACTCCAAGCTGATTATTAAATGGTCACCCCCTAATGTACATTTTTCTTTACCTTAAAGCTGTACTGGCCATGCAAGCAACAAAGAGACCAGGCAAACCAGGAACAGTCAATATATCCATAACAAAATATGGCAATATCTGCAATAAATTTCAAGTTATTTAAGATGCCTTGTTTAGCCAAGTTCACATAAAATGTACATAGAATATCATTGACTGCATCAGAGGTCAATTAAAAGCAAGATAAAAAGTTTTTTAAAAAAGGTATGACACTACGTAATGAAAATACAAATGGCAAGATAGATTGGCTGCAGATAAAACAACATTTGACAAATTTACAATTAATGCCAGAAGTGATTTTAAAATCTTTGAAATATTAATAGTTTTGGAAACTATAGCCATGAAAATCGAAAGAACACTGTGCACTCTTTATAGCAGCTGATCCAAAGTCTGGCTTGTAGATGTACTAAGGCCTGACTGACACTTCATGGCCTTAAGCAGTGTTAAGGCCTAAAAGTAATTATGGTAACTCTTTGGGAGTTTTATATCCCCTATGCGTGAGTAGGCAAATTCAATCAGAGTAATATTCTGTGGTACAATGTATTATACAGTTATCGCACAGCACCGAGTGCAATATCAGTTTTTATGGCACCGAGGTGACTAATATTGCACGAGGGCGCAGCCCGAGTGCAATATTAGTCACCGAGGTGCCATAAAAACTGATATTGCACAAGGTGCTGTGCAATAACTGTTATATCATATATGGTTTTTTGTGGTAAAAGCAAAGAAAAGGGCTGGATTTCCTTGTCCAAAATCGTTTTGTGTTTCTTTTGACCCGCCTGTTTAAAATGTAAAGCGTCAAAAATCAATGACTATTTCACTTACAAAATTTTTTTTTACACTATTGGAATCCAAAAATGATATACTTGATCATGGATTTTTTTCAGATTTTTTTCTTAAACTTTATAGCAGACTTTAGACCTTTAAACACCACAAAGTCACTGAAAAATCGGCAAAAAAGCTGTTTTTTCGGCCAATTAATGCTCTATACTGAAGCAACAAATAACATAACAAGCACAAAAAGTTGATATCCATGTAGCCCTTTAACAGGCGCATCTTTTGCCGTCAAAGCCATCTTCCTATCTGCCTCCGTTGCCGTGCAATAAACGTTTTAGTAAAATTGAAAAACACAAAGTTTTTGTCAGCTTGTGGCTGCAGCAGCACTGAAACGTTGTGCTTCCTCTCAGGTCCGTCCAATCTCTCACATGTTAAAATGACGGTGCAATATAATGCGTGCAATATCGTAGAATATTGCACGGCTGTCAGCCAATGAGAAGCGAGTATTTCCGCTAGCCATATGATATATATATATATTATAATCACTTCAATGCCGAGAGTTACTTGTCATTAAGCCTACCTGGTCTGGACTGCGAATCATCTTTGCTCTCAGTGGATCACAGGAGATGCTGGCATAATAGGCAAAAGCGGCAAACCCAGACAATGCAAAGAAGAAGTGTCCACAAAGAAGAAGCACGGCTGTGATGTACATGGATCTGCAAACGATATAGTTTGATGCATTTGTTGAAAGTAGATATCGGCCACTATCATCCACAAAGCAGCTGTTCAAAGCAGGGGCGTAGATCCTGGGGGGGGGGATGGGGGATGTATCCTCCCCTAGGATGAACCCGGGGGGGGGGGGGATGATCATATGATTATCCCCCCCTAGAATTTCAAATTATTACTACTTGGTGTTGACAAATATCTGTCATATTTAGCAATTTTCCATGATGCCAGTTGCATGTTGTGCGGGATAAAAAAGTCTCAAAACTAACCTTCGATAATCTGTAATGTGATATATTGGCTTTTTGGCCATAGAGTGGCCCTCGAAATCTATCACTGCGCGACTTTTTGTCCGTCGGGCCACGCGCGAAGTTTGCGATTCCCGAAATCATCCCCCCCTTCAAAAATGAAAAATCTACGCCCCTGGTTCAAAGCATAATCCCTTCTAGTGGGTTTGTAAATGTAATAGAATATCAAATTACCTCTTCGCCTTTGCCAATGATGGTAGACTGCAGTATCTTTGCATACTTGCCTGCATGTGGGACAAGCAAAAGGCTAAAAATGCATAACCTATTACGCTGGACCAGAAGGAGGGATGAACAGTAGGATCAGGGTCCACGCTGAAAATAACAAACGTTTATTAATTTGGACAGCTTTTCAGAATGTTGCAACCCTTACTAAATATACATGATGACCATCCTCCCCCGGAGCGGCACAAGAAACTACTCAACTACTGCAGAACTTCTATCCTCTTAGCGCATTGACTTTGTTTATCACTGTTGAAGGAGGCGATGAGATTTAAATTGAATGCATCACACAAGCCTTGAGCATCAGATCTTTTGTACCATATATACCTAAGACCTATACTTGATTAGTACAAGCACATTATGAGCCTCACAATGGTGCATCTGAATTCAGTGAATTATTTACCTAACAAAGTCTTTTTAACCAATTTTCTTGTGTCAGAAAGGAGATTCCAGTGATGAAATGAAAAAATTCAACGAGTTGTCAGTTCAAGTCACCTACTTGAAAAAGGTTAGTCTGTCCCAGTCACGGTGAAGATCAACTGCAGCCCCTATGCCGCCAACTTTCACCAGCCCCTGAAATATTAAGGACGCTATTCACTGTTGACGAATGACGAGTACTTACAGAATTCACTGACATGTCCTTATGAAGTCATAATTATCTTTATCCATGCCACTTTATTCTTTACGGTCCGATTTAGTGATGCAGACTGGACCACCTTGGACCGGTCTGGTCTGCGGTCCAGCCCTGGACCGCCAAAATACCGGACCACCTACAAAACACCGGTCCAGTGCCGGACCGGACCGGTAAAGTGACGGTCCAGAAAGGTCCAATGATTTTTCCTGTCATGAAGGGTATCCAATATTTTGTCATATCCAAAAATGAAATTTATGTTATATAGCTTGGTTAAACCTTCATTTTTATAATAATTTTTGAAATGCCGATGGACCGCTTCTGGACTTGCCCAGCAACAAAATCGGACCACTGCACCCTGAACCAGACCAGGACAGGACCACTTTTGTAAATACCGGACCACCCTCTAAAAGGTGGTCCGGTTTGCATCACTTGTCTGATTTCACCAACAGTTAAGCCGGTCTAAGCCTCAGACCTGGACTAAGTAGTTCCAAAATAAACAAGAGGATCAAGTTCGGTAATAAAATGTGAGTAGCCCTATTGCCTAGTAAGCAAAATGCTTGATTCCAGGCTTAACCTGAAACCTTGTCTTATATCTGTTGCTGAGGGCCTAACTCATAAGCAAATTGTGAGGTCACATCCTATATTTTCAATACTATAAAAACAAGTCACCAACTGCCTCACATCCTATACTTTCAATACTATCAAAACAAAACACCAACTGAGTATCAACGAGGTCATTAAATGTCACAAACAGATGAATGTTGGTAGGCCTACTCGTCATTCTTTGAGTGTAACTTATTTAGTCATACAGAAATTGAGCCTGAATGCAAACCATGCATATTTTTTAAAGGCCCGGACTTACCAAAACACAAACAGCTATCACTCCAGCATAGATGAAAATTGCCTGAAACACATCTGCCAAAATGACACCTTTCATACCTCCCTGAAATGCAAAAACAGATATTCCCAATAATAAATCATCACATACATATGAAATATTTTTTTGCGAGAAAAAGTGGCAGAGAAAAGTAAACATTTAAAAAATAAGCAAGGTTGTATAAAGTAAGTCCCACTTTACGAAAACTTGAATAGATCGATCTCAAAGACCGCTTTTCTGATTTCTATTGCAATTGACCAATTTGTAGGCTTGCATATCTGCAGTGTGTTTGTGTATTTCTAGCTTGATAGCTTCATTTCTGTCTGAGCCAGTAGACCCTGAGTACACATACCCCTCTTTTCAAAAATTTGAAGTTGAAAAAAAAATTCCAAAAGGTGCTCCAACTCCACTCAAATTATTTTCTAATGGCACACAAGGAACCTAAACTGTGAAAATGTTACAAAATAAGACCTCAAATGTCTGCTATGATTGATAAACACATTTTTTCAAGTCACTGGATGAATTGTGCACAAGCTGGTGGCTCCCTCACTCGGTGAAATTTGTCATATCCATTGGAAAAGCCACAGATGTTTGAAAACTAGGGTAGGCTCATTTGAAGGCTGCAGACTCAGTCAGCAATAACGCCACTAAGCTACAATTAAAAACATGTAAGGTCGATAATAATTGACTAGACATACAAACTCATCTAACTTTCGTATAAATCGGAGGAGGAATCTTATAGATATTCAAGTTTATTTAAAAGGGGACTTGTTTTTGTTGAACAATTTATATTTATGAGGTTGTATAACATAATTACTAATCCATTTGTAACTAAATACATATCTAATATTTGAATTGACGTTACATAATTATCATTTAAACGAGGAATTTTTATAATGTATTTTTTTAAATACGGCGTAATAATTATCAACGGAAGGTCTGCAATTTTATCAAATTTCGTACAATTGAAGTATAGATTGTAGTTGTAGCCCCAAACAGCAGTATGATGAGCCAAGTCGGTAAGCCAGTCACTGGAAATAAAAAATCTATGAGTATGCCCTCATGAAGAAATTCCCTTTCACAACTGTTGAAACAGAAATTTAACAGATGGCACAGCATGGTATGTTGACCATGTTCTTATGTAATAAATCTGCAACGTAGTTTGAAAATGAGAACATGGTCAATATGCCGGCCAACCAAAGTGTCAAGTTTTATAAAAGGTGGAAAAGAAATACTAGAGATTGCATTAAATTTTTTGTAAAGTGGGCGACTTCTCTTTGTTCAAATTTTTATTTGACACAATTTTCGCAATCACAAACTTCTGAACTTACTCGTATGCATTGCTACTGAAGGTCCATATATTCCGGCGCCGTTTACAACAATCTGCAATGTAAAAGTAAAATAAAAAATGTTGTCCCATGAGGTGAATATTATATAAATATATATATCATCATCTTTTTTCATACAGGAAAATTGTAAAATAGTATATATATAGACATGTAATTAATAATTAGTCGATTAACCCATAAATAATTGAGAAATTCATGAATTTCAGAAGTATTTCGGTAAAGGTAAAGGTAAAGGTACTTTTATTTAACATGGGTAGCCAAGCTAAGTCAGTGACTTGTTTCCAGTTGGGCCCACGGCGCCTCCAATTTACGTCTGATGCGAACGACGATGTCGTGGAATGACATGATGGCCAGCCTGGGGATTGAACCCGGGTCCCTCGCTTGTGAGGCGAGCACTCTACTGACTGAGCTATTTGGGCTTTGAATTAGATTAAGCAAGTCCATCTCGCATCATGGCAAGCTCTTGTACCGCACAGGAGTTTATGCAGCAGTCAAGGGGTTGACAAACTGTGTTGCAAGCTGTCGTGACTGTACGCATATTGGAACAGGTTTCCAAGGACATCAATGAGTCCGTGTCTTATTGCACATTATACATTTACATAGTTGAGATTTTAGCAAAGCTGGAATTTTCAGTCTGGGCAGTCACCATGTAAAGAAACATAATCTTAACAGTGCTGTGTTGCAGTGCATTACTTGCAAACTTCATAAATTGTGTTCTTTTTTAATCTAATGTGAAAAAAAGCAGCATTGTCTACACCCTTGTTCATAAATACGGAATACCTCAGCAGTCTCCAAAGAAAATGACAACTTTGGGTACTTCTGCTGAAGCACATGATGGTCCGATTCAATCGTAACTCCATGAAAAAACTGTCATAAGGGACAACATGTCACCATTGAAAACTCATGTTACAATATCAACCCCACGTACAACAAAAGTAGGGTAAAATTTGAAAATTCAGACACATCCCACCAAAAACTCAAACTTCTTGTCAAAAAAGTATAGTTGAGGCTTTCAAAGAGTGATCAGGAAAAAAAATTGACCTTGCCAGCTGTGAATCTCCAAATTTACTTTTTCTGCTACTTTTTCTCCAAAGAAAGTATTCCATATTTTTTTAGAGGGCATGTATTTTATGCATATATGCATATAGTAAATTCTTACATGAGCCACGAGCATGATAACATTTAGCACAAGTCTGGTTGCCCGACTTCTGAAGCGTGACTCGAGATACTGAAAAAGATCAAATTAGAAATGAAAATGATGAGTTTTTATGGTAACATGTATGCTCTTCAAAGAACATAGCTAGCTATACATGCAAGAAGTATTTAATATTTATGAGGTTGTAACTAATTATTTTATTTTTATAACACAACACACTTTTTAAACATACTTTCTAACTCCTTTTTAAAACTAACTTCAACTTGAACTTGAGCTTACACTAAAAATTATGTTAGGGTAACTCCAAAAGCATAAATCAGGCTATAACGCTTCTTAGACAACTGTTATAATACAAACTTGCTAACTTACAACTTTAAACTTTGATGGAAGTTGGTATAAACAGAAGGCTTGGACAATTTTTTTGTAAGCATATGGCTCATGTTATGAATATTTGTTCTGGCAGCCCATTGACTGAGAGGCTCTGACGTCAAACTTGCCTGGGTTTTCCCAGACCCAATTTTCACTCTGACACTGAGTTGGAACTGTGATGCTCAGTTTTGGTGGATTCGCATTGGCTAGAAGCTGGGGAATCTGACCCAGTTTAAAATGACATTGCAGCTTGAAGTTAATTTAAATATATTGCAATGCTAGAATAGTGTCATCTCTGACATCACAGTTCAACAGCATAGAAAAGAACCTGAGATTGTAAATCAGTTCATCGACAAGTTCTGCAAGAGTGTGTTGTTGTCCTCAAGACTGTTATCAGGATCGATCAGATCAAGTGATTTTGACTGCCATGCTGTATTTTTGTTGAAGATAATGTAAATGAAACTGCATAGAAATGGGCCTACTCTTTATTGTGTTGTCTCATAGTCCCTGCAATCATCAGTGCAATGCTAAGTCCTTCATTTCAACCAAAGTTTAAAAACAGCCAAATTTTGTAAAATTTGCTTCTTCACCTTTTACAATAAAATCTTGTCCTTGCAAATGAAACACTGGAGTTGTTGATTTTTTTTAAATCCTTTGATTCAAAGCATGATTAAAATCACAGTTTAAATCAAATAAATCATGATTTTAATGTGTTAAAAGTGTTATTTAAATCGTGATTTAAATCGCCTTGATTGAAATCCAACCACCCTGGAAAACATAGTCTTCCACTGTGAAAAGACAACTGTTTTGCAATGGTTAAAGCCAATAATTGAGAGGTGACTACAGAATAACTATACTTTGTATCATCACTGTTTGGATGACTCAATGAGTCAACATAGGTATGGGAGTAGCTCAGAAAAAATATTGAATAATAATTATGGTGATCTTGGAAATCTGTTTATTTTATATGTGTCAATGAATAATAGCTTACCTCAAAAACACTGGTTAGTCCCAGAGGATGAAATAATGGAACAAAGAGAAACCCTCCTATTAGAGTTCCGAGAAACACACCAAATATGTGCATGAAATATTGAGTTCCCTGCGCATAAATCTGAAAAACAATGTACTAAAACAATTGGCAACAATATATAATATTATATAGCATAGATTAACCTTGTTTTTTCTTCAAGATATTTACTGCACCAATTAGAAGATGTTAAGTATATATTGATAATATAATATTACTTTTTTTCACATCATAAATGGTTGGTTGAGCTTTTGGAATTTTGAAATGTTCAATTAAAATCATATTGCTCACCTCGGCTGGAGTCCCAAGCAAACTGTGGGCTGAAGTGATCGTTGCAGTGATGGAAATTGTCACTGGCAGAAGTTTCAGTTGTCTCCCTCCCATGAAGTATTCGCTGGTGCTTTTTTGGCGAAATGAGAAAAAAATTCCGATCCCAAGTGATATCAAGAGGACCACACCGAAGACCACATAGTCGAGGATATGAAAAGCCATGGTTTTATTTTACTGAAAGATAATCTGTAAAATATCAATAAATAATCCAGATGGAGAGATACATTTACAGTCGATGTCTTCAAACGTTCTGTTTCAGGCTGGCTGAATTGGAAAATATTCCAGCCAACAAATTATAATCAACCAGTGTCCAAAGACCAAGAAGCAGCGGCGTGTGTAGGTACATCTGGCAAAATGCTTTCTAACCAGCTTTAAAAAATGATCGATTCAATTCGTAATTGATAGGTGAAATGCCAAAATACTATGGTATATATGTAATTATGTATACATATATATGATTCGCAACAAAGTATTAAGCACATTGATCGATTTTGTGGTGTATTTTATTTGCCATGTATTTATTATATCATATTTATAAGCCAAAATGACCATTATTGCGTTTCAAAGGCCAACAAAGTGTCAGTGCCAGTGTCAGTAAATTATTTGTTGTGCTATTGTTATGATAAAACTGGTAATTCAAAAACTGATAAAACCCACAGCTTTTTACCAAATAGGATTTTATTCATACAATTCGAAAGTGCGAGAGGATAAACGCGAATTACAGATAATATGATAATCTGGCCTTTGATGATGGTCATTTAACATTCCTTAAAAATCTCTCTCCCCTCATTTCTCCCAATCTGCAATAGATCACCCTGGTGTAAATATTGTCCAGGTATATCAATGGAAATTTTCCATTATTTCACAGATATCGCTCTTTGCAATGCGTTACACAGATGATAAGAATTTATAAAGCGATATAAGGCCAAATGACTGTTACAAGGCCAAATCACTGTTTCGGCAAGAAACCAGTTCATGAATAGCAATACAGTGCAACATAATAATTTTAACCAAATGACAGTCGCAGTATAAGGCCGAATCATTGACACTGCAAGGATATATATATATATATATATATATATATATATATATATAATATATATAATTATATAATAAATAAGATCATTTTATTTGTTTGGTTCATTCATACATATTAAAGTATTATAGACATCAGCTATAGCCTGACACCTTATAGTGTATTTGGCTTATAGACAAAATTTATACAGTTGCTAAATTTACTTTACGCTACCGGAATTACAATAGTTAAGTTGGCACGTATTATATGATAATAAAATGTAAGACAATTTCATTTACATAAGGATTCGGCAACTGCAAAAGTATCTTTTAAGGTCGTCAAATTTTGAAGTTCATATATTGGCTGAGCACATTTTGTTTTGATTAAAACGGTTCCTGACATAGTCACAGGGGTAGTGTAAAATTTCTATTAAGATGCCACCTGGTTGGAATATTTTACATTAAAAAGATTTCATGAATGTCAACTCCAGAACTGTCAACTCCAGGGCTTTTTCCCGTCAACTCCAGAACTTTATCCAATCGCTCCTTAAAATTTTAGGTCACCCCAGAACCAGAGATTTAGCTTGTAGGGCGAAAAATCGCCAATGAAGCTTGGGCCTTCGGCCCTAAATTTACACTCTTACTTACTTTAGAACCAGAGATGTCAAACAATCAATCACAACAGCAGTGGTGATTCGTATACAATCACACTATTTGACAAAGGCCCAGTTTGCAGTGCAAAATTGTGTTTTTGGCATATTAATTCATATTTCAAGGTTTTACAAATACTTTTGGCACATTTTGTTTACAAAAGTCAACTCCAGAACCAGAATGGTCCACACCGGAATAGATGTCAACTAATTTTTCAAAATAGGAAGAGGAATTGTTAATTTAGAAGTGCAAATTTAAGTAAACATGGTATATTTAAGTAACATAGAGTAGCGTGGGCCCACTGGGGCATGCAGCCCCCCTTAACTTCGAGGTGCGATTTGACATTCTTTTCATGGTCGATTATTTGAATGCTTATGCTGTCAGGAAGGGATCACTTGACTCTACTTATAACTAGTGAAACAAATGTCTACCAATTTTGAAAAAGGAGTTACAGTCCTTTTTGTAAAAAAATTAAAATGGCCTTCTTGCCCCACCTATCGGGCAAGAAGCCCCCCTATTATAATCCTATGGCAATTTTTTTTTGCGAACGCATTCAGCTTGAAAGTTATTCTTGGGGTTCTTCTATAATTTTTAATGCATTCTATTCACTTTTTCTGAATTTCAGAATTTTTCTGTTCATACATTTAGTTTTTGATATTTTTTGCCCCGTTTTAATTTCGGTCACATTTCTTTCTATTTCAATTAGCTATTCTATCAAGATTTAAGGTAAAGTACACGTAATTAAATGGTTCCTGAAGCTGCTTCGAGGCCCCAGTGAAGGGGGCCCCTTGCCCCATACCATGTGGGGCCTCTCGCCCCAAACCCACATATTTTAATTGTCCTCTATATTTTGAGCTAAAATGCAAAAACCGTGATCCAAATCATATTTATGTGATGGTCATAAAGTGAAGCAATGCAGATATCCATTATACTTTTAAAAATTTCCAAAGTTATTTCCAACAGCCATTTTCAAAGAATTAATTAAAGTTACAAAAACCATGCACCTTTTTTTGTTTCTTTAATTACTACTATGGTTTGGTGCTGTTTGCTTTGAAAATTTGTGACGTCACCTAAAAAGCCTCTAGCTTCAATCCTATCAATAAGAAAAAGCAGCAAAAATGTAAGTTTAGATATAACCCTGGAGGGGCTTCTCACCTAACCAGGGCTTCTTGCCCCGACCTACTCTACACACAAGAAGTAAACTCTGTGGTAGTTATTTGACATGAAAAAGTCATTATTTGCTCCTTAAGTGGCAAATGTCAACTCTGGAATTTAAAGAGATATAAAACTTGAATAAAATCATAAATAATTAATAAACAATGTGAATTTTAGTTTTAAAAAACCAATGCCAAAGGCCAAATACACCTGTCAGAACTATTTCTTGGTAAAAAAAAAAGTGACTTTCCCATTCAAAAATATTGAGGAGAAATATTACATGTATTGTGAGAAAGACCAAGGTAGGGATGAATGAAAGAAAAATAAAGGATACACAAAGTGACTTTTGATGAAAACTTTCTGACCTTACTAATTATTCCAATTCCTTTAGCTATCTTCTTACGTATGTGCTTTGAATTTGCTTCCCATTCAAGCAAGTGATTAATCAATAGCAATGCCTAAAAATCTAATACATTTTACTTTGTCTATACTTTTTCCTGAAATTATTATGTCTTTACTTAGTTCTGCATTTGAACGTCTTGGTTTAAATAGCATATAGAAAGTTTTATCAACATTTAAATACAATTTATTAGCTTTCAACCATTCATTAACTTTTGCTAACTCACAATTCAATAAGTTTACCATGTCGTCAAGTTATTGCGTTGCACAAAAACATTGCTATGATCAGAAAAAGCACTATGAATGACTTTACAGTTGTTAAGTGAATATTGTTAATATAAAAAGGAAATAACAATAATGTGTAAACAAAAAAGGTGATATGTCCAGAGTATACAAAATTCCACAACAATAGGAGCTTTATGGAATATAGAGGATATTGAAAAAGCACCATTAAAATTATCTGGAGAGTGAAAGGAAACAAAAGCGGACATTGTCCTACCATCACTAGAAGTAACATCGGACAAGGACAATGCCTTTGATCACAAAGTCATAAATGACTAGAATACTTTACCAGAGAAAGAAGCAGCACCGTCATGGAAATCTTATAAATGTATAGAAGACGAACATTTGAAAAACATTCGTTGTTTTTATGACATGAAAATTCACCAGTTAGCTAAATACTGAACATTGTTAGATTGTCTGTTGCGCATGGCAACCCAAGCAGCCATGCAAGCTAAAATTCCAGGAAAAAAGATACGTAATATTGTCTTAGATTTTTTTTGTTATACCATGCAAACTAAAGTTATAAGAAAAAGAATTAGAATATTACATCTGTATTTCAAATTTTTTTTTGTATTACTTTGGGACGCGGGGCACAATGGGACGGTGGGGTTTTCTTGGTTAATGACAAGGTATGTGATACGGAAGTGACATCATATCATGTAATTTCACATCCTTGTGTTTCTATCGTTTTATTGACAAATTACAGCCACATGCAGAAGTATGGCGAGGAAAAGTTTGTTTTCCTAGTAAATTCAGAGGTGTTCAATTCCAACCATTCTGTGGACAAAAGATGAACAATGAGGCTTTCTCAATCCTTGTATGAATTTGATACATCGTAACAAACAGTTATGAACTGCTATCCTGATAAACACATACACTGGTGCCTGAGAGATCAGCATTTTGGCATAAAAGTCATATCGAGGCTCATGGCATGGGACAGTGACTTCGGGGCACATTGGGACGCACTTAATATGGTAGAATGTAAGTTTCAAAGTCAACTGAATGACCTGGGACAGCACACACTAGGTAATCAGGCCACAGTGAAAAGAGGCATAGTGGATTACCCAGCTCTGCGAACAAATTTATCGCAAAGCACTGTGTGTTACTTACATAGATGTCCGCACCCAGGAGTTCATGGTGAATATTTAAAACTGTTAAAAGTTATTAACTATTGGCACTACAACGTGTTAATGCACTGTAAATAGTCCTACGTACTACTTATATGTAGTATCTATTGCGCATGGAGTGTTAAAACGAATTTTTAATTTATGTCCCAATGTGAGTCGTAATCATGACCGTCCCAATGAACAAATTTATTATTATCTGCATCGCCCTTATTTATAAACACTTTGCATTGTCCAATAATCAGCCCAGGCAACCAATTTTGTAACTGGTGCAGATGTTTTAAATTTAAGGATTATTCTCCAGCTCATAAATATGGAATAGATCAGAGTTTTCCCTAGAAATTGAAAACTTCTGACAGAGCACAAATCACTTGAAATCATCACATTGTGGCCTGACTCAATTATAACTGCTGCCAATGACTACTATACGATCTCGAGCAACATGTTAGAAACTCATTTTAGATCCTTAAAAAAACCCGGGGACAACCAGAGCAGGATGAAATATGGAAATTCTGGTGATTTATGAACGTGCAGCAGACCAAACCAAAATTCAATATATTATTAAGTTGAGGTTTTTAAAGAATGATTCAGTCAGATATCTAGGCCTTGACAGTGGGCCTTTCTAGCATTCACACATGCATGAATCAAATGTATAAATCTTAACACAAAAGGTTCTTGATGGTATATATAAAGAACTCACAGCCGAAAAATTTTGTTCACAATCAGTGAATTTTCCATCAGAGAACTTCAAACTTCATCATCTGCTAAGTCATCACTGAAATGGCTGATCCAGAGTAAATAAACACTAAAGCCCATCCAATATGGACAACTGCGGAAAACACCAGGAGAGCTATCGAGTCGGCAAACAACAGAGCAAAAATTCTTGTAGGGCGCTACAAAACGGAGGAGATGCTAAATAAATTTCAACTACATGTCTGAGCGGCATTTGCAAGCTCTGCAAAGAAGAAACGGAGGACATTCTCCACATGGTCACCGTATGCCCATATACAGGGGAGAACAGACAGGAGGGCATTAACAAGATGAAAAAGCTATACACCTCTGAAGGCATGCGGTGCCAAATACTAAGGAGGAACTATGTCAAGCAATTTTAAATGGTGGCAGCTATTTTAGTGGTTTTAGTGGTTTTTATGATCTTAATGGTTTTTTAGCAAGCTTTTATGTGAAGCCAATAAGGTTTCAAACTCTATGTCAAAAAATAGACATCGTGAGGAACTTTATGGATATGGAAAACCAACTCCCTCTGCATGGAGGTTCGCCTATTACCAAAAGGCGGGATATAACAAGGAGAAGAAGAAGAAGAAGAAGGGTTCAACAGAATTTAAAATGTTCAATACTGGTGGGAAGGCCCTATGATGGAACTCTATGCTCCCGACTTGAGAGAAAGGGGTTCAATTGCAGGAGTTCAGTGCAGCTGGATGATCTAAGTGTTGTTTTTCTTTGTTGTTAGAACCTTTTTAAAAGTTGAATAATGCACCTTTTAGGGTTCCTCATCTATACCAGCTTATAGAACCCCTAAAGGTTCCATATAAAAACCTTTTGTTAAGAGTGTACATATTTAATGTGATGTCATTGGGCATGATATGACACATTCACTGGCATGTGCATACAATGTAGGCCTATGCATACAACAGTTAAATACAGTAGTCAACTTTTGAAGTGGATCAAGATTTTTCATATAATTTATATTAACACAAAAAGATATGAGTAAATGATATTAGTGCAGTATGCTGGTGTGATGTCTTGACAATGTTTTGGCCAACAAAACTTCATGCTTCACTAATTTTTTAGCCTTCAAAACGATGATTGTTTGTCACAAGGTGCAAAATGGTCTGTAACGCTAATAAGCAATGGGGACCAGTCTGCTCACAGACTCTGAACGAACAGCACAGCTGGAGAGTCTGCCAGAAATCGGATGACCTCCAGCTGACACATTTATTAATATTCGAGTAGGTCAGGTCATGTTTAGGTAGAGGGACCTCATCACTTGTGCTCATACGCACAGCTGAGCTGCCAGCAACATATAAACAAAGTGCAATCAACAATTTTAAACTGTCAATGAGTGCACATGCACTGCCAATGAGCACCATAAAATTATGAAGTTTTCAAATCCTTTAACAGCTATTGCCAGCATGATTTAAATGATAGTTTAGGGCGTTCTCCAACGAAACTAATTGAAACAACAAACGGACAACAATGAAACACTAAAGCATTCATTCAATTGCTTTGAGAGATCTGCAACAGTTAATTATGTCTGTGACACCAAAGAAGAGTTAATCTTTTTGTTACAACTTCACAAATAATGTATGTTGTGGTCACTGGTCAGGGCAAGCTTAACAAGCTTATACTGAGAAGTGAGGGTGCTCGTGCGTGGCTGTCTGGCTGGCTGCCAAACAGGGACTACTCACATCTTGCTGGGTAGAAAAAGCATGGTTCCGTGAAAAAAGAAGTTCCACAATGGGTACCACTTTGCAGCAAAAGTATGTTTCAAAACATGAACTGGCTGATTAAAAATTCTTCAATAGTCAACTTTAGGCCCAATTCAACATACAAATTCATTACTCCACAACACTACAGAAAACCAACAGTTGCTGAATCTGAAATCTGTTAGAGCTCACTGACAGTGTCAGATCGATTGTAGATTCTGTTCTGGATTCCAGAGGGCAGCACATACACTTTTGTGAACCTGTTGAGCTCTAAGTTTAGAGTGAATGGGGACCTTAATTGAAAACAGGTTATTATTTCTTTTGTAACTGTGCAATAAACTAGGCATTGTTTTGTTAACTCAATTGAGCTCAATGTTTGATTTGATGTTCCACATTCACAGTTTTCAAAAATCTGTGGCTTTTCCAATGGATATGAACAATTTCACCAAGCGGGGGAGCCACCGGCTGGGGCATACTTCATAAAGTGACTGGAGAAAATTTGTTTTTCAATCATATTTAGTAGACAATTGAGGACTGCTTTTTTCAACATTTTCACAGTTTAGGTTCCTTCGGTCCCATTCGACATTGTTTGAGTGACCAAGGCTCTGAAATCACCACTCTATTTTAGTGCTGCTACTGTGTATTCACTAGTGTGTGACAAGTCATTTTGCACCTTGCTTCAAACAATCGTGTCTGGTGACCATGAAAGTCACTGAATCCTAACAATCTCGATCAAGCACATTACCAAGATATCAAAGTTAACATTTCACGCAAAATTATGCAGAAACAACAACTGATGTCAGAATTGCTACGATGTATATTCTTGATCCACTTAGAAAGTTGACTACTGTATATATGTACGGCCAAACTCACAGTCTGCAGACACTAAAATCGATGGTCTCTCAGGACTTGACTTTAAATGAAAAATTATTTTTTTTAAATCATACTCACATGCTCTGTTTGTAAAGCGAAAAAGTCAGATTTGTCAAGAAAAGATTTGAAGTAAGTGATCCATGTTAAAATGTATGTAATTTAGATGTACCAATTGCTCACCTACAGCTCTAATGCATTTCAGGCAAATTATCATGACCAAGCCACTTTTTGCCAAGCATTCTAATAAATTTACAATTTATTAAACACTAATTGATTTATCAGCTACATATATACATAAATACATATTAAACAATGCCGAATACACATCAATTTGGTTTCTTTTCTTTATTTAATGAACTTAATTAACAGTAATGTCAGTTCCATTGGAAATCAATTATATGTAATGAAATTATTTAAACTGAGCAAAATTTGAAATGCAAAACTATTTGCAGGGCTGTATTTGTCTGGAAATGCATATATATGTAATCAGACGTCAACTGACTCAGTAACATAACATCACTCAAGTGTGATAATTGTTTGCACATTTGCGGCTGAGTTCATAACATTTTCCACGGGACTATGATGTTTGGCAAATCACAGAACAAATCTAATGATTCCATGCAAAAGCTTACAGTCTGCCACTCAGATACAGAAAAAGATTGGACTGTTGCACTGAGAAAATGGCACTTCGTGTGTCATAATGCTGATGATTTGTCATGATCATACCCAATACTTTCAGTGTTAATTTGATTTAAGGAGACTTATCCCGCTTGTTGGTGATAAACAAACAAAAGAATCATGCATCTGATTTTCACTCTAAAATCAGTTATGACAAGTCAAATGGCCTTCTAATGACCATGACTAATCAAACAGCCTCAATGTTTCCCATGTTGAAAGTAGAGAAGATGACATGTTATTGGCTATCATGAGTCACAAAGTGCAATTGTCACAGTGAACTGGTCCTCTTTTTTCCATATCAAAGCGACAGACTGTATAGAAAGCACACATTCCGCTATGAAGAAAGTGACAAAGAAAGCCACCCTATTCACTTCAGTTAGTGCAACCTGACTTGTTAAAATGTGTTGCTTGAGAAGTCAGGTCAGAGTTTTTCACGCGTAATGACATACGCGTGCAACAATGCAAATATGGAAGCAGGTCCAGACCAATTTTTCTGTTTCCTAGCGAAGTTTACCTCTATGATTAAAAAACAAATACGCCACTTTCCTGAAGTGCACAAAAGTCGTATGTGTGTTCCATTATGCCCAGGAAGAAACCTACAGATTGAAAAAGAACTGTAAAAAACTGAACAGTCAAATCTGTGAAAATGAACAACTAGCATGGGAAAGACAAAGATGTCTAAACAATTTTGCACGAAACTGTGTTTTAACATTAAAATTGATCCCATTTCCAGCTCTGTCTGCTGTTTTCCTATTTTTGTTTAAAGAATATATGAGTGTCCTTTATCTAAATTTAATGTACACACGTCAGAAAAAAACCTGCTTGGATGCAGAAAATGTGTGTACATGTATGTCACCAGCGACCATTGTCACTGCAACACTGTTGCCTGGAGCCAATCAATGAAGCGTGACTAAAATCAGTCAGGCAGAACGGAGCTTTCAGGCATTATTCCAATGCTTGCATCAGCAGCAGCTTCAAGCTCCATCAATTTGCATTGCTGACACAACAGGTTGCTGGACCGAAACTATCATGGATTAAGCCCGACTGTATCTCTCCAGTCTGTGGTCAGATCTCACCATCTTGATTTGGGATTGAATATTCCTTCATCAACATCTAAAAGATACATTTGGGTGAACATTTGACGAACAACTCTGGCTCACCATATAGTTACTATGGTATGTATACATTGTATGCTTCAGAAAGATCTAGATCTATCTCATTGATTGAAGTAAACGACTAAGCATTTTTCAGTCGGCATTGTGAAATCCAGATAATGCGCATTTGCTGAAATCATGCCGATGCTTCAGTTGAGGTCAGATGTACGAAATCTGTAAAAATATTCCAGGTGGATACTTATAACAACTTCAAAATTTTGTTAACCGTGAAATCAAGTTCAACACAAGTAAATTTATTACATTACAGTCTGTCACTTTGATACAGAAAATGAGTGGACTGTTGCACTGTGAAAATGGCACTTTGTGTGTCATCATGCTTATGATTTGTCATGATCATACCCAATACTTTCAATGTTAATTTGATTAAAGGAGACTTATCCCGCTTGTTTATGACAGCCAAACGAAATGATTATGCATCTAACTTTCACGCTAAAATCAGTTATTACAAGTCAAATGGCCTTCTCTTGATCATGACTAATCAAACAGCCTACATGTTTCCCATGCTGAAAGCAGAGAAGATGACACGTATACTTCATTGGCTATCATGAGTCACGAAGTGCATTTTGGTGAACTGGTCCTGATTTTTTTTTATATCAAAGTGACAGACTGTAACTTTTTTTCAGTATCAATAACAGCATGTTTTCAAGATATTCTTCAAATAACATATGCAAAATATGTTTACCATAAAATCTAGTTGCACATAAGTAAATTCATGGCATCAACTTTATTCAATACAAATAACATGTTTTTGAGATTTTTCTGCAGATGGTGCAGTGCCACCTGTCAGTAAGTGAAACGCATGAAATGGTGCCATTGCATCAATGCTAAACATCCTCAGCAAAACTGTTTGTGGAAGCATGAATTCTCATCTGATGAGAGGAAAACATATTGGGTCATATCTAATAGGGAAGGGTGGTCCACTTATTTATCAAAGACTTTGACCCATACCTAACTCTGACTACAGCAAAGAAAATTGGCTGCCATTGTTATCCCACATGCCTCACATATTGCCCTTTATGACCCAATATGTTTCCTCTCATCGGATGAGAATTCATGCCTCCACAAGCAGTTTGGTTCAGGATGTTTAGCATTGATTCAATGACACAACATCATGCGTTTCACTTACTTACGGGCGGCACTGTATATATGGGTTGCAACATTTCAAAATAAGCACATGGCAATTGTATTTCAATGGAGGCACATTTATGTTGAATTGTTATAACCCCCAAGCCATTAGATGGAATAACACAAAACTTGTTGTTATTGATACTGAATAAAGTTTGTGCAACTTGATTTTATGGTTGACATAATTTTGAATTTGTTATAAGCATTCACATGGAATGAATTCAAAAATGTCGATTCCTAGCGGATTACTTTTTCTTCCTTATATTTTTGTATATTTTAATTCCCTGTCTCAGTATAATTTATGATATTCAATAATTCACATGCATTGAAGGTGTTATACCGTGTTCCAAATTACTTATAAATTTAGTTTTTTGCAGCATTTTAAAGTTTTGTTATGAGAGGGTCATCAATTTTCAGTAAGTTTTGTGTCATGTATCTTCCATATTATGCAAAAAACATTAAAAGAAACAGATGGAATACTTGGATTAAATTGAGCAAAACAACTTGTCCTATCAAGTGGCTCAACTTACCTTGCCACCGGGGCATGTTGTGCCAATAGCGGCCGTTAGTGGAACTCTCCTTTTTCCAGCTCTTCTGTGTTGACGAGCAGAATAAAACTATTTCTGGAAACATCAGCCTGGGAATTTACAATGGAGCCGGGGTTTCATAGGTCCGTAACAAAGTCTAATCAGTCTGACAGTACTGGAATATGGTGGCAATCCATGCTAAACATTCCATTTAAGACTCGGCAATGCAAATCCGTAATGTTTTCAATGGATTAAAAGTGCCCTGGGGCCTGGAATGCCAGCTCCACTGACTCAGCAATGGTACAAAATGGCAGCTTGTTCCCGGAAATAGTTTTATTCTGCTCGTCAACACAGGAGAGCTGGAAAAAGGAGAGTTCCACTATCACGGCCTATTGAACTACTTTTTCCAGCACCTCCCATTATTCTTGCCGATGGCATGTCTTGAAACTTGTCTCAATTTTGGCTAAAATGTTATATTTACTATCTTTTTTTTTCATTGACAGATAAGACTATTGTTTTTTTGACAAATATGCTTCAATCAAAAATATCATAACTTAACGTGGTATGTCCTTCTTATGTCAAGTACATGAATATTATGAAATTCAATAAATAGTTCAGAGAGATTGTGTATTTAAATACCAAGGAATGGACAATTAAATTATGTATTTAATTTCCTACCAGTTTCGAAAATGCATGGATTTTGGCAGCGTGAGTAAATATTTTATAAATGGCACTGCCATGAAATTTGCACAGCACTTATATCATTGTCATAGAACTACAGCACTATTTTCAACTTTAAGTTTCTATAAATATATAATGCTACATGCATAAATAGATAGATAGATAGATAGATGTTGAATTGTTGATGTTACATAACTGAGATCAATAAAACCATAGCTATGCATAGATGGCTGTTTACTACTAGGCTTGTTACATAATTTGTTTATAGTTAATGAAAATGAAATGTAGCCTTTTAAAAGTGCTGTTATGATTTCTTACTTGGTGATCCATTTAAGCCATTTATCTTTATATTGACTTTACGTTTTTAATCACTTCTTACAACCAGGGGTATGGGAATGATTATTTCCAATGTTGGACACACAAGTTGATTTAAATCTCTGAAATGTGTCATTAGAGGTTGTTATGGACAAGATTGAAATTTTAAAGCTATTTTGGAAGATATTTGAATTTAAGGTATTTAAATTAATTATTCAACTAAACTGTGACTAAACTATTAGCTTCACTTTTTATTGCAACTACTTCCTGTTCAGGCAGTCACTGTAGACAGGAGCACCAAACAGAATGAGCTGTCCTTGTGCTGAGTGAGCTTCGCTCATGGCTGCCTTCAGCAGCCATGAGCTGCGCTCTTACAATTAGGCTAAAGAACCCCGACAACATTGCAGAATTGCACTCACCGTGAACTCCAGTGCCAATTATGTTGATTGTATATCATTCAACACCTCTGTCAGCCAATCATATTAATAACAAGCCTGTATTTCACTGCTTAAATCCAATCTTTTTTGTTGTCGACTTTTTCTACAATGTTTAGAAGTTAGAGTGTTTGTCTCATGGTTTAAGCCAGTTAGCTATTCACCACATGTGGGATCATGAAAATGTGTTTATCACAGCTCAGTGAATTGGAACTCCCAAAAATTCAAACATGAAAGCACCTTCCAAATAATATGAAAGATATGATGATCCCAGTAAATCCTTTCTCATAAATGACATCTAACCTGTCACAGTGATCCAAATGTGCCAACAAATTCAGTAACTTTCATGCTATTAAATATTGAACAGAATTGGGCATCTAAAATAAATCCATCCCCCCCCCCCTCCAACTATCATCTGGTTGGCCCCTGTGTAGGCCTATGAAGTGCAAAGTGAAAACGAAGTGAAGTGGTAATGAGGTGGAAGTCCCTGGTTCCCTGCAAGTATTTATAAAATTTTAAATATGTGTAAAATGAAAGCTAGAGTTTGGTCCAGTTGTCAGATCATCTGAGTATGTCAGGACTATTTTCGGGGGGGGGGGGGAAGGCTATTGATTTTATCCCTGGATGTAGGATGCCAACTCATTTTCAGTTTCCATTCTACGCAATTCAGATGAAAGCGGTATTTCAGTCCTGCTTGCTGATAGACAATATGTTTGATCCAGTTGAGCCCGTTGCAACTGCCAGTCTGCCACACAGACTAATTCGCCCCTGCCAATGAAAATGCCAGTGATGGGCCAGTATTCATATATGACAAACTGTAGTAAGTAATTTTTCATGTAATTGTTTCCTCTTTTCAGGCTAACACCAACAAAACGGGCCACCATCTGGACACCGAAACTTTGAATTGTAAGTTTAATGTAAAAATATACTTATTAGACTAGGGGAGAGGCCCGGAGAGCGGGGCACCATGAGCCAGGGGGCACCATGAACCATGGCCCCTACAAAAAAACGTCTAGATAGAACTGCGCGATAGGAAGACCATTTATAATAATAATAATAGGGTAGCAATCATAATCTTTCTTTTCAATGTAAGACAAGAATTGAAAAAAAATACTTTTGACCAGTGACTTTGAGTGAAAAGTAAACATATTGGGCGGTGGAACTTTTACTCCTGGTACTTTAACTATTTCCGGCATTGTCATAAAACTTAGTCTTCTTAGAGAAGGCAGGGTATTTGCTAGCGTGGTACACTGCACATACTTCTGAGCAGCCTGGTTGCCTAGCAACATAGCATCACAACTGCTGCAGGCCCTGAAAAAGTTGTGACGTTACCATTTTCTGCTCTCTTTTTCTTAACAGCAGGGCAGCCAGTAATTTGCTATTTAAAAGAGATCTAATGCAGCTAGAAGCATAATTAATTTTTTATTGAATGCAGTAACACCTACTCTATGCTACTTCAAAGTTTTAGCTTCTCATCTTTATCCAAAGAATTTTCTCTGTTAATTTCAGTCAACTGTGTCTAAAATTGTCTTTATTTCTTTAAATTGACATTGGCACAGTAATGGTACTGCAGCAAAAAAATGACTCAGTGAATTTTTTTTATTTTTTGCCATTTGTTTAACAATAACTTGTTTATGATATATGCAAAATTTAAAAAAAATCTGTATGATCGTTTTTCTAAAATTTGATAACTGCCAAAATTGATGAATGCAAAATCTGCAATTAATTAGTGTGTTGGTGCCCTTTGATTTCATACAGAAAAAAATATTTTAATCTTTTTCTTCACATTTGTGGCAAATGTATTGGTGTACATCCATGGGAAGACATTTCTGACATTTTTGTGTGACAGATGCATACGTAATGCTTTATTCTGTGGTACATAACCAAAAACTCAGTTTATGACTTTTAATCAGTCATAAGGCCAAACATGCCGTTACCATGGCAACCAAACGAGTCGATGAATTTTTTTTTTTTTTTCATTTTTGGAATGTATGGGTCCCATAGAGTACCTGTGCAAAATTTTAGAAAAATCTGTGTGATCTAACTACCATGCTTGAGTCACCTTAAGTTTTATCATAGGATGATGTTATAACATTGATACTATCATAAACTGGAAAATGGTGATAAGCAGTAATAAATGAAATTTACAAATGGGGCACCATGAGCCACTTGGAGTTAGGGCACCATGAGCCATTTTCTATAAAGTTTTAATGTACAATTACAGGCAATTTCATTACTATGCGATTCTTGTCATTCACACTTGGCTGTGAGGAATCAATGCTACGTTTGATATATTAACTGTATGACGTTCTGTTGCTTCTAAACCAATCAGATTAACTGAAAATGTCATGTATTTGGTGGGTCTAGAACCTAAGAATCGCGTACTAATGAAATCACCTGTAAAGCTGAATTGTAACAACAACTCTACTGTTGTAAGTCAAGAACTGTAGTGCAAGACATCAGCAGCTGTTTAAGACATATTTGTGCCATTTCATAGAAAAATATTATGTGAAATCCATCTGATCCATATTGTGGTGTATGCCAAGGGAAAATTTTAAGTAAAACGTCTGGTTTATGAGGTATCAGTTCTTTACAGTTGAATGAGAAGGATAATACATGCATGTAAACAGCCCCCATGCCATGGCTCATGGTGCCCCAGGGTCGGGGCACGATGAGCCGCTAGACTACATTTTTTAAAGGCAATGTTTTGACTATTTAAAGTTCACAGGCAAACAAATTTAACAAAATTGTTATTTTGGCCTTAATGTCTGTCTGATAGTCTAATAAAAGGATTCTAGTAAAGAAAATTACAAAGATATCTTTCATTTGCTTTTAAACAGCAAATACTAAGTTTCCCACCACTTTGAGATCCATTGGAGGGTAGTTACAAATTCTTCCACCAGGGGGTGAGCTGTGATGTCACTGTTACTGTAGAGGTGGGACATTCAACATGGCTCAGCATTGGAGATGCACTATTTTACACAAAATGGACAATATGTGGACTTTTTAATCAGTGGGATTCCTCAATATTGACATGAATGAACAATAGAACAATGTAGCAAGTATTTTGAAAGGAATTTGGATGCAAAATCTCAATGATTATATTCATGAAGTCAATACAAGTACTGATGGAACTAAATGTGGACATATAGGAATAAGTGTTATTTTAATGGATTGCACAAGTTGACAGTAAGTTATTATGATTCTTTTTTTTTTCTTGGATTGGGATTTTAAAACTACTTTACTATTTCTAAAAGATGATTGTTGCACATATTATATTATGAAAGAAAATTAACCATTACAATAGCCATTCTGGCAGAATGGCTATTGTAATGATTCTACAGACATTGAATATTAGACATATATGGGTCATAGCATAAAGTTGGGATCATTTTTCGTAATTTCATGTCCACTTGAGGAAGTGCAACTTTGCCAACACCAACGTCACACAACCCCATGAAAGTTATAATATATCAAATCTATGCAAATTTTCTCACAGTATGAACTCCTTCTTTGAGCTCAGTCATTGTTTTTTAGCAAAAGACAAGCAAAGTAAACTCCAAAACAAGGTCATATTTAGAGTGAAAAGTGAACACAAAAAAACATGGGTTCAATGAATGCACCATAACTAATTATATCTTGCGTTCAAGAGCAAAAACTTTATGTCTCAAGAGACCTAGTCAATTACCTGAAATAATTAGCACTAGTGTACACCTTTGCATTACTTATTTTTGGTGTGGGGAGGTCTCAAAATTAGAACATGTACCTTGTAACATTTAAAAAATACATGTTACAAGGTACATCTTTCAAACTGACACACTTGCAGTGAGAAAGATTCACCCCATGAATGTTTTTATTTGGAGTACAAGTATTTACAACCCTTTTCCAGCCAAAAAACGTTGAGGGTAATCAAGCCAATCTCATATGACATGTCCTTGAAAATGTGTCCACTTATGAACATGTTACAGGATACATTTTAGAGGGGTTGTCTTTTCCACATAAAATATTCCTTCTGGTACAATTTTTGGTCTCAAAATGTTGCATTGGCGGCCATTTTGTAAATGGACAGGTGAAACATGGTCTGCTGCGTAACAGATTGGGAGCATGATGTCAAGAAGGTTGCTTGTCCAGCATTGTCCACAACGTTAAATGTTACATGCATCATTGCAGTTACAAGTTTACCACTGCAATGGCTATAGAGTCTCAAATTCGATGGCAATCTTCAAAATTGGCCAGCCTTTTGTTGTCTGACATGCTCTAAACAACTTTAGATCACACAAAAAGTCTAACCAACTCATTTACCCCCTCTTCCGCGTAACAAGACAGTATTGCGCATAAAACCAGTTGTAACAAGACATTTGTGGAACTGTCTTGTTACAAGATCTATGAATCTTGGCAGGAACTGAGAAGTTTATGATATTTTTTCATTCAGTCTTGAGTGAAAAAGTTTTTCCATGCCATTTTCATTAGTTCTAAAGTAAATGGCCTGACAACACACTATTAGCTAAATGAAGATGTGACTGATAACAAGACACTGTCCGGTTATGGTGTTGTGTATGGTATTTGAATTATAGCAATGTAACCAGACAATTTCCTAATGAGTTTGTCACAAGAGTTCTGTAGTGATAGTTAACACATTTTCATTAGTTATAAGGTTAATGGCTTAACATTACTCCATTAACTATTGCAGATGTGATTCGTAACAAGACACTGTCTTGTTATGGTACTGTGATTGTCTAGTTACATTTCTAATATTGAAACACCAATGTGTTAATGCTCTTTGCACAAGAGTTCTGTAGTGATAGTTAACACATTTTCATTAGTTATAAGGTTAATGGCTTAACATTACTCCATTAACTAATGCAGATGTGATTCGTAACAAGACACTGTCTTGTTATGGTACTGTGATTGTCTAGTTACATTTCTAATATTGAAACACCAATGTGTTAATGCTCTTTGCACAAGAGTTCTGTAGTGATAGTTAACACATTTTCATTAGTTATAAGGTTAATGCCTTAACATTAC
This sequence comes from Platynereis dumerilii, assembly GCA_026936325.1. Lineage (NCBI taxonomy): Eukaryota > Metazoa > Annelida > Polychaeta > Phyllodocida > Nereididae > Platynereis > Platynereis dumerilii. Next base: position 68,332,923 of record JAPTHN010000005.1, on the reverse strand, counting down.
TCCATTAACTAATGCAGATGTGATTCGTAACAAGACACTGTCTTGGTATGGTACTGTGATTGTCTAGTTACATTTCTAATATTGAAACACCAATGTGTTAATGCTCTTTGCACAAGAGTTCTGTAGTGATAGTTAATACATTTTCATAAGGTTTAAGGCAAATGACCTAACACTATGCAATGATATTAGTTAAATGTACTTGTGAATGATAACAAGACACTGTGCGGTTACAGTGGGCCTACTGTGTTTAGTATTTGAATAAAAATTGCTTTAATTTATTGGCCACACAATATTGGTTTTTGCAGTCTCAATGCCTTTTTTGAAAATTTACTTAGAAGAAATAAAAACTATATCATTTGACAATTATACTTTTTTTTTATTACTCAGTACACCCAATTATCAAGAGGACATGGTAAAGTTTTTGAGACTAATAAAATGGCTGTTATGCAGTAGCTTTCTGTGGCCTCATGATTAAAAAGCACTTGGTTGTGACACCATGGATGGATGGATGTTTGCGGCTTTACGTCCTGTATTTGTTACTTGATAGGCTAATTGCAACCACAAGCTGGGGTAAGATTCCTTGAGTCGGACATTTGGTGATGTCTCCTTGAGTCAGACACAATAGGTTTGAATTTGCCAATTGAGTGTAAACCCATCACATTATTTCTTACCAATTTTTAGCTTATTAATTTCATTTATCTACTCATAAGCATAAGCATTCATTTTAGCCTTGTACAAAGTGTTTTTCATAGCACTGAAGATGAGTATGTATGTTTCTCTTTTTCCTTTGTCCGAATTAATTGAATTTTCCTGCAATAATGTGAAATGTAATATATATATTGTTGCCCATATTATATATGGGGCAGCATTGTTTTGAGCTTGTGCCTTGTAGATCTTGGATTTTTTTAATTCCATCTCCATCAAAGTGACAATGGTTACTACGTCAAATGTGTTTTCAGTGTGTTAAATGTGTCTCAACTTAGGTTCCTACAGCAAATTTCACACATTTGCAATACATATTTCCATGACAAAGACAGCTTTTCCTTGATATCTCACAGGTCCATGTAGCCATGGCCGACTGAGGCAACGCTATTTTTGAACAGGGGAATCCCCTGTGAGGCTAGTCATGCGACCTGCATCAAATGGCTTGTGTAAAAATGTCAAATGGGCAACATTTTCGTCCCTGTGGGACATTGCGCAACACTTCTTCAAATGCTGCCTCTAGTTTGACTTAAGTTGGCATATCATTCAGTCAGGACTGAGCTGGATGCAATTTGTGCCTGAATGGCTTAAATGAACTGGCATAATCTCAAGGTGCTGGATCTTGTATAGCTTCTCTAATGAGTGACAAGACACCTGTCCTACTCAAGGATACCCCGCACATTTTATACTCTCAGAAATTCAATCCAATAGGCCTATCCAGGGTTTTTTCATGCCAGCTAGCAATGTTTTAGTCAGTGAAAACGTTTCAGGCCCTGGTTAACAACCTACAACTCATAGGTGAAGCAAGATACCACTGCCCGGAATAGCAAAATGAATCTCCAGGAATCTTATCCTACCATGGATTGGACATATTCCCGCCCCGTAACTCAATTAAGTCCCAGCCCATGGGATATTAATAGAGGGGTAATTGTTTCCAGCTATGCTGAGACAACTGAAAGATAATAGCATGCATCCCTAGATTAAAATATTATTCTATTCTTATTCTTTCGACAAAAACCAACACTGATTTCCTTAGTTTTTGAGACATTTAGTGCAAGATTAATTTCTGCACACCATTCAATTGTTTTGTCAATCTTGGCCCAATAACATGTCTCATTATTTCAAGGAATCTGATTATTTAAGCTTTGTATTTATGGATTCATTTCATTTTTGCTCATATGAGCTGAACAGTGCAAACTTTGGGATAATAACAAATTTAAATGGAGGACTCACAGTTATTGCATTGACTCAGCCACTCAATTGTGTATATTGTAACAGGACGTCCATGTTATGATGCACAAAGTCTACACAACAAATTGGATAAAAAGAAGATTAAAGGCAATTAGTGAAAAATAACTATCTATAAAGCTAGTAATTAAGTACATAAACAACTTGCATTCAAATTTACAAATTAATTCTTAAATTAGCGCAGGATAGATGTCCTGTTACTAGTTACAGTCACAGAATCGACAGTCGAAAATTCAACTACATAAAGTTAATCAGAAAAACTATACTGCTTACAAGAACTTATCAATGATTATTTTGCTTTGGCCATACCAATGTTGTTTTTGGGGTGCCGTTTTAATCTTGTGGAGCTATATTTATGCGTGTGTCCATGTTACAAGGTTCATGAGGCTCACCTTACTTTAAAAGCAAATGGAGGTGGGACTAAGGAAGGGCATTGAAAAACATCCTCCTAGCTGTCAAACTCCAGTTTTACCAAAACTGGACACTTCCTCTGATTGACATTCAAAAAAATTAGAAAACAAAGGTGATGTCCATGTTATGCGTGCTTCTTTTTAACTTCCCTCCCAAATATTTATTTTTTAATTAATAATGAGATGTAATACTGCAAGTTGACTGAGACATATGGCACTAAAAACATCAAATCACAGAACTTTCGAAAAATCCATGCCAGAATTTTTATCAGGAATAAATGGAATTATGTTACGCGATGCAGGAAATCCAATTTCCCCTTGATTTTTCATCCAAAAATTAAGAAAAAACGATAATGATGCACAGTGATTAACAGCTCAGACTATATCCTAGGCATCCCAACTCAAGTCATTTGTCCCTGTGGCTGCACATTTTGAAGGCATCAGTTCACATTTTTTGTCTCAACTTTTTGCTATGACCCATATATATATGTATGTAAACTTTATCAAAAGTGATGTTTTTTAATCTTATTCAAGTTAATTTAGAAAGAAATATTGCCTGAAATGATGTATAAATAAGAAAAAAAGGCCTAAAGGGTGCTAGAATATTTTTCTGTCATGTTTAAAGATATAAGACTGATACATCAAACCATCAATTAAAACAATTTTAGACTTGATATATGTGTATTGCAAACACCTTTTCCTACTTTTACCTATGAACAGGGAATACAACCAAGAAATTACACTCACTAAGTTAAAATCTGTCATACTTATATTTTTAATATCTGTGGACATGCTCAGCTAACTTGTAATTCCTTTTGTATAATTTGTGAGTGCTGATATTATCACAATATATACAAGTGTATACAGTTATAATATACATTGGATATTGAGTCAGGAATGGGGTATATAGGGGCAATTATTTATAACTGGTTATGATTACAAAGGAATTATGATTACATAACCACAATAGAACCCCCACAAAGGCCCACATCAATTGATAAGAAGACCATGGTTCTAATATTTAAATTTAACTTATATATATATATATAATCTATGCAAAATAGTCAATATTCATATCTGCAGGTCAATGTCATAATTACTAAATAATTGAAATACTATGATGAGGCCTTTTCTATAGAACAGTATAAAAAGTCTAAAATCACCTTTGTGAAAGTCTTTGTCTTTGATGAGCAATGAGCTATCATTTTATGGGTCTTGAAAGAAAAATTTTAACAAAAACGCTTCAAAAGAAATAGATGAATAGACTATAGGCCTACAGAGATGAATAGGTCTTTAGAATGGTATAGATAGATTTATAAATGATCAGTTCAATCCAATTAATTGATGTATTAATTTCTATAATTCAATAACAAATATTTTGTGTGGTTAATGTGATAGAACTAAACTAGTAAATACCCTGCTAAGTAATGTAGATCACTTCCGAAAAACATTATAAGTCACTTCATAACTTCATTGAACAAAAATAACTAAAAAGTGCTGTTATATTTTTCAATATTGACTGGACATGATAGGAAAACATTCATTGAACTGCAGTCTGAGGCAGGAGTACAGTAACAGTGATGTCACAGGTCATGTGACCAGAAGCTTCATGCTTGAGTGGTCAGAGCAAAGATGCTGCTGATGTGGCTTAAATTCAATCAAAGATTTGCCAATATCTTCTTTACTATTGCAAAGACACCTGTAATCTTTGGGATTATGATTAATGTTACCTTGTTCCACTTTGTCCTAAAATTTGAAATCCTTTGCCTGTGACCTTTAAGAATTAAGAATATAATGTAACAACACTGGATATTGTTGCCAAGAGGTCTTGCTAAGATTATATAAAGCAACCAGTATTCACCATTGAAACTTTAGGCTGAGGAGCTTAATTTCGGAAAAGCAGCTCATGGTGCCCCACTCTCCCCTATCCTTCTGTTTTTTAAAAGCCTGGACAGTCATGTCACTGAGTCGTGACCAACTGAGCAAATTCAGATGGCAAAGCAATCGAAGGCCTTTGTACTGTTAAATCGACACAAAATTATAGAATTCCAAAGGTCGGGATTATAACCTTCATATAGTTAATTTAGTTATACTTTCCGGGCATTTCTGTTGTTTGTGCCTTGTGTTATGAGGATTTTATATCAGGAGATCAGAATTCATGTCCACCTCATTCTTTAACGTGAATATCCTGCATTGGGTTCTCTTTTCTTCAAGTGGGTTCCATTTTAGCCATCTTAGCATTTCTGAAGGCCTGCCAAGTTCCTGCCTTGCAGTCTTTTGTCATTTGGTCTTCTATGATTCCAGTCGTTCATTACCGTAAAACGGGGTAAAGTTGGCAATCTGGGGTAATGTTGGTAAGCTATTTTGACCCACTTTATGGCAGAAATGCCAACTTTTCCTCACTGACACGTATGGCAATTTTGCTAAAAATACTTGTATCAGTGAGTTGGCATTTCTTCCATTTAGTGGGTCAAAATAGCAAGCCAACTTTACCCCGGATTGCCAACTTTACTCGTACCTTGTTCTACAGTACTGACTACTGAGCGGGCTCTTATTTATTTCGATGTTCAACATTGTAATAAATTTCGAATACCAATATCAACCCAATTCATGACATTGATGAATTTATTTCCATTATAATAAAACTAGAACTAGCAGTATTGTGCAAGGATCACATTCATTCAAAATGGCCTCCTGGCGCCATCGACAGAAAAAAATACTGAACAAAGGTCATCTAGTGTTTTTTTTTTCAAACTAATTGATGACTATCGAAATTGAAAGGTTGATGTATCACCGTGGTTCCCAAAGTAAATGGAGTAGGCTACCTTTAACGTAGAATTTTACCAGTAGAACACTACAGCTAGATCAATAGTGATCAATACAATTGCTGATTTAGTGCATTTAACAAAATAAAAAACTGCATGCTGATCCATTAAAAGCAGATTGAAAATGTTGAGTTGGCTTATCTGATGGCTGATGCAGACAAAACTGCTTGGATGAAGGAGTTATGCATGTAAATTATCATGAAGGAGTATGCTTAAGGCCAGACAAAACTGATTTTTGCTTCTTGGCTCAACCGACGCAACATATTTTCTGCCTTAGAATAAATTGCAGTTAAGCAGAATTTTTCTTTAAAGAGACACAATAAAAAATTTACGTTACTTTTTTTTCATCCTACCAACCGACCTTCGAAAAATGGCTCGAGAAGATCCAAAACCAAAAGATAGAATATGTCTGGCCTAGACGATTTTCAAAAATTATGTGAAGTTGATACCGAAAGATCAGATGGTATAAAAAAACTAACAGCTTGCAATGATGACTATCCATGAATGGAAGCCACCCGAAATACTTATCAAATATTCCAGCAGATTTAATATTATTTTGTTACACTGTATGTTGCTGGTACAACTTATGAAAATGACATAATCATTATTTATAAAATGCATTCACAACAAATTAAGATTACCCAAGGTCAAAATAATCATGTTAACTAATGCGACTGCGTATAATCGTTAAAAGAGTGAATTTATTAATGGCGCACACAAAAACTATCTAAATTGTGCAATTGGTCTTAAATAAATTCCATTTTCTAGATCAATCTCGCCACTCAGGCGTATCTTGCCAAATTTGAGTCCTCCATCTAAATATCTCTGTAAAAAAACAAAACAACAAAAAACACATTCTAAAATGGACAAAAGGACATAGTAGGCAGGTCAATAACCATTTAAATGTGAATTCATTGATAGTCACATGGATTTCTAGACATAAGCTTTCAGATGAATGTCTGCACTTTAAAATTGAGTCAGCTTAAATGATTGAGTGAAATGGTTGCACATGTCAATTTGTTTGAGCATAGCTTTATTGTATTTAGTCTTAACTGTTGTTGTGGTGCTGTTGTTAGATAAGGGCAAATGTAGCTGTAAATGTCTATTCGATAAGGTGTTATTTAGTGTAGTCAGACAGGGTCAATGGAGACTAACAAGTTACAATGTCAAAAGAAGGTGGATCTGTCTGTATCTAGAATTGTGCTACAAAATCAATAATGTCAGTAATAGGGAAACCATATAATTATTTCATTGTGAAAGCCATTTGGTTATGAATAAATAATATTTCTAAATGGATGTTCTGGTTCATGTTCTGGTGTGGTTTCTATATAAATATATATAGATCTATCAAATTAACATGAAATACCTCATCAATAATCATTTGTAACAATTGTCATATATGACAAATTATACCATTCAACACCTCTGTCAGCCAATCACATGCCAGTATTTCAGGGTGATAATTCCCATATTCTTTGTTGTCCACCGTATCGTCTCATGTTTGACCGTCTGAGTGTTTGTCTCATGGTATGAGCCAGATACTCACCATGGGGTCGGGAATATTTGTTTATCACACCTCGGGCTAAAGCCCTCAGGTGATAAATCACATACTCCCTCTCCCGTGATGAATAACCTACACATAGACCTATTCTTTTAAAACGAGCCCTCTCATGAAAAATATTGTGACACCCCTGGACAGAATAAGTCTCAGGATCATTGGCCTGTACCCAGTTATTCACACCTTGTCTGCCAATCCTGCCATTCATTTAGTTAGAAGGAGCCCTCTCATGTTATTTACTTGAAAGATCCAGCCAAATTTGAAGAGTTGCGTAAATTAAAAAGTAAAGCTGTTGTAAGCTAATAAGTTCAGGTTATTTAGGCCTACCACAGGAGAGGGAATATGCGATTTATCACTCCAGAACTTTACCGCTTTAGCGTAAGGTTTGATAAACACACATTCCCGACCCCATGGTTAATAACTGACTTATACCATGAGACAGGCACTCAAACAGTCAAACGTGAAGCGATCAGTGGAAAACAAAGAATATTTGAATTATCACCCTGAAATACTGGCATGTGATTGGCTGATGGAGGTGTCGGATGGTTTAATTAGGTATATTTGGCATTTAATAACCTTTGAGGCAAGCTGTCAAAGTGCATTTCACTTTTTGGAAAATAAATTTATGTTTTTATGCAAAAGCCAAGATGTGACAAACAAGGTAAAAGATGGCCACATTTGAATGATTTTTGACACTGTACGATTAATGTTGTCTCTGGACCAATACAATATTTTTTTCTTTGGCCGAATAAAGGGTCACCGATATAATTTTGTCCATTGAAAAGTTTTCTGCCGATTATAATAACATATAAGATGTATTTTCAACCACAGTCAGTTCAATCATTAACAGTGGCGGATCCAGAAAAGGTCGGACAGGAAGGGGGGGGGGGGGTTACAAATGAAAATATACTGAAATTATTGGGGTTTAGTTGGTTTTTTCTTTTTTTTTCAACATAAAAATCTACACATGTATCCAAGTGGGGTAGATCCGTTACTGAATAACAAAGGTTGTGCTTCTTTTAATCTTTTAAAATGATTTTCTTGTTTTCAGTGTACATGGAGACCTTCCAGGTGTTTGACAAGGACGGCGATGGGCTGATCTCAAGGGAAGAAATGAAAGGAACGATGGAGCAAATGGGACAATGTCCGTCCGAGAGAGCCGTCGACTATGTCATGAAAAAATACGACAAGAATCGTAAGTTACGGAAACCAACGTATCATAATTTTTACAGTCGACGAATGACAAGTGCTTACAGAATTGCACTGACAAACAAATAGCTTGAACAATGACCATATTCCTTGTGATGTCACATCCTTAGGCCTATTCATTCCATGTTGTTCTGTTTGCTTTATAAGTAACTTGTGAGGTCATATACTATACTCTTAATGCTTTCAAAACAAGTCACCTACTGTCACAGCACTCATCAATGAGGTAATTTACTCACCGAGTGACAAATTGACAGTTTTCAATTCAAAGGATATGGTCTGTCGCGAGGTCACTGTTGATCAGAAACAGCTGAATGTAAGTAATCGTCATTCTTCGACTGTATGAAGAGACTATCTGGTAAAATAAAATCCATCTCAAATTCTGAGTGTGTGACCCCTGAAGGTTGATTTCAATTGTTAGTATAAAAAATGGGGGTGGTTCAAAGTTTTATAAGGTGGTTCAAATATGCCATGAGAAAAATAATTAAATGAGACGCTCGTTCTTGCAGGTACGGGAATGATTGAGTTCAATGAATTTACCATGATGATCAACGACATGAAGGAAACAATGATACAGAGGGAGGTGGAATTACAGAATGCTTTCAAGGTGAGACTGTGAAATAAAGCTTAATGGGAGTGTGCTTCATAGCAATGAACCTAATGAATGTCAGGCCACGGAGGAATACAACACGAGTCTGAAGGACGAGTGTTTATTCTGCAGCAGACCTGACATGAGAGGTTCATTGCTGTGAACCACACACCCATTAAGTTTATTTATATCCCACAATAAAAATACACCCCTAGTAAAAATAATTAATCATTTCAAGAGGCACTATTTTGTTTGAATGGCCGCAAAATGATCCCTAGCAACCGCACCGACCAATCAGAGCGTCAAAGCATTGTGACGTCATCATTTCACTGCCCATTTTTTACATAATGACGTCAGATAATGAGATGCATGTGGTTCACAACGATGAACCACATGGGGTGAATCACATGGTTTTTTGCCAGAACTTCACTGCCTTTTGTGGGATATTGCAATAACTTTTACGTCATTATGGATTTTTTTGCAAAGGCAAAGAAAATTGCTGAAAATTTAAAATTTGACGTCTGGAGTTAGTTTGCATTTCTATCTGAATTTTTAGATCTTTGACTACAATGCCAATGGTCAGGTTTCTTCGGAAGCCGTTAAGGAGGCCTTGTACAGCCTCGGAGACGTGTACGACAAAGACGAGATAGATGACATGGTGAAGATGGCCGATGGAAATGGAGACGGAATGTTGGATTACAAAGGTATGTCACAGCACCCAGGACGGATGCAAGGGTGGGGGGGGATATGCATCCCCTCCCCACCAGCTGAAATTTGTAATATTTTTACATGCTCGTCATATCAGAGCGGCATCGTGTTATGTCGGCGGCTTTGCATTTCGCGATGCAATAATCTGATAGACACCCCCCCCCCCGTAAATATATATCTATCAGGTACTGCACTTCTCACTGAGGCTGGTATTTTCAGATGCCCATCTTGACCTCTCTGAGCTTTTCTGATTGCATGAAAACGTTGTGGTAATGGCACCAACGGGTTCCAAGGACTATTTTGGTTCTAATATTTTTTGTTTAAAGCAGATTTTAGACTTTTTAAAAACTGAATTGACCTCTTAACAAGCTCCATCAACCAGTCTTATAAAGATGTTTAAAGATTTCTCAGTCTTTTTTTTTGCTTTCATTTCAGAATTTGTGCGGATGATGACGAACAAAGGTCACTAGATATAATTATCATCTCACACAACTAGGAGCATGGCATCGTGGTCCCTGTAGACATACAGCATAGATAGAGCTTTCAGATAAATCAGATTTTTTCTTTCTTTCTTTTATTAATTTTTTTGTCTTGTATGCAAAGCATAGATTATAATATTGTCAATCAGCACTAACCAGATGATGGTTTACTTCAAAGAGAACTTGTATTAAAGGCTAAAATTGGTTAAGATGTCAACCACAATTTTTAGAATTGTACCAAATGCAAGAAATTAACAAAGATGTTGACATCTCACAGCAATTTATGGTTGACTAAATACATATAAGAGGGTTAGGTGGGGGAAATCCAGCCCTCTTTAATAATTCCACCTACTGTGTCAAACATTACTTGAGATTAGACTCTCTGTACAAAAGAAAATTGGAGTTTTAAATCATGGGTTTCCTTGTTGAAAACAACATAAATCTGTGACCTTTATCATGTTTGTCGAATGGTACAGTTTTTAATCTCTCGTGGCCAGATTAGCCCCGAGGCCAGATTTGCCCCACCTTACCCTATAGATACAAGACTTCAGTGAAGTAAATTCATCAGTTGCATGCAATTTGTACATAGTGATAGACTTCATATTGTATCTGCACCAAAATGTGACTTCAACTCAAAGAGACTTACAATTATACTGATTCAATGGATGATATGACTGCTTTACTTTATCCCTTTTTGTGCCATCCACTGTAGATGTTGTTTGGTTACTGGTTTAGCACCATTACAGCCAGGAAATGCGATATGCAAAAAGAATGGACTGCTGTACTGTTAAAATGGCACTTCGTGTGTCATCATGCTGATGATTTGTCAAGATCATAACCAATAGACATACTTTCAGTGTCAATTTGATTTAAGGAGACTAATCCTGCTTGTTGGTGACAGGCAAACGAAAGGATTGTGCATTTGATTTTTACTCTAAAATCAGTTATGACAAATCAAATGGCCTTCTCTTGATCATGACCTATCAAACAGCCACTATATATGTTTTCCATCTTGAATGTAGAGAAGATGACACTTCATTAGCTATCATGATCATCATGAGTCACTAAGTGCCATTTTCACAGTGCAACAGTCCACTCTTTTTTTTTATATCAAATTTCCTGGTTGTAATAAATTCTTGCTACCATGGAGACCATCCATTATTTCGATTCGCATCAATGTGATAGTTTCATATAATCATTTATGCCATTAGTAAATTGAATAAGATAGCCTTGAGTTTATGATTTTTTGTTAATGACTTGATCCATTGTACAATAAACTCGTAGACTTGCAATTAATGCATGATTTATAAATCCACAAATTAGTTCAGTCACTCACAGAATATTTTCTACACTTTGTATAACTGTCCACTTTATATTCATTGAACTGTCATACAATCTCATTAATTTTGTATAATTTATTGAGGAACAATGTATGCCTTTTACTTATTGGTTTATCTATACAAGTATGTAGCCTGTATTTGATATACTTTGCAAATCTTGGAGGGATATATATATATACATTTTAATTATATTTATTGGGAGTAAACTTGTCAGCAAGGTCCAGTAAAGTTAACACCAAAGGAAGTTGGCAAACCTAATTGAAAGAGATATCATGAAAATAAAGAAACAACAATTACATGAACAACAATGTCAAATTGACAACAAGTCATTTACCAAGTTTGGAGTTGAAGGAAAGCAACAGGCTGAACCATTTCTCTATGGACAACCCACAACAGCACTGACAACAACACAGAAATACTGATAATGCTGTCCGGAGTTTATTTCTCTATTAATTCAATTTTGTCAGCTTACACAAATTCAATTTCATTCTAAAACATTTCTCTGTTCCAGGAATCTTCTGATGTCTTCATCATTCTTTTCTCACTCTGAGGACATTTCTTCAAATCTGGAATTTCTACTTATTACACTTATAATATAACATGCACAAACTTTATCTTTATACAATATATTATATTATATATTATATATTTGCTATTCTAGCTTAATATTCTTCTGATCACAATTCTTTCATCTGCAATTGCAATGAGCAAACAATTTAACAATGTACAAGCTTTTCAGGTTTTATCGTTGAATTCCAACATCAGAACATTCTGAATATGATATCACTTTTAAGTTATACAATTATACATTTACAACATTTCTCTTGAAATTAGCCAGTTTCTACTTTTAAACCATCCTTTATTTATCGGGTCTTGAAACGTTTTTCAATATATAGGCTATAGGCCTACGTCAGAAAGAGTTTAAAATTTTTATAAATTTTATAGTTGCAAAAATAATATTGAGGAATATTTCATGAACAATTCTTTGATGACCTCATGTGTGCACTTTTCATTGATATTCAGAGACATTCTTTTAGATTCAATATTGGATTAAAGTTTAAAACCATATCTCTTTGTGTTTCATTATTGAATAGTTGCTAACTGGATTAGTCACAGGAAATGTAAAAAAAAAACTATATTACTCAGATCAGCAGGCCAAATCTTGCATCATCATACACAGGGGCTGTTTGATAACTTGGTTGCTAAGATGGACCTATAGATTAAATTATAAAGTTCTTATATTAAACGCTGTGGTCTCTATGGTCTGTAAATATGGTCTTACTATAGTAACAGATTCAGGGCTTACATTTAGTACTTATAAGGCTGACTAGTACAGAGGAATATTCCTCAGTGCTAGTAGGTGAGCATGACCCCTCTAAATGCCCCCCCCCCCCTCTCCCTTTCCGCCTACGCCCCTTGCGTTGCCTGCAGCAGTACAGGCCTGGAGTGAACCCATTAGTTGCCAGTCAGCCTGACCCTGTTAGAACTGCAGGAGTGAGATTATACATGCAGCCATGGCAAAACGTGGTTCTTCGGGAGAACACTCTTCCCCAAGTGCTGTTAAGAAGTCAAGGAATTCCGAGGAAAATGGAGGTGAGTTTAATTTCTCAGTGTCACTGGTGACGACTCCTCATAATAAGGTCTTTTAAGAGCTTGAACACTCGTGTAGGCCTATAGTTTGCTATCCTCATACATGCACCATACCAGCATTACCAGGTGACCTAAATCTGTAAATTGACCCATGCATCCCGCCTGGGCATGCAGTGTTTTAGGGGTCACTCTTAAAATGTGTTCCTCAATTAATAGCTAGAGTAAACTCTTCAAACAAGGAGAGGCTCTTCTGAGTCTTCTCAAGGTTTTTTTATTATTATCGTTTTCATAGCTACATGTTTTTCAAGTTTGCAATTTGCTTCATTCCAAACTATGATGTCAGAGATTAGTCGAATAATTTTGTTTATTACAAGCACAGATTTCAGGAAAACTCACAAAGTGCAATGACACATGGATGATGTATGTTTCACTATGCACTGTAACTGAACCAAACAGACTACTTAACCTCAAAGGATAGTTGCAATTACAGACAAAAAAAAGCTGTTTGAAATTGTGATCACTGGTGTCTTGTGAAAAACAGCAACACATTTTGTTTGGAAAACAATGATGTGCAACACTCAGCTTAGACATGCATTGTTTGTTGTTGTTGTACACAAATAGTAACATTGCCTGACAGTTTCAAATTCCTTTGTCATTAACTGTGATGTCAAACTCTGAACTGATATGTCACAGATTGAAGATTAGACCAATCACATTGACAGATACCCGATGATGTCACGGTTTAACTGCAAAACAAAGTTTTCAAAAAAACACATAGCTATGAAAACGATAATAAAGCGAATGTAATAACCAAGTTGACAATGTGGAATGGAGTGTAGGCCTAGGCCTATATCGAATCGATAAACAGCAATCTTGTTAGTATGATACAGAAAATATATATTAGGGAATCCAAAAATACTTTCTTCTAAATATCTCTGATTTGAAGCTTGCACTGTGATCTTATAGATAGATGATTTTATCTTAAATTTCTGCAAAATTGATGAATATTTAGAGGTTGCACAAAGCCGTTGAAGTTTAACATGCATATGAGATTACGATTACGTGTCTGATACTGTTCAAATGTGTGCCATACTGCCATAATGTTGAAATTTCACCTCAACCATGCAAGGTTTAGATTTATTTAACAATTTGATTATTAATTTCGTTATTTCAATTCCAGAAGAGAACGGTTGGCTTCCAGTGTCCTGCCGGTCTGGGAAAGCAGAGGCCTGGCTGCGCGACTTTGTTGTTCCAAAAGAATATCTTTCTGAAATGGCGACCAAAGATACAAAATCCGACGAGCAATTTTTGTCTTTGGACGAAGGTTAAAACCTTATCATTACCACTGACATGCTAAGCAAAGATGTCGAAGAATTACCGAAGAAATTAAAAAAGATAAAGCTCGAAATTCGCAAGATGGATTACTTGCCAGTGGGCAACAGAGGAACATTTTTCCACATAAGTCAGATGGAACTGGAGAAAAAAGCAAAAGAACACTACCATTGTCATTCTTCTGCTAAGCAATTGACACTCATGGGCACCAGTCAAATTTTCCAAAAGTACAGTTTCTGCAAGGCTTACCGTCCGAAAATTCGTTATCACTACAATTTTAATTCTCTGATTGATAGTTACAAGGAAGTTTTAGAGATTAAAGAAGTTGAATTCCGCAAGTTTGAGACGGTTCGCTATACCAAGGAGTGGATGTATGTTGTCCTCGTGTGTCCCCAGAAGTCCAAGGAACTGAGGGAGTTCCCTCTTATTGAAGTGGGCCGTAAAGACTGGGAGACCGATAATGTCATCAGGATCACGAAACGCCTAGTCGCAGCTGAAGATGGTAGTTCAGACGAGAGTTCAGACTCAGATGACAGTTCTGACTCAGAAAAAAGAAAAGAACACAGATATCTCTATGATTTACACTGGAGACCGTATTGTACAAGGAAAGCAAATGCGATATGGGACCATGTAACCTTCATTTTTTATTTTCCCCCAGACTATGAAAAGGATTACTTCCGACTGCCGATCCCCTCCCAGTACCAATTGATCGAATACTTCGGTGAAGCAAAGGAAGTGCCTCCATGAATCGCACAAAATTTTGGGTGCTGACATGCCCTCAAGAGTCTCTGACCAAAGGTGCAGTAGACCAGGATTGGAACTCTCAGGAATTTAAAAATAAAAGGACTATTTTTTTAAAGAACATGCATGCAGGGGTTGTTGAATAGATGCAATCCATCACAAGAAAAAGTGTACCATTCATGCCAATACAGTAGATTTTTGTTCATAGAATGTAGTAAATTTATGTTGAAAAGTAATTGTTGAACGACCATGCGGACCATGTGGAACATGCAGACAAGACTTTCTGGTAGCCTGTTTGTTGGTACAAGCCTAAGACAAACATTGTCCTATGTCCAATCTGGAAGGTAGGACTGAAGCAATTACTTGGCTAACCGGCTACAGTAAGGTTAAAGCATTACTTGAGTATACATTTTGGCACTTGAAGTGCAATTAAACCAATTAGATAAATTTGAAAATAAAATAAAACTTTAATTTGTCTGAAAGATTTGGGATTTTGGTCTGCATCCTAGTCAGCCAAGATCTGGTCTGAATTATGTCTGCATAAATTGACAGCTGACAGGTACAACATTGAACTTGATGAAAATGGTAGGTGGCGCTCCAGACTGTAAACACAAGAGTGAAATTAGCAGTGGATATTTTCTTCTTTTTAACAAGTTTTGGGTATATTTAACTGCTGAATTTTTGTGTGATTGTCGGTAAAGTGCCGCTTAAACGTTTTTCATCATATTTGTGCTATTTTCAAGTGATTTTAGTCCAGATTTTTGCTGTTTACCTGACTCTACATTTCAACATCGCTATTTGCTCCAATCCACATTCGTTTTTGCTTCAATTTTCGCCCATTTTACGATCGTTTTTGCATCTGTTTTGCATCTAATTGTCACTTTAATCTATCTTCAGTACTCACAACTTCTAACAGATACTTGCCACATCACCAGTAAGCATTAAATAACGGGGATTTTCACTATTAAACAATTCAAGACACTACCAGGAACTCTAACTATTTTCCAGATTTCCAAGAAACATAAGCTGCATGACAACATAACCTCAACTCAACAGCCAACCTGGTCACCCTTGAACAGTCTCTGCTACCAATTTGAACCAATTACCTTAAATCTTATTCACTATTTTTCAGAATATTACAGATTACAGTGAAGAACATAACAGTGTTCTGCAGCAAACCCTCAGCAACCAGTCACTCAATACCTTCACAAAGCACCTGTGAGGTATTATAGCAACCAGTCACTCAGGTACCTTCACAACGAAACTGTGAGGTATCATAGCAACCAGTCACTCAGGTACTTCCACAACGAACCTGTGAAGTATCATAGCAACACGTCACTCTAATACCTTCACAAAGCACCTGTGAGGTATTACAGCAACCAGTCACGCAGTACCTTCACAAAGCACCTGTGAGGTATTATAGCAACCAGTCACTCAGGTACCTTCACAACGAAACTGTGAGGTATTGTAGCAACCAGTCACTCAGGTACTTTCACAACGAACCTGTGAAGTATCATAGCAACCCGTCACTCTAATACCTTCACAAAGCACCTGTGAGGTATTACAGCAACCAGTCACTCAGATACCTTCACAACGAACCTGTGAGATATCATAGCAACCTGTTACTCAGATACTCTCACAACGAAACTGTGAGGTATCATAGCAACCGGTCACTCCAATACCTTTTACAGCTACCAGTCGCTCAGATACTTTCACAAAGCACCTGTGGAGTATCATAGTAACCAGTAACTCTGATACCTTCACAAAGCACCTGTGAGGCATCATAGCAACCAGTTACTCAAGATACTTTCACAAAGCACCTGTGAGGCATCATAGCAACCAGTCACTCAGATACTTTCACAAAGCACCTGTGGAGTATCATTGCAATCAGGGTTTCACCTGGATTTCTGAAGCATTGTAGTTGCATCACCATGACAAAAAAAGCAAGGCTGTACTCTGATGTCTTGCGTATTGGATTAAAAGAATCAACTAAGACACACTCGCTGGCAAGGTTTCAGAATAGAAATAACTCTGGTAACAGTAACTCAGTAAAAATTACAAACCGATTTGACATCCTATCTAATTCTGTTACACATCCCAGCTCCTCAGACAACCATCCTCACAGCACTTCAAACAATATCTTAAGAGCTTGTGTGTGGAATGCTCAAAGTCTTAGACAAAAAACTCAATCTGTAAATGACTTCAGGAATGAATTTAACTTGGATATCTTTCTTTTCACTGAGACATGGCTGAAAGAGGATGATAAAGTTGAAATTGGAGAACTTGAAAGAAATGGACAATGCTACTTCCTTAGCTCACCCAGAGAAGGTAGACAAGGGGGTGGAGTTGGCTGCATTGTCAAATCCGGTCTTTGCGCAGTTAAAATAGAAAGTGTAAAGACAAGGACTTTTGAGCATATGGAAGTCCAAGTGAAATTGAGTGGAAAAATTCTTACAATCCTTCTTGTGTATCGCCCTGAACCATCTAACCAAAATAAGTACAGCTTAACTGAATTCTACGAAGAATTCACAAATTTTGTCGCAAGTTATCAAACATGTCACAATGAACTCATCATAACAGGTGACTTCAACTTTCACATGAACAAACACGATGATAGCAGATCAATTCAGTTTGGGAATATCTTAGAAATGTTTAACCTTGAACAACACGTTGCATCTCCAACTCACAAAAGCGGGAACACTCTTGACCTAGTCATAACCCGAAAAAATTCTAGTCTTAAAGATTGTGTGGTTGGTGACCTGCTGTCCGATCACAATTGCATCCTTTTCAATATAGAAATGGCAAAAGGAAAAAATCCAAAGAAGAAAGTAGCATTCCGAAAAACTCATGACATTAATGTATCAAAATTCAAGAAAGATATTCGCTTGCATTTTGACCAGAATTGTCCACAACAACGAATGACTAATGACCTAAGCAATCTAGTGTCACTGTATAACTCATCCCAAAAGGTGCTTGACAAACATGCACCTTTAAAGATCAAAGAAGTAACATTTCGGGAACCGACACCTTTCACAAATGCTGATATAAAGCATCTAAAGACCAGTAAAAGAAAGGCAGAAAGAAAATGGAGACGTACTGGGCTACTGGCTAACTGGGAGATATTTAAGGAGAAACGTAATGAGCTAAATGAGAGACTCAATCAACTAAAAACAGATGATCTGAAGACTAAGATTGAAAAAACAAAGGGTAACTCAAAGGCTATGTTTAAGATCCTCAATTCTAGCCTTAACAGAAAACAAGAACTACCTCTGCCATATCACACAAATGAAGCAGATCTAGCGAATGATTTCAACAATTTCTTCGATGATAAAATCAAGACAATTAGATTGAGATTAGACACCAATGGCGCAAGCACGGAAAGTGATGATGTGACCTATTCAGGTCTGAAACTAAGTCAATTCAAACAACTCTCAGAGATGGAAATTAAGAAAATCATCACTGATATGCCTGTGAAGCACTGTAACCTTGACCCGATACCCACATGGTTATTGTTGGAATGCATTGATGAATTCCTCCCTATTATAGCTAAAATAGTCAATACATCACTCAGAGAAGGGAAAATGCCTAATGAACTGAAACATGCTCTAGTAAAACCGCTTCTTAAGAAAAATGGCCTTGATCTCCTTAAGAAGAATTACAGACCTGTTTCAAATTTGTCCTTCCTGAGTAAAGTCATAGAGGGTGCTGTCATCAAACAATACACTGATCACCTTGCAGTTGTAAAACTGGAAGATGAAAAACAGTCGGCATACAAGCAGCATTTCAGTACAGAAACTCTATTGACAAAAATTCACAATGATGTCATGATGAACATGAGCCGAGGAGAAGTCACGATGCTGGTACTTTTAGACTTATCGGCAGCATTTGACACAATTGATCATGACATCCTTTTGAAAAGGTTGAGAGACAAGTATGGTATTGATGGCTCTGCTTTAGGTTGGTTCAAATCATACATCACCAATAGATCTCAATCTGTACTCATAAATGACACAGAATCAAACAAACTGCCACTAAAATATGGCGTCCCTCAAGGATCAAAACTTGGTCCTATCTTATTTAATTCATACATTGCTCCAATAAGTCAGGTGGCTGAAGAAAATGAGGTTGATGATCAAAAATATGCCGATGATGAACAACTCATCCTTTCCTTCAAGCCAACTTTTCTTGAAGAGGAAAATGCAAGGGAAAAAATGGAAAAATGCATCACAGAAATACGCAATTTTCTTCACAAAAACAAACTCTGTAACAATGGTGACAAGACAGAGTTACTTCTCATTGGCTCGCCATTTCAACTGAAGAAACTTCACATGTCATCAATCAGTGTCGACAATGTTGACATCAAGGCAGCAGATCATGCCAGAAATTTAGGTGTATTCTTTGATAAACACATGTCAATGCATAAGCAAGTGAACAAAATGTGTCAAAATGCTTATTTTAACCTTCGAAACATCTCAAAACTGCGTAAGTCACTGAACAAAGAGTCAATCAAAACAGCTGTCAATGCATTAGTCACGCCTCATTTAGACTATGGCAACGGATTGCTCTATGGTTCGTCAAAACAAGTGATAAATAAACTCCAGGTGGCGCAAAACTCAGCTGTACGACTGATTGAAGGTCTGAAAAAACAAGATAAAGTCAGTCATTACAGGAAAGAGTTACACTGGCTTCCAATCCCTGCAAGGGTCCAATTCAAACTTATGACAACTACGTGGAAAGCAGTGAATAATCAAGCTCCTCAGTACCTCAAAAATCTCATTCAACATAAACCTGAAAATGACCTGAGCCTCCGCAGCAATGGAAAAATGCTGTTAAAGGTACCTGCCGCACAAAATCAAAACAAGTTTGAGGATAGAGCCTTTTCCTATTCTTCACCGATACTGTGGAATGGCTTACCTGAAAATGTGCGAAGATCAAAGACACTTGATAACTTCAAGAAACGACTGAAAACATATCTTTTTGCACAATTCTACGGTGATACCAGCTAATCTAACCAAGCGCCAATGAGCAGTTTACTGGAATTGGCGCTATATAAGTACTTAATATTATTATTATTATTATTATTATTATAAATATTATAAAATAAAAAACTTTGGTCTGCATTCTGGTCTGTATCTGGTGTTCGTGTGGTCAGATCATTTTGAATCTGGTAGGTTTTTGTCTGCATAATTTATTGTCTGTACTCTGGTCTGTACAGATCTATTGCCTGTATAGGTTTTTTTTTTTGATAAAAAAATTATATAATTGAAAATTTTTTTATTTGATTATCAGGCTGATATATTGTCTGTATCTTGCTTATTGACTAGGTCGGTCCGCATCTGGTCTGCATTTTCTTCTTGTTTGGCTTTGTATTATTAGCTTGATTAAACAAGCAATGCTCCTCTGTGCTCTCCAGCCTCCATGCCATGTTGGTCTAAAATTGATCCACTTAATTGGTCCGCAGAAGAAATAATCATAGACTTCTATTTGACAACAAATATGTGTCAAAAATATATCTTTCAAGTTTTTATGACAAAGAATAAGTGGCGTAACTAGGGGGTCTCGAGTGGGGGGGGGGGGCACCAGGGGGGCACGCGATTCTCTGGTGAGACACCCGTAATACTAATTTTATATTTTAGCCAAGGTTGAAAAGTTCATATGGGGGGCACCTGGGGGGGAGCACAGGTCCAGAATGGGGTTGGCATTGGGGCACGTACCCCCCCCCCCATATAGGACCTGAGCATAGGGACGCCACTGCAAAGAATATAAAAAATATATTTGTTAAATAAAAATAAAAAATTCAAACAAACACCAGGCTTCTGTAATCTGTATTCAAATCTATAATAACAGAAATATCAACATCTGTCTCGTTCTTTTTATTAATTTTTCACTGAATAACGTATGAACCAGCGAAGCAGGACATGTATAAATTTAATTAATTTTCAATTCTAGTCACATCGGTTATAGTTCTATCCATTCAAAATACAGTTGATTAAAAGTCTGCTCATTGATTCAGAATCTGGGATAGTTAACGCGAGTCTTTCCTGGAATGTTGCAGATGCCTTACAGTGATGCACTTTGATAAAGAAAACATGACTATCAGTTCACTGTGAAAAATGCACTTCGTGATTCATGATAGCTGATGAAGTGTCATCTTCTATACTTTCAACATGGGAAACATAGAGGCAGTTTGATTAGTCCTGATCAAGAGAAGGGCATTTGACTTGTCATAACTGATTTTGGATTGAAAATCAGATGCGATGCATGATCCTTTTGTTTGGCTGTCACCAACAAGAGGGATAATTCTCCTTAAATCAAATTAACATTGAAAGTATGGGGTATAATCATGACAAATCATCTGTATGATGACAGTGATGATGACACACGAAGTGCCATTTTCACAGTACAACAGTACACTCTTTTTCAGTATCAAAGTGCATCGCTGTAATGCCTTTAATTAATTAAGGTTTTTTTGGACACATTCGTCAAACGTCGGTCTCATCCGCAAGGGGAGTTCCATTTGGAATCTTTCCATGAAACTGCTCCATCTGCAAAAAAGTATCAAACACAATTTTTTAATGAAAGAGACAAGGAAATTGCCAATCCTGATAAATTTTTAATGTAATTTTACCAAAGATACTCAAAGACTAGAGTGTGAGCCAAATGAATTTGTGGCATTGGATGTTTTTCTTAAATCTTACCCGACATTGCTTGAAAGTCCTTTCCTTCCTTGATTTTCTGTTTCGTATTGTTCTCACAAATTCAAACAAAAATTTGTCCTCAACATAATAAAATGTTGCAAAATCTAAAGGAAATTAGAAAATGATATCATTATTATTGGACACTTGAAAATCATAAAATTTTTTCAAAATCGGAAAATGATACTGAAAATCGGAAAATGATATTGAAAATCAGAAAAATATCGAAAATCAGAAATGTTGTTATGATCAGAAAATAGGCCTAAATTCGAAAGACAAAAAGTATTATTGTTATTATTATTAGATATTTCACCATCTCCCTCTCAATCTTTATTACTCGATAATTTGGAGGGCTGCAAAAAGAAATGTGTGTTGATTCGGTTCTTTTTTTTTCAATTTGGATAACTAATGACCATTAAAAGTCCATAGTAATGTAAGGAAATTTTTAAAAGGTTTCAGAGAATTATTTTTAATGATTGCCCTTGTCCTAAAAACTTTTTGAACAGTTTAAGATTTACTTCAATCTACATTAAAGAACATAAAGAAAGCTACAAATTAATATGGAATCTGTTCAGCTATATATATGATTGCAATTAGAACTTAAAAGTACTTACATGGAAAGAGAGAAAGTAATGAACCAACTATCACAGTCACAGACAGTCCGATAAGAGGAAAATAAAGGAAGGAGACGGAGAAAAATTTCTGGAGCACCGCTCTGAAAAAAATCAAACTTACGCAATTATTATTTGCATTGTGTTTCAGCACAAAATCTCGAAGCAGTTTGATAGGACCTATATGCAACACACATTTTGGTCCAGACCAAGTTAGTGATATTTATTTCAATTTGCATAAAAGACCCACAAACTTAATCTCACGGCTGAAAAATTTGCTGTCTCTTAAAATTGCCAAATATGTATTTTCTTTTAAAATGTTTCAAAAATAATCATTTTATATATAAGAATTTGCTTAAAAATTAACAATGCTGTTACAGGAAATTTCGTTAAACCAGGCTTAGTCTTTTGCAGCACAAGGTAGCCTATTCACTACTTTTAGTCAACATTATTAGATCGGCTGCGAAAATTTCATTTGCCAGTCTGGAGTTAAGGCCGTCCAAAAATTTGTCTGAGAGAGCTGAGGTATTTAAAAATATTACACTTGCTTGCCCCGTTAAACAAAGGTCTTTTGTCCATTAATTAATTTTGCTTAGAAACTAAATCCAATTACCTTTTGGCCGTGAAGCCAGGCGTTGCATCCTTCATCCGATCGCCGAGTATTTGACTGCTAACATTGTGTACATATGACGGCTCCGAGACTGTCGTTAATGGAGATCTCGAAACGGTGGTTAATGAAGAAACACTGACATCTTCTGTCACAGTGAAGTTGTGACTGTTGTGTGAATATTTAGCTTCACAGCCAGAGATAGGTGATGGCGCCAGACCAAGGCCGGTTTTAGAAGCAAGTGATCCAACGGACAGAAGAAGGGTAAAACACAACGACACTGCAAATCCAACAGCTGCTGCCTGAAATGTATGAAGAGCGCAGGCTGTAATGTTGACAGTTTGGCGAAGGAACTGAATGAGAACTTTCAATTTGTAAGATACCAATATTGGATGTCAGGAATTCAGATATGTTATACAATAATGTGTGTAGAGTTGCACTGCCTGTAGGCCTTTATCATGTTTATATAGATCCAGTTTTTACAAATAACCGCAATCACCTGTTGCACTACTGGAAAGAGAGAGTTATATGAACCACTTTTTCACATGAAAATCAGGTGCATCATTAAAAAAATTTAGTGGTTGGGATATTTACACATTTCCGGCACTTCCTTTTTTACCTAGCCTGAGACAAAGTGGCGGGGTGCCCCACCAGCCCCATTGGAAGTTATACCACTGGTAAAAACTTTATATCAGTCACCTTGGCATTGGCCTTTGGATTGATGGCACCAAGGACGTAAATTCCGGCAACAGGACCTAGAAGACCACCAGCAATCGCAACGACAAACTGTAAAAATTCGAAGCAACAAACGGGTGAAAAATGGGCTGGTATTACAGTAATGTTTGTTCTAAATGTAAGACAGTTAGCAATTAGGAATAATTTTTCATCAATTTACCATGACTAATGTTCCCTTGATGTTCATTATGACAAATGCCAGAACAATTCCAATAAGTCCACAAGAAATACTGAAAGAAAACCATTATTAAAGTAATTAAGCCTTGAAACTAAAGTAGCCCTATTGCCTATGACCCACATGTGGGAAAAAAACTTCTAGTAGTATTCTATCCGAGATCAGAATACAAAATTAAAGTTAGGGAAATTCAGGCAGAAACATTTTTGAAGCACATAATATATTATCTTGCATGACTGTAAAAAATAGTACCACTTGCCAATGACTTTAGATGCAGTAGCCTTGGCCTTCTCTGACCAGTGGCTGTATCTCCTGGACATGAAATCATCCCATATTACAGCCGCACAGCCGTTGAGTACTGAAGATGAGGTACTGAAAATGTATTTATTGAGTGATGTAATATCAGTGGTGACGGCAGATCTACAATTCTACATCCCCAATAATGGAATTGCTCTTGTAAATTACAAATTGATGGGGGATAAAAACTAGGATTGCATTCCATTAATGGGAAGTAGATTGAGGAAAATTCCATTTTTAGTGAGTTGATCAAGGAAAAAATTCCATTATTTGGGAGGTGAAACTTTTGCTTTTGGCTAACTTAAAAATATACAATTAACCAGCTGATTCACCTTAATGCTGTACAAGCCACACAAGCTACAAAGAGGCCGGGCAGACCAGGTAATGTCAATACCTCCATGACAAAATATGGCAATATCTGAAAAAATAAAAAAATAAATTGTATGCATGAGCTACCAGGTATATTGTCTTCGCATAAGACAGAAAGCGATACTAAGAATGATTTCAAGTGAGTTCTGCAAACATAAATTAAAATGTTCTGCAACAGTCATTTTAAAACTAACTGTTGATTAATTTCATAATTTTAAAATAATTGTGCAATGCATGTCCAAATATCCATTTACCTGGTTTGGACTGCGTATCATACGTGCTCTTAATGGATCACATGAGATTCTGGCGTAATAGGCAAAAGCGGCAAACCCAGACAGTGCAAAGAAGAAGTGGGTGACAAATAGCAGCCCAGCGGTGATGTACATGGATCTGCAAACGAAACATTTCAGGTAAAATTTAGGCACTGGGTTGTATCAAATACCACAGAAAGTTATATGTGTTCGATATGCCGGTCAACTTTGATAAGACATTTTTAGAAGAATTCAGCAATGGCTAATTAAATTATTTATCTGATTACCTTACTAAATCCATATAGGTAAATTTTACTTAATGGTGTTTCCAGAATCACCAGTTAACCACATGTTAAACCTGTTAGATACTGGGCAATTCCGTAAACTCCGATTTAAATCGGAGTTTACGGAGTTGCCCTACTTATAACCAACCAAAATAACGTCATAAAAAAAAGCGACTTACAAAGGCTGTACATTCTCGACACAATTAAAATTTAATTACTTTCAGTTGTAACAGACTTGATATTCTCACTCCTTTCAATTCCTATCAAGTCAAAAGTTACCTTTTCGCAGTCGATAACTTTGGCAGACTGCAGTATCTCTGCATAGTTGGTTGAATATGAGACAAGCAGAAGGCTACGGATGCATAACCAATGACACTTGACCAGAATGAGCTGTGGATTGTTGGATCAGGGTTCATGCTGAAATCAAAACACAGATTATTCTTCAGCGGTTAGTCATATTATTATTGGAGAGGAAGGGGGACAGAATAGTCCTGCACCGCAACTGTCCAGGTATGAAATGCATGTCAACTTTTTAAAAAAAAATTTTGATTTTACAATCCTTATGACTTACTTCGTTCATATTATTAGAAAGATTGAGACATCTCTGTATTCATTTACTTCAAGACTGTGAAGGAGGCATATATCATGCATTCATGAGAAAAGACAAACAAAAAAGCTTGGGAGAGTCTTTTAGTCAAATGCAAAACATCTGAAATATAGACTAAAGAACTTACTTGAAAAATGTCAGTCTATCCCACTTGGAGTGAAGATGAACTGCTGCCCCAATGCCACCAACTTTCACCAGCCCCTGCAAGATGGGACCAAAATGTTTTAAAACAAGAATCTAGGAGATTCAAAGCTTGAGATTTAGTGGTGCCGGTGTGATATGCCGATTACATCGAGGGCATCAGCTATACCTTTTAGGGCGAAGACAAGTGGCACTTCAAACCAACTCGAAAGTTGGCTGGTTCAATTTGATAGTACAGGTCGGGAACACTTATGATATCAACATCAACAAGCAAATTCTCTTTCCCTGGCCTAAACAAGCATGGAAGAAACACATAAAGGAAATCATCCTCGGACAAGATAGGAAAAATCTCCTGGAGTCGGCGAGAGCCAAGTCAAGTTTAAAATGGCTAATTCTGGATGAATCCGAGACCGGGACACATCAGATATGGCGGTGTGCCGATGGCAGTAGACGTATTCTGGAGGAATCGAGTATAAGATCTAGAATGGTGACCGGTCGTTACAAGACAGATCGTTACTGAGTAAATACAACCAGGACAACGAGGGCATCTGCAGGTTATGTAGAAATGCAGAGGAAGACACTCCACATATGATAGCCAAATGTAAGGAAACAAGGAGAATAAGGGAGCAAGCAATGGATAGTCTATGCGGGATCTACTATGAAGAGGACATCTTGCCCCCAGGGAAGCCAGAGGAATGGTGCTACGCTCTCCTCAATGGAGGAGATTTCATGAGAGACTCCAGGAGAATCTCGATCGCCGGTCCAGCAAGTGCCAGAGCAAACCAAATCACCAGTCTTTTCTGTTACAACATAGACGATGCTAGGAACTGTTTTAGCTGTAGTTTTTAGAAATAGCTCTTCTTTTAGAAACAGTTTTATAGAAATGTTTTTAACCTGGATTTTAACCTGAAGTTTTATATCCTGGATTTTAAATATAACACAACTCCCTCCACAGGAGGTTCGTCTAAAACAAAGGCGGAATGTAAAACGAAGAAGAAGAAGAAGAAGATATGCAATGCACGTCTACAGGCCTGTGGTAGACCTCAGTTTATATCGAGTAGGAAGAAAGAAGACTTTTATTTTTCAATAAAAGACATTTGTCTAGTCAGCAAAACAGGATTTGTTGATGACACACAATGAAAACTAGGTCATCATGGCCGTAGCCTGCAGAATTTAACCAAAAACGGTACATGTAAAAATTAAAAAATTTTGCGAATGCCTCCTTCAACAGTCACTGCCCCCCTCCCCAGGATTCAGCCCTGGTCATACCCCAATCCAGTTGAACATGGATGACACTTCACCCAGTGGCATTACTCCACCGAAGTCTCTAATGAAATGGTTAACTTACCAAAACACAAACAGTTATCACTCCAGCATAGATGAAAAATGCCTGAAATACATCGGCCAAGATGACAGCTTTCATACCTCCCTAAAATACAAAAACATATTGAAATCTTTAAACAAAAAACTACACACAAAAAAACAAGTTCTTGTCATATATATAACAAATTTTATAATAATGTAATAAACAGACAAATGAAATATCAACCATGCTGAAAATACTTTACTTCAAGTTTTAATTTCATCAAATCTAATCTTTTATGATAAAATGTTGAAGTTTTGCGCAACTTTTTAAAACATTTACACTAGTGTAACAAATTCAATGTCGTCTATAAAATTTGTAATACGTACAATAGAAGTATAAATTGTGGTAACAACTCCGAACAATACAATGAAGAGCCAAGTGGGTTGACCTGTCACTGAAAAGGAAACACGATAACTATTATTGAGTCACGGCCAATAAGTTACTTTTAGAAAAACCAATTTTCTAATGAAATTTGGATTTGAATAATTTTCAGTTATGACTGTTAATTGGCATGAAATTGTTTTAAGCCTTTCGCTCGATATCTATGGATAGAGTCAGAAAACATTACCATTTATTTACTGCAAGTTTTAAATGTCATTGAAAGAATCACAAAAGACAAAACCTTGAAAGAAAAAAAAACTTACTTGTATGCATTGCAACTGAAGGTCCGTATATGCCCGCACTGTTTACGACAATCTGGGAAATTAAGAGGAGAAAGATTAGCAACTTCTTAAAAGAGAGCAGGTACACTCTTAAAACAGTTCATTCAAAATTTTTGGTTAAACTGATTATTGTTGCATCTACCATAATGATTTTTATTCCAAACAAATTGGGAGCTAGACCAACCAAAAAAACATGCATAGTAATTTTTTTATCAAGCGTATACGGTATAAGCAACAGTGTCACACAATTCTGCCCTTAAAATTAAACTAAAAGTTCATAGTTACTCCCAAAACCAAATACCTACATTGCCGATGAGCAAGATAGCATTCAGAGAAAGTCTGATTTTCCTGCTTTTGTAGCGAGACTCAAGATACTGAAAAAAGGAATTAAAAATGCATATATATTTCTGTAATTTTTAAAAACCTAACAGCTATAGCTTTTTTTTCATTTTTCATTGTGTCTTATACCATGGTTTTCTTATAATCAATCAGAAATGCCTGTTGTAGCATCCACATGCAAATTGAAATATGTCGTTGTGTTTGGAAACCCTGTTAATAGTCACCAACGTTTTGTGAAATCTGTGAATGGTAATATATCCTCTCTCTTTTACAGCGAAACACTTTGATATAGAATTAAAGTGGACTGAGGCACTGTGAAAATGGCACTTCGTGACTCTTGAAAGCCAATGAAGTGTCATCTTCTACTGTCAACATGGGAAACATAGAGGCTGTTTGACTAGTCATGATCAAGAGTAAGCCACTTGACTTCTCATACCAAATTTTAGAGTGAAAATCAGATGCATAATCCTTTAGTTAGGCTGTCACCAACAAGTGGGATAAGTCTCCTTCAATCAAATTAACATTGAAAGTATTTAGTTTGATCATGACAAATCATCAGCATGATGACACACCAAGTGCCATTTTCACAGTGCCACAATCCACTTTAATTCTATATCAAAGTGTTTCGCTGTAAATAATTTCGCTGAATGTTTGATTGCCTTCTGTTTGCTGTATCACCGATTTGCATTTGTGCCCCTTTGTATGGCACTTTTATGCAGTATTTAGTTTTTGGCTTATTGAAAGAAATAAAGGTCCAACAGTAATAGGCCTACATTCTGTCACTTTGACATAGAAAAAATGAGGACCAGTTCACTTTGAAAAATGCTCTTTGTGACTCATGATAGCCAATGAAGTGTCATCTTCTCTACTTTCAAAATACGAAACATAGAGGCTGTTTGATTAGTCACAATCAAGAGAAGGCCATTTGACTTGTCGTAACTGATTTTAGAGTAAAAATAAGATGAACAATCCTTTCGTTTGGCTGTCACCAACAAGCGGGATAAGTCTCCTTAAATCAAATTAACATTGAAAGTATTGGGTATGATCATGACAAATCATCAGCAATGATGACACACGAAGTGCCATTTTCAAGGTGCAACAGTCCACTATGAGCCACTATGATATTATCAAAGTGACAGACTGTAATGATTGACAAAGAAGTAGAAATGACTTACCTCAAAAACACTGGTCAAACCCAGAGGATGGAACAACGGGACAAAGAGAAATCCTCCGAGGGTAGTCCCAAGTAACACTCCAAATATATGCATGAAATATTGAGTCCCATTCACATAAATCTGCAATACAAGACAAAATAGACACTGGGATACAACATGATTGAAACGCTGTCACTCAGAAGATCAAGAACAGCTGATACTGTTAAAGCATAATGTTTTAATAAACTTTTGAATACAGGTTGAATTGGAGTAAAATACTTCCTTTTCTGGTCAAATGACCTCAGGAAAAGTAAGGAGAATTTATTCCTCCAAGTCATTGTGATGAAACAAAGAAAGGGCTAGGAGAGTTGCTTGGATTGGATCTAACTACATTATTAAGACACCGGACAGGTCTCCTCTTCTTTAAAATCTGAGTTCAATTGAACTGCACACGGAAGCTGCCTCATTGAGGCACTGATGCAATCATGGCAATGCTAAACTACCTGACAAATCTATTTTAAAAATTGTTAGAATTATCAAAAAATGCGAAATCTCTTGAAAATGTAAGTTCACCAGCAACAACTGATTATGAAAAGTGATCTCAATTACAATGCAATTCACTGAAAGATTTTCATAATTGAATATTCTCACCTCGGCTGGAGTCCCAAGCAAACTGTGTACCGAAGTGATAGTTGCAGTGATAGAGATGGTCACAGGTAAAAGCTTCAGTTTTCTTCCTCCTAGAAAATACTCGCTCGGGCTTTTTTGTCGAAAAGAAAAGAAAACTCCAATCCCGAGTGATATCAGGAGGACCACTCCGAAAACTACATAATCGATGATATTGAAAGTCACCATTGTGACTTATTAGCTTGAATTCGGTTGCTGGTAATCTCTTGCCACTGCAGTTTCTCAATGATTCTGACAGCAAGTTGTCAGCAGCCTGCATGGTCAATGTATTTTATATACAAAACATGAGGGCCACCTGACCTGTAGATCAGTCTATGTGGGTATATTGTGACAGTACAAAAGTATTCAAGAAAAGTAACTGTTGCCATACAGCCAGGTGATTCCTTTGCAAGTTAAACATTGTCTTAATTACAAGTCAATTTTTCTAAGCTGAACTTATCAGCTGCTTGTAGGGTGAACCTTAATTAATAATCAAATAAGTGTTTTTCCTGTGTTTTTTTTTGTGGGGGGGGGATTTTTGTGGAATCATGAATCAATGATGTAGTTCATTTGGAAAAAAATTGCATGGCAATTTATAAATGGAAAACAATGTTGGCGGAAAACACTTTTTGACACGTTAGCCGTTTTTCTATCTGTGAAATGACCAATTTTTCAGATATTCCTGCTGCATCTTTGAAGTGCTAAGATTGAGAGTCATTTGACTGCAAAGAAACATTTTATGTGTTATTAACATGGACAGCTTTCAGCTTTTGGATGCTGTTTTTTTCAATAATTATGGAGATCGTCTTAGTTGGACTAGTTTCCTTTATGAAAACACGGGATGCACACCGAGGGTGAGATCCATAAAGGACCGATTATCTTTATGCCAAGTAAGATATAATATATATATGTATCAACTTTGCAGTAACAGTAAATGGATACCATGCAGACTGTCAAGTAAAACGAAGTGTTAAAATTAGTCACATTGAAAGATACACTGTAAATGTTGAATTAGATTAATTGATTGAGTGAGATGGTTGCACAATTCCTTTGAGCCAAGATAGCTTGTTGTTTGCAAGTTATAACAACGTAAAGATTATCATAACTCAAAACAGCAAGCTGTCATGGCTCAAACAAATTGTGAAACTGTCTCACTCAATCATTTTAGCTACCGGTAACTCAGAATTTCAGAATTTACAGTGTGGTTGCCACACAAAATTGTCTTTCTCCAAAAATTCCTCTTAAGATGTTGTTAATCGTTTATTGATCTATATATATATGCAATCTGCATACCCTCATAGAGATTATATCCAGCCAGTGTAATGCCATTTTAAATAATATTGACACTTTTATCGAGTTAAATGCATCGCCCAATAGCTGCCACATAAAAATGTGTTTTCTTCAAAAATTTGCAACAAATTTTTTTGTTTGCAAGTTTTCAGATACATAATCTACATGTCCTCAAGGACAATATCCAGAAGATTTAATGGCGTCAGATTTTTTTCTAACTTTTAAAATGGTGGTTAAACCCCACTGCACTCTAAACTCGCCTCAACACCTTCTAAACAATATGTTTTAAAGTAAATGCTTAGATTCTACATAAATGACAGCAAGAGCTTATATAGAATGTACAAACTCGGCATGTCGTTCCAATTTTTAGGGCGATGCACAGGCCAATCGCTGTTATGTATTGTAATACTTTCTTTCTTTGCAAGGAGCCCTCAGTATGTTCATCACCCCAGAAAGAAAATCTGCCAACAGGTGTGCAAAAACGTCATCAAAGTATGGGCAGAAGCACTTCCAAGAAATACATAAGAATCCCAATTTAAGGCAACATCTTTGTATGCCATTAAGAGCATGCAGACCTGAAACTGGATAAATTATCTTTCTTTTATGCTGAATAAGACCCCTCTAATGTTAGTGCAGCTAACTGGGCTATAAAAGCTGCACAAAAACCTGTTTTAGTCTCACTTAAATGCGGGAACTACTGTATTAGCTGTTTTTTTTTTGCATGAGCATGTGACCCACTTTTTCCTCTGTGCAATGAAGCGTGGCAGTGGGAGATTTAAGGCTCTGTGCTTAAAGGTACATCTGTACAACCCAAGTGATGTTGATAACCTTTTGTGCATATCCCTGTAAGCATTAAAGTAATTCA
This sequence comes from Platynereis dumerilii, assembly GCA_026936325.1. NCBI lineage: Eukaryota > Metazoa > Annelida > Polychaeta > Phyllodocida > Nereididae > Platynereis > Platynereis dumerilii. The sequence continues at coordinate 68,301,081 of JAPTHN010000005.1, read as the reverse complement.
GAATTGAAACTATTGAATTAAATGTTTGGGAAATCCACCAGAACTGAAATTGCAGCTCTGATGAGATAGACAGCAAAAAAGCAAGAAAAATGCATACAGAAAGATTTTATTATGTATGGATGTGGACTGATGGTTAATATGTAAGAAAAAGACAAACACTTAAATCATGTACAATAAAAATGAGATTTGTCAAAAATTCCTTATGGTGGCAAAGTAAAATCGCCCTACTTTTTTTTTCGAAAATTTTTTTCTTGTTAAATAGTTAAATAGTTTCATTGGATCTCTGATTGTATATTAATTAGTAACAGTTCTTTTGAGTTAGATCCATTTTAAGATTACTCACTGACTGTTTCGGTCCACACAACATTTTCTGAAGATAGTCCCATGTTGTGTGGACCGAAACAGTCAGTGAGTAATTTTAAAATGGATCTAACTCAAAAGAACTGTTACTAAAATGTTAAAATAATTTGCCTTGTTTGTACATTGGTTAGACACGTCTCAATTAGCCAGCTACACATTTTGTCTCATTTTAAGTAGGGGAGAGCGGGGCATGATGGGCACCTTAACTTTGAAGGTCCACCATGTCATCACTATGCCAACAAAAATTACTATTTGTTGCTGACTGGTTTTGCATTAGGTTCTACTTTAAGCATAGAAAATCTTGTTATGCTCAATGAAATAGTGTTTGAGTTATAAGCACTTTTAATTTTTTGGCAGGTGCCCATCATGCCCCGCAAGGGTGGGGCATGATGGGCACCTTGTTGGAGCATAAGATAAGATAAGATAAATTTTATTTAAAGTCGGTTTCAATGAACAATACAAAATAAGCATTTCTGCTTGTCTCCGACAATATGAAAGGATATATACAGATGGAATAAAAATGATTATGTACAATGACATGCATAATAGGTTAAAAAAAAACTCATTCATAAAATAGTAAAAACATATATGGCAACTTAGAGATTAAAACTACATAGTAAACAATCGTTACAATTACAGTTGGGCTTCCATGAACTAATTGCTTTTCCAAAATCAAGTACATTCATTTTCTTTAAATCATTAGATAATTTGTTATAAATAGTAGCACCAGTGTATCTGAAGGACTTAAGCCCATATGACATGGTATTGAATAGTGGTTGAATCAAATTTGTACCTCTGAGATGATAATCAGTATTATTTTCTTTAAATAAATTATTGACAGGAGGCAACATATTATGTCTGACCTTATGAACATTTACTAAAATATTTTATATCTATTGGTATTATCTTATTTACTACATCAGATATAGAATAATATCACAACGCACTTGGAAAATCAGGAAAAAAAGTTGTTAGGGCTTCAAAATCCTAGAGAGGGCAATATCTGCTAAAGTATTGGTATCTGAACCATGCAATTTTTTCTTCAATAAAGGTTAGCAAAAGGTATTCTTAACAACTAACATCAGCTTCCTCCAGAGTTAAACTTTGGAGTTAAAGCCCAAACCCATCATGCCCCGGGGGCCCATCATGCCCCGCTCTCCCCTACAATGCATATAGCTGGTTAAACTCATTGTTGAATGGTTAGGCACATTGTATAGCAGGGCTAAACATTTTGTCTTATTCATAAAACATTATGTATAGACAGCAGAGGCAGTAAAATTTGCTGTCGAATGGTTAGACATACAGTCATCGACAGAAGTCTTGTCGCTACCATGATGTTCTAGATGCTACTGCTTATATCTTGACTTGTGACTGACCGATTTTATCAAGACATACATGGCTTAAATGAAAGCTAAACACTCATTTGACATGATGCTTTGTGAAAAGAAAGTTTTGTCTGAGTCAGAATATTCTACAAATCAATAAAGATGGATTGTCCAACATGTGCTCGGACAAAAGTCTTGTCACATTGAAAAAATAATGCTGACAAACTGCCTTAAATAACTGTGAAATATGGAAAATGATGCACTAATTTCAAGAGCATGTGGTCTAGGTGTTGCTGAAAGAAAAAAAAACAAGTTTGAACGAAATCTTGACCCTGTAGGACAATATTCATGAGGACACATTGTGAATATCAACATATTATTGATAAAAATCTTCAAATATGGCAGATAATTCAGGCAAGTGCCATTCAAAACTCATCAGTAATCTTGGAATGATTTTCTCCGCATCCTGTATTATTCTGGCGCGCATTGGTTGAGGGACATTGAGATCATTCCATTTCTAGTGACCATGCAGGTTCAACTGGTCATTCTACATGACAAGATGTGACTTTTGGTTTATGAATTGCATCGTAATTGTGGTTTACTGTAATTTAGGCATACAATTGATTTCTATCTTGGGTCACTGATGACTTTTGAGATATTTATACATCTCATACATATTGTCACTCCAATGCAATGCTTTCTGTATTTTATTATTTTCACTAATTCCTGCCTATTCTGTTAAATCATGTCCATATAAGGTCCAAGAGCACAGTTACATTATTAATGCAACTTTTGGGCAGTTATGTTGGATTTTGTAGAGAAAAACTAAAATATTTATTTCTCTGCTGCTCCACCCTTGTCACAAACAGTTCAAGATCTCTAAAAAAAATACAAAAACCAAATTCATTTCTAATAAAATACATAGGAATGTTCTTCATCACCAGCTGCATCAAATACAGTCTCAAACTACTGGTACTTTTAAGTACTTCAGTGGCAATCAGTGCCGAATTGACTGTTGCCTGAATCGTCTGACTGACTATGAACAGGGCCGTAGCCTGCATTGGGGTAGGGGGGACAAATGCCCCCCCCTAGAATTTCGCAGACATTTTTGATTACATACAAAAATTTCAGATTTCTGCGATTTTCTGGGGTACAGATGCCTCTTGATCAGACTCTGCCCCCCCTAGGATTCAGACCAGGCTACGGCCCCGATGAAGCTCCAGTATAGTGCCTGTTCACAGTGTTCAGTAGAAGTGTCTTGAACATCATCTTAGCAACAAGATTTCTGTCAATGACTGTATTGTGTGGCCTAAACATTAATTTAGTAATGTGGTTAATTTCTAAACTCAATTTGCAATTAATTAAACACAATGTCAAAGGACTGTGGCTCCCCCCAGTGTATCGGAGCACCGTAATGCCATCGATCTGCCATAATTTGTTTGCATGGAGAATACTGCAGTTGACTTGTAAACAAGAAGCTATTGTCAATTTATACTATTCGACACCTCTGTCAGCCAATCACATAACAGTATTTCAGGGGAATAATTCCCATATTCTGTGTTGTCCAGTTATCCTCTCATGTTTGACTGTTTGAATGTTTGTCTCATGGTATAAGCCGGTTATTCACCATGGGATCAGGAATATGCGTTTATCACACCTTGGCCTAAAGGCCTCGGGTGATAAATCACATACTCCCTCTCCCGTGGCGAATAACCTTTACATATTTGGATGACATACCGGACTAACAAGGACACTGTGATGTCACAATGCCATGGTTTCCTCAGGCAATCAGATCACAGAATTCACTTTTGCCAAAGGTCATTCATTATGTTGCAAACGAGATTGAACTGCACTGAATATTTTAGATATATGTTGATGTCAGTATGTTTCAGTTTCAGGAGACATGCAATGAAAATTTTAGATTATTGGTTATGATTCAGAGCAAGAGGATGTTGTTCATGCATGTTGTGGATTCCCGATTTACTATCAATCAAGGATGCCGGAAGGAAACGAGGGCGGCAGGGGCAGTCAGTCTAGAAAGGGCAAATCAAATTCGCGCAACAAAAATTTAATGTAGCGGCAATACTAATTTTGAACTTTTTCTTATAAATGTTTGCTTATATTCACCGCAAATTAAGGCCTTATAATTATTTTAATAATCAAAACAACTCGGTAGACTGATTTCTGTCTCTAACATGAGGTCAAATATACTGCATGACACATTGGAAACAACCTTAATTTTAATTGGGTATATTTGCTGAATCTGACTATGTACAAAATAACTTGTCCACGTAGATATTATGTCTTTTTAATCAAGTTGCCATAATATAACTTCCTACAGAGGGTGGCTTTTAAATTTGACAAACAATTTTATTGATCTTTGGAAATCCGTTTTTTGGACTCCTGGCTGAAATTGATATTGTGACTCTCAGGACACTGTCTTAATGATAATATTTAGATTCTTATTGCCATACCCTAGGTGAATGTAATCAAAATATAATCAGCTGGTAAAGGAACAACACATTGAATAAGATATGCAATTTTATCGATAAAAAAAAAAACTTTCTGAATAAAGCAGGTATAGGCCTGTACGTTTAATAATTAAGGCATGCCTGATTCTATACTGCCCTGTGATTTCAAATCACTGTAACAGCCACTTCAGAGATTTTGAGAAAAACGCATTTCTTCGTTTGTAATATTGTGACCTCTGTATCTTAATCTCCAGACGAAGCACCCTCAAGTCAATGATTCAAATATGAAGTAATATAATCAAAGTGTATGTGTGTTTATCATTTGTCACCCATAACAACTTCTTACCGATATATTAGACAACTTTGTGCTTTTTAATGACTTACCTTGTTTTGAATGAGAAACCTTTGATTTTCTATTTATAAATGTCATTGCTGAATACATCTGCTCAATTGATGTGAAAAAACAGTATCTCCCGGTTTGTGTCATGTCAAAACACAGTAACTCAAAATTTTGATTTTGAAACACTGTAATTAGCTAAAGAGATACTGTGTTTCAGAACAAAAGGAGTAAATTACTGTGTTTTGGCCTGACATGACCTGTCCATTTTGATATAAGGGTCAAAATTTGAAAACGTTGAAATTTCAGCTGAAAAAAATTTTTCGCTCCAGAAATGCCTTTTTAAGTTTACATTGGGTCGGTCAAACAATCAGCTATCACTGCACTTTCATGTCCAAGGGTCCCAATGCTCTGCTGGTCTGTACTGAGGTGATAAACACAGTTGTAGTGTTTTTTGACTGTCACTAAAATCACACTTATAACTAAAAAATCCTGACCTCTTTTGGCTTAAAAATCTATTGCCTATGATTAGGCAAGTTGCTTGCACATTTTGGGCCAAGTTCCAGGTCTCTAGGCCAATTATTTTTGAGAAACTGCATTTTGATCAATTAAAATACCAAATATGTGTGTCATCAGCATCATGCCTATAACTTGAAATCCGTACCACTTAGAGCCGAAGAATGTATTACCACCGTATAGGAAAGTGGCTATTCTGCACACATTGAGCTATATTTCAGGTCTCTGTGACCATAGGCGTACGGGACGCGCAATTTTTGGGGGGGCGAGCGACGTTTGCCATGAATTCCATGAAAAAGTGGAACTTTTGAGGAATATCACCTTTCTTTAAAGAAAGTGACCCAGCGAACACAATTTTCAATATATTTACATGAAGTAAAAATGCTTTCAATATTGATAATTTTGGGCATTTTTTACTTTTATTCAATTTTAGACTTTAATGTTGGTTAGATTCTTATCTTTAAGATATTGATGGAAATTGTGGTTTTTTGGGTTTTAATTGCTGAAAAATGAGGAGAGTATAATTTCTTTCTGCAGTTCTGCAGTTCTGCAGCAATTCTGCAGGTAGCTGCAGAATTCTGCAGTTCTGCAGCAAATTCTGCAGTTCTGTAAGAAGCTGCAGAATTCTGCAGTTCTGCAGCAAATTCTGCAGTTCTGTAAGAAGCTGCAGAATTCTGCAGTTCTGCAGCAAATTCTGCAGTTCTGTAGGAAGCTGCAGAATTCTGCAGTTCTGTGGCAAATTCTGCAGTTCTGTAAGAAGCTGCAGAATTCTGCAGTTCTGCAGCTCCCAGCAGGATTTTTGAAGCTTTGTTACTTGATTCAGCTTATTGCAATGCATCTGCAAGGTTCAGACCTCTTTCACAAGGTGTTGCCGCTACCCAGGAAACGTTGGTTTGGGGGCTCAGCGGTTTAGGGGTCGGTGGGGGGGGGGGCGTTGGGGGATTTGGTGCTCGTCAGGTTCAGCAGCGTTTCTGAAAAAATTCTGCAGCAGAATATGTAATTCTGTAGGAGTTATGCAGCTTGGGAGGTTTTATGCAGCCAGCTGCAGAATTCTGCAGGAAGCTACAGAATTCTGCAGCTACCTGCAGAATTCTGCAGTTCTGCAGCAAATTCTGCAGTTCTGTAGGAAGCTGCAGAATTCTGCAGTTCTGCAGCTCCCTGCAGGATTTCTGAACCTCTGTTACTTCCTCCAGCTTATTGCAAGGCATCTGCAAAGTTCAGGCCTCTTTGACAAGTATGTTGCCGCTACCCAGGAAACGTTGGTGGGGGGGTTGGGGGTTTGGGTGGTCATCTGTCTCAGCAGCGTTTTTGAGAAAATTCTGCAGCAAAATCTGTAATTCTGTAGGAGTTATGCAGCTTGGGAGGTTTTATGCACTGCTGCAGAATTCTGTAAGAAGCTGCAGAATTCTGCAGGAAGCTGCAGAATTCTGTAGGAACCTGCAGAATTTAACAAATTCTGCAGCCACCTGCAGAATTTCAACAATTCTGCAGCTGCCTGCAGAATTCTGCAATTTCTCAAAAAATTCTGCAGGAAGCTGCAGAATTCTGCAGTTCTGCAGCTCCCTGCAGGGTTTTTGAAGCTCTGTTACTTCATTCAGCCCATTGTAATGCATAGATCTGCAAAGTTCAGGCCTCTTTGACAAGGTCTTACCGCTACCCAGGAAACGTTGCTTTGGGGACGTAGCCGTTTGGGGGTCGGGTGGGGGGGTTGGGGGTTTTTTTGTGTGCTTGTCTGGCCTAGCAGCGTTTCTGAAAAAATTCTGCAGCAGAATATTAAATTCTGTAGGAGTTATGCAGCTTGGGAGGTTTTATGCACTGCTGCAGAATTCTGTAAGAAGCTGCAGAATTCTGCAGGAAGCTGCAGAATTCTGTTAGAAGCTGCAAAATTCTGTAGGAAGCTGCAGAATTTCACAAATTCTGCAGCCACCTGCAGAATTTTACCAATTCTGCAGCTGCCTGCAGAATTCTGCAGTTTCTTAAAAAATTCTGCAGGAAGCTGCAGAATTCTGCAGTTCTGCAGCTCCCTGCAGGATTTCTGAACCTCTGTTACTTGCTCCAGCTTATTGCAATGCATCTGCATAGTTCAGACCTCTTTGACAAGGGTCTTAACACTACCCAGGAAATGTTGGTTTGGGGGGTCGGGGTTTGGGGGTCGGGTGACGGGGTCGGGGGTTTTGGTGCTCATCCGTCCCTGCAGCATTTCTGAAAAGTTTCTGCAGCAAAATCTGTAATTCTGTAGGAGTTATGCAGCTTGGGAGGTTTTATGCACTTATGCAGCTAGCTGCAGAATTCTGCAGGAAGCTGCAGAATTCTGTTAGAAGCTGCAGAATTCTGTAGGAAGCTGCAGAATTTCACTAATTCTGCAGCCACCTGCAGAATTTTACCAATTCTGCAGCTGCCTGCAGAATTCTGCAGTTTCTTAAAAAATTCTGCAGGAAGCTGCAGAATTCTGCAGTTCTGCAGCTCCCTGCAGGATTTCTGAACCTCTGTTACTTGCTCCAGCTTATTGCAATGCATCTGCATAGTTCAGACCTCTTTGACAAGAGTCTTAACACTACCCAGGAAATGTTGGTTTTGGGGGGTCGGGGTTTGGGGGTCGGGTCACGGGGTCGGGGTTTTTGGTGCTCGTCCGTCCCTGCAGCATTTCTGAAAAGTTTCTGCAGCAAAATCTGTAATTCTGTAGGAGTTATGCAGCTTGGGAGGTTTTATGCACTTATGCAGCTAGCTGCAGAATTCTGCAGGAAGCTGCAGAATTCTGTTAGAAGCTGCAGAATTCTGTAGGAAGCTGCAGAATTTCACAAATCCTGCAGCCACCTGCAGAATTTTACCAGTTCTGCAGCTGCCTGCAGAATTCTGCAGTTTCTTAAAAAAATCTGCAGGAAGCTGCAGAATTCTGCAGTTCTGCAGCTCCCTGCAGGATTTCTGAACCTCTGTTACTTGCTCCAGCTTATTGCAATGCATCTGCATAGTTCAGACCTCTTTGACAAGGGTCTTAACACTACCCAGGAAATGTTGGTTTGGGGGGTCGGGGTTTGGGGGTCGGGTGACGGGGTCGGGGGTTTTGGTGCTCATCCGTCCCTGCAGCATTTCTGAAAAGTTTCTGCAGCAAAATCTGTAATTCTGTAGGAGTTATGCAGCTTGGGAGGTTTTATGCACTTATGCAGCTTCCTGCAGAATTCTGCAGGAAGCTGCAGAATTCTGTTAGAAGCTGCAGAATTCTGTAGGAAGCTGCAGAATTTCACAAATTCTGCAGCCACCTGCAGAATTTTACCAATTCTGCAGCTGCCTGCAGAATTCTGCAGTTTCTTAAAAAATTCTGCAGGAAGCTGCAGAATTCTGCAGTTCTGCAGCTCCCTGCAGGATTTCTGAACCTCTGTTACTTGCTCCAGCTTATTGCAATGCATCTGCATAGTTCAGACCTCTTTGACAAGGGTCTTAACACTACCCAGGAAATGTTGGATTGGGGGGTCGGGGTTTGGGGGTCGGGTCACGGGGTCGGGGATTTTGGTGCTCATCCGTCCCTGCAGCATTTCTGAAAAGTTTCTGCAGCAAAATCTGTAATTCTGTAGGAGTTATGCAGCTTGGGAGGTTTCATGCACTTATGCAGCTAGCTGCAGAATTCTGCAGGAAGCTGCAGAATTCTGTTAGAAGCTGCAGAATTCTGTAGGAAGCTGCAGAATTTCACAAATTCTGCAGCCACCAGCAGAATTTTACCAATTCTGCAGCTGCCTGCAGAATTCTGCAGTTTCTTAAAAAATTCTGCAGGAAGCTGCAGAATTCTGCAGTTCTGCAGCTCCCTGCAGGATTTCTGAACCTCTGTTACTTGCTCCAGCTTATTGCAATGCATCTGCATAGTTCAGACCTCTTTGACAAGAGTCTTAACACTACCCAGGAAATGTTGGTTTTGGGGGGTCGGGGTTTGGGGGTCGGGTCACGGGGTCGGGGGTTTTGGTGCTCGTCCGTCCCTGCAGCATTTCTGAAAAGTTTCTGCAGCAAAATCTGTAATTCTGTAGGAGTTATGCAGCTTGGGAGGTTTTATGCACTTATGCAGCTAGCTGCAGAATTCTGCAGGAAGCTGCAGAATTCTGTTAGAAGCTGCAGAATTCTGTAGGAAGCTGCAGAATTTCACAAATTCTGCAGCCACCTGCAGAATTTTACCAATTCTGCAGGTGCCTGCAGAATTCTGCAGTTTCTTAAAAAATTCTGCAGGAAGCTGCAGAATTCTGCAGTTCTGCAGCTCCCTGCAGGATTTCTGAACCTCTGTTACTTGCTCCAGCTTATTGCAATGCATCTGCATAGTTCAGACCTCTTTGACAAGGGTCTTAACACTACCCAGGAAATGTTGGTTTGGGGGGTCGGGGTTTGGGGGTCGGGTGACGGGGTCGGGGGTTTTGGTGCTCATCCGTCCCTGCAGCATTTCTGAAAAGTTTCTGCAGCAAAATCTGTAATTCTGTAGGAGTTATGCAGCTTGGGAGGTTTTATGCACTTATGCAGCTAGCTGCAGAATTCTGCAGGAAGCTGCAGAATTCTGTTAGAAGCTGCAGAATTCTGTAGGAAGCTGCAGAATTTCACAAATTCTGCAGCCACCTGCAGAATTTTACCAATTCTGCAGGTGCCTGCAGAATTCTGCAGTTTCTTAAAAAATTCTGCAGGAAGCTGCAGAATTCTGCAGTTCTGCAGCTCCCTGCAGGATTTCTGAACCTCTGTTACTTGCTCCAGCTTATTGCAATGCATCTGCATAGTTCAGACCTCTTTGACAAGGGTCTTAACACTACCCAGGAAATGTTGGATTGGGGGGTCGGGGTTTGGGGGTCGGGTGACGGGGTCGGGGGTTTTGGTGCTCATCCGTCCCTGCAGCATTTCTGAAAAGTTTCTGCAGCAAAATCTGTAATTCTGTAGGAGTTATGCAGCTTGGGAGGTTTTATGCACTTATGCAGCTAGCTGCAGAATTCTGCAGGAAGCTGCAGAATTCTGTTAGAAGCTGCAGAATTCTGTAGGAAGCTGCAGAATTTCACAAATTCTGCAGCCACCTGCAGAATTTCACCAATTCTGCAGCTGCCTGCAGAATTCTGCAGTTTCTTAAAAAATTCTGCAGGAAGCTGCAGAATTCTGCAGTTCTGCAGCTCCCTGCAGGATTTCTGAACCTCTGTTGTTTCTTCCAGCTTATTGCAATGCATCTGCAAAGTTCAGACCTCTTTGACATCCATGGGGTTAATTAGCCCTTGTAGAGGGATAGCATACCAGTGGGATACCCCAACCCCAAGGGAGCAGTTCTTTTTATTCTGGGTGGACATTTCAGTGTTGGTTGGAAGCATGTTTGTTTTGATTTTGCTCACCAACTTCAAACGGCCAGTGCAACATTATTTACCCACACATCCCTCTAAAACTTTGGATTTAGACACTATGAAACCTAAGTTTTTGATTGAGGAATGATACAACTCTGTATCTTGATTAAAAGTTGCCGAAAAACGTAATATTATCTCGATCTGACAATCGCGCCAGGCCAAGCCTATGAATTGTTAGGCCAAGCCTATGAATTCTTGGGACTACCTAAAAGGCCTAGAAAGACAACTATTTGGCGTACAGAAATGGCAGACCCCTTTTTAGAAAGCTGAGACGATTATCTGTTGATATGGGCTATTTAAAAAACCTTGACAGTCTTTCTAGTATTTAAACATGACAATATTTCATAAAATTACATCAAACAATATTTTACAAAACTGTAGAAACACAACATTTTAAACATCAAATTTGACTCATTTCCCATATTTCTTCTATTGGGTAACCCACTGGTACAGGGGGATCCCTCTGGCCTCTGGGTGTCCTCTTGGTCCTCTTTCTTGTTTGTGTATGTTGGGGTATCCCACTGTAGAGAGCCAGTATCGAACTGATATCCTCACTGTCGACTAAGAAAATAAATGAGCGATAATACTTACTTTCTGTTACCGAAATTGGTCGTGGTAGTGACTGGTATCAACATTTTTCTAATTTTATTTTTCTGAATTTTTGGTGGTGTTCAGAGTCGTAACATTAACACGGCAAAAAGCAATACTTCCTGTCTATTGACCAATCAGAGGGGGTTATTCTGGCAGGAAGCAGTAAGAAAATAGACACAAAAAACGCCACAAAGTGTTGCAATGGCCGAAATGGAACATTAACTTTTCATAGTGATGTCCTCATTCTTGTGTGGGCATCCCAGTACAGGGTATCTCAATGGGAGGTCATCTTTCTTGTAAGCTCTTGTATAGGTATGCTGGGGTATCCCACTGGTACAGGGGTATCCCACTGGTTTCCTCACTGTCCTCCTCAGTCTTGTATAGGTATTCCACTGGTGCTGGGGTATCCCACTCATAGATTTACGTTTATATGCCTACGATCCCACTGGTATCCTCGCTGTCCTCATTCTTGTGTGGGTATCCCACTAGTATGGGGGTATCCCACCTGGTGTCCTCTAGGTCCTTATACTTATGTAGGCATGCCGGGTATCCAACTGGTACAGGGGTATCCCACTGGTTTCCTTACTGTCCTAATTTTGAAAAAAAGAACTGCTCCCTCAGGGGTATCTAACTGGAACATACCAGTGGGATGCCGGGATCCCACTGGTGCGGTCCTCGCTACCTCAAGAATAGCACTGCTCATAAAACCTCCCAAGCCGCATAACTCCTACAGAACTGCTGCAGAAACTTACAGAAACGCTGCTAAGCCAGACGAGCACCAAAACCCCCCGAACCCCCCCCCCCCCGACCCCCAAACCGCTACACCCCCAAACCTGGGTAGCGGCAACATGCAGGTCAAAGAGGTCTGAACATTGCAGATACATTGCAATAAGCTGAATGAAGTAACAGAGCTTCAAAAATCCTGCAGGGAGCTGCAGAACTGCAGAATTCTGCAGCTTCCTGCAGATTTTTTTAAGAAACTGCAGAATTCTGCAGGCAGCTGCAGAATTGGTGAAATTCTGCAGGTGGCTGCATAATTTGTAAAATTCTGCAGCTTCCTACAGAATTCTGCAGCTTCCTGCAGAATTCTGCAGCTAGCTGCAGAATTGCATAAAATCTCCCAAGCTGCATAACTCCTACAGAATTACAGATTTTGCTGCAGGGACATTTCAGAAATGCTACAGTGACAGAGGACCAAAATTGCAGAACTGCAGAATTCTGCAGCTTCCAGCAGAACTGCAGAATTTTGTGCAGAATTCTGCAGGTGCAGGAAGAAATTTAAGTGTACTGTGAAAAATGGCTAAAAATGGTCTTTTTTGGAGGTCTACTGATAAATGAAACACTGTATCTGCATTAGGGATATTGAATCCATCAGATGTTATTACTTTTCAAATTTACAATTTTTCAATAATTTTTGAAAATTTTTCATTTTTGATGCCCTGCTATCAATTTAAAGTCACATAATTTCTGAATGTGACTCCGTCACGTCATCCAGTGACTCCGTCACTTTTTTTGAGGAGCCGTGACGAAAATATATTAGAAACTTTGGGACTTTATTATTATTATTAACAATAGAGAACAGCCTAAATATTTGTATTCTTTAGGAGTTTACACTCTGCCAACCAAGTTGGGCCAGCAATTGGAGGAGAAAGCATGTCTTGTGAGAATTAGGGTAAAATGAAGGTGACTCCGTCACGCGAAATGTTGAGGCTATGCAAATCCAAAATATTACTCCAAGATAAATGGTATAAATTAATATACATCATATGTAATGAGGTTAAAACAGAGTAATATTCATTTTCCGTGGGAACTTGTTTTACTCCGCACCGGGTCCATAGATATTCACAATTTTGTGTTCTGGGGGTGACTCCGTCACGATGGAATTGGTGTTGCCCGAATTTCAAGACCTAGATTTAATACCATTTCAAATGACATTGCCTGAAAATCATTAATTTTTAATAGTGTTTACTTAATCATGTGCCCGGATTTTTTAGCCATTTTGCCCGAATTTTACTGTTTCCCAAACTTTTGGGGGGGCGATCGCCCCCCCTGCCCCCCCCTCCGATACGCCTATGTCTGTGACCCTTAGTTATGGAGATAGAACATATCCTTGAACCAGAAATTTAAAAACACAAACAAAAATACTCTTTTCATCAATAGTTTGGATTCTGAATAATAAAAATGATCTCCACTACTCCCTCCAGTGCCCAACGTCTTTGCTAAACAATATTTCAGACACTAGCCAATGATAAAATGTTACTGGCACCCCTTATTTGATTAGTAGTTTCAGAGAAGCATCAAACTTCATACTTAGCATGTCAGATGCAAGGAAAATGCAAAAATGTTATGTAATATTCTGTTGAAACATTTATTGATATTATATGTTCAACTGATTTCAACTCCAGTCACCTGCAACAAAATTGTAGTGAGATTAAGGTGATGAGCCATTTTTGACATGATGCTAATGACAGCGTGATGCTAGTGATAATTAATGTAAAAATATTTGCAGAGACCAGTGCAAAACTGGCAGTCTGGCAATGTGTGCATGCAATGACCTTATGAACACCAGAAACATGTTCACAGTGATTTTGGTACAGAAATATGCTGTCAAAATAGAGTAGCAAGGTGTTTGCTAATGACAAATTGAGATAGGACAACTGACATGCCAACAGAAACACTCTAATATTTTGGTGTACATAAATGATACAGAGCTACAGAGAGTTCAGTTATTTTCTTGGGTTCCTAGACAATGTCAGACATAAGGTTTTCTCACAGAATGTTTGTCCCTTTAATTTTTATTAAGAAACAAATCCGGAGTGATGCTAATGACACAATATTGGAGACACTGATACAACAGCCTCTTGCTCTTATACAGAATATTATTTAAGCTATTGGTAACAAGAATTTAGAAGACTGGAAGTCAAGTTTCCATGTATGGAAGAGTTTAATTGAATCAGGATCCTGTACTAGTTTTCGTGATGCGATCTTTCAAAGAAAATGTTGGTGGAGACAGGCCATTTTCAGGGGGGTTGGCCACTTCAATGCTATTTTTGGATGGGATAAAAATCTTCTGCCACATATTTTTTGTGTTAACATTTTTGCTAATATCCTTGTCTATGACAAATGACAACAGGAGGTCCTCTATGTGCCTCTCTGCCCTCATGAATTATTGTTAAACGCCGGAGACAAGAGTTTCAGACTTACCAAATTTTGACCCATAAACAGTTGATACTGTGTTTGTTTATCATGGATTTGTGGGTTAACTAGAGGTGATACAGGTATGAAATTTGGCATGGAGGTAGATATTATTAATCGGATTGAGAAGTTATGCTCAACTCAGTTACTGTTTTTTGGTCACTTACTGTGCTTCAATTTCACAGGGCAGTATATTTGTTGGATGTGGATAGAAAAGCCCGAAAAACTACAGATAACAGTTGTCAGTTAGGACATTTTTAGGAACTTTCCATTGCGAAACGTGAATCATTTTGATAACATTGACAAGTTTTAACAGATCACCATATGTTTGAAAAGGAAACATTCTGTATAACTGGTTTTGAATATGACTTGTGTACATTATTGTATTTTAATAAAATTCTGCATTGTACATATACGGTATAAGTTTATACATGTATTCCACTGTAAAATTATGGTATAGGGGAGTGCTGGGCACCATGAGCTGCTTTTCCGAAATTAAGCACCCGAGCCTAAAGTTTCAATGGTAAATAGCTGGTTGCTTTACGTAATCATAGCAAGACCTCTTGGCTACAATATCCAGTGTCGTTACATTATATTCTTCTTAAATAGTCAAACATTGTCTTTAAAAAATGTAGTCTATAGCGGCTCATCGTGCACCGACCCTGGGGCACCATCAGCCATGGCATGGGGGGGCTGTTTACATACATGTATTATCCGTCTCATTCAACTGTAAAGAACTAATACCTCATAAACCAGATGTTTTACTTGAAATATTCCCTTGGCATACACCACAATATGGATCAGACGGATTTTAAATATTTCTCTATGAAATAACACAAATGTGTCCTAAACAGCTGCTGATGTCTTGCACTATAGTTCAGGACTTACAACAGTAGAGTTGTTGTTACAAGTCAGCTTTAATTGTACATTAACTAGAAAATGCCCATTAGCGAAAAAAGTTGGACAATGCATTATTGTGAAGTGATGCTGTAGGTTGACGTTGTCATGTTAAAATAAGGAATATTTTAGGAACACCTGGTATTTAGAGTGACTTGTGGGCATTAAAAGTTGAAAATGGCAAATTGTTGACATGTTCCTATAGATGTCAAGCAGATGTTGGCTTGAGGCCTGCCTGAGACCTTACAGCCTGATTCGTTGCCTACCTCCTGGTAGGTGCCATATATACTTAAAAAGAGCATGCAGGGCAATCAGAAGATTTGTTACAGTCAGGTCAGCAGGCAATCAGATGAACGATAACAACCTGGCTGTTGCGCAAGGTTCAGGCTGTGTCCAGGCAAAAACAGATGAAGGCAGGTTTTGCCACGTGTGGGAAAATGGTTATGAGAAGTGGCTCCCTCTGTGGAGGAGTAAAATATGAAAATAGGCTGTTTCATGCACTCCTGGTGGTAGATCGGGGGTGGAGTCGGTAAATGGAAAAGAGAGAGGAGTAACAGTATTGTGGGCTCCCATCTGAAATATGAGTGGAAAAAAGTAGGATAGGTGGATAGTTTGGGTGAGTGACATGGCCATGGCAGGCGTTTATTGCTGGCAACTGAGGTTTAACTCAAATATTAGTGGGGATGATCAATCCCAAGATCAGGCGCATCTTTCTGACTCCTTTTATAAAAACTGGCACAGCTTGGCTTATAACCAACCTAGAATGACCATTCTTACCTTGGATGGATGGAAACTTGTGCTTTTTAGCAGCTGTAGGAGTTTGATACAATTTAACAGTAGATGATGATATCTCAAAAAAATCATCAATTTTGTGGTGTCCCATGTAACGAAAAACCTGCATCTTCTGTGTTTAAGAGTTGACATTTTTGTAACAGTGCACGGTATTGATATGAAAGTTTGCCAGTGTCTTCTCCTGCATATTATAAAAATATTCTGAATGTTTGGAACGAATATTGAAAATCAGATGGACACACCTTCAGTTTAACTTATATGGCACGAGTTGTCCCGATTTATGAGAATTTGCAAACAGCTGACTTTTAGACTGGATAGAAAAAAACGTAACAAACATTTTACTGATATTACAATGTACATTTTTGGTCCCACCTATCTGCAATCTATTCAAGCAAACAGTGTGAATTTGCCATGTGTATTTGATGAGTAATGCGAAAAACAAAAATGCGACATGGAAAGTTCCGTCATGAAATTTTCACAAATTTTTGACAACTTTAGATTTCAGCATCCTTTTGTATCAAGTTCCATGCAGTCCACGAAAGTTGCTAGTTTTCGGGATTCTGTTGGTCCAGCTGGCATTATACACTGATAAAAAAGGACATCTACTTAAATTATAAATTTACTTTTCTCTTTAATCAAAAATGGGACATGAAATGTTCCAAAGGCATTTTTTCATGGAGGATGTGTGTGCAGATATGCAGGAATCATAAAACTAAAACTCTGGAAAGCCCCAAAAGTACACCACATGACTTTCTAAAAACCAAGAGCCATCATTGGAGGCTACAAACCCATTGCTAATCCAAAAACTGAGTTATTATACTGATTTGTGTGGAAATAATCTAGAATTCAGGGTTTCAAGTACAATTTCCACAATTTTAGTGGTACAACTAGGATTTTTAAAACATCTGTTTAGGCAGTCATGACCACAATAATATTTGCTTCCAGTGACTTTTTAAATCATCAAAATACTATGACTTGAACAGAAGTTCTGTTTGAAAATGCAATATGATATGAGTGCTCCTCATGTTACATCAAACCTGGTCCTGATCTTGCGATTGGCTTAGAACTTTATAGAAAATGGCTCATGGTGCCCTATCTCCAAGTGGCTCATGGTGCCCCATTTATAAATTTCATTTATTAGTGCATATCACCACCTTCCAGTTTATCATAGTATCAATGTTATAACATCCTAGCACATGCCTTACCTTCTCTAAGAAGACTAGGTTTTATGACGATACCGGAAATAGTTAAAGTACCAGAAGTAAAAGTTCCACCACCCAATATGTTTACTTTTCACTCAAATTCACTGGTCAAAAGTTGTTGTTTTTTTTTCAATTCTTGGTCCTACATTGAAAAGAAAGATTATGATTGCTACCCTAGTTCTGCACTAATAAAATAATTTATACCATTTGACACCTCTGTCAGCCAATCACATGCCAGTATTTCAGGGAAATAATTCCTATATTCTTTGTTGTCCAGTTATCCTCTCATGTTTGACTGTTTGAGTGTTTGTCTCATGGTATAAGCCAGTTATTCACCATATCAGGAATATGTGTTTATCACACCTCGGGCTAAAGCCCTCAGGTGATAAATCACATATTCCCCCTCCCGTGGTGAATAACCTATACATATATGGCCTTCCTATCGAGCAGTTCTATTGCGCCGTTTTTTTTGTAGGGGCCATGGTTCATGGTGCCCCGTGGCTCATGGTTCCTCGCTCTCCCCTATGTCCTTCAAATATGACATTAACTTGTATATACAAGGAACAGATGGCAAAATTATGGGATGATTTTTTTGGTACTCAAAAACAGTGCACGGAAGCCTGCAGTTGGTTATTCGTTATAAGGCGAGAACTTTGAACTGTGGTATGTATGATTAAACTACCTGAACTATTAATCATGCATACGTACCTATATAACT
Organism: Platynereis dumerilii; assembly: GCA_026936325.1. Lineage (NCBI taxonomy): Eukaryota > Metazoa > Annelida > Polychaeta > Phyllodocida > Nereididae > Platynereis > Platynereis dumerilii. The sequence continues at coordinate 68,283,332 of JAPTHN010000005.1, read as the reverse complement.
TTTCATATCTTTTAGTATATTTCACAACATTGTACTAAATTGCTCCTTATATAAAGATATAATATGTGAATTTCTCTGTCTTTCAGTTGTGTTGGTACCAAAACCTAAGAAATGCATCAAACTACAGCTTTGTTTTGGATATTGCAATGTTTTCTGTTGCTATGGCAACTTCCTGAAACATCACAATTGCCATTGTCTGCGAAGAGACAGACATATCGAGCCGCAGTTTACGAACATCGAAGAGTAGATCGAGGTTTGACAACACCGCTGGTAGAATGGGCTCAGCAAAATATGGAGGTTCTCAGGGAAAAGGCAAGAGAAGCAGCTTCCAAGGTAAAATACTGCATAACATATTGGCAGCAACAATATTCTACTATATAGTCAGATAGGCCCATGAGTTTAAGGAAGACAATCATGGTCCTTGATCAATTAAACTGTCACTGGGGTCACCAGTGGGGTGGCAATATATTAAGCAGACTGAGGTAAGGTGCGGCCCAATTCGGGCCCAAAGGGCGGGCAAAGGCATCAAAAATATTAGCACAGGGACAGTCACAAAAAAATGATAAAGGTCACAGTGTTTTAGACTGTTTTAACACACAAACAAATTGTTTAACATCAATTTCCTTTTCTGCAGACATAGTTTAATCCTGAAGTAATGTTTTTCACAGAAGGTCAGTTTCATTAATAAATGATTAAGAGGTCAGATTTGTTGTAAAATGACAATGACAACTTTTGTTTTCGGTTTTTCAAACATATAACAATATGACTGGTGTCACCAACTAAAACAAAAGGAGAGCCGATTTCCTACATGTGTGTTATCACACTAACCAACTTCACAACAGAATTTTTTAAAAATATTATTTACGCATGTATGGACATTTTAATTTCCAACATGACTATTTTACCAACTTAAGCCTGTGCACATTAACCAACTTCACAACAGCAGTTTTTTTGATATTATATTATTTACGCATGTATGGACATTTTAATTTCCAACATGACTATTTTACCAACTTCACAACAGCAATTTTTTTGATATTATATTATTTATGCATGTATGGACATTTTAATTTCCAACATGACTATTTTACCAACTTCACAACAGCAATTCTTTTGATATTATATTATTTACGCATGTATGGACATTTTAATTTCCAACATGACTATTTTACCAACTTCACAAGAGCAATTTTTTTGATATTATATTATTTATGCATGTATGGACATTTTAATTTCAACATGACTATTTTACCAACTTCACAACAGGAAATTTTTTGATATTATATTATTTATGCACTATGGACATTTTAATTTCCAACATGATTATTTTACCAACTTAAGCCTGTGCTGGTAGTCCTACGTGGGCACTTAACACATGGCACCAAGTTCATGTAAATAAACAGCCACATATTTTTTTGATAACATTGAAACATATCTACTGTTACTATATATGTCATATCTTAAGTGACTTGCAAATTTCTTTGTATAACTGGGAAAAAAGACAGTAACAATTATATGATCTGGGTTCTGATAATATCATAACAATAAGATAAACGTGATCAAGGCTGTCAGTTCCCAAACATAAATATATATAGCCTATAGTGATGATCTCACAGTATTTGGATATCAGTTAGTACACATATTATATATTTATCTTAACTAAAAATATAATACTTGTCACATAATTCACGGTACACCGGAACTCCAAATCCTGAAGTTATTTTAGCCATATCATATCTTCGGCATAGCCAGAGGGGGGGGGGGGGGGGGGGCAAGTGCATGTAAGGCAATCACCTGGTTATGCCACTGTCACACAATGAATTAAAAATTGATGACTTTATAAATACCCAAGGCTATAGACACTGCCAATATTATTTTAATCATAAGGTCTAATGATATATTTCGATCTGTACTTGATTTTTTGTTACATTAATTTTTCAAATTCTACAATACCAAAACTCAGTATCTCATTTTGACATTTATCTTATCTTATTTGTCGGGCCAGTGTATACAAGCTACATTTCCCTTCCGGAGGACAACTAAGTATTATCTATCATCTATCTACTTCTTTTCCAGGGTGTTGAGATGATTGTCTTTCCGGAGTATGGCTTGGGAACGGCTGCCACCAGGAGCACAATTCGTCCAATGTTAGAAACTCTTCCTGATCCAAATGTCGTCGCATATAATCCTTGTGAAGATTTGACAAATAAAGATGGGAGGCCTCTGCAGTATGGCTTCAGTTGTATGGCAAAAGAAAATGAGATGTACGTCATTGGAAATATGGGAGAAATAGTACCTTGCGATGCGGGAAGTGACCCTCATTGTCCAGAAGATGGTCAATACCAGTTCAATACGAATGTTGTGTTTGATCCTGAAGGGATCCTAGTAGCGAAGTACAATAAGGAGACATTGTATTATGAAGATGCCTTTGATGAACCGACTGAGACGCAGTACATCACCTTCGACACTCCCTTCGGCAAGTTCGGCACCTTCATTTGCTTCGATGTGCTGTTTCACGATCCTGCTGTTGTCCTGGTCGAAGAATATGGAGTAACGAACATAGCATTCCCCACGGCATGGAGAAGTTCTCTTCCTCTGATGCACAGTCTTGGATTCCACGAATCGTTCGCCATCAAACATGGAGTCAACTTTTTGAGCTCCGAGCTGCACAATCCAGGGAACAGATTTTCTGGGAGTGGTCTATATGCTGGAGCTGAGGGAGCCCTTGCATATTTCTTAGATATCGACCCCGATTCTGACGGAGGTATGGTCATTCACGACATGCCGATTGTACCTGCTAAGAGCCCTGTTGGTGCTGTTCAAAGCATAGCTGCACCAAACCCTGAACAGACCACATTCACATCCTTGTTACAAAGAGATCCGTACACCTTCGTCTTGCTCGATCGTACACAAACCCATGCACGTGTGAGTAACGGCCATGTCACCTGCAACTTAGATTACGATATAAAGACCACTTCGACAGCATCTGATTCTGATGTTTTTGCTCTCGGGGCTTTTGACGGCCTGCACACTTCGGCTCACAACTCTTACATCCAAGTCTGCACCATCCTCAAATGTGCCAACACAACAAGCCTCAACTCTTGCGGACAAATGACCATCGATTCCAACACCCTCGTTAACTTCAACCTCCGAGGCGAGTTCCAAACGTCCTACATTTACCCTGAGGTCATATTCGATGGTCTTGTCGTGGATAAGAAGACTTGGTCAGCCCATTTCGACCAGGGAGAGTCGGGTCTCTTCAGAGGAGAGCTGGATGGCAGTCGTCTCTCCGGCAACTTGGTTGCTGCCGCTCTATATGGGCGTATCTACGAAAGAGACACCCAAGAGCCACAATAACAGTTAAAGGACTGTTGACATGACATTTCAGTGAATTGACTTGTAATGACAAATGAAAACATGATCACTGAAAAGCTGTAAATCTATTGAATAATTGTACGACCTAAGCTCAGAAGCAATGACCTGTAATTAATAAATCAATTCTAAAACAAAGCTTGTGTGGGGTTTTTTTAAAGAGTATACTATAAGCCTAAACATTACGTATGGGTTAATTCAGACAACAACAACATTCCGGGATCAAAGGTGTTCATTGTTCAAGCTAAATTTGTATTGACCACAACAAAAACAATCTCACCAGAGAGACTTTTCTTTTTGGTTGATTGCGAGAACACTATATGGTGGAGAATCCGGGTATTCACTCTAAAGAATTTAGGAGAGAACTCTTTTTTTTTTTAATATCAAGTGGTTTTTTGCAGAGAAGTCTGGTTTTCCCAAAAACCACACCATTGACAATAACATGGCTGTATGGTATTTTGGCAAATCAAAATTGGAATATAATACGGAGAACAAGCCAGAAAAAAAATTGGGGTTTGTGCATGAAATTTATTTTTTAGAGTGCGCATTGGTTTCGAGCTCCAACCAAGATACCTATTAGAGTCTCAGCTCAAAGACTATAATATATAATTTCTCTGCAATCAGTTGTAATTCATAACATATTATAATAAGACCAAATGGGTATGGTGGTATTTTGAGATGTACTCCACGAGTTGAAGATATCCTGAGTCCTCTGTACCCACGAGTGCATTAGCATGTTCAGCCTCTCAATCAGCTGAACTATACATAAATCATTACATCAAACAATCATTAAAAAAGTACTTTTACGCTGTGTTAAAATTGCTCTTTCGTGTGGCAATACCCAAAACACAGTTTTACCCGGAGTCATCTGGAACAAATTTGAACTTTTCTTCCTTTCGGCAGGTAGTTCTATTCAATGTTAATATATCTTCATTTTAGTCTTGTGTTTCGTTTATTTGAGGATTATCTTCATCACCCACAAACAATTCAGGACTCTTCGCAACGATTGGTATCTGACAACTCCTTTGCGATTGTAACATGTTGCCAGGAGTTACATAGGTCAGTTACATAAGTCAGTTAATGATTCACTATTATTATAAATGAGTACTAGAATGGTTTACTGTTTGAACAGTTTGCACGGTTTGCACAGTTTGCACTGTGTGGCTGGTCGACACCTTCGTCTGCGTTTTCCCCTTTGCTGTCTGCGTTTTCTTTTTTTGTTGTACTTGCAGTTTTTTTGCTGCCAGTGCTTGTTTCTTGACAGCTTGTTCTTGCTTCTTAGCTGCCTGTATTTGTTTCTTAGCTGCCTGGGCCTGTTTCTTAGCTGCCTGGGCTTGTTTCCTAGCTGCCTGTGCCTGTTTCTTTGCCAACTGCATTTGTTTCTTGGCTGCCGCTATTTGTTTCTTAGCTGCCTGTTATTTTTTCTTTGTCTGTGTTTTCTTCTTTGATGGGGGCACTTCAATTTTTAATGCCACATGAGACGCTTCCTGGTGGCTCGACTGTACTTCAATCCTTGCTCCTGCCTGCCCTCCACCTTGCATCATCGTATCCAGGAATGAGTTGTTCATTTTATTGCCCAGTGTCTACAGTAATTCCTATTTTACAGTGCTCAGTGTTTCGTACTTTCTTCCAGTCCAAATGTGACCAGCGGAAAATTTGCCAGAACTTCGTACAACTCGTCAGCGTTAATATATTGAGGCTAATTTTCTTCTTGCCAGCAGCATGTACTTCCGTGTCTGTATTTTCACGTATATTATGCAAGCTGTACAGTCTTGTGTTTTCTCGATTATTGATGATCAGTGATAACTGATCCCACTTCAGCTTATCAGTGCATCTAATGTATACAAATGTATACACTGTATGTCGATCTCCTTATTGTACAATTTATTTTTGACCTACGTTGATAAGGAGAGAATTTGTACGACAAGAGGACAAAATTAAATGTGCAGGCCGGCTGTACAATGTCATTAATTGATGATAGGAGCTATGTCCTATTTATATACCAGCTAATCAGGACAGGAGGAGCACATAGCATGGCGAAGAATGTCTAATATAGGACGCCAGGTGATCCAGCAACACCCTGCAATTGGCAGCTCAGCATGCCAGCTACCACCCAGCTGACCCTCCCCCACATAATGTCATTAAAACCAGTGTATTCTCATAAGTTGCAATACATATTTCTCAGAAAAGCAGTCCAAGATGTCCGATATATTACCCTTGGCAACCCTGCAGAGGTGCGACAAATTCTACGTCGTACGGTGTTAATAAAAAACAGGCAATGGTTTGTCGGACTAAGTGCTAGCATAGATTTTACAGAAACAGAATCTGGGTCATTTCTGGACAAGTAATTTCTTAACACGTGGTGTCAATTTTAGATAAGATTCACATGCTAATCGAAGCAGTTTAATCTAAATCATGACATCTTATAATAACTGCTTGACATGGTCATTCATTCACACATGTCAATTTTAGATGAGAATCACATGCTATTTGAAGCAGTTTCGTGTAAATCATGACATTTTAAGATGAGATTCACATGCTATTTGAAACAGTTTAATGCCAATTGCGACATTTCACACACTTTTTAGAATATTATGCACTAGATCTGAAAATAGAGGTCTTCATTGATCTGAGTATTGTGATTATTTTCACTGAACATATATATATTCAAACTGATATATTGTTCATATTGCACATTTTAATCATTCAACGAAATATACACAAATTGTCAATACCACAAATAACTGTTCATAACATCAATCCAATATAATATAATTACGCAAAAATTGTGTCCTTATAAAGTTTAATGGAAATGCTTTTTTTTCTTCCCATAATATGATGTGCCTGCCCTCAGCTATAAAATACTCCTTCAATAACCTTTATATTAAAATCCATACAAATTATTTACAATTCAAAACATGTAAATTCAATTGAAGGTGACAAACTTGCACATCATCTCCAATTGTACACTTGAGTATAATCAGTATATATATATGTAAAATATGGAAAGCTTGGCATATTATATAGGTTCAAGTCAATCTCATAACAGGGGCATCAAGCTCATAATACAGAGATCACTGTACAAGGACTGATTTTTGTAGTTTTGTAAACTAAAATCTCCTATTGTTAATACATAGAGTTCTGGCTGCATTGCAGCAAAGTAAAAAAGTAAAATATGGATAACAATTTGTTCTTGGTTTCTGGTATATTCATGATATATTGTATTATTGTTCACTGAGACTTACTTTTAGTTGACATAACATTTCAACCTCTATGCTAGAGGTCACATATGAACTCAACTTCTAACAGAGAGGTTGAAAATATTATTATTAATGTTATGTCAACTAAAAGGAAGTCTCGGTAAACAATTACAACATATCATAAAAAAGTTCTTGCAATTACACAAAAAATATCAATGTACCAAGACTACTGATGACAACACTTGCAACATGAAATTCCAACTCAAGTACGAAGCACCCCCACTGGCACTGTCCACAACGTTGATCTTCCATCCCAAGTTATTGTGAGTGTAGCACTGAAATAAGACAACAAGAATTTATACACCAGTAATTAACGTACAACACAAGTTGGCCTATTCTTCAACGCAGCAGTTTGTTTCTAATTCCATCTCAGAACAGTAGGTGTAAGGGTAGTTCCTTCGAAAGAGGGCGCTTACATACGAATCTTTAATGTGTGATTGCCTGACCCATGCTATGGCATCTTAGTTAGTATACACTAAAATAATATTATCATGTTCAAGAATCCAGTGCAGCATGGCAGCATCAAAAGAAACGGTAATTTTGTCAGATTATTGAGTTAAGAAGCCGTTCAGTAATGTAAAACGGGAATTTTCGCATTACAAAAGGATCATACAGCTGGATATGGACAACCCTCCTCCCCCCCCATCCCCTCTCCAGCTGCACCCGAATGACTTAACACTTGACAGGTTAGCTGCATGCGCAACATTTGATGTTCAAGAAAACACCAAATTCAACACTTCAACCAGTCTCATTTAGAATCTACTAATCAAATGCAAATAAATGCAAAAGTTACCTGATAGTACACGGTGTCCGGCGTATCTTGCGCAACCTCCCATATGTAGTCTCCTGGCAGACCATCATCGCAACGCAGTTGTAAACGGATTTTGAAATCGTCAAAAGAGTCCAAGTTATCCGGGTTTGTCCCTACAGGTGCTTGATATTCACAATACCTGCCTTTCATTTCGTCCACCATGGTACTTCGAGGAGATTTTACCTGGTAGATTTTAATATTCTGAAAGAGAGTATTCGTTATTTATTTGTTTACGATTGTCATTCGGGGTGAACCAAGTTAGAACCTTGAGACTGAATGTACTACATCTACTCAATAAAGATTTTATGACTTCACACAGTTAAGCCTTGGACTCATTAATTAATAATTATATCACATAGGAACAAGCAACATATATGGGTCAAGCCATAAAGGTGCTGCTTCTGAGCTGTAAAATATGTCCTCTAAGTTTAGAGGTGGCTGGCTAGAAGGGAATTTAATTGAGGCAATCTCAATGAATGCCATACTGAAATATACATATTAGAATAAATTGTGTGAAAATTTGAGGTGAATACCACACAAAATAAAGAAGCTGTACCACTTTTTAGTCCTGAAAACAGGCCAAAAATGACGTTTTTTGGCGTTTGTGGCATGACATGGCCTAAAGATGACTTTACTAGCTGAAGGAAATTCTTTCTTTGTCCATTTTTAAAGTTTAAAATGATAACCCATGTCTTGAACTTTTATTTCATGCACAGTGAACTCCTCGGAACCTCTTATTTGATGAGATATAAGTAAATCTTCCAGAGTAACATTTTTTACTGTTTTTCGTTACTCGCCATTAGATTGTGATAACTTTTTAATTTACAATAATATTTAACTCAAAACAGTGTACATATGTCGGCCTAAGTGATGCTTACAGCATACAATCCAGTTTTGAGGATATTTTGAAGCAGAAATAGGAAAAAAACAGATTTTGCATAATGTCCTTACGTGTCCCTGTTACATGGCCAAAATTCTACCCCCTGTCCTTTCACATTTTGAAAGACTGTTATGATAGTTTTTATTTCACAAGAGTGCAGAAGAATGATGGAATAAGAAATATGCCAATTTGGAAGTATGGGGAACAACAATTAAGGCCAGGGCATGAAGAAAAAGGGGCATTTGTCCTTTTTTGTCCTTGTTACTCTCATGTTACGCCCCCGAAAAGCTAAAAATGTAACAGGACAGCCACTTTTTGTCCTGTTTGTTTAAGGTAACAAGGACATGTCCTGTTATGTTTTTAACAGTCACAAAGCATTTTAACAACTTTGATGGGTGTTACAGTTGCCCTTTGACTTAAAAAACTTTGAACTAAATTGTACCTAACAGATTTGTTAGATTGCAGCTCGATTGTAAAGTAACTCTTGAAAAGGTTGGCAATATTTGACGGAGTATTTTGTATTAAAACACAGTAACAGGACAGTAACAGGACAACAGCAATTTCTTTCCTGTCAAACTACAACCAATTAGTGGTACTTAACTGTAATGCTTCATTCAGATTCTAGAAACACAGATACACATTTCCACTATGGTCAACTGCCCGCAGGCCACCATAAATACGTGCCTGTCCTGTTACATGTCCTGTTACCCATGTATGTCCTGTTACTTGTCCTGTTACACAGATGTCCTGTTACTGTTTGTTATTTTCATTCAATTGGTCACAAATAACACGAAATATAAGCAATATAACTCAGATATAGATAGTATAAGGTACATGGTACATATTTTGAACCATTGCATGGCTGAATTATTAAAATTCTTCAACCTCCAGGGTTTTAAAGACATCTGAGTGAGTCCTGTTACTGTCCTGTTACTGTCCTGTTACTGCACAGTTAATTACTGTCCTGTTACTGTCCTGTTACTGTATGTTTGGCTTGAATTTTGAATTCTTTATAGTGGCTATAAAAAGGTAGTTTTACCTACAAAAATTGCATAGAAAATACCTATGTACGATATATGTGTAATAAATACCTGAAGAGTTAACATCTCATCATTATTTCTACAGCTACAGTGCTCAGAACTCTAATTGTCCTGTTACGTTTTTAAAATTTTGAATCATTAGAATATTAAATATGTGTGTATGGAGAGCTTTCAAAACACTTATAAGGTGACCCAGTGGTGTTATATTTTATTCTAAGCATTTAATTTTGAAGATAATAGGCACCTGGAAAGTTATACATGTAAAAATGTGAAAATGTTACGTTTTTTCAATTTCCCATTTGTATGGCTATTCCTAAAAAAGAGGAAGGTTGAATCCTTTGTTATCATATTTTTAGTATGGGTACATGTTTGCAGAGCATATATTTCACAATTTCGTATCAAAATTACAAGATTAATTTTTGACAGCTGTTTTCAGCTTTGGAGCAGCACCTTTGTGGCTTGACCCATATAGATATTTATATATCATTATTTTTAATTTATTATAACTGACAAAAAAGATGGGATAAATGGACAGGAGTCAGACAGGCAGCCACATTTTTAAGAGACAAACCTGATCATGTCCACCATCACATAAGAAAGAGTATCTGCATCACAATTTCAATTTTTTAAAAGAAAGGCCACGTCTCCTGTACCGTGTACAATTGTACATTATTATGTTGATTTTTAATCATGCAAACACCCACCTTCAGATTTAGATAGATAAGCATAGATTTAGAAAGGTAGATACAAGGATAGACATACAGAAAGACATAATGGATGGATGACTGGGGTGTTATGTTCTGTACTTATGAATTCAACAGGCTAATAACAATTAAGACAGGACCAGCACAGAGCAATTAGGAAAGTTATTGAAACAGCTGTCTTGTAACCTGTCCAGCAAAGGATATAAACAGTTCTACATATCTGTTATTATATAGATAAAAGTAATGATCAAGAAAATGAGGTAGAAGTGTAAGGGTGAATGGATGATTGGGACTTTACGCCGTGTATTTATGCATTTGGTAGGCTAATTAGGACAGAAGGAGCTAGGACACTGCAATGAGGCGAAGGATGAAGACGTGTAAGGAGTCCTTACAGATGGCACATTGAGTCATACAACAAAAACAATTTGTAAGTAAAATACATTTCAAAACAACTGCTTGAAGAGCAGTAGATAATTAAACTCACTTGTTTCTGTGCGTTAGTTTTGTCAGCGTAGCCACCAATAGGGTCATTTGTGATATATAATGGGTGATACTTGGCAGAATTGGTCGGTTTATCTCCACCCTGCACTCTAAAGATAACTTTACTTCCTCGACGAACGGTTATTTCGGGAATGAGGAGTCCATTGATGTACCAGGCAATACCCCAAGATTGCTGTCCTGAAAAATATAAATTTTGCAAAGCGGTTGAAGATAATGTTTGTGAGGATGGTCTGTCAAAAATATTATGTTTGTGGAAAATTTCAAAATCAAGTGCACATATGAACATTAAAATTGGAATAATCCCAATATATATCCTATCCTAAGCTCCTTTATTGTGAGTTTCGAGCAGTGATCGAAATAAGGACCCCCTCAAATACATTTTTTAGAGGGACCCAGGGGGGGGGGGGGGTCCTGAAAAAGCCCCCTCAAATACTAAATATGCAAGATTTAATCCAAAAATTTGGTTTTCAAAAGTAATTTTCTGGGATAATACAAGCTCAAAACACTCAGAATTTATTTTAGAGTGCATGTAGCCCTTCCTAAAACCTCTCAGCTTCTGGGGCGCCTCTGGCAGCCCGCGGACCTCCAGCGGCTCGCAGATCTAAAAGCTTCGACCCTTCGGGCCTTGCCAGTGACAGACCCCCCCAAATGACATGGGCTCTTTCGACCACTGGTTTTGAAGACAAATAATTGACACATTGTCAGCCCTCAAAAGGGAGCTGATCCTCATGCAGAACTGGCAGATGAGATGTGTTTATGTGAAGAATACTCACCAGTCACTGCTTCGTATCCTTTTTTTCCTCCTGTAGGACCAATAGAAGCAACTAACAGATCTCCGTCTTTGGCGTAGAGGACCTGCTTCTTCCAAGAGACATTATTGGTCCCTGATCCACCGTCATCCTTAGGTTTAACCGGTCGGCAGTTGTATGATGCAGTCCTGCCAAACTGGATCTGTTTACTCGCTAAAAGAAAAAGCAGAATTGAAATATTGGAGAATATTAACTTTCTTCACTCAAGATTCCATATACTGCGCAGAATGTCGAGAGAAATATTCACTGACATGGAATACCAAGATTTATAACAAAACGTTCAGTGTTAGTATTCAAATAATGAACTGCAACGAGCTATAGTAGACTAGCATTGACATGAGAAGAAGATGGTAAAAGTGGCAAAATTTCATTTATAGAAGACTTTACCACTTTGATTACATATTCACTTCTTTAAACCAAACGGGAGCAAGCACTTAGCATTGCCTACCCCAGATAGTACCCCTATTGCTTGCATTAGGAGCCCGGTGGGCAGATGTAAATGATGAAATGGGCAATTTAATAGGTTTTTGCATCAAAAACTTTGGATAAAGTCATATTTGATGAAATTTTTATTAAAATTGGTTCTTTTGGAGGTGGGTGGGCTTTCATTAAGAGGTGTGCTTTAAATACAGAAAATACTGTATGTTGACACTCAAGGACTCACTTGTAATCCTGGTGTGATGTTTTGTCACCTGGTTCTGGTTATTCACCCCTCCTATTGCCCAGATTATTTGAGAATTGCTGTTCATTTGTATGGCCTTGTCATGTGCACTGTCGCCTGCAATAAAATATGATAACTAAATACTTGTCAGATAATGCTGTCATCCAACACTCTGAAAAATAAACGAAGAAAAATTTTAACATGGCACACATTGAACACAAGCTGACTTACTGGAGACGAGGGTTCTCCTGTATTTGGCTGTAATTATTCCATTAACCCTGCTGTACTCAATAAGCTGCACATCTTTTGATCCACCATCCACGGTGTCAGGACACACGCCGCTAGTTCCAGAACACTGAAAGATATCAAGTGTTGGAATGTCATAATTTAACAGCATGTGAATTGTCAGAATGATATTAATTTGTCCAAGCATAACTGTTAAAGTGGTAATTATGAGACTGATGAGTGAATCCAGTTACAGTCGTCATCATCTACTTCGTGAACAGAATTCAAACACTACGGACGCCACTGTACATTGAAAGCTATTGATGTGACGTCATAGGTACGCACAAGCAAATTCTCTGTTTACGTCACGAAGGCTGACGACACAAATGGCTGGACGTCAAGGAATTATCAAGGAAATGTGTCAAATATCGCCGAAAATCGGCAAAAAACATCGCAAAAATGTGATAGGATGTTATAAACAGCCAAGGAAAGCATGTGAGTGAAGAGATTTTTTTTCTAGGTGGCCTGGTTGCCGAGGAAACAGCGAAAACGTGAGTTCGCGAGTGATTTGACGGCGGGTGTAGTGTCCATTGGTAGATAAGAGGGCTATTAGTATTACTGATCATCAGTGAATTGCAAGTTTTTACTTGTGAACGCCAGTTATAACTAAGGATTGCCAGAAATTGTCCGTTATTATGAGAAATTAGCCACAGTTATTACCAGTTATTACAAGTCATTACCAATCACTATGAGTGATTACCAATGACCAGTCATTCCCACCATTCATTGCCGGATTTAACACCTGATAACATTGCAGTTTGGTAAAATCATAGGTGTATCGGAGGGGGGGCAGGGGGGGCGATTGCCCCCCCCCCCCCCCAAAAGTTTGGGAAACAGTAAGATTCAGGCAAAAAGGCTAAAAAATTTGGGCAGATGATTAAATAATTACTATCGAAAAATTAACAATTTCTGGGCAATTTCATTTGAAATGGTATTAAATCTAGATCTTGAAATTCGGGCAAATGTCGCTCGCCCCCCAAAAAATTGCGCGCGCCGTACGCCTGTGGGTAGAATACACTGATCACTGCTCCTACATAACTTAGCATATCAGTTAATCTTCAATTATTGGCAATAGAAACTCTTACCAGACTGTATCCCCTCATATAATAATCTTCGGCGAAGGTGACATCTCCTTTTTTCCAGACGACAGTCACATCCCCATTTATCATGGCAGCGTAACCAGGATTACCACTAATACCGAAGGCTAAATAGTCACCAGCATCTAAAATGAACAGAAAATTGTGATGTGGATATTAGACAGTCAGACAGAAATCACATTTATTTCTTGATTCAATGATATCTTATTTTAACACAATGAGGTAAATTAATGCAAAATTATAAGAACACTGAAACTACAGAAATTTGCATACTATTTAAAGGCAAATGCTGCTATCTGTAAAGCACCAATTTGATGGTATGCATGAAAGTATAGGAGTGTCAAAAATTTCAAAGAGGCTTAAACTACAGGAATTAAGATCCTCACAATAGACAATGAGAAGGGAAAAACCATCAACAGCCAATCTTGTTTGAAATCCGACATCTACCCAAAATTGAGATGTTCCAAAACCATCGAAAATAAAGAGATTTGCTATGCTGAATAGTGAATATTTACTCAACTGGGAAATATCTGTTGCCTGGTTGAATAGAAGAATCAAATACACCTACCAGCCGCAGCAGTGAGTTCAATTATTGCATCATTTCCATTAATCTCCCAAGCAACATTGAAGACGTCTTCTTTTAAAGTTTCGCAATTCTTCTTAACCTGGAATTTAATACAATCAAAATTAAATTTATATAAGCCATTTCTATATGCTGACAATTCTTTTATCATGACTAGTACTTTGCAAATTTCCTTTGCCAGTTTTATATTATAACGAGAATTTTAAAGGTTTGGAGTAAGCTTTCAAATTTTAAATTAAAGTACCATGATTCATTGTGAGAAAAGTAGAACTGTCAGACACTCGTTATTCTAAATATGCTAAAAAAAAGCTCTTATCTGACATAAAAAACATTTATTTTACAATAAAATATATCTACCATAAACTGCTCGATATCTGGTACGAGCGAATTAGCAGGTAGATTGTTGAAGTCGACCTGTCCAAAATTTTGAGTAAATCGAATACAGTAGAGGGACAAGTAATCGATGTCGTAAAATGTTGTGCCTGCGGGAAGATGAAGTGTCATTTCTCCAGTACCATTGTATCCTTTCACTATACCAAGGCTGAAAATTAAACATTAGGGCTATGGATTGAAAGAGATAATGGACTTCATCGCTCTTCTGATAATGATTCTCTATCATAATGAAGAGTATAGAATATGAATGAGAGCTAAAAACAAGGACGGATGATTGTGGCTATGCATCCCATGTTTGTGCACTAAGTATTTGTAAGTAAGCTAGTTACCAACTGGGACAGGACACAGCAATAAGCCATAGGATGAATGAAACTTCTATCAATTATAGTCCAGTCACTTTTTTTGTGGCAGTAAGTTTTTGGCTGATAATTAAAACCATACCTTACTCTTGACAAAAATACTTGTCTCCTCCTGTTCCTGACACCTTGACCAAACAGTTTCATAAACATATGGAAGTATTGGCATGTTGTAGCCCTAATTTTGAGGTAGTCCCATTAGAATAACATTGCTGTCAACACAACTCAAGAAGCCATTTTCTTCTTCTGCTTCTGTTGCTGCTGTTGTGACGTCACCGTTGTTTCAGTGATGTCATAGAGCCAACAATGCTGATGACGTCATAACAGAAGGCTAAAAATTGCTCTAAATGTGCTGAAGAGCAGCAGCAATTTGACATTGTACGTGCCTGTGTGATGAAGCTGGGGATTAAAGGACATATATTTAATCCAAATTATGCTTGGTCATGGTGTACTCACCCCAATAAACCAAACATTAAACCTCAGACATAATCATGGATTGTTTTATTGGCTAAAAACTTACTGCCAAAATAAAATGTCTTGACTTTAATTATATGCAATTAATTGATTCATTTTGGTCAAGGTGACCCAGCCAGAGCAGGAGTCAAACCCGGTACCAGATATTGGAAGCCCAAACTGCTATAAACCGAGCTTAATTTCACATAAAATAGTTGTTACATTAAATGAACTTGCTTGCTACAGGAACTGAGTTGAAAATAAATAAAACTAATCTCCAAATATCAATGATTTGAATTTCATTGTACTCGCACTCTCCACTAATGTCACATGTCGCATGTCACTGACAAAATCTTTGTTAAGTACAGATATAATTGATACAGACAATTAAAATAAAATTTGTTAAGCCTTTTGGTCATCAATGCGGTTTCTCCCCATTGTTACTTTCGAGTTGCAAGTGTTGGACTGTGCAAACCACATGAGTCCAACAAAATATAAATTTATTCAGTTGACGATTTACAATTTCATTCATCCTATGGCTTATTGCTATGTCAGGTTCCGGTCATCAACCCCATGATGTTGACTGAGTACCCACGAAGAAGAATATAACAGTCAATCAACCCTCATGAGCGCCCAGAACCGGGCTTAGAGAGCTGAGCTGCACTTACCATATCTATCTATCTACCTGTGTATCTATCTCCCATAGCATTTTCATGACTGACCACAAGTTTTTCTAAGAATTACTAGTACTTGCATTAAGCGGTTTGTGGCCATCAGTGATATCATAACAGACCCTATCCAATACGTTAAAATGACACGTAAATATGTTATAGGGTATCTTGAGTTCTTAGTGATGAATAGTGTGACTCATTCAGTGCTCTGATAACATTGCAAGTACAGGATATGACCTCACTAACTACATTGAACTTATGAGTCATGCATAATAACATGTTAAGAATAGGATAAAACCTCACAATCCAGTGCATTTCTGTTAACACTTGTAAATCGTCGACTGTTAATTACATACTTCTTGAGAACTCAATTAATTAAACAAACCTGCCATGTTCATCGGGAATTTTTGTTGCAGAGCCTGAAACTGTGCCTTTGCCAATAAGGAAGAATGCATCTAAAAATGAAACAAGAAAAGCTGTCACAAATCACAAATAAATATATCAAAATATTGAACGTACCACAGGGCAAAACAACATTATAATCTATGTATATTAACTCCATGAAAATGGTGTTGACATTCATAACAGTCAATTTGCATGTCAGCAGAGCAGGATTCCTCGAACCGGACACCTGAATTCTAGACATACACTTTTGAAATGAATATTTTGCTAAAACGTTTTCACTAACTCTAAATAGACAATTGAAAAAGAACATTTCACTGCACATTTAGGACTTTAAAAAGGACACAGAACTTAATCTGCATCATCTCAACTCAATCCTGATGCTTTCCAACAGATTAAGAAAGTCAAAAGCAGAAATGTTGTATACAGATACGCACCAAATGCAGCAAAAGAGGCCACTAAATTGGCTACATCAATGCCACTTTATGTATCTTGACCCAAAGAGACACTTCCAAATGCCCAACTCCAGAAATCCTACCCTATACATTATATTATAGAGATATGACAAACATCTTCTGATCTTGGATGGGTGACAGAACTTGAGAAGCTAGGCCACGCTTCACAATGCTTTTAAAACTGAAGGAAGAATATCAAACCACCTAAATTAATTCAAACTAGCATTTACCCGTGATAGGGGATATGTAACTGAAATGGCTGTGAGAGAGGTATGTGCCAGTGTGAAGAATTTTGTGAGAGAAAAATAATGTGATTACGGAGGAGAACATTAATATTGCTGCCTTTGTTGGCATTGTGTGGTCGTCATGCTATTGGTGAAATGAAAGACATAACCGACAGTTGCATATTTAGGGGGGGGGGGGTTGTGTATTGGGCCAGATCACCCGCTCAAGCTGAAGAGAAAGATAGGTGATTCAGGTGAGAATTGGTTGGTGGAGTAAGAAGGCATGAGACAGCACTTGTGATGCCTATGACATTATTGCCGCATCATAGTGAAGATATTAAAGCAGTTGTTATGGGGTTTGCTTTGTGCTTTATTATACCCTAAGGTCCATATATGTTCCATGAACTGGCAAAATACAGAAATATGGAGAATCGGGTACAACATGTAGAAATATTGTTACACATATTTAAATTGTAAAAACTAAGTGAGTATTGCTGTAAAAGATATGAAAACTGGATTGATTGCTTTTGAAAGAGCTTCAAAGATAACACCTGCGCATTCAATAGCAATCATACAGCGGTATCATTGACAGTTCTATATTGTGTGGCTACAGACATGAGATCTATAGGGTAATCAGGCTTAATTGCACTTCCTAACCAAAAAGACTTGAGACTTCAATACCAATCAGGCACGCTGAAGTTAGGCTGAATGACTCTGGATTATTGACGCTGCATGCATGGTACCTTGGGCGCGAATCCTTGATCACTCTGGATCGAAATAAAAGTAGGAAAACATGGCGGCCTAAGGTCTCGCTTGAAAACGCATCGTTGAGGTATCATAAAAGATACAGGGGTAATCAGCAGATGTATGGTATGTATGGATAGAGAAAATGATAATTCATCTGCAGGGCTATGTTTAAAATGACAACAATGAAGTTATGAAATAGAAATTAAGGGAAATCCATGACCATCATGATGTGACGTCATGTATCCCAGGTTCCATATTAATATATTAGATTGTACATACCAGGCCCAAAGCCATCGTAATGCATATTTTTTATGTTAATGGTGTTGACATCCATAATAGTCACATCTCCACTTCTCACTTGATGGGCAAGTTGAGAAAACGGGTTAATTCTTCTCGGGCCGGGCAACGATGCCGTCATGGCATCTGTAATTCTCAACCATCCAAAGTTTGCCTGTTAATATAAAGGACCAAATTCATCAATTAGTATCCTCATTTTCCAGAAATATAATGTTCAGCAAAGACCGCAATGTACCACACAAAACTAGACAGAAACTCGCTGCATTTTCCGCAAATTTATGTTTCTTTGCTTCAGCACCTTATGACATTATAAACAAGAAATTAATAGTTTTAGCATGAATCTGATTAATCAAAGTGCGAGTGAATGACACTATGGGGGTTACGACAGAAATATTTAGCCTCATTACTTGAATTGAGATTATGATTGCTGGTAAGAAGTACTTCAGCCTCCATACTAGTAGATGGCTAATGGGGTATTTGGAGATTCAAGTGGAAAAAATTAACAATACTGCACAAACAGCCATAAAACTGCCTTACCACCTAATTACTAAGAAACTTACGTTGAATTGCCGACACCACACAGATATCCATCTGATTTCACGAAGGGTGATGCTGCCCAAGTTCAACACGATGGTTTTTGAGCTGTATTTGCCCAAAATAGCATTTCTGAAAATATAAATGAAACGGGGATAAGATTAATTTGAATTTAGCATTGAAAAGGTTAGTTTCAGGTATCAGTATCGGGCGATCAGCAGTATCTGCACCAAAAAGCAGTATCATTTCAGACCAGAAGCACTGCTCCATATACATAGACAATGGTGTCAATATCGTAATGGTTATGATGTCGGAATGGTATCGTACTGATGTCGTAATGGTATCGATATCGCTAGTATTTGTACGAAAAAATTATTTTCAATGTGTCTCGTATTGAAACAGTGCGAAATTTAATTAAAATTCAGACATAGGTAGCTAAACATAGTACATGTGGTTTAGCATTTAACAGAGGAAAACAAATACTTACGATCCCAATTCATTGGTAATAATAGTTCCCTGGCTATTTGGGGTGTCACTAGATGTTGTGTCTTTTTTGCCGACCCAGAAAAAGGCATCTAAAAACACACAAAATGTAATTAATTCAAAATAATATGTTCTTTACTTTTTAGCAGCGTCGAGCAGCTGTTACCCCAAGTATTTTGCCTGATCTTGTTAGCACTGTCACGATCGCCCTCTCTCACCAATCTCACTCAAAATTGAAATACAATCTCAATGGATTTTTTCCTAAAGCCCAGTCGATTTCGGTGGCCCACGGTGACAAAAAAATTAATAAAGAAAATAAATGGACTGTTGCTTTGGGGGTCAAGGGTCAAACTATCAGAGATGCGCGCGCATCTTCTTCTTCTTCTTCCAGCTGGCACATCCACTCTTTCATGGGTGCGCCCTCAAATGAACCATATAAATTGAAATAGGCTAATTGAAGTTTAAACAGGGGATGTTCAATAGCAATTCTGTTTCAGGGATCAGTTGAGGCAGCCAGAATTACATCTTATCAATTACTGAAGGGTAATTCACTAATTGCACTTCAGAATCGCACTTGATAGTTCAATACAAATCAAGAGCCAAGTGACTATTATTAATAGTCAGATAATCCTTAATTGTCACACAAATCCATTGACTTTGATTAAAATTGATAGATTGACACTACAATTAACTGAGAGACACACAAATAAATGCATAAATACATATCTATACATCAACAGATAAATAACCAGGTCCGTATCTAGAAGTGGCCTAGGGGGGGGGGGCATATATTGGAGGGAGAGTCTTTGACGCAGCTTAAAGTGCTTGCACGTTATTTTTTATTATGTTTCTGCTGTTACATATATAAGTATTAAAATCTATCTATCTATCTATCTATCTATCTATCTATCTATTTATCTCGATATATCTCTATCTATATATCTACTTTTCTGTCAATCAATCAGGTCCTATCTACCTAATGGCAGTCTGCTATTTACCTACCTCCAGCCATTTATCTTTTTGTCTATCTATCTGTCTACAAGTCTATCTAGCTTTCTATATATATTTCAATTATATACATATAATATAAAAATATAATAGTTGTACAGATCTATCTACTTCATCTACTTACCTGGTCCTGTTCCGTCATAATTGAAATCCTTGATGAGAATTCTTCTCTCGTCCACAGCATAGATGGTCCCTCTCAAGTCATGAGCGTCTTCTGAGAAACTACCCAGGAGTTTACCATAGTATTGCCCATGTGTTAAACCAACTGCAAAAGAAAGAAAAAAGAAAATGTACAAATCATTATAAATCTAGCTGTATTTATATAACCAATCTTGAGATTACGAAGCAAAAAAAAGAAAACAACAAACAAGAACAGCTGTTAGCCCATCTATACCAGGACCTGTGCGCAATGAAATTTGAGGAACAAATTCTTGGTATTTTCCTAGGTTTTTCCATGCTCCACCTCCAAACACTAGACATTTTCCATGACCTGGTTTGGATAAGTTTATCATTGCATTACAGTCAAGTAAAGTCAACTTCATTGATATCCTTAATTGCAGGATAAATTTGATGCATCACAGTGATCACACAGCTTCAAAATTATACATATATATATATACAATATATATACAATGACACAGATTCAATATTGATACAATTCATTGTGCACACTAGGAGACACTGACAAAGGTTTAATTGAAGTTATTAGTCCAAATAACAATTATACACAATTTTTTCTTCCCATATCATAAGTTTGTCCATTCAAAAATATAATACCATGATAAGGAAATGTATTCTTTTTTTCTGATGGAAAACATCTTTTCTGCTTAATAATAATAATTTAGAAGAAGGCTGTAACAAAGACTTATACTTAAAGGAATCACTCATTAAGGAAGTGTCACGAGAAAGGTAGGAGGGGGGGGGGCATTTGAGGACACAAATGTCTTAAAATTCCCGAGGACCATTTCCTTGTCAGTTTAGACTCAAAAATACAAGCCTTGTATATATATGTTGTCCAATATGTCCAATATAATTGAAACTTAGAAAATAAAGTATACACTTTCATATATACTTCTCTTAAATTTTACTTTTCTCTTTACCCTACAGGTTTTTTGTTTCCATTTTAATTAGTTCTCAAATTAGTGGGTAAATTTTCAAAACACTTCCCTAAGTTCTCTTTCAAAGCACACAATTACTGTTTATGTCATGAGGAATGACTAATCAATGTAGCCATGATGGCAACCATCGTGGATTACATAGGCGTATCGCGGGCCGAATTTTTGTTTGGGTGGGGGGGGCGAGCGACATTTGTCCGAATATCACAATCGAAATTTTATACCATGTAGAATGATATTGCTTGGAAACACCTGATTTTCCGTAATATTACTTTGATCATCTGCCCAAATTTTTAGACTCCTTGCCCAAATTTGGGCCTTTTCTCAAAGGTTTGGGGGGGACTGCCCCCCCTGCCCCCCTCCGATACGCCTATGGTAGATTATGAGTATTACAAATACCAATACAAATAGAAATATTATTTATAATTATGATAGTCATGCATTGTTGAGAGAAAAGCATGTTCACTTGAAATTGTTGCTTCAGGTCATATCATCAGCACTATTATTCAGCAGCATGCCATAAATTAAGCGACCTTTTTTTTTCTTTCTTTTATTTATTTACATATTTTTGGCACTAGGTGTTGTTGAGCTTAAGTTGCTAAGCAACTGTGCCTAACCACTGATGTCCAGAGTAACAGCCGGGTATGAATTGCACTTTTTATGGACAAATGGTTCAGTAACCTTCAGACGAAAAATGCAGTGTCATTGGGGTTATTAACTTACGGCATAAGAAATAGCGATAAATTACCACACAATGAAATTTTAATGAAGCACCGGATCCCGGCTACATCAGGTATATGCACTATGTCCATGTGCCAAGGTATGACTTGCAATTTTCAAAAACATACAAAGAGGTTCAAATTGACAACAGATTGACCAATATCATGAAAATGTAAATTTACACCAATCTTTAACCATTCTAACAGTGGTCAGAGTAGATCTGAAAGACACTGAATGATATGGTTGCATTTGATATAATGGCATTTATTAAAGCTTTCCTCAAATGTACAAAAAATAATTTTGCACAGACATTACAATATCTCTAGATAATAAACATCAGGGCCTAGGGTCTAACTTAGTGGTAGGGTATAGGCTTTAGGTTCTGTATCTATGCACTTGGTCAGCTAAGGACAGGAGGAGGACATGTGCATGGCAATGAGGCGAAGGACGAAACAGCGTTCAACATAGGCTCAGGTGACCTAGCAAGAGCAGGACACGAACCCTGGTCCCACCGATTGGCAGCTCAGCACACCATCAAAAGACAAAATCCTCCCCCCCCCCCACCGTACCGATCCATCCATCCCATTTTAGACTAATGTTCCAACAAGTTCCAAAGAGGGAATCAGCCTCATTACCCTACAGAACCTGTAATCCTGTAATCAGTGCATAAACACAGGGTGTGAAGCTCTATTATACACCAACACAATTATCTAACTAAATTTGTTCTAAATTGAAACATGAGGAGCAAATTGGTAATTAAACAAGACATAATATCAATAAAGACCGTTGAACAAAAAAGACGAAGTTCCAAAGCAAAGGAGTATCGGATATCAATCAATTAACACAAGCACTGTTCGAAAAGTCAATACATTTTTGCTGTGTCATTGTAGATGTTAATAATTAATGGAATAAACTACATTTAACTGTTCACCTTTCTATAGAATAAAATAGCATGCAATGCATGCACTATGTCCTCGGGAAACTTTTAAATCTATCTATCTGTCTGCCTATCTATCTTTCTTCCTTTCTTCCTTGATTTCTTCTGATATTACAGCAGCAGAGTCCTGTGTGTCCAGGGACAGTCGCAACAAATATTTTATCAAATTTATAGAATAGTTTTTGGCGAAGCGCTGCGCAGGCTTAGGAAAATAGTTATATTAAAGTAAATAGAGGACTGAGAAGACTAAAATTGCAGCCAGGGATGTCCAGTTGTGAGTTTTATCTTTGAGATACATAAGTTTGGCTTGTCATTTGGTCTGTGAATTGTTTTTTTTCTGAAACACTAAATTACAATGTGACAGGATATGGCTCTGACAACAAATTTGTCCTGGGATAAATCCCAAAGACAAAAAAAAACTTGCTCCAAGTTTATAAACACATGTAAATCAAGGAAGTTATTTCATCAATTATATAATAAAGTTTTTTCAATAATGTTGCTCAAACAATTTGAAGTAATTTCAGTTATATCTTCCATTAAATTTTATTTTGTGGAAAAATTATCTTTCGTAATTATGATTTATATTTCGCTGAATTTCATTTGGTAACTGTGACTAACAAGGTACCAGGTGGATAAACTTTTTTTAAAGCTTTTTCTGATAGCCCAGCTTAATTAACAAAGTATGCCCCCAAATATTTATTTAATATGAATTATCTTGTCATATTCTGATGTTGGGAAATCCCATTACTGCATTTCTATAATTGCTTAATGACACTGGGTAGATAAGGATTGATGAAAGCAAAAATGCCTGTACAAGTTTGAAATTTTAAGCAGTAAATGCATACTATTACAAAGGCTTCCCGGTATCAGTTTACGGTATTAATTGAGTGAGGGATATGTTTCCAACAAATTAAAATGTTTAAATAGACACATGTTATGTGCAGCTACTTTGCTATGCAGGCTTTATTTATAACACAGTGTATCAGAAAATGTAACATCATTTCATCGAATGGATGATTGAAACAGCTGTCCAACATAGGCCCAGGTGATCTGGCAAGAGCTGGATTCGAACCATGGACCCAGCAATTGGCAGCCCAGCATGCTACCACTAGACAAACCCTCCCCCCTCATCGAATAATGAAATAAAAACAAATTATTATAATAAAAAATCTTTAATGTATACATATGATTAATCATAGTACACTTTAACTTGAAGGATATAAGCAATAAAATACACAGTGTCACACATTGAAAAAAAATTTGACAAAAATATATTTTGCGTGCAATTTCAATTTTGGAAGAGAAGTAGGCTAAAATATGAAGACACTGCTTTCACAAAATTGAAAATAACTTGGCCTACTTTACTTTGACCCCATGAGGCATAGAAAAAGCAGTCACAACAAATCAATAATTGATAGAATAAATTTAGCTACTTACCAATAACAGGTAGAATGAAGCACACCCTAGTCCAATCCATTGTGATGTTGACTGAGGGATGTCTCTTGTTTTGAGTGCACACACCAGCTGTTATGTGTTATGACAGATATACAAGCATGTCCTCCTGTGTACACCAAATTTCCTCCTATGGTTCTTCAGGACTGATGGCCAGGCCTGCCAGGCCAACAACATTGCAGACACGCCTGGGTGATTTCCTTATAGCTCATGCATTCAACCTGCTACAGGTCTGCCTACTCACTTAATTGCATGCAAATCAATGATGTGAAACACTAACAGGAAAAATCAGTCCTCCCCACCTCACCTCACCATTGATGGATGGATGGATGATTGGGGCTTTACGTCCTGTATTTATTCACTCGGAAGGCTTATTAGGACAGGAGGAAGACACGGCAAAGAGGCGAAGGATGATTGAAAAAGCATTCCAAAATATACAATATGTAGGCTCAGGTGATTCTGCAAGAGCTGGATTCGAACTCTGGACCCAGCGACTGGTAGGCTACCTCAGTATCACTATACCAACCCTCCCCCCCCACCTCACCAATTAACAGCTATCAATGATAGTATCAATATTACACACAGGTCCCTGTGTTATAAGACCACCCTCTTAGCAGACATGTAGCGACCTGTTGTGGCAGCGCATTCTCTGGGGCCTATTCTACCTTGACCCTATCAGGCATAGAAAGACCAGTCAAAACAAATCAATAATTGGTAGAATAAATTTAGTTACTTACTGATTACAGGTAGAAGGAAGCACACTCTGGTCCAATCCATGACGATGATGCTGACTTATAGGCCTTACACAAAGACCACAGTATTGGTAACAGATCTTTACAAATTAAAACAAGAATCTGATGATCCAAAAGAGGGTGGCTATTACCCGGTTTATATGACCCAATATTGAATTACCATGGTACAAAAACACTCAAATACACATGCTTAGCCATAATTACACATTGCTAACAGTATGTTTTTTCCCCTGATCAGCTAGAACAATATCCATGAAGAGCAACATACAAAACACACATATAGCCCTAATCAGTAGACAAATCAGTAAGGCGGCTGTAACATCACATCATTAAGTGAAAAAAATACCACAGGTATTCACTTCATACTAGCATGGATGGATGGACGATTGGGGCTTTATGCCCTGTATTTTCATACTTCGCAGGCTAATTAGGACAGGTGGGAGGAGGGGACACATCAATGCTAGCAAATGACCACAAAAGCAAGTATTAAGACGAATATATTTTATGTCTTATCACAGTATATCTTGGATATAAGAAAGTAATACATTACAGTAACAATTGAAAAGCAAGTGACTTCAAGTCATGATCAACAGATAAAGCAAAACTTTATTCTAAGTAGTTTCTAAAGAAACTTATACTAGTTATACATTATGAATGTCAATATACCTTCAAATAATTGACATCCAATTTTTTAAAATTTTCATTAATTGTTGGATTATTCAAGATTAAATCAAGAATATCATGGAAAATGCTATATATGACTAGCATACAAAAGTTTGTAAATGCAATCGAAGAAAGTTCTATGTCATTAAGATAATTATGTCTTTCACTTATTTGTCAAAATTTTTCATGAAAATGCATTCAAAATCTTCTCATATAAATGGCGAAAAAAGCTAGAACATTACATGTTCATTCATTGTTGGAAAAATATCCAAAAAACAAATATGGTCAAGACCTCGGTCATAAACACAGTTCCACAAACACTACCAAAAAAAATTCAGAAGTCACTAAAAATCAGATATGGTCAATTGGGCATGCTGGGACGTTTTTTGATACGATTTGACATAAAATTACCCAACATACTTGAACTTGGAGTTAAGAAATGTTCAAAATTAGACACACATATAGCAGGCCAGTCGCATTAAGTAGAATTAACATTAATTTAACATATTACATCAGTAATCATCAGAACAGCAACAGTGAAATCTATCATGATGGTACATAACATGAAAACGGCAATCAAAAAAATTATATAAATGGCACATAACTAAGCAAAAACGTTTGAAATATCACTTATGTGCCAGTCATCGTAAACTTGGCCAAATACAGTGAATAGTGCAAGGCCCTTATATTACATCAGGCCCTTATAATACCATTACGACAAAAAATAATCATAAATTTGACAAAAAACAAACAAAACATAATTACAAGGATATAATGATCCAAGCAGAAGAGATTTTGCTCATTTGGCAAGCTAAGGGACTAGGGTTAGTGGGCAAAGACAAGGATCATTCCGTAACTTCCTGGTACTGATATAACTTCCAACATTAGGCAAAGATTTTTTTTTTTGACTGCATTTGGATATATTACCTCGTGGCATTGACTGACTCCAAAATGTTAAGACAATCTCTCCCGCTAAGAACACTTCAATATTCAATATATATTCAATATATATGGACGGGCATCCATATTATTTTCAAGCTTGTTCATCGCAAAATTTCCAGCAGCTCTGGTTTATTTTTAGCGTTGTTTAAGCAAGTAGTGCAGGGGCAACTCGCCCCCCCCCCACAACCATTGGAAATGATGTCACTGTTTACAAAATCCAAGTAATTCCAAGAAGGTTATCAGAGCTGTTTGATGACAGGTCATTAGAGCTGTTTGATGACCAGAACTACGATTAAAATTTTGGAGACCGAGTAGATCTTGAATTATGAAACCATACTACATGCAGGTAATGACGCTCTGTGTAACCCGACTTCAGGTCACCTAACATTGTCAAATCTTATTTTGATAAATCCGCTTCTGAAGCTGTAGTGTCAGACATCATGCTCAAAATGCAGACGTAGTATTTATTTGATGCCAAATGCGGCAAGTTCCTCTTGAACCCTGGTTAGATAAGTTGGATCAGGATAACCATACCTGCAAACAATACATAATTTGGTTACATGTGTAGAGAGATTCATAGAGATCGGGCCAGTGTCCTAATTGGAAGTGTCAACTAAAAAAAATATTAATCAATAAGGTCTGTAAAATTTTCCAGAGGTAATATTTCTATCTTAGAAAATTTCTGTTGACATAAAAAAAACAACTGATTGTGCTGAATGATTAGAATTTTCCCATTTGCTCACAAATAAAGCACGTCAATCGTTCTAATGACTGACTGCAGCGCCACCAGTGACAAAGCTAACGATAGATCAAGTGAGACCATGAAAGGCCAACAAGATTATGTTGTGGAATCAATACCAGTATTTCCACTCCTTCATAAGAATTTTTTGTGATTATACAAGTAGTCCTGAAGATATGTATGAATGACTCACGGGTGCATAGACTGGCAAATTACAAGGCTGCGCAAGATACATAATCGAAGCAACTTACTTTTGCGGTCCGCCATGCATATTTGTCTTGTGATGTATGTTATTCCACACGACAGTGTCCGTCCTTCCTGTTGTCGCAGATTGTCCGACCGTGAACACCAATCTTGCACCAAATGCTCGCCTGAGGAGCTTCTCAACCTTTCGCCCCTCCCAATTGTCAGGCAAGTAAGCTGTTCGATTGGTGCCAGAATAAGGCTGTCCGGGGTTAGGATGGCAGGACTAGAAAAAAGAAATGTGAAAGTAAAATACCAATCGGTCAACAATACAAAGCAAACACACAGTTAGCCTTTTCCTGCAAATGGAGCTGGAACTCAATTGGAAGTGGTACTGCAGTCAATCGTAATTGTGATAGAGCCATGTAAATCAAATGAGTTTCATTATTTCAATGATTCAATTAAGTATTATTGTATCGCATCGTAATTGATACCATGCATCCAAAACAATTAGCAACTAGGAACAGCTAAATGTTTCAGTGTCCCACCTTTGTCATAAAGATGACAAACTGTCCATAAGAAATACAAATGGAAAGAGTTTTTGTGATGTCAATGATTACATTCGGTAAATTAACAGTTTATTTAACTGATTTAACATCAACAATGAAGCAATATTTAGGCCCTACCTCTTGTATTCCATTGGGAAAGGAGTAGTGTATGACAATGGTAGTGTGTCTGTCATAACCAGGAAGACGACCGGATTGTCTCGTAACAGTCATTTTGCCATTACCCGGTTGCGTTCCTTCCATCTCTCCATAAAACGCTCCGCAATTTGGACATTTAGGGCCACATTTCTTGAAAGATTCTTCAATGCAAGGTTTGCAGAATACGTGTTTACAGGCGCCCAGGATCTTCGGATCGGTAATTTCGCTCAGACAGATGGAACACTCGTCCTTCTCTTCAGCCTCAGTTTTCGCCCCCTTAGCGGATGCCCCTGCAACAACATGTGTCATTTCATGCTATCAATCAAAAATATTGTATCTCGTTTTCAGCAGACGCAATAATACCAATCGGCCCCAAACTATTAGTTCAGGACAGCATGTCTGTCCAAGGAGCTCGGAAATGCATCATTGACTTTTTAGACAACATATTTATAAATTGAACCTCAGGGGAAGTCTCTTGTCTCTCATATTTATCTGACTGTCAATCCCATCTTCCTATAGATCTGTCAATTTGTCTGTTCATCTATCTCAGCTCATTGCATCTATCTACCACCATTATTTGCCTTAAAATCTTCCAACATTATCTATCTTGTAAGATAATCTGTTTTTACCTTTAGAACTTTCCTCATCTTCACTGATGTACGGGTTTGATCCATTGTAAATTCCTGATTCATAGTCGAGGCGTTCGAATGAATCTGAGGAATTCGAAGCAACATCCATGTTGTTCTCACTCGTATCCATTGGTTCTTCTACAGGAAAATACAGAAAAATGTTTATGTACAATTTTTAAACCTATATGCAATTCATACATACCCCAATCAAAAACCTCTAGCCCATGTCCCTCCAACTTGCAGGATGGAGAGCAGCTTTATGACGCATGTGAACTATACGAAGACAGATTCGTTTAAAAGCCTCAAATAGTTGTTTAATGTTGTGAAAAACACTTGTTCTTGTTTAAAAATCAAGCAATGCAGGGCTCTCCTGGATTATTAACTTAATAACACATTAATTGCTTCTAGGATAGACTTAATTCAACTTTTCTTATTAGAACAGTTACAATGTAGATACAAGTAAAATACATCAAACTATATAGGAAAGTTTAAAAATTTCGGTTACATTTGCTGACATAATTATAGCTTTAAAGGCGTGGATGCACAATAAATACAATTCATGGTAAAGCCATGGTGATGCATAAACATCAAAGGGACCAAATGCAAAATGGCAGCACCAGACAACACTGAAGAACGAAGATCAAAGGAAAACTTTTTACAACTCTGCACTCAAATTTCTAGCATTGTACAACTCAAATAATTTGAAGTAGCCTCAAATTTGGAGTTTGCAAGACAGGAAGACCATATGAATTTGACAAGCATTGACAAGCCAGTGCTCATAAAATAATCTTCAACTGTGTTCAAGGCAGTGGATATCAATTAAAATATAGAATAAAACATCGTACTCAAGGTACCAACCTTGTGAATTCTCCTGTGTTGACAACTTTTTGAAGTCCTGGTTTGATTTCTCTGGCGTCAATGAGGAAGACAGACTAGCTTTTCTTGCTTCTACGGATGGCTTAACAGTGTCGAGCCATCCCGCCACATCATCAAAAGCTAATAAAGCCTCCTTAATTTTGTTTTCTTTAACAAGATTCTTCACCTTCACATATTTCTCCTCCAGTGATGAATACATCTTAGGGTTAAACTCGTCAATAATTTTCTTATTGGCCTCAATCCAAAGAAAACCTGAAAAACATTTTCCCAACAATTTAGCCGCTTCATCAGGTCCAGGGTTGTCCTTCTCTGCTTCAAATGATCGATCATTCTGGAATTCCGGGTTATTCCGTGCTCCCAGGTTAGATGAACTTGTTTTCTTTGCATCAGCAGATGCTCCAGAGCGAGCATCATTGCTGGCCTCTTCCCTGTCTATTCTTAGTTGCTTCCTGTTTGGTGAACTAGTTGAATTCTCGTCAGCTCTCACCTTCTGTGGTTTAATCTTTTCCACAAACTCCTCCACTTTAGCAAGCACCTTAGAAGCATCCTGAATTTGGTTTTTCGAAATGAGGTTATTCACCACCTTGTACCTGGTCTTAAGGATTTGATAAACCTCCGTACCAACCGCATTGACAACAACCGTCTTATTGTCACGGATCCAAGAAAAACATTTGTCACATCTCTCCAACAATTTTGTCACCTCATCAGTTCCAGGGGAGTACTTCCCTGCTTCCAGGCCAGATGAATACTCATTGCCTCCCATCTTCTGTGATTTTATGTCTGCATCCTTGTTCATTCTTCCTTGTAGATTTGTATCCACTGGACTTGCGATTCCTGCAAATGAAAATGCATCTTGTGACCCCATTGTTTTGCCTACATCTCCGTCTTCTGTCACATTTTCAGGTAGGCTTGACTCTCTGCTTGTACGTAATGTCACACTTCCCTGTTCTTCAATAGACATCTTTTCCAGTCCATCTTTCTCTCCTGGTAAATCCACATTCCTGCTGGTAAGAAGTTTTGTCGAGCTTCCTTGTTCGGGTGTCATATCCATGGCATTCTGCACACCAGTTTCTCCCTGTAATTCCACGTTTCTGGTGGTTAGCAGTTTCGGCAGATTCCCTTGCTCGGGCATCTTATCCCGGCTATCCCCTGCACCAATGTCTCCTGCAAAATCCATATTCCTGCTGGTATGCAGTTTGATATTTTCGTTTCTTGCATCCCGATCTGCTCCCTCTGAATTTTTTCTTGCCAACAGTTGGGTTTCTGACCAATCCTTGTCCACATCTGAACCCAAATTAGAAGCTCCCGTGGCAGGATATGATTGGAAACGACGTGGCCTGTAAAAAGTACCAAGTGACTTGGATGCTTCATCTTTGCCTTGTGATGTTTCATTCATTCTCCAGTTGTTGGCCGTTTCAGTTTCTCTACCTGTCCCATGCTTTCCCCTGTTCAGAAAAATACAGAACGAAAATTTTTCAAAAGAACTTGAAAGATAGTATTACATGGCAGAGGTCCAAGAACACAATTTGAAGGACCTTGTGATACACGTAACTTAAATTTTATATAGCAATGCTGCAAACAATCCAGCTCACTGTCTACTTCTTTGCTGTTACATTTTGTACAAAGCCTTTCAGGTGATTGTATAATTGGCACAAAAACATCTGGCAAAAATATGGTCTTTATGATGAATTCTATCATAAAGTACACTCTTTTTACCATCTATAATACATACCGGAAAACCTCAATGAATGTCCTCGTAGTCTCGGGCAATATGTTAACGAGATGGACGATAGTTGGACTGCTAGGTACGGCCAGCTTCTCATCATAGATCAGAATAGCTTCTTGGGTAGCAAAGGCGACATCCAGTACAGGAACACCATATACTCCTTGAATAAGAAACAAATTTCTGTTCAATAGTAGTGTGAAAACAACATAACAGTGCCATACAACAAAATTGTCAAGAACTAGCATCTAACATATCTCACAACTGCATATGTTGAGATGTGGAATTGCAGTATGACGTTTGCCGGAAACTTGGGTACTACTTGAGCAATCATGAATACATGGACATTATAAGGTGTGACACACACTTCCAATTGAGTGTTACACACAGTTCAGGGTACCCACCGAAATTTGGCAAGCAGATTCCCTGTATTTTCCTAATTTTCCCGCGCTTCACCGGATTCCCTGAAGTTATTTGTGCTTATTGTCGTATTGTCGCGGAATTACCGTCGCAAATCGGAAACCAAAAACTAATACTTTTATTGATTTTTGCTTAAAATAGAGGGCTTAACACATTTCAAACCAAATGTGCTGTTTTCCCTGATTTTGAAGTCAAATTCCAAATTCCCCGATTTTTCCCCTCCTTTTTTTTCCACCATTTTCCCCGTTTTCCCTGTCCGTTGGGGACCCTGACACTTACCAGAACTGATTGCAGGGATAGCAATAGAGCTAATTCCTGGGGAGCCAGCGGCAGGACGATAGCAACTGCGCAAATTATGAAACTCCTTCAATGCATTGAGAACAGTGCCTGTGACAAGACCTTTGCAATTATCCTGTCCGTGTTCAATTACTTGGGGTCCAACAGCATGAATCACTTTCCAACATAACCGTCCTCCAGTTGTGCTGATATTCTGAGTGACCTGAAAAATGTTTGCAAATATCCAGTGTATTCAGCCATTTCCACAGACCTGCCAAGTATTTAATTGCGAGTTGCTGGATATTTCAATAAATTTTGCTGGAGATTCCAGTCTAAATGCTGGAGACTAGATATTTTAGCGACTGGGCGTATTTTTATTGAAATATTGTGCCTTCCACACTTTTAAAACCAATAAAGTTGCTAATTATGTCTATAGTTCGGCCACGAATCATCCAATTTTTGTCATTTTAATACCACTGGAATCGTCTCTTCAAGACGAAAACAACAATGCCCAATATAACAGGGTACGTAACTGGCGGCATCTGATTGCTGATGACATGGATTATCAATGACTTGGATGATGCTGGAGGATTGAATATGTTTGCGGGAGTGCGGGAGAATGCATTAAAATGCGGGAGACTCCCGCGAAATGCGGGAGAGTTGGCAGGTCTGTTTAATTCCATTTCGAGTATCATAAAGTCAATTTTTTTTATTTACGCCATCAATGTGGACAATCCACCAGTCACCCTACTATAAATTCATGGACTCCTACGTCTTCCTTCGTCTTTCCCAGCGAAAGCATGAAATCCACAATCACAAAAACTTGCATAAATCTTTTCTCACTCCCAAGAATGTCCTGGACATAGGCTGGGTTTTATGTTTGTATATAGTATTATGAATGTATGTTTATTTTTATTCCTGTATGCAGACAGCATTTCCCTTGCCAAATCAATGATGCCATTTCTCTATTTGAGACTGTGTTACTTTTGAATGGGGAACTTAAAATTCCCAAAATCTCATATGAGGGCATCTATAGACTTCTTGAAACAGGGGGGTTCACTGTATACCCTATAAATATTGGCCTAATATCATCCTCATCTTCTCCCCCCATTTCACAGGTATTATCATATGATTATGCTAGTTTCACCAAATGCTGCAACAACACAGTTCCGTCAGCTGCAACCAACAGGAGAGCAGAGGGTTCTTCTGGTAAAAGATGCAAGCCATAGAGTATGGGCAACAGTTGCAACACTCTCAATGCAGGAAAGTCTCATCCTCGGTTGAGCGAGGGTGGAAAGTCTTAATACGTCAATACACTGAGTTTATAATTCTGGAGAGACTGATCAAATTTCTTCTACTTTACCTCAATTTCTCCTCCCTTGTTTCTGACCTTCTTGTATCCCTCAGTTATCAGCTCCTCACCAGCAGCCCAAGCAATGGCCGCTGCAACTCCACCACCATGGTTCATAAATCCGTTAGCTGCATTCACTATCACATCCACCTGCAAAAGTTCAATATATTGTATCATTTAAAAAAAAATAAAATCACTAAAGATGAAACACAAAAAATTATGGATGAATTATCAGGGCTCTATATCTTGTATTTATGCACTATACAGGCTATTTTGGACAGTGGGAGGACGGTCAACAATGAGACAAAAGATGGCTGAAACTACTGTCCACAAAACTTCAAGAAGCTGGATAGGGATGCACGGATATCCGGCAAGGTATCCGGTATCCTATCCGGTATCCGGCAGTAGGTGTTGCCGGATTATCCGGTATCTGGCTATCTTCACTATCCGTGCATCACTAAAGCTGGAATTGAACCCGAAACCCAGCGATAGGCAAGGCCAGGGAGCTACCCGTTAAACTTTCAAGCAACCTCCCTCACCCTTATAGAGAAAGGGATAATGGAGAGTAGACCCACATTATATATGAAACTTTTAAGTGTTAGTCAAGAGAAAGACTAGCAGATGGTACCAGAAAATAAGAAACCACTTTAGCTGACGAACCTTGATTTTGGTGATGTCGTAACGGTAGATGTAAATCTTGGTTCCATTTGGTAGTGTAGTCTCCAGGAAATCAAAAGAATTGCTTTCTGCAACTTTCATATCGAAAAGAATATCACATTGGTTATTCCCAAAAAACAAAGTAATGAGGTTTAGGCTTAAAAGTACATATTCTGATGAAAGAATGAACAAGTATTTGTAATTACACGATCAGCCTTAGCCTTGGTGGAAGACATATTTTTGAATTGATATTTAAAAATTCAATTCAATTCAAATGCCAAAACGGTTATTTTCCACACCATCATTGTGTTGAAGTCCCTTTACTGTCACCAGGACAACACAGATGAAGTTTTGTTATAAATGCTGCATAAAATATTTCACCCAGTGTTACCAGTCTAGATTCTCTAATTTATGTTCCGCCTTGAATCTTCAGAACTGAGCACTTAAAGTTACCCTGAATGATAGATTAGGAATTCACCAAAAGTTTCTCTTAATTTTCACATGGTCTTGTACATCGCTATCATACTGCCTTGTGTGTGTAGAGTTCCTTTGCTTTCTGACGATTTTTTCTGATTAACATAATCATGTAAATACACTAAACGACTCCTGGAGTTATTTCAGCTGCAGGTAAGCATGAAAAAAAAAATCAACAACCTTGCTTACTATCAACGTTGGTTGTGACGTCATCACCATTGTAGGAATTTGTCACCAATGAACTGGCTGCTCCAGGGAGGAGTTTTAACTAAATGTAATTCAAGTGACCATTACACCTCAGCTATTTCATTGTTATCAAGGCATGAGGCAAGGTAGTATGGGTATCAGACAAGCGAACCAAAGCTCCAAGTGTAACAGGAGCAGAGCTACAAAGTAAATATCATGGTGGGTCATTCCATGCAAAATCAACCAATGGTCCCAGCATGACCACCTCCGATTTCTTTGAAACTTTCTGCATTTCAAAAACATAATCAGGAAAGAGTAAATGCAAAATTACAGGGCGATAGCTCAATTACTTTCAGAGTTATGATAAAAATAAGTTTGAAAAATTGGAAAAAATGCTGAAAAACGTCCATTTGTAAAATTGTCATTACACATCAAATTTTGACTCGAACTGTTTGATTTTTTATACAATGCCAGTGACAGCCTAAACCAATAAATAGAAGCAGTAAAGTGGTTTTCCACAAGAATGCCTGTCAAACAGAAATTTTCAAAGTTGACTGATTTATCACACTAAAATCCAATATTCATGAATTTTTTTGCCCACCTTAAACACATCCGAAAATCTTCATATTTCACATGGTAGTTCTTTGCCATATAGTGCATGAGCAAAATAAGTCTCATTGTCCAAAAAGCTCTGGTTATTAATATAGTGTACTCTGAAATTTAGAATTTCACAAAATAACCCATTTTCAAGCCACTAAATGGCCATGTGGCGTAGGTGATATGGAAAAAACAAATACCCAGCATGAAAGAACTTGGGAAGAGCTTTAAAATTATGTATAGAAATGTGTGTGTATTTGAGTTCTTCATACTGAATATCTGCACTCAAGTTGAGTAGTTTTCAATTAGACAACATTTTTTAAAAATATACGGCTGAGTATTTTGTCACATATTACATATCTTACTTGTTATATTTATCATTCTCAATGAGTTCTACTTGTCCTGGATGAAAATTTTTGGAAGTTAATGAAATAAATTGTCAACAAATCAATGTTCTCATAAGGTTTCATTTCGCCTAAATTATAAAAGATTAATTCATCGGTTTAGCAGAGATCATATATTAATGAAAGGCGTGTGACAACCGTATTCATCTCATGTGAATGAGACTTTATCTATTGGCTACTGCAATTATATATTTAGTAGCAACAAATACCACATAATACTTTACTACAGGGAAAGTATGTCACATTTATTTACTCATTTTTTAATCATATTTCGAATGAATTACACTTCATCCCAGAATTTTTCAGGTGGCTTAAAAATAGTTCGCTCGAAGTGCTACCATGAACAGTTGCACACCAAAACATCTTGATAGGAAAACTAAAACCTGTTATTTTGTTGTTAAGGTGGTGATTTGTATCTTGGTAATTTGATAGACATCTCATGGCATTGTGTGGATGTTTTCTGATGTCAAAAGGTCCAGACATCAATGTTGGGTGCCTGTTGGCTGTATAGTAACTGTTGAAGTCAGTGACTGATCATGAGCTGCTGACCAAAAATACAATTTTAGCAAATTAAAAACAGTTTCATATGTAATATGTTTAATAGCTTCCCCACTGCAGTCCTCATTATCCTATATTAAGTGGGAAATGTTTCAAATTGGCAGCTATTAGGCCTATAATTCAATTTTTATCATTGTGTGATGATTGAAGTACTGAGAAAAAGTTGCGAAAATTTTTTGCTTCATCCCAGTGGATAACTAGTTAAAAAGTTCAGATAGTAAGAATTTGCTGTGTAAAATAACACTATTAAATTTAGTACATGGAAGGAAATGATATTTGTCTTTTTGCATGACTACTGCAGTCCATTTACACTAATTTTTCTCCATTTGCAAATAAATAAAAAATTATCAAAGTTGAAAAAACACTAAACTTGGGTGCTCATCTTTAGAATGAAGGACTCAAATACACACATATTTCTATATATCATTTTAAAGGTCATTCCAAGTTCTTTTATGTCATGTAGTTGTATTTTCTGTATCACCTACGCCACATGGCCGTTTTTTTGCTTGAAAATGTGTTGTTTTGTGAAATTCATAAATTAAGCAGACCGTATTTCAATAACTGCTGGTTTTGGAACATTAATACTTATTGTACGGATGCTCTATATAGCAAAGTAATACCATAAAAATTATGGAAGTTTTTGGATGTATTTAAGGCCACCAAAAGAAATCATGAAAATAGGATTTTGGTGTGATAAATCAGTCAATTTTGAAAATTTCTGTGGGACAAGCAATTTTGTGGAAAGCCGTTTCTCTGCTTCTGTTTATAACTGTTGGGTATCTTATGCATTGCAAAAAAATATCAAAAGGTTTAGGGCAATATTGAAAGTTTGATAGCCATTTTAAAAATTGACAATTTTTGACATTTTTTTCATATTTTCACAATTCGGTTGATCATAACTCCTAAAATATTTTAGCTATCATCCTCCAATTTTGGATTTGCTCTTTCCTGATAATGTTCTTGAAACGTAGAAAGTTTGAATGGAATCAAAGACGGTCATGCTGGGGATTTTCGGAAATTTGGTTGATTTGGTGTGGAATGACCCATGTGTCAGACATACATCACACGGTGTACGTCCGACACCATGATATTTTGCCATAGCTCGACTCCTGTTACACTTGAAGCTTTGGTTGATGGCTTGTCTGATACCCCTATTAACTGCCCTCATGCCTGGATAACAATGAAATAGCTAAGCTATAACGGTAATGCTAAACAAGCTGCTAAAGTGTCAAATCTCTGAATAAGACTATACGGAATTGCCCAAACTGGGCCAAAGGTCAATTATGATATCCTCGGTTTTGGAAACCTGTGCATAGGTGACCCTGTCTACAAATACCTACAATTTTCACTTGTGTTTCATTAAGTTATGGGCAGGTACAATGTTGATATCTATATAAATTTGTCATCAAAACTATTTTTAGGCATAAAAATAATAATTAACCGTCTTCAACACATGAAGAAGGTAAGGGAAAGTAACATAATAATACAAAACAAGGTGCTTCTTAACGAAAGCAGTGAGGAGACTAAACAATTTCTCACCTTTGGGACTTGTCACTGTTCTTGGTAGATGCTCTTGCGGCTGAAGAGATAAAGATGTTGAAGATATATAGTGATAATAATAATATTAGTGATTTATAGCACCTCTTCCAGTTAACTGCTCAGAAGCGCTGGGGGAAAATCATTCGAAAAACATTTTAAATAAGTCAAATTTTAGGTTTTTCCAGAAGCACTCAAGGGTGTTTGCTGGGCGAACACTCTTGGATAACTTGTTCCAGAGTGCATGATATACACTAATGTATCACTGTTTGAGGCAGTTATCCACTGCTTTTCCTAGGTCCAAAATGCAATTAGTCACAAAGGCCAATTTTGATGAATTTTCAGTGAAAATCATGCATGTGTGGCTAATTTGCATGCAAAGTATGCAATTTTCATCAGCCACATGGAGGATGCAGACAGAACTGTATAAACACATTACCAGGCCTTAAAAAACTAGATGCAGCATTGGATAGGGCATCGTTCAACACATGTAATGCTGTCCCACAGGGACGAAAGGGTCGCCCCTATGTTCAATTGATGGGGGGGGGGGGGGCGGGAAGCATATAAAAACTGACCAAGAAATTATGTATTTAAAGAAAACTCCAAGGCCCCCAAAGATTAAATGGTGGCCCCCTTACAAAGCAAAGAAAGTAAATGAAAATTGTACAATGTTAATTTATTTTATCCCCCCCCCTTACTAGAGAGGCCTTCAAATGCAGGCCCCCTTGCATAGGCCATTATGTAGCCTGGTTCATTATTGCTATTGTTAAAAGCAATCAATGTATTTTCATTGTTGCCTCAATTCAGTCAGAGCTAATGCTCTGTCTGAGCTCAGTATTTTCATTGTTGCCTCAATTGAGCAAGAGCTAATGCTCTTTCTGAGCTCAATCTGTGTTGCATAGATGTAACACCAGGGGTGCTGTAGCACGAAATTGTCGCGGCGCCATCTGGCGTTTAATGCAAGTGGTCACATGATGTTTACACAAGAACTTGATTCACGAAGTGATTCAAGTGATTCACGCAGTAAAATGCTGCAGGAGGTGCGAGAGATGCTGAGCAAAAACGTGTTTGTCAGGCCAAATGCAGTGTGAATGTGTGAAAGTATGTATAGGAACCTATAATGATGCACATTAAAGAAACTGAATTGATATTAGAGTGAGTTATTGACGTAGTTTAGACAGAAATGGTGTAACAAAATAATGCCTGCCTACCACTGCTGGCTGGTGATCTACGACGCACACGTTCACCACAATAGAGCCCCCTATACAGAGTATAGGGGCTCCAATATGTTAATCACCAGGCAATGACAACAATAATGTGCAAATATTTCACCATTAGACAAAAAATTTCTGCAAAGACAGATACCACCAGCACAAATATCACATGACCTTAAAAAAAATTGTAACATCTTTCAGATTATATCAGCATACCACCTTAAATTTGGCAAGCAAATTCCCTGATATTTCCCTGCTTCAACGGACTTTCCCTGACCTTATTGTGGCTTATCTTTGAGTTATAAATCGCCTATATGTGGAATCGGAAAACTATGACTTTTTCTGATTTTCATGTAAAATACAGGGCTCATTTCATGCATTAACACATTTTAAAGCCAAATTACCTATGTTTTCCCTGAATTTGAAGCCCTGATTTTTCACGGCAGGGATTTTTTTTTCAGCATTTTCCCTTTTTTCGCATTCCATTACTTGCATTTAAAATGAAACGCTGATCACAATATTGCAATATATGTCAGTCATTGTAGTGCTTAAACTAATAAAGAGTCTTGTCAACTCACCAGTCATTTGTAAATCTGGATTTTCAGATTGCAAAATCCACATTTTGTCAAAAGTTATTCTAAATTGATTTTCACTGAGAAGACTGAAAACATCAACATCTTTGGTGAGCGTAATTGAAGCAAGGATTCTCAAAACAGGAAAGTATTTAAAGCTAATAGCTGAGGTGCAATTGACAATCTCTTCAAAATGCATTCAAGTCCAATAGACCTATTTCACTGTTTGGCCTGAAAATGTCCCAAATAACTTTTTTGCAATTCAACAATTCTTAATTTGCATTTCTCACCTAGGAGATTTGTACACTCTATATTCAAAGACACAACTTTCAAAATGTACACTGAAATAATGACCAAGTTGTAAAGCCTTGAAGTTGCATTAAAATGCACTAAAAATACTCCAGCTTGGAAACACCCTGGCTGGACCAATCAGAGGCAACGGCGGGAACGCTATTAGCCAACGGGATTTAAGTATTCACCACTTTTCCCCTGGTGTTAACTGGGAGAACCATCCATGAAATTGGTCTATTGAAAACGTGAATTCAAACACATGTACGCAGGTAGGCTTTTGCATGAGAATTGACACAAAACTCAAATAACATGTATATATTTTTTCTGACACAAGAACTACACCATTTTAGGGTCATCAATTTACCAATAGTTTGTTATTAGAGAAAACATGTTTATTTTCTTAAACAAAATAGGCCTAATGATAATTATAAATTAAAATCTTAACATTTTGGAAACTACAATGTCTCATCAATGTATTTGACCAGCAAAAACACGTCCGGGCCAGAAGGTCCTTAGAGCTACTGGTCAAGCTGGACCACAAGCAAAGCTAACTAAGGGCAGACATTGTTTGTCTGTGTAAAAACATTCATGCACTAGAAATCTTCAGGCTGGAAACAGTTAAGCTTTATCAAAATCTTTTAAATTTTTCGCTCGTCCGAAATTTCTGGCTTTCTGCAAAAAGAAAAAAAAATGTGCTCGCTTCCTTATGAAAACTTGTCAAAAATTTATTTTGATAAAACAAAAATAATTTGCTCACTTGATTCATTTTTTTTCTAAAAAAATCTGTCATCCATAAACGTATTAGATGTGGCCTTAACTACTATAAACGTGATTTAAAATACCTTTAAATCAGCATTCGCAGAAGAGGCAGAAGAACTCATTTCATCCGAAGGTGCTTCACCCGTATCCATTTTAAGACTCTGGCTTTGGATGCATGCTATGAGCTGATTAATTTCCACAGATTGTCCCTTTAATTGAAACGACTTTCCATCTGCGCTTTCATGCACAACAATGTCAAATCCGAGTTCTTTTGCCAGGCCTCCTAAGTATTTGGTTGTCATGGAAGCTTCCACTGAAGATTTATCAAGCTTAACGGTCTGAAATAAAAGCAATTTTGTGACATTTTATCATTTTTATGAAAGTAACATAGAAGTCTACATTTCTTAACTTCACCACAGGTGTCCCCTGCCAGGCATCTACATTAATTTATCAACCAACATGCAATACTACAGGCCAAAATACATTTATTTGACAATGAGATTTCCTGAAATATTTAAAAAATAATACAACTAATTACCCATTCACAGGGAGAAGATATTCCTTATTTTGGCATATATGCATTAGGGCTATTCCATTTAAAAATCTGGGGGGGGGGGGGGTGGTCAGGTTACATTTTTGACCCCCCCCCCATGCATCTAAAGTGAAACCCCCCCATGCATTAACTTTGATTTTTTTGGAGACCCTACATGCACCAAATGCGAATTTTTTACCCACCCTACATGCATCAAATCCGAATTTTTTTAGACCCCCTCCCACGAAAAACATTTTTTGACCCCCTCCCTCCAAAAAAAAAATCTCAACCCTACATACATCTGAATTTTTTTAGTTTTTAGACTGAAAAAAAAAAAAATCTCAACTCTGCATATGAATTTTTGAAAGAATCTCCATCAATGTGTTGAATATGTCTTTGGCTGCACTGTATGACGTATCAACTTCAGATCCTAGCCTATCTCAGATGGATGGATGGATGATTGGGGCTTCGCGTCCTGTAGTTTTGCACTTGTACTAAGTTGGTAGGCTAATTAGCAGGGGAAGGACACGGCAATGAGGATTTGCATATTAAAGTTGGGTCTTTGCCTATCTCGGACACGGTCATTGGAAAACTTGCTTCATATTTAACTAAGAGTTCTAGACTGTGCCTATCTCGGACACGGTCATTGGAAAACTTGCTTCATATTTAACTAAGAGTTCTTTGTCTAGGCCTGACAGCTAGATATTCTCTTAACTCGGACAGAATAGTACAGTCTATTTTACTCCGACTTAAGCAAGGTTTACTGTTCTCCGTGATATGACGCAGGTGAAGCGAGACTTTCCAAAATTCTTGAATTTATTCCTTATTTTCCAAAAGGCTCTCTGTGATATGATGGAGGCGGAGGCAGTTCACCGCCGTGATATGATGGAGGAGGAAGTCAAATCCTCCAAAATTCTTGAAATTAATATTTATTTTTGGAAGGGACTTAGTTTTCCATTTTTCGTGGCATATTTTTTGTAGCATCTCGATGACTCCATACTGAGTCAGATGCTTCTCCGTGTGGAGGCGGAGGCCTCTCCGTGATATGACGGAAGCCTCTCCCTGATATGACGGAGGCCTCTCTGTGATATGACGGACTCAGACGGAGGCAGCAGGGAGAACTCTTAAATTTCACAAGATAGTTAAAATTTCCCCATTTAGTTTCCAGTCAAATTATTCCAGGGAGCTCCATTGATCCAATAGACGATTTTCTCAAGAAAAGTAATTTTATTCAATTTTTGGCAATTTCTGTATCAGTGTAACTTGTCTTGAGGCAGAGCTCCTTCTATTTGGAGTCCAGGTTGTAAGATCACATGTGAAACATCCATTACACAATATGTATTGCCTCCTAAGATCCGGCACAAGATCAATAGCTGATCCCACCAGAACTGTCAGATATATATTTTTATGTCTTACAAAGTAATTCCTAA
Source organism: Platynereis dumerilii (assembly GCA_026936325.1). Lineage (NCBI taxonomy): Eukaryota > Metazoa > Annelida > Polychaeta > Phyllodocida > Nereididae > Platynereis > Platynereis dumerilii. The sequence continues at coordinate 68,240,614 of JAPTHN010000005.1, read as the reverse complement.
CATACTGAAGAGGATATAAATAACCAGGAAATACCCAGTGGTTCGCCTGGGGAGAGGCGGTACATACATGTATAAGAAGAAGAAGAAGCCTAGTCAGCCAAAACAAACATGGCTAAGTTATTTCCCAGTAAGTCCTGGTAAAAGTAGTTAACCACTTTAGGATAACCATGTTAAGCTTTTATACAATCTGGCACAGCTCTCCATCCTCCAGCACCTGTCCAGCACTAACTGCAGGAGGGTAGAGCTGTCCACTGACACAAAATGCGACGTCCGGCGTCCAGGGAAAACCACCAACTACCACTCGCGATCATGAAAGATGGCAAAAACGTGGTGCAAATTCGTCTGACATGATGGTTTATTTAATTTCTTGTAGCAAGTAGGTAGCAATACTTTATTTAGTAGGTGTCTGGGGGGTCGGAGGACCCCCTACATACATCTAAATCGAATTTTTCGGGTCCCCTACGTACATCTAAATCGATTTGTTTGCTACCCCACCATACATCTAAAGTGAATTTTTGCCGACCCCCCCATCCATCTTACGAAAAATAAATCAACCCGACCACCCCCCCTCCAGAGTTTTAAATGGAATAGCCCTTACAAATTTACAATTTGGAAGAATCAGCAATCCTTTGATGCTGCAACCATACATCTCGAGACCATGGCTTCCGAGTAAGCAGCAAGCACAGGCAGTCACCTGCTGACTGTACAGCTAATCTGTTCGAAATTTTAGCTGAATATCAATTGACTAATACAGGAGTGTGCCTTTGCAGCAAGTGAACCGACTCCTTTGACTTCCCGAAGAATGACTCAGACACCTCAGACCTTCTCAATATTGACTCCCTCTCGGACTACCGACTCCTCTTTTGTGTTATTTGGACTTTAAAAATTAGATACCGTTTACATTGTTTATAACGAGTTTTTGTCAATTATCCAATAGTCTTCAGAAGACGAGTCGCCAGATTAATTTTAGACTCCGACTCCACCTGAAAACCAAAGTTAGACTCCAAAGCCACTTGAAAACCGCCACCTCTATGACTCTGACCTGACTCCAAAGCCCTGCTTGAGACTGTATCTCAAACGTATTGTGATTATTATGATTACCTGGCAGTCATCCTTTGTGGAAGAGACAGAAGCACTCATTTCAGCAGAAGGAGCTTCAACGTTTCTTGTTTTCTGCCACTGGCGTTTGATCCAAGTTATCATCTGGGTGACCTCTTCAGGCTTTCCCTTTAATAGAAATGATTTTCCATCCTCAGTGTCACATACAGTGACACCAAATCCAAATTCCATTGCCTGACTCTGTGCTTGTTCGGCAGACACTGAAGGATTATTAGCAGCTTTCTTCAGTTTACAAATCTGAAAGAGGTACAATTTCAAAGCAATTTAACAAATCAGCAGAACTAATTGCCAAGAGAGTACGATTTTCAGGTAAATATTGTAATTAATTAATGAATAATTCTTGCATTTTAGTTTGTTGATTTTATTTGTTGATTTTTTAACTGTTATGTAATAGCTCTCAGCTAATCTTTCTCTTTAGTGTAAATCATGACGTTAAATAACTGTTATTGTTATTGTTATTGTTAAACAGCATCAATATCACACTTCAGCAAAGCCTTCAGGGAATAAATCAGACACATCCCAAAAGATGACCAATGAGCAGACCTTCACACATGTTTGGAGCCAAAAGCCAGGAGCCAAGAGTCTATGCTGAATATCAATTGACTAATACAGGAGTGTGCCAGTGCAGCAAATGAACTGACTCCTTTGACATAACTCCTCTTTTGTGTTTTTGGACTTTAACAATTAGATACTGTTTACATTGTTTTATAACAAGTTTTTGTCAATTATTCAAATAATCTTTTGGTGTCGAGTCGTCAGATTAATTTTCGACTCTGACTCCACCTGATAACCAAAGTTAGACTCCAAAGCCACTTGGAAAACCACCAACTCCACGACTCTTTAACTCCTGACTATTTGACTCCAAAGCCCTGCTTGAGACTGTTTCTCAAAACGTATTGTGATTATTACGATTGTGGGAGAGACAGAAGCAGTCATTTCAGCAGAAGGAGCTTCAACGTTTCTTGTTTTCTGCCACTGGCGTTTGATCCAAGTTATAATCTGGGCGACCTCGTCAGACAGGCCCTTCAAAATAAATGATCTTCCATCCTGAGCGTCTCGTACAGTGACACCAAATCCTAATTCCATTGCTTGACTCTGCGCTTGTTCGGCAGACACTGAAGGATTATTAGCAGCTTTCTTCAGTTTACACATCTGAAAGAGGGATAATTTAAAAGCAATTTTTAACAAATCAGTAGAATCAATGCCAAGGGAACACAATTTTCTGGTAAATAATGTAATGAATCATTGTTTGATTTTAGTTTGTTAATTTTATTTGTTGATTTTTTTAAACTGTTATGCAGTAGCTCTCAGCTAATGCTTCTCTTTAATGTAAATCGTGATATTAAATAAATTTTATTGTTATTGGTTATTGCTATTGTTAAACAGCATCAATATCACACTTCAGCGCAGCCTTCAGGGAATAAATCGGACACACCCCCAAAGATGGCCAATGAACAGACCTTCACATATGTTGTGCAAATGAGGTTGGTTCCGCCGTTTCATGCACTTCCATGAATTGTAGACACCACACTTACATTGCCAGATCTATAGATCGCTCCCAGAGCTAGGAAATGATAGGCGCTACTCCTCTAATACTTTTTACACAAACCACCGTTAAATACTTGTAGTGGAGAAAAATACTGCACGCTGATTGGCTTAGACGCCTGTGACGAAAAATTATGATAAAATGGACTCTTGGAGGGATTCGTCAAGGTTAGATTCTCTGGGTAAAAATAGATTGGTATAGATACACAGCATCAGCACAAAATGTAGGCCTATGTTTTAAAAAGAACCCTTACCACAACAGAAGTTTGTTGAGTTGACACATCAGCTGCTGGATTGACATTTAGAGTTGCCATCTGAATTTCATTCTTAAAAGAACAAGAAAACAAGAATCTGATAATAAGGTAATAAAGTTAAAGAATTTCATATATGGTCACATGTCGTAACGTCGTACAATTTCACAAATTTTGCATTTAAATGATAATTACACGTACTTTACAAATATGTATTATACTATATTATACACCACTGGAAGGCCTGACTTCTTCTACATCATATTAGGTTTTAAAAAGTCAACTTTATCACAAAATAAGGCTTCTAGCCATCAAAAACCTCAGGAAAACAAGTGATTTTTTTGTGTCCCGCGTTACGTCAGATTTGAAAAAATCATCTAGAAAGTGAGTTTTTATGCCAGTGACAAAAGATATTTTAATCTGGTTTTCTCTGCAGGAGTACCTGATTCCTACTAAAGCTCCTGAAGCTTAAATGTTCCATCTAACTGTTACAGTGCCTTCTGTAGATCCTTTGATGTGCAACGACGTGAACCTGTCCCGCTTGCAAAAAATATTCAACACATTTTCTTAGATTTAGTCTGTAACTATTAATATTAAAGCTAGGAAGTTCAAATATGCGTCAATTAAATGCTCATAAGTTCTATTTTCAAATGCATTTATCAGATTTTGTTTGCAGGTAAAATTCTTAGTGTGCTACTTGTCTACTTCAGGCTGAACTTTTTGTAACACTTGAAAAAACCCGTAAAATTGGAGAGGGGTTGTAAGTTTAAACCACGAGAACTCCAAGTAGGTTAACCACATCTTTTGGATAAGGCTATTGCCTAAATGCTCATGACCTATAGTTTACTTTGGTAAAAAATATTGCTATGTTTTCAATCATTTTCTCACTTCTGTGATGCTCTGAACAAGGCTGAACCAAATGTAACGCATACATGCTTGAAGCGTACATGATTTTTTCACTTAATGTAATGGACTTCCAAAGGACAAAAAGGGCAGGCCACACCATCAAATGAATAAATAACAATCATATTTGATAATCTTGCTCTCATATTGCCAAAAAAAGGGATACATGTGGGTTAAATCCACAGATAACTCCAAAATGGTATACTAACATGAGATGTTGATTTCTCATGCACTAGACAATAGCTGATATAAGATAAATTTGCAACATGTCATATAAATATCTTATAATATCTTATTTGCAATATCAGAATTTGTTCTCAGGTGTCTTGGTAATGTTTTTAAACATTTTACTTGAGATTTTGACAATAATCAGGCTTCTGATACAGTTTTAAAAACGATGCCTGAGAAAGTTTTTTTCTCTGTCGGAGTAACATAAATTCATTGACGTATATAAAGTATTTTGGAGAAGAGAATTTATTTTTTGTTGCTTTAATTAGTAAGACCATCTTCTCAACTAGCTTCAGTGAAAATTTCACGGGGATACAAGGAGTATTTTGTACTTTACAGTAATGTTTCTGAAATATAGTCGTTTTTGAGAAAAAAGCCTTTAAAGTTTGAGCTTTACATTGATTTGTATGGTGAATAAAATCAAATAATAAGATGAACACTCCTAATTTTTGTGAAATTAAGCTGGTTTTTGATTTGAATGGGATATTTTATACCTAAATTAGACTTTTTTGATGAAAACAATTTTTGGTCCAAAACCACCATGTAACGCAAATTGTACGACCTTGTGACACGCGACCATATGACAGTGTTACAAGAGACAGATTTTTATTGAGTTGCTGTGCACTACTTCCAAAGATCAAATAATAAATTAAAAACATAAATTCATCTTGAACTACATGTACTAACAACTCGTGATTCTCCAGTCACTGCAAGCCAGTCTAACCTACATACTTTTATATTCTACAAATAACATGTTGAACTTGATCACCAAACAAACCTGACTTCCAGTGCTTCCTGCAGAAACAGAACTGTCCAAGCTGTTTCCTAAGTCTTCATCTGCGCTTACTTTAAATAAAATTTCCATTGTGTTGTCCTTTTCTTTGTTGCTCTCATTGTCAGAAACTCTTCCCGACTTTTTCCTAAAGTTAAAGAAAACAGGAATTCTGTTTGCATATTGCATGTGCATGGAATATTAGTTAAATACATCTTCAACCGCTTCAAGGTTTCCATAACATATTCATCTTTAAATTTGGCCTATGCAGTTGAAAAAGTTAACACATAGGTTTCCATATTGAAGCGCAACTAAACTTTTTAATCATCAAATTAAAGCAAAATTAAACAGTTCAATCCTTAACACATTAAAGCTCAACAAAAGTCCATACGAGGGGCGTTCAGAAAGTTCGAGGCTTTTTTTCATATGGATACTTATTTTCAATCTAGAACTATGAATTTTTCACAGGATAAAATCCAGCATATTTGGAATTGATTTCCAAAATTTTGAACAATTTGGACATTTTTAAGTCATTCTTTGGTTGCCATGGAAACTGTAAGTTCAGCTTCTTGGGGCAGGTAACACTGACACCAAGAATGCAAAGAAATTGTGACTGTGAGAGACTTCTCTCTGTCACTTGTATTAGTGAGATTGACAATATTTGACACAAGAAACATGGTATTAGCTTCTAAATATGCTTTCAAGCACACCAAATGCTTGTTTTCTTACACTGAACCCATGTAGGAAGGCACTCCTGCATGCCAGATTTGGCGAGGGAAATTCAGGAGGCAAATGTTTGTTTCCCTGACTACATAAGGACTTGTGAAAGCATGTATTCACTTGTACGAACAAGAGACCAAAATGGACACCATTATCAATCCTAGCTATTCCTGTGACATGCTGCTTTACATAAGTCCTGGATTTCCCTTACTTTAGTCTATGGGGCGTTGGGGCCTATAGTTTCAGGCACTGGAGGAGAAAAGGCTTTGGATGACCGAAATTCTTTCACAGAACTTTCTTTGGAGGACTTCAAGGAACAATTACTTCAATGGGTCAGGTGTATGAATCAATGCTTTTGGTGAGCTTGGGAGTATTTTTTAAGGCTAATATTATATTTCATGTGTCAAATATTATCAATCTCACTATGCAAGTGATAGAGAGAGGTCTCTCACAGCCAAAATTCATTGGCTTTTGTGGTTTCGGTATTATCTGCCCCAAGAAGCTGAACTTTCAGTTCCCATGGCAACCACAGAATGACTTGAAAATGTCCAAATGGTCCAAAATTTTGGAAATCCATTCCAAATATGCTGAATTTTATCCTGTGAAAAATTCATAGTTCTAGATTGAAAATAAGTGTCCATATAAAAAAAGGCCTCGAACTTTCTGAACGCCCCTCGTAGACTCCATGCTGTTGTTGATTTAATGCTGAACCATTAGAATTGCCACATCAATGCTCAATCAAACCCTGAATTAAAGCTAGTATATGTTTAACTGTTGAACAATCATATTAACGCACAAGTAAACAGGTTGATCTTCAAATAGAAGCCTGATGAAACTATTGATGCATCATATTAAAGTTCAACTGAAGTCTAAACTATCCCTAAGCCATTGTGACACAGAAGTCGATTCGTCAAAATTCTTTTTTTTAAAAGACCCAGCGTGAACACGATCCATTATAACCATTATTATAAATATGAACTTTGAAATGGCCAAACAAGATTCAGTTTTACAAAGAATCAAGCAATAGTTGACAAAACTCACTGTGAGCATATGTTTTTATGCTGTGGCCAGTCCGAACGCTGGCAATCTGGGCTGCAATAATACGCCTTGCATTTCTTGCATCGGTAGCTACCTGTTGTTGAAAACAAAAATTAATTTCATACAAATTGACATTGCACCCCTAACACAGTTAATGCTAAATTTGATTACGTCAAGGAGGCATATCACTAGTCAATTTCTTCAAGGAATGACTTGGAGGATATTGGTTAATCACAATTTACGCATCCACCACGTATCATATGCAACAGTAGGGCCATATGGGGCTTTTCCACTAACTTGTCTCTTGTTTGGAATAACCAAGTAGGTCTGAGATATCCTTGCCATAAAATCCTGACCGACGAATCAATACACTTATAACTTAGGCTAACAAGAACCTGATAATTCAATAACTGGAAAGGCATAGCAAAAACACAGTGTCTCGCCTACCTCTATCATGATTCCTGAAGCTTGGGCATTGCGCAAAAACAGAACTTAAGAGTGACAAACAGCTAGAGCTGCTTAGCATTGTTTATAAACATAGTTTAGTTCATTAAAAACAAGAATCCGCGGATTCAACAATCGACCTCAGTGACATTAAAGATGTTGTGCTCTAACCACTGAGCAACGCATTCAGATGTTGACGAAATGAATTTCAAGTTGAGTAATTTTGACATGCACCGCATCATGAGGAATAGTTGTTTTGAGGTGATACAAGAAGTAGGGTATATATTGGTTTTAAGAGTTTATTCGATACATTAAAATGTATGACATTGTATGACAGCAGCAGAGTCTATAGTTTTGGGGAAATGTTTTTCTGGTGTAGATGGATTGCGGTATGTTAAGAAGCACAGTGTGACGGTGTTCTTCAATAATTTAATGCCAGGCTGTGTCTGTTATAGGACAGATGATAGCACGCAGTTTTTTCATGAAAGTTGCGCTGTAAAGTTGTGTGGAAATGAAGAATGAAGTGTCGACTTGGAAGGCTGTGACAGGATGTTGTGATGTAAGGAGAAGTGATAAGCCTGGAATGGAAGGATATGAAATATCAAACATAGGATCACTGGGGTTCTGGTTTATGTTTGTAGTTTTGATGTATGAAAGTGATGTAGGCTTTTGATGTTATTTCAGGAATTAATAATTATAATTATTTGCAATTCACAAATGTGTTGGATTACCTTGAGTGGCATGTATTCCTGAAGTTTTGGGGTGTCCCACAGGCACAGCTTTCGTTGATGCAGTTTTTGTGTATTTCTGGAAGAGAAATGATTATGTGAAGCGGTTGTGATGGTTATGATTTGTTGCATAATTAATTGCAGAGCGAATGATAACAGTTAGTACTGGTTAAAGAGGAATTATATGAAATTACTTTTAAATTTGCAGTATTGTGACAACTGTATTGCTCATAGATATAGATCAGTTGAGGAATTGCTGGGAAATTTTCAATGGAAGTAATGTGGTGGTACTGACGCAATATTGGGAATTGTTTACTGTAGGTAGTATAAATGAATTAGATTGACAATGTTGGGCAAATGTGGATAGGCCTATGCCACTTGGCTAGTATATGTAAATTTGGCATTTCCTATGTCTGTGGAATTGGGTGATTTAACTGACATGGAAAGAGTACCAGGGCACAAAATCGTGAAGGATTGATCGAAGATGAATTGCTTTGGTGCAAAGAGTACCAGGGCACAAAATCGTGAAGGATTGATCGAAGATGAATTGCTTTGGTGACTATATTGGTAGTACTTACATTCTTTTATGTGGTCAGGTGGAACATGTTTTGGATTTGGAGTTTTTGCGGCTTTTTGTGTAGCATGCTTGCGGCGAGAACCTGGAAGAATAGGGTGGAAAAATGTGTTTGAGTACATTATGAAATACAATTGTAAATTGGCATTTGAGGATTATTTTAGGCAATACTAGTACAGTGTATTTAGTCCTGTCTATTTGGAAGGCTATACTCGTGTATGGAGCAGATGTAGAAAGTTACCTTAATAGGGTTCCCAATAAAACTAGTGATAACTTGTTGTTTATGTGTGGGGAATGTGCTGCAGGTATGTTGGTTTTACAGTTATACATGTACAAACTTAGAGTTGTGTTATAGATACTTACATGTGTGGTGGGCAATGAGCATTGGCCAGTGGATTTCCTGGATAATTGACAGTGTTGTGGCATTTGGTGGTACGTGAAGTTGTAGCCGTCTGAAATGAGAATTGGAATGGTGTCAACATTGTAAGTGCTGTTTTCTTGTGTGGTATTGCTCAGTGCGATGATGATGATAGGGCACTGTGGCTACACAGACAGTTGTACAGATATAGGTTTGTGATCAGACCACATGCTTTCTAGTATTGTGAAATTGATATTTGGTATATTGGAGTAAGCTAAGTCAAGACAGGATCCATAGTCGGTTGTGGGACCAGAGATCAGTTGGGAGCATGGGACGCTTGCTGCTAGCCATGAAGTGAACGCTTCATATTGTGATGTTCCAAGTGACAGGTTGAAATCACCAATAATGATGAAGTGACTGTTCGACAGGTGATTGAGAACAGCAGTCCTGAAATGGGCTTGGAGGGTTGATAGACTTGTTGATGGCTTTTTGTAGCATACATACAATGCTGCATTGATGTCATGCAAGTACATGGACATACTTTCAAATGATGCAGTGGTATAACTTGTGATTGGAGTGGTATGTAAATGGTTTTTCACATATGTCACAAGGCCATGATGGGGGCGACATGACTCAGAGTGTGCATCGCATCTTGTCATGTTGTAGCTTGGTAGATGAAAAGCGGCATTGCTGTCTGTTTGCTGCAGACGAGATTCGGCAAGTGCTAGAACATGAGAGGAAGTTAAATTGTGATCATGCTTCACATCCTGGATGTGATTGTGAAGGGAACGTACATTGTGAAACGTGACGCAGAAAGTGTTTGAAGGCATGTGAAACAAAGGGGTAAATGTCAACTGCAGCTGTGCTGATGTTCGCATACGTTGCATTTCTTCTACTACTTTTTCATCGACACTTATTTTATGGGGATTGAGGGTTAGGATTTGCAGACTGTTGATGTTTGTAACACGACTGAGTGCAACATAATGTGAGTGATTGTTCTTGCGTTCACTGAATTTAACTACTACTTTTTCCATGGTAGATCCTTGCGCTTTGTGTATGGTTTTGGCTGTTGCAGCTCGCAATGGAAATTGGGTACGGGAAATGCGTTTTGCATCACGGCCAAAGGAGAAATGGACAGTGGTTGCAAATATCGGAGTCCAGGTTGATTGTATAGAATTTGTATAATAATGACGATACTTATTGCGTGTCGATTGACCTATACGATCTTCATCAAATGCAACCCATATGATGCTCGGTAACGGAGTGTTTGTCAGGTATGTCATATGTTTGACCAAGCATGATGTGCCATTCACCAAACCATCTTCCAAAAGTATGTTGGATGTGATATCATATCTAAGGCCTATTGCAATATGGAGATATCTAGGAATGTTGCCAGTGGCTGATGAGCAATCAGGAAGGCGTGCCAATGTGGCTTCTTTTACAGCATTGCTAAAATCACCATGCACTACATCTCTAGCTTTGATTATTGCTTTTTCAGTGGTGGAATTTTGGTAGACAGCATTGTTGAAACTGTCAACAAGGGCATTGGTTGGGAAGAGATGTGGTATTGCATGATCGGTGACAGAGTTGGATGGGAGCACTCTGGATTGCAAGGTTGCGATATCTTGTGGTGTATGTTTAGCTTCACGCAAACGATTGAGAAGTTCTGCAAATGGCCTGTCATCCCTCTGGCGCATGATGGTGACTAATTCATACAATGTGAAATGATCACGCCAGATGTTTGTTGCTAGACTCCCATATGTGGTATTGGCATCTTGGAAGATCCAACGATCCATCACTGGTTGTAATTGAAACAGGTCCCCTATCATGATTACATGGATGCCACCAAACAAGTCGTTGTTGTTTTTGATTTCTTGCAACCGACAATTCACAATATTGAGCATTCTTGAGCCAACCATTGAGACTTCATCGATCATTAACACACTGAGATTGCTGTATTTGACACGCAAGGTATTGAGGGTGTCTGCACTCAGACATTGATACGTGGCATTGCGATTGGGTGGAATGCGGAATGCGGAATGCAAGGTGGAGCCGTTAACCAAAAACGCAGCTTTGCCAGTTGGTGCACATATCATAACTGTTGTGGCTTCAGGATCTGCACCAGCTTCTCGTCCGTACCATCTGATTAGACCTTGGTATAACACTCTAATAGTCACACTCTTTCCAACACCTCCAGGGCCTGAAAGGAATACTCGCAAAGGTTCTGTACGTGTTTTGATCCAATTAATGACATGATAGAAAAATTGAAATTGTTCACGATTCAGATTTCGGATTTGTTCATAGAATTCAGAATTTGCTATGCGATTGGGAAGTAGAATTTGCTCACTGCTCATTGGGGGCAAGCCAATGTCTGCACTCATGTCATATTCAGTGTGTGAGGAATTTGCACTTGGAACGTAGAATGCATAATTTTCGCTTGTTGTAGGTTCAACTGACATATCTTCAGCATCCATATGTTGCGCATTTGGAGCAATGTCATCACGTTCATATTCACAGGCTGATTCAATGACTGCTTCAACAGAGTCAGACAGATGTTGGTAGTTCTTGGCAATTTCATTTATGGCATTTTGGTTGTCGAGGTAGTGTGCCATGTATGAGGAATATCCCGCTAAAAGATCAATGTTTTCAATTCGCCATGGTTTGTACAACATTATTTGTTCGCGATAGAAATTATCTGGGTCCACATTGACATTGTACTTGACAAACCTGATGACACGAGGGTTTTTACGGTAACGGAAGACAATGCCATTGGAGAGAGTCACACACTTTGGTCCGTCAATGTCAGAATTTGTGGTTTCCACAACAGCATCATCATTTAAACATTGAAAACGAGCTGGAAGTGGCATGTCAGGTGGGAACGTGACTACTATCAAGGACGCAAAGTCTGCAAGACACATTGAAGTGAGAGCTGAAGGACGTCTGCTGTAATACTTCAGAATAGTAGTGGCTTCAACATCTTCGGAAGTTGGAGGCATTTCTTCAAGTTGTTCTTTGCTCTTTAGGACGAACACTCGTTCATCAGGGGGTGAAGTGTTAATGAACACGACTTCTCGAGATGCTTTGGTAAATGGCATTTGTAGAAGTAGATACGTTGCTTCTTGGGCGGACACTTCCACGGCATTAATAAACTTATTGCCAATGTGACGAACCTGCTCACGCAATGTTTTGTTTCCCTGACGTGCCTCCTTACAGGCTTCATCCATGAGAGAACTGATTCCTTTGTCAGATTTGTTGATATAACCAATCAGATAGCTCGCTACGGCAAATGCGTCGAGACAAATTTGGGCATCCTGGTTGGCCCGCCAGGCCGATGCGGCTTTCACCATGTAAGGGTTCACTCTAATTTCGGACAAGGTGCGCTGCAAGAAGACTTGTGGACCTTTCAAGGATGAACGAATTGCATCAATGTAGCTTGTTTGAGTCAACTGCAAGTCATGCAACATTTGCGTCAGTGGTATTTCTGCACCCATGCCCAGATCAACGAGGTAGGTTTTGATTTTTTGGAAATTGCTTTTGTGCACAGTCAGATCTTGAGATTCATCATCAAAGGGACGTAATATGACAGTTTTCTCCATTGGAAATTGAGGAAAGCCAAAACGACATATGGGATGACCATTCTTGCGACATGTTCGTGAATGCTGATGTTTCTGGACACTTATGACGTCATCACCAGCAGTCAGAGAAACTGATGTATGTTCATCGATGAATTTGACAACGCTTTCGTCATCATCTTGTCCATATACAGGTGCATCTTCAACCCATATAAGCATGTGACAGTGCGGGCTGCCGCGAAACTGAAATTCAATTCTGTAGAATGTGTCACGTATTTTGCCAAGCGCATTACCAGATTTGCCTAGTACTGTCAGTATGAATTGCTGCAGACGGTAATCAAAGAACCTGGAACATGTTACAGGGTCACTCTGAACCAGATCACATTTGTCAGTCCATGTCAGGTTTGATACATCTTCATCTGACAACACTATGCCATGCTTGAACTCATACAATACTTTCAACAAAGGGAGCCAGTGCATGTCTGCAGCAGACAGTGAAATGAACCAAGTTGGAAGGCCTAATTGTCTAATCATTGCAAAAAGATCTTTCTTGCGGCGCTGCATGTAAGCGGGTGAATTTCGTAGGGTGTTGAATATTTTGTAGCCATCATCATGTCTGGCAAGATTCTCTCTAACTTGGTCATTCAGCAAATCATGTGCAGTGAAAATCTGGCCTTGTGTTTTGCATCTGCGGATGGCAAACCCTGCTCTGTCTAGTACATGCTTTATAGAGGTTTTCTTCATTTTGAAGAAGATATTTGGTACACTGTTTGCAACGCGGCGATCTGCAGAACGCAATTCCCATTTACAAATGTCACTGTAATGGACATTTACTTGACGAACCTCATTGCTCAATGGCTTATCACCACAGTAGATCGTAGGAAATGCCAAATATTCTGCATCAGTGTCTAGAAACAAGCCAAGTGGTTGCTGATTTTCCCCAGGAGCTATGCTCAAAACACTGTCTGACAAGCCTTCAAGCATGGTATTGTTTGTTCCAGGCATTGAAGTCAGATCAATTTCATCAAATGTATCTGGATTGACATCAGTAACATGGTTAGCTGCAGATGTTGTAGAGTTCTGAATTTCTTCACGTGGCGTATCGACTTCATGAATGTTTTCTGAAGCAAGGTCATCAGAATTGTCAGTATTGAAACTGTAAAGTGATTGTTGCCATTGATTTAACCAGTTTGTGTTTATGTTTATGCCGCTATTTTGCCACAATGCACTGTTTTGCATTAACCAATGAAGAGCAGAAATAACTGCAAGAGGGCGCACATTTTCTGTGTATACAGCATGGGAATACTGCAAACGTCTCTTTAATTTGACGGCAATGGTGTCAGTTTCATTCATGCATCGTGGTAAAGCACACACTGCAGTTTCTATGATATTTGGCACATTCACAACACTACCATGTAATGAAAATTGGCGACCACGTCCAAGCTCACGAATTTGCATAAAGGGCAGTCTGGGTGCAATGAGCCGCTCTTCAAGAGGATGCAGGTTGAGGACAGCTGGCTTGTTTGGGAAAGACATACCATTTGCATTTGACAGTTTTGGCACTCTGTTGTCCTTCAGAGAGGCTTTGCATGTATTACATAGCCATAAGTCATTTGCATTTAACATATCTGTAGTGAAGCAAAACTCCAACAAATGTTCAGGAATAGTAATGATTTGTTTGTGTAATGGTACAACACTGGTCTTGAACCACATTTGCTGGCAACATGAACAGACATATCTGGGGCCCTCACTGACATTGCGCAAAAACTTACTGATTGCAGCTGGTAAGTCAACAGGATCATTGCTGTGCTCCATCACATTTTCTGTGTCATTTGAGTGACTGTTCTCGGAGTTGACATGACTACCTACATGTATGTTCTGTTCTTGAACAATTGGATGCTGACTAAGAAATGGATGTTCAAAGACAGTTGTTTCAATGTTTGCAACATTCGTCTGCGTCACAGATTCAATTTCATTGTTATGTGTGTCCACATTCACAGTAATTACAGGAGGCACAGATTGTGCAGCTTTCTGTCTTTTCTTCATTTCATAATATTTGCGATTATACTCTCTGCGTTTTCCTGCCTTAGTCTTTGTAGGTGTGACTTTGATGTCATGCTTAGCGTGCTTGTTTTTTGTCTTTCCTTTTTTGTTTGCCCTTTTCCTTTTGTCAAATTTGGTAGGAGTTTTTGCGCTTGTTTTAGCCTTGGAAGATACGCTATGTAAACGATTTTTGTTGTGCTGGTCATTGAAGTAGTTGTCAAGTAATTCGGCAGACATATTGCCAGAATGTGAAGGTGTAACATTGCTGTTGCTGTGGGTGCCACTTGGCGGACGAGAAGCACTGTGAAACCTATTGTTTTCATGCTGCTCATTTAGGAAGCATTCAGGTAAATCAGCCATAGCAGTTGAATGTGACTGCGCATCTGAGTGGTCATTGTCAACATTACTCTGGGTATCCAATAGAGTCACAAAAACACATTGCAATTCATATGGCACATGAAACTGTGATATGCTGTGTGATAGTGCTGTGAGATACGCTGCGACATTGGCTATTGAATGGAAATACAACAAAACACTTGTACCATTGGGTGTCATGTAGCCAACGTTGTTGCGACTGTGAGAGTCAAACACACAGAAACCCCTATCTCCATTCTTGAATACACACATAGCTGAAGAGCCTAACATCAACAGAGCTGTGTTGCTTGCATTTAATGCTGCCACAAGGTTATTTTCCAAGGTTTCAAAATGATTGATTTGCGCAGTTTGTTCATCTACATAGCCATAATGTGGCTGACCTACATTTGTGACTTCATATGTAGCATGTTCAATTTTAAGCACACTTGGCAAATCTTTGAAAGACAGGTAACCATTTTCATCAGCCTTTTCAGAAGTCTGTAAGTAGACACTGTTCCCTTCAAATAAGATATTGTCTAAGTCATAAGAACTGACATCAGCTGCATAATAAGGTAACAGACATACTGCAACTAGTGCATTACATGTGCATTGTTTGCCCCTGCTCACATTTGGAAATACAATTGCCCCTTGGTGGAATGTTCCACAGATTACATGAGTGCTGTATACGGGGACAACATTAAAACCACTTTCTGCCATGATGACACTGATGATTGTAAGACTATGCTATAGAAAAGGTGACATCAATAAATACAAGTCATATTGACAGTTACAAGTTATTTTGTGGAAGTCAAGCAAATATATATAAGTATGGCGAAAGGTTGAGAAGCACTTTGAACATCAGAAGCAAGTCCACATTTTTAAATGCTCATAGATTTGGACACTATTTGGCAGTCCACCGCACTTTCACTTTGAACTTCAAAGGCAAGCCCACACTTTTAAATGCTCATAGATTTGGACACTATTTGGCAGTCCACCGCACTTTCACATTGAACTTCAGAAGCAAGCCCACACTTTTAAATGCTCATAGATTTGGACACTATTTGGCAGTCCACCGCACTTTCACTTTGAACTTCAAAGGCAAGCCCACACTTTTAAATGCTCATAGATTTGGACACTATTTGGCAGTCCACCGCACTTTCACTTCAGACTTCAGAGGCAAGTCCACACCTTTAAAAGCTCATAGATTTGGACACTATTTGGCAGTCCACCGCACTTTCACTTTGAACTTCAAAGGCAAGCCCACACTTTTAAATGCTCATAGATTTGGACACTATTTGGCAGTCCACCACACTTTCACTTCAGACTTCAGAGGCAAGTCCACACCTTTAAATGCTCATAGATTTGGACACTATTTGGCAGTCCACCGCACTTTCACATTGAACTTCAGAAGCAAGCCCACACTTTTAAATGCTCATAGATTTGGACACTATTTGGCAGTCCACCGCCTTTCACTTTGAACTTTAGAGGCAAGTCCACACCTTTAAATGCTCATAGATTTGGACACTATTTGGCAGTCCACCGCACTTTCACATTGAACTTCAGAAGCAAGCCCACACTTTTAAATGCTCATAGATTTGGACACTATCTGGCAGTCCACCGCCTTTCACTTTGAACTTCAGAGGCAAGTCCACACCTTTAAATGCTCATAGATTTGGACACTATTTGGCAGTCCACCGCACTTCCACTTTGAACTTCAGAGGCAAGCCCACAACTTTAAATGCTCATAAATTTGGACACTATATGGCAGTCCACCACACTTTCACTTTGAACTTCAGAGGCAAGTCCACAACTTTAAATGCTCATAGATATGGACACTACTTGACAGTCCACCGCACTATCACTTTGCAATGTTTCAGACACTGTCTGTAAGTTATTATCTATAATACCCTTAACCAAAATGTATACTGTCAAGATCCCAACAACCTAGGCATTTACCTAAATGTGCATTTATCTAAAATCAAATCAGTATCTTTATACAATGACAGGCAATTCTATCTTGCTCTACTTGCATGCAGATGAACAATTAATTGTCAAACACCCTTTGATAAAACTTCAGACAACAACCCTTACTGTCACAATACAAAGCCTCAAATGACACAATTCAAGAGATAATATTACCAAGTGACACACAGCTGTACAATACTCGTATTGACAAGGCAACTTATCAGTCTACTTAAATCGGACTTCAAAGGCAAGTCTACACCTTTCACTCAACTGAAATTGGACTTCAAAGGCAAGTCCGCACCTTTCACTCAACTTAAATTGGACTTCAAAGGCAAGTCCGCACCTTTTTGGACTTCAAAGTCAAGTCCGCACCTTTTTGGACTTCAAAGGCAAGTCTGCACCTTTTAATCAACTGAAATTGGACTTCAAAGGCAAGTCCGCACCTTTTTGGACTTCAAAGGCAAGTCCGCACCTTTTTGGACTTCAAAGGCAAGTCCGCACCTTTTACTCAACTTAAATTGGACTTCAAAGGCAAGTCCGCACCTTTTTGGACTTCAAAGGCAAGTCCGCACCTTTTTGGACTTCAAAGGCAAGTCCGCACCTTTCAATCAACTAAAATTGTACTTCAAAGGCAAGTCCGCACCTTTTAATCTATTTCCACAAATATATAATCAAGTAATGATGTCTTATACAACTGCTTTCCAAATTACAACTTAAACATTTACCCAATGTTCATGAATGCTCAAGTTGACATACAAAACATTACTATAGGCGCATTTATCAAATTGTCTATTCACTGAAACGCCCTACTACTGAAGCATATCACCATAAGTCCATCACAATGTGTTCCATGTAACGACAACTGATTAATAATTATTGTACATCAAAACTATCCAAATAGATAGTAAGATATAATAATATTTCCAGCAAATCACAAACTACACTAAAATAAGTAACAAAATCCCACTTAAAATATGAACAACCTAATACATCTCATTCTAAACGTGTAAACTGAAACATGAAAACACTATTGTCAGAAAACAAATTCAAAATCATATGATACAGGAGCAATTATTCCAACAGAGCAAATAACCGATGTGTAAACAATTGCCATACACCAACTGAAACAGCAATTCACTACACACATCAAAAGGACAGAACTTCCCAAAGCACTTCTAAGTATTACTTGGTAAAGCACTTTTAAGTATTACATATCTCGTAACAGCAATGTGTCGCCAAGTTCTTTAGATCTGAATTGCAACAATAGAAAACCCAAGTCGCACAAGAAAAATACAAGCAACAATATCAACAAAATATCCACAGACTACAAAGGCAGAATTGTAACAATCACACTAACAATATACTTGTTAAATTGAAATACCGCTACCTGGTAACTAACTAAACAGACTGCTTCTATTCTGAAAAACAACTCAGAAATCCTCTTAAACACATTTAAGTCAAACACAAAATGCTAAATTGGACAACATGTAAACAACCTAATGCAAACACCACTGGATGATGAAACTAGTAAATGTGTTGTGCTTAAGCTCAATTGAATACAACTGCGGCAGCGACTGTCAAAAACCAGAAAAATCACAAGTAACACATATTAATTTAATACAACTGCTAATGCAAGCATCAAATGATGATATAAGTATTACATGTGATTTAAAAAACTGTACATCATTCAAGCTAAAGCCAAATTCTGTATATATCCAACATAAAACAAAGGAAGAATGCTGAAGTGCAGTCAAAAATATTATAATTATTAATTTCTAAACAACAGGCCAAACTACAAGCAACTCAATAGACAAAACAGGAAGAATACTGATCAACCAACAGACAAGACTGAATTAATTTTGACAATGTTTCACTGTGACTATGTTCTATTCATTTGAAGTGAATGTCAACAGTCTGGCAGCAGCTGTCAAGCAACTGTCAAACAAAATTAGTTACACAAAAAACAACACAAAATTGGTTTACAACCAAGAAATATCAACAGTATATAGGCCTGTAAAATAAGCAAAATACAGCGCTAATTTACTGCGCACATGTACAAGATTACGGCCAGAATTAACTCAAATAGCACTGTCAACTCTTGCTCTTAAACAACAACCAGAAATGCAGCATTTACGTCAGAGAAGATAGCATAGAAATCCTTAATTACGGCAAATTCCGTTACATGACAAGCGCACGTTCACTTAACCTGCATACCTTAACAAAATTCCACTTCAGCGATCGTCTATAACCATCCAAATCACTTTTTTTCAACTCGTCTGTCTTCAGAATTAGCAATGGCGTCCTCCTTCTTCAATCGAGCGAAGTTGTCTACGCGCATGCGCACTGTTCCGGTGACTTCCGGTCACGGAAAAACACAACGAATCGACCAAAATTAAAGTTTTATGTCATTATTTTCCTACCATAACACTATAATACATAAATTTCTATTAATTTTGACAATTCCATTGCTTTTGTATCCGAAATTTTTCGCAAAAAGTTCGTCAATGATCGCGAATTTACATGCGCATGCGCAAACATAGTCTCTTCCGGCGTAAACATCCGGTTCATTCCGAAGAGAAATCCTTGCACTATTGCATTCTTCATGAAAATTCCACTTTTTAAAACGATAACTAGACGAAATAAAAAGTCAGCCACACGTCATTCATACGGCGGAACAACCACGGAAAGGATTGTAAGTTATACCATGTGAAATGCCACTGTTCAGGTACATATGAAATCTGGAAACTGCTTCTAAATCACGAAAATTGCCATGAAATTTACGAAATTCGTCGATGTCACGTGGCTCAAATTAGTTATTACGATTTGAACCAATCGACCTCGAGTTGAGGTCGATTGAAAAATTAATTTTTTGTTTTTTAATTTAAAAAAAAAACCACAACAAACTATCCCCAACTCCTCAACGCATTTTAGTTCACCACTATGTGAAAACAAAATGGCCCACTTGACCGCATCCACACCTGTATTAACGCTGGGAAAACTTTTTTCCAAAAATCTCTCAGACTGGTTTTTCAGATAAAATTACCCTTGGGGCACCCAGGGTAAAAGTCAAATCATACCTATTGTATCGCAATGCACACATGATCCTGAACCGGTGATGGGTCTATTGGCTTGACCTGAAAATCCATTAAAGATGATGTGAATGTACAATGTCCTATAAATACAAACTCAAAATACAGGATACGTGTATATGGAAGGATGATGGGGGCTTTACATCCTAGATGCACATTGTACAGGTGCTCTAGAAAGTAAGTGAAGTTTAGTACATCCCTCAACAATTTGCCATTGAGATCCACGTTAAATGTATCTCGCGGTAATGGCTGTAACAGTACAGATACTGCCCGCCTTATTGAAACGAACCTTGCATCATATCATTGAGGTTTTTCAATACATTTACCTGCATAGGCCATAGAATTTGTGTCCGGCATCTTAGTGCTAGATAGGGGCTATAATCTTGCTAAAGTAATTACACCCTTTGTTCCAATCTTTTAATATTGCACTTGGAAATTGCAAGCTTTACATTTTCTCAGGTAGGCTAGATGCATTTTGAGCCCTTTTCAATAGCAAAATCTTTTAGCTAAAAAGTTTTATTCATTTGAAAAAACATACCACTGCCAGGCTGACTGCCAGCAGTTCTAGAATCAGTAGTAGCTCTCCGCTGGAGTAATGCTAAGTTTCCTCCTGCATTTCCCATAACTCTTCGACCTTGATTCATGGATGCCTCCAGACCACATTTACCACTACTGGAGAAATAAAACACATAGTATCAAAGGTGAATTATTTGTGATTTATTTTTGGTTCAATCACTTATCTGAATTTACTTATTGACTTATTGAGAAGCCAGATGGGCTATCTGTTCGCAACAGTGAACAAATGACCTAAATTGTTTCCCACAGGGTCAAATATAAGCCAAAAAAGTTACTAGTCCACGGACTAGTATCTTTCAAAAGTTACTCGTCCTTCCCCAAATTTACTCGTCCTGAATATCGTGGGCAATTTTTTATTGCCAATATCTTTAACCATTAAAACGTGCTCATTCAACAACAAAATTATTAAGTTCTGGCCAGTAGCTGCATATCCATGCAGCACTTCAGCTATTTTAAAATGCCCTTAAAAAAATTAATATTTCTTGGAAAAGTGATTTAAAGCAGTTATCACGCAGTCATCAAGAATGTTAGTGGAGGGGATTCCGATCATAAACTTGGAATTTTGTGCATTTAGAAACTAGAAGTGGAGCTCTCTGTTTTCCTGATTACCAGTGAATCAGGTTGAAGTTAATCAAAAGGTCACTGAGTTTAAGAAAGTCTTTAACTTTAAAGACATGTTAAAGCAACAGGTGAGATAACAAAAACAAGATAACTCCCTATTCAGAGCTACATAAAGTCACAGAATTTGTCTTGAGACACAATTGGCCTTATAACAACTCATAGGGCTTATAAATGTAAACATTCATAACATAAAAAGACCAGTGTAGGCCCTAATGTAAACAATAACTGGATACACAAACAGGGGATTATGTTTATTTGGTGAACATTTTTGGCAGAACTTAATCTTGAATCGATACAAACTTGTTATAACACTGACTTCTGAATTAAAGTAAATACTTTCACTTTGATTGTTACTAGTCTGACGGACAAGTACACAAACATATTTACTCGTCCTCCTCTATTTTTACTCGTCTCAGACGAGCGGACGAGTACTTATCTCTGACCCTGGTTTCCCATCATGACAAGGCACAATAAGGGCTATACCATTTAAAAGTCTCGGGTGGGGGGGGGGGGGCATTTTTGACCCCCTCCATGCATCTAAAGTGAATTTCTTGACTCCCCATGCATTAACTTCCGGTTTTTTTGGGAGACCATACATGCAGTCATGCACCAAATGTGATTAGAATTTTTTATCCACCGTCCATACATCAAAGTCAATTGTGGTTACTCTTATGTAATACCGGTTAAAATCTCCTCCATACATCTAAAGCAAATTTTTCGGGTCCCCTCCGTACATCTTAATCGATTTCTTTTGCACCCCTCCGTACACATGATACATCTGAATCGAATTTTCGCCAATCCCCTCATTCATCTTACGAACAATTAATCAACCCGATTAATAAAGACTAATAAATAATCCAAATGAATACCAAAATTCTGCAAAATAATCTTAAAATCTTACGCGAAAGTCTTATTTCTGCCGCGGGGTAGCTGTGGCCTGGGTTCCACCACTTCAGCTTCCTCCACAGGGTCAGTGTCATCCTTTGAATCTGAGTCCTCCAGTTCTTCCTGAAATTCCACATAACATCACAGATTAGTACAACAATGTCAGAGACACCAACACGATTCAGTTCATAAATATATATTTTTAAAATAAAAAACGTTCCTCCAAACACTAAACACTTAGGGTTATTCCATTTAATAGCCTGGGGGGTGGTCACATTTTTGACCCCCTACATGCATCTGAACCGAGCCGATCCCCTCATCCATCTTACAAAATCTAAATCAACCCGACCATCACCCCTCCCCAGTTTTAAATGGAATAGCCCTTACAACTTGTATTTTGATTCATTTTATAACACAACCAGAGACCCGAACTCACTCCAGAGAGGGACTGCATCATGGGCTGGTGCAGAAGGGGCATTGCTGGACCGTTGTTTCATTATAATATTATCATAAATAATAAGGCCACACATAATTGATTCTTAGCTTCGCGGACCCGCCGACACAATAGACTTACTGCTGATGGAAAAAAAAAATTGAAAAAAAAAAAAAAAATTTTTTTTGACATTATAAATTTTTTTTTTTTCACCTTTTTTTTTTTTTGTCCTACCGACCGACCCTAGAAAAAGGGCCTTGAGAGGATCCGAGAAGCTAAAGATCAATTATGTGTGGCCTAAGTTAAGTTAGTTAACACTATCTTGATTTACTGACCTCCGATTCTTCAGTTTCTGTCATCACACCTACTGCACTGGGATCCACTGGTCCTTTGAGGTGTCCATCGAAACCTCCAATTTGAATCGTTTTCCCGCTGACGCTCTGTGTCACATGCAACGCATCTGCAAATAAAACATAATTATTTGATCATGTGGAAGAGCCCACCTGGAGTCAGCTGAAGAGCACTTTGGCGCGCGAAATATTATCCGAAGCAGATGCTGATTCAGGGTTCGAAATTAGCGGGAGTCCGTGAGTCCGAGACTCCTTTATTTGTGCCCGGACTCCCTTTTGGTGATGAGTTAGGAGTCCGTGGGACTCCCAAACTTTTATCAGCTCTGTGATTAACAGCCAAATCGCGGGTCAGTGTAAAATGCGGACCATGCAGACCATGCGGACCATGCAGACCAGACATACTGGCAGCCAGTGTGTTGGTTCAAGTCTTGGACAAACACTGGCCAGTCTGGAAAGGGTTAAATCATGCGGACCAAACAGTGCAGACCATGCGGACCACCTGGATAACACAGGCTATATGATTTGAAATAGTTTTATATTATATAAAATAAAATAAAGGAACTTTTTTTTTTTTTTTTCATAAAATTGTAAGAATGTTGATGATTGTGTTAGGTCTGCATTAAATTGAATTGCATTTAAGCCATCATCAATGATTTCCACTTACTATATATGTAATCCATAGTGGATTACAAGACCCTGCCTCATTTAACACATTTAAATTTTTAATTGCACTTTAAATTTTTTTAAATACAGTCTTTTAATTGGCAGTTAAAAAAAAGGTGTTTAACATAACTACTTATTTCCTATCATACAGACCAAATGCAGACCAAAATTCTCATCATGAAGATCAAATGCAATGCTGACCAAATGCAGACCAAATTTCTCATTCTGGTCTGCATTCTGGTCTGCATTCTGGTCTGCATTCTGGTCTGCATTCTGGTCTGCATTCTGGTCTGCATTCTGGTCTGCATTCTGGTCTGCATTCTGGTCTGCATTCTGGTCTGCATTCTGGTCTGCATTCTGGTCTGCATTCTGGTCTGCATTCTGGTCTGCATTCTGGTCTGCATTCTGGTCTGCATTCTGGTCTGCATTCTGGTCTGCATTCTGGTCTGCATTCTGGTCTGCATTCTGCAATATCTGGTCAGATCATTTTGGTCTGCTTTTAATATAATTTTTCTTTTTTTATAATTTATTTATTTTTTATTTTTTTCAATTAAATCAGGTTGACATATTGTCTATATCTTGCTTATTGACTTGGTCCGCATCTGGTCCGCATTTTCCGCTTGATTGGCTTTGTATTATTAGCTTGATTAAACAAGCAATGCCCCTCTGCACCCTCCTGTGTTTGTTTTGTGTCTGGTCCGCATGGTCCGCATGGTCCGTTGGGTCCGCATTTTACACTGACCCCCAAATCGCGGCAATTCAGACTCGTAATTCACGGCAATTGACCCTGAATGCAGCCAGCATATGCCCCCAAGTGTCATCCAATACAATTGACACCAATTATTTTGGTTCCAGTATGATTGGGTTCATGCAATCAATTGAATTGCAATCATTAGGCCTACACTTAAGTGCTCAATATTGGGAACATCTATATTGGCATACCCACATGCGCTGATGACCAGCTCCTATTGTCAGACAAAGGCTATGAAATGAAGGCGATGGTGAAGACATGTCAACAGTATGCAGAAGAGCACCTATATACGATACATCCAACGAAGAGCACAGTCACGATAATGAATAGAACAACACCTGCTACTACATCACTACTGGAGTCAGATGACATAGGGCTACCAACAACATCATCCTTCACTCATCTGGGCCTGGAATGGAGCTCGGGATGTACGACTCCAAATATCGAGCTTAAGATATCCATGGCGAGAAGAACTGCCTATGCCCTAACTAGTCTAGGACTGCACGGGGAGAATGGACTCAGCCCAGCAACATCGCTGAAAATTATCAACACATATGTGATACCAAGGCTGCTGTATGGTGTTGAAGCCCTGGTCCTAAGCAAACAACAAATTAAGGACATTAGCGCCTTCCACAAAAATCTGCTCAGGAGAATCCAGGGCCTGCCAAAAAACACAGCTACGGAGGCCATCTACATCATGCTCGGAACCCTCCCAATCGAAGCCGAAATACATATTAGGGCCTTGACCCTATTTGGTGCAGTATGCAGGTCCAGGAACACCACTCTCGTGGATCTAGCAAACCGTCAGCTGGGCCTGGGAGGGAAATACAGCTGGTTTACATATATCCAGAATCTCTGTTGCCAGTACCAGATAAATATTGAAGGAGCGACCAATGCGCCATGGAGAAAGAACCACTGGAAAGAATATGTCACAGACACAGTAAAACACTTCTGGATGAAGGAGCTGATGTTGAACAAATCAGGAAGTCAAGCCTGCAATATCTGGAGATAGACCTTCGCCAGCCATTTAAACCTCATGCCATCTGGAGGAGCTGTACCGGCAACCCAAGACACGTCACAGCAGCTATGATACGAGCTAAGATGATCACCAATACCTACCTGACCCAAGAAAGGAAAACAAAGCTGGGAAGGATCGGAGAATCAGCGATGTGCATCCTCTGTGGAGAAGAAAATGAAACGCTACAACACCTGCTAATCAGCTGCTCATCGCTCAACCCTGGAAGAACCAACAAGCTGGATATGCTGAAAAGAAAGGGATATAACATCACAGAGCAACAGGAAAACCCAGTGAAAGCACTACTAAACGGTCCAGCACAAGGCAGTAGCAATGATGGGGATAAGTGGGCCGAGATTCAGCTGAATATCACGATGCTCTGCCAGCAACTGACGAACACAAGGAACAAATTATTGGAACTCAAGAATAGAAAATCGTAGACATAGCAGCTGTAGCCGTAGAATAACATAGTTTTTACTGACACTTTTATCACACGCTTCTATAAGCTTTTAAACACTTTTTAACGCTTTTAGTTGCTTTTAAATGCTCTTAAAGGATCTTAGATACTCTGATTGATCTTTTAATTGCTTTTATATACGCACCAAGTGACAATTTTCTGAATATTAATATGAATACTTTATGAACATACCCTTTAAATAGGGGTGCTCCTGAACGAAGAGGAGGAATATCCAAAGACAAGACAAGACAAGCTCAAGCATGATTAGCAAGTGTGTGAATTGCTGATTGCACTTCTTTGATTCACTCTTCAGCCCTTTCATCTCCAATGAGATTTTGAAATTATGAAGTTAAATTCATTATTGAATTTGCATGGTCTTACTTATCTATTTTGTATTTATTGTATGGTTTTGTTAATTTATGATATTGACAATATTTGAATTGAAACTTTTATACTGAAGTCTTCAATTGGAATGATTTGGTATACCTTGGTAATTTGTTGGTCTCACCACAGAGTTAATTTCCATGTTTCACTTAGAGACTGTATGCTTTTTGGAGATAATGAGAAACTTTTGCATTTGATTCCAAAAAAATCTGCTAAAACCAATATAATACTATGGACTCCCAAACTGTCAGACGGACTCCCAAAATTTGAAACTTAGGAGTCCGTCTGACTCCTATCAAATTCATGCTAATTTCGAACCCTGTGATTAGACCTAGACATGAAGAGAGGCCAAGCCCATCACCACAGTAGATCAAGGTAAATATCTCCCTCTACAATCGCATGAACTTTATTTGTAGTCAAGTGGAGTCAGAAACTTTTAGAAATGGTTAAGGAGTCTGGTGTCAAAGCAGGTGCTGTGAATCAGACTGACTCAGAAACCCTAGTTTTTGGGTAGTGTTAAGAATTAATTTACTTAGTAGGCCAAGACTTTTATCGTCTTGCTGTTCAAATCTGCAAACTCGGGCCAAAAACAGAAAACGGCCCAAATAGCCCTTAGAATTATTACAAAATCTTGATACAATGAAGAAATACAACAAACATCATTTACCAACCTATGAAATCCTCAAATACAATCAGTATCTGCGTGCCCTCGATGAAACGGAAGTCTTGAATCACAGGTATTGTGTCCGTGCGGTATTTGACGCTGCCGAACAATTGAGCCAATTTCTTCTCAAGTGACTCTCGGGATAAATTGGGCAGGGAAGGAATTCCTTCTATGGTAACAGCACAATTATTGATGTCCCAAAGATGTCCCGTAGGCCTACTAACGGTCAGTAGGCGGTCATTCGTAAAGTAGTAGCGGCCTTCCAGCAATCTCTGCGCCACTGGAAATCAGTGGAAAAACACTATTTGAACTGTCTTTGCATAGGCAAGCATTTCTTTTGGTAAATAGAATATGTAATCAAACAATATATATGTGTTGTAACTTGTAAGTGGTATTAAATTCAAGGCTTGAAATTGGATGATTAAATCTGACCTTGACCAGTTTAAATCAAACAAAGTTCTCTGTTGAAGCATTTGACGTTCAGTGACGTGTGAGTCTGGTCATAGCAACTTGAGTAAGCATACAGCATGTACAGTATTTGGTGATCGGAAAACTCTTAAATAGCTCAGTATCCCTCGGTTTAAATACCTCAAACATTGATTTTAGAGGTAGTTGTCGATTCCCAGGCTCAGCAGCTCAGTGGTGTGAAGGGTAATCAAGACAGTCATGAAACTAGAGGCAAAGGGTCGCACAATGCAACATAATTCTGTCTCACAGGGACGAAATGGCGCCGCTTTTGCATTGATATACCAAGGTACAAGCTCAAAAAATATATTTTTTAGCCATGCATTCAATGATTGCCATTTAATGATATCCAACTTTCCCTGCATTGAGCATTGATTGCCATTGATTATTGAACTCCATCATTGCCATTGACTGATTGCCATCCATTGATTGCCATCCATTGTTTGCCATTGATTGCCATTCAGCAGTCTGGGAAATTATCACCAGCTGATGATAATCATTGTCCTCAGCCCCACATGACAATCACCCTAGCACTGTCATCGCTCTCTCATGACACTCTCAAAGTGTCAAGGCCAAGCCATGACTTTGGCAGTGCTCAAAATCATCTTTTACATGCTGTACAAAAAGAACTACTGCAACTATCACTTCCAAACTTGGTATAAAGTTGTATCACAGTATCAACTAACTCCATAACTTTGGCAGACCTATCCATTACATAATGAGGAAAAGAACCCGAAGGCTTCAGAAAAATTAGGAAACTGTCATCAGCTGCTGATGACTTGGCAGTATATCGCGAAATTGGACAGAATTAAGTCCTGCTACTGCTATGCTGCTGTGTGATGAGGATGGGTGCACAGAGATCAGACTTCCTTTTGATACCCAACTGATCAACCCTACACACTCAATCATCCTGTCAGGGCCAGGACTTAGCTGGAATTGCAATTGTCCTCACATGGAGGTAATTTCCCAGACTGTCAGTAGATTGCCTATGGCTGGCTATGAAAGAGTCTAAGAGTCTACGCACGACGATGCGGACAGGTTCAAAACATAGACGCTTGGTAGATCTAACGATCTAACCGGCGTCAATAAACCAATTTAACCAAATGCTAATATGCTATTAAACTGACTTACCCTTGGCATCCTCGAAAATGATGAGAGCAACCTTGTGAGTTGGAGAGACAAATATTTTCTTCATGAGGCCTCCATTGCAAACACGAGGGCTTTCTAAGCACATCATCAGGTATTCGTCAGACAAGATGTCTCCATCTTTCCCTTCCAGGCCAGAGACTTCTACCTACAATTCAAGAATTATATTCAAATTGGGCTCTTTACAGTTTGTCACGTCAAGCAGAGGACAGACGTTTGCCCAATTATCTCAGCAACCACAAGCCCCACAGGAGAAATACACATACCTATGTATACCTTAGCTAATTTGTAATATGAATATTTCATTTTCAAGATGTTTCGGTGCTGTTTTTGTCCGATATTTGACAATTTATGGAAATGGCAGTCAAATTTCGCAAAATGTTGACATTTGTGATGCTGCCAATCTCACACACAATGGGTGGTGACGTCACAAAAGTGCACTGCAGCACCACCCCAGACTTAGTTCTTGTCAATTTGGTACTTTCTGAACCTCATATATCATAGTGGTGATTTCTATGGCCTGTACAAACTATGCTAAATTTCTGTCTCAATGTTTGACGTGACAAACTGTAATACAATTACAACTGTGGCAACAAAATGCCAGGGTTCCCACAATTTTCCCTCTGGCCTCACGGAAATTTCTTACTTCTTCAAGACTGAAGCCCCATCTTTCCAGACCATCCAATAGCTCTTATTATATATCCTAACTTCACAACTTTTGACACAGATTGTTCCAGTGCAGTAGCATCGAGGATTCATGAATTGAATGAGTTCTTCACACAGTTTACTTTATTACATTGCGACTTATCGAAGTTTGAAATGAATCGGCAAAATGCTGCAGTAAATCAAAATTCCCTACTTCAAATCAAAATTCCCTTTTTTCCCCTACTTTCAAGATCTGGAAAATGACTTATATAAATGACTTCTGTAAATTCCCTATTTTTTCCCCTACTTCTCCAGATTTCGGGGAACCTGAAACGCTTTTCCCCATTTGAAGAAAAACTGGCAAAAATAACAGACAATCCATAAACTTACCAGGCCAGGATTTCTTGCGACAAGATCCATCAGTTCTGTAACTTTTTCATGTCTCTGCCCCTGAGGCAGTTCTTCGTTGGAAGCGGTTGCCATGGCAATTTTCAATCATGTATCACCTGATCTGATCAGTATTGTCTAGAAGAAGAAAAAAAAACAAAAACGGAGAAATTATATATGTATACTCTACAATTCAGTTGCCTAGGGGAAGGCATTAATCCATGGGCCCTTCCCCCTCAGGCCCAAAATTAACACGGAAGAGATACATGAGATAGGAACAACCGCAGAGCGCCCCAATTTACCCTATGTCATGCCCCCCCCCCCCAGGCCATTTCTAGATACACCCCTGACGCAATGCCATGTTTAATCCAGGAAAGACTTCCATTTTTGAAGATTCGCAATAGTTTAGGCCCCAATTCAGGCCTCTCAAAAGAGCCAGAAGAAATTAAGAGACATCCATACTGAGGACCACACAAAGGCCACAAACTGACAAATGGCAGCTCCCATGTCCAAATAGATGAACATTAGACAGAGGGAATTTTTATTTCACAGATTCATTTCACTGTTACATCTCGCACTAAGCTAGTGTTCACAAAAAGGAGGCTTGGGCCCCCCCCCCCCCTGTTGTCTTCAGTTTGTTGAAAATTAATTTTTGTAAATTCTTAAAGTCGAATAAACAATATTTAAGAGCAATAACGCATAATTAGCTCAGTCTTAATGATTTTAATTTAAAGCAGAGGTGGCACTAATTATAGATCAGCAGAGCACAGCTAAGTAAGTATCCATCCAATCTTTTGAGAAACTACCGTGTTAATGAAGCAGCACAGAATAGCGCCTTTAATCATGCTCATATTGGAAGCAGTAACATTTTTAGAACTGCATTTTCGATATATGGGACAATTATTTATATGAACAATGCATGGGAAATGCATCGAGTCATTGACCAAAGTTTCGTTTACATGATATCTTTCCTGCTCCTTTCTATAAATAGGCTTAATAAAAAAATCTGAAGTACTCTGACAACACATTTTCATGATAAATTTAGGCCAACCAGTGCTTTCGCTTTTCACAAAATTAGTATACAAAGGAAGTTATCGGCCAAAATCAAGGCTCAAAGATTTTTTTATATCACTCAAGAAAGATGGTGATGGCCTATAGCCCTGCACACCTACATTAATTCAGCCTACTACGGGCAATACAGCCTTATTCAATAGTATAGAAATTTGGGTAGAATTGCCAATATTATAGGCAAGAATTCAGTAACTGATCAGCCATTATTTTCAGGCCTATGAAAGCTTATGTCATGGCAAACTGTATGACTATGACCCAAGGTCCATAGTCTGTGGTGTACATGGTATTCATGTGTGCCTACGGAATATGATTATGAGTCAGGATTTAAAAAAAATATGAGTGGTTTCAGCATTTTGACATGTTTACAGGTTGGACAAACTTTTCACACATAGGTTTCAAAGGGAGGGGGTACTAATTTTTTATAACCAGCTGATAACGTTGTTCACGTCTGGGAGTGAAGAATGGGTATGATGTGAACATAAGAAAAACATCATAAATTAAACATTATTTTACTTTACTTTACTTTACTTTACTTAAACATGCGCGCATCAAATGCAGACAGGTATGTGTGTATTGTTTTGTATCTTAGGGGGGGGGGGGCACTAAAAGTCCACATCAATCCTAAGGGAGGGGGGGGGGGGAGATCAATGGCCAGCTAGCTAGCAAGGGAGGGAGGGGGAGTATTAAGACTATTTAGATCAAAGCAGCCAAAGTGGTACCTAAAGCTATTTACTAACCAAGCCATGAATCATAATTCAAGATTCTCAACACTGGAAAACAGATCAGACAGTCATAGATCAGCACTTGCCAGGGGACTTGCTAAAAAGCGGGCTATGAGTAGCGGGTAGCGGGGTAGCGGGTAGATTCTAGTACAACACACAAGCCCCTTGATACAACTCCACCCGCTACCCCTCGGTCGTAGCTTCTTCTGCTACCTTTCCCCGCTCTCTCTGCTCATTAATAGACAACCATTCCATGTACAGGAATGCCAGACCCCATTTTGGAAATCTTAGAAGATAATCTATCAATTTGGATGTTTAAAATCATACTAATCACAGTCCTTTCCCTTGAAAATATGACTTTATTCACTAAGTTACTTTAAATCATTTTTAAAAAGTGGAAAAGACATGACAACTTATAGACATCATTTCATTCTGCATTGTGCTACTTATAGGCCTATATTAATTTATAAATACACCAGGATGTCACCAGCAAAAACGAAATAATTAATCTCTGCTGCAGCTCATGAACAAACATAGCTGCATTCCTTATTTTAATTAACAGCTTCTGTTCTCTATTGACAGCAATAATTGAAAGAACTGAAAAAATGTGAAAGCTATATATGCTTTTTGGTGGATGTTAAAAAACACTACATAATGCATTGGGGCCTACTAATTTGTACAAGGCCTTTCTGCCCCAAATTTGTATTGAAATTGATGGCATTTTAATTCAACCACAAAAGGAGATAGACTCACATCAATTAGCAGTATAAGTGCAATTCGCTTTCAAAAGCCTGTCTTTTATTTATAGCAAAAGACCTGAAGCAAATTGCTTGATTATCAGCTGATTGCAAGTAGCGGAGGTAGAGGGGTAAAATAGGAGCGGGCAGACAGATCTGTTGTACTAATGTCAATTGAATAGCTCTCTGTTTGCTCAGTTGCTTCCTATTGTTCCCTGTGCTTATTATGCATACACCCGCTACCCGCTACCCGCTTTTTTTCAACCCGCTTTTTAGCAAGTCCCACTTGCCAGCCCTGCTCACAGACACAGTCACAGACAGTTCAGTTCTTTTGATAATTTCTGATTTATACAAGTTGGCAACTCCAAAACTGGCATTTTGAGCAATTAAACAGACCTCAGGATTAAACCTAGTCCGTGCGCACTGACTTCTTGCTGTTGGTCAGCCTCAGTCGGACTAGATTAAACCTGGCTACTCACCCAACTTGTTTCCTTGCGAAAAGAAAGAAAATCGATTCTTTTATCAGATTTCTGCAAAACAACAAGCCAGTGGTTTCACTTCAGCAGGGGTTTCCCGCAAATTTCTATTTTTAGCTCCTTCTCCAAAATATGAAATACACACCAGATGGAGTGTGCTACAACATAGGCTGGGGCGCCACCACCATTGAGGCAATGGATCACTTTATGATCAATAAAGCAGATCAGTTTTGCTAAAGTAGAAATTATTTTAAAATGCTTAGGCCAAATGCTCTTAAGATGAGAGACAGGTGGTACTTCACAGGCTTTACCCTTTTCTTTTTTTGTGTAAATTGCATTATTCTCCCATGGCCAATATGGGCCTATTTAATTATCTGAATTAAAATTAGTAATTTAATCTGCGATCTCCTTGTTATTGCACAGCAAGCTTCTATATTATAGAGGCGGCGAATGGCATGGAACCTGAATATGCACTTAAAAAGTACGAGCAGCTAGTAGGAGAGATCAGGCGTGTGTATCCCTGGACACACTTGATTCTTGTTGGGCTCGCCATAACCGGAAACACGAAAAGACAACAGACAATACATCGACTGAACGCCCTGATGCGACATATTGCTGCCTATGAACGCCGGACTACTTTCACCGACAACAACAACTCGCGACTGAAGGACCACATCCACCTTACGTACCCCTCAAAAAAAGCGCTCGGCAAGCGGATCGCAACAATAGTCAAGAAACCGCATCTTGCTGCCCTTCAGAAATTTTGATGAACTGGTCTCTGTTTCCATCTCTAACGCTGTTAATATGACAGACAGCAGTGCCGGCGGCCCTACTGCTGGGAGGGTGGCACATACTCATAATGATATCATAAATGATCGGAATATAAATGATAGGAATATAAGTGAAGATAGGAGTATAAGTGAAGATAGGAGTATAAATGAAGATAGGAGTATAAGTGAAGATAGGAATATAAATGATAGGAATATAAATGATAGGAATATAAATGATTGCAATAAAATCAGTTCAAATACTTGTATCAATGTTACTAATTGTATACATAATAACTCAACTCAAAACCTTGATTTATCCAATCATGATCTAACAATTAATACAAGTGAAATGAGAGTCAACAGTGATGGAAATGAATTTGAAATTCTTCACAACACACATGATAACATACAGATCCTCTCCTGGAATATCCAAGGAATAGGTAGTAAATTTGAACTAGATGGCGTAAAACAATTTGTCTCAAAATATGATATAGTATTCTTATTTGAAACAATGAAGCTGGACACCTACAACCCATCAATTCCTAATTTTGAGTTTATCCATTGCCAACGCAGATATAAACACCCCCGTGCTAGAAGGCCATCTGGTGGCATAGGTGTCCTAATTAAAAATCGAGTAAAACACCTAGTTAAAGTAGAGAAACAAAATGAGCATGTAATTTGGCTTAGCCTCAAGCAAAAGCAACAACCTTCACTAATAGTTGGTGGGACATACATACCACCAGCTGGATCTAAAATATATCTTAATTATGGGATAAATGACATCTTTCAGGCTCTCGAAACAGACATTGCCAGTTTCCTTCTGTCTACTCCTTCTGTTGCCCTCTGTGGGGATTTCAACAGCCGTACAGGAGGCCTTAGTGACATAATTGAAAATGTAAATGGTAAAGATGCTGACATTATGGCTGATCTCAATGATGTAATTGCTAATCCTCAGGGTATCAGTAATTCAGATTGGTGTACTAAAAATAGGCTCATGACAGATAATACACATAATAATTTTGGGAAAGACCTAACGCAACTGTGTAAAAATAGCAACATGAGGATTATGAATGGTTTCCTTAATGCGAACAATACTGATAACTACACATGTCATGCTCCCCTTGGTAAGAGTACTGTAGACTATCTTCTTAGCACAGAAACACTCTTTCACACACTGGCACATTTTGAAATATGTCCGAAACTGGTTGAGTCCGATCACTTACCAATAGCCTTTGCTCTAAATATTAAAATTCCAGCAAAGGGTATTACACACACAAAAACTAACCATAATAGGAACAATGAAAAGCGTTTTCGATATATATTTGATAAAGAAAAGGTTCCATTATATAAAGAAAATCTGAAGGCCGACTTATCGACAGATAAACTCCTAATTCTCACTGATACTTTAAATTATGCAAGTAATGTAGATGACATAATTAAATGCACCTATGATTATGTAGAAAGTAGTATCCAAGCAACATTTAAAAAGAAATACTTCAAACCAGTAACTAATTCATTCCCAACTAATGTCTGGTATGACGATGAATGTAAATCGGCCCGAAAGAAGGCCAATGAGTATGCTAAAACCCATGATCTAAATTTAGAACCATGTAACTTGCAATATAAGGCACTACACAAAAAGTACAAGTATACAATTCAAAGAAAGAAAAGATTACACCAGCAAATGAATAGAAATGAGCTGGAGAGGTTGAAAACAACCAATCAAACAGAGTGCTGGAAACTCTGGAATAAACTCACAAACACACACACAAAAATATCAAACCAACCAGACATAGACACATTCCATGAATATTTCACCAAACAAATACAACCACCACCCTGCTCTCATTTCGATCAGGAACACATGACTGGCATTAACCTCGAAATAAATCAAATTAAAACAAATACTTTAAATAATCACATATTAGATGACATTAGTAATAACATATGTGACAATCACATCACAGAATCTGAGGTAGCGCTGCACCTGGCTAAGCTTAAGAATAACAAAGCAGCGGGCATAGATGGTATAACTGGAGAATTCTATAAATATGCTGCGGATAAGTTGGTAACACCTTTCTGTGCCGTCTTTAATTGCATATTTGATAAAGGTGAATACCCTACACACTGGGCAGAAGGGATAATAAATGCATTACACAAAAAGGGGGACTCTTCCGATCCTGATAATTACAGGAAGATAACTATTACAGTTGCTATGGCCAAAGTATTTGACTCTATTCTGAATGCCAGACTGTACTTTAAAAATGAAGCAATGTCACTGGATGACCCTTACCAGTTTGGCTTCACACCCTCTCGTGGAACGACCGACTGTGTATTCGTACTTGACACCATTGTCAGCTATCAGCAATCTAGAAAGAAACCTATTTATCTATGCTTTGTAGATTTTACTAAAGCTTTTGACTATATTAATAGAAATGCTCTCTACTATAAACTACTTAAACAAAAAATGAGTACGAAAATGCTTAAGATTATCATGAGTATGTTTGAAAAGGCCGAAGCTAAAGTACATCAATTGGGCAAACTAAGTGCCCCAATAGACAGTATATATGGTGTCCTTCAGGGTGGCATCCTGAGCCCTAAATTGTTTAACGAATTCCTCTCTGATCTACCACTATATTTAAGTGAAACAGATGGAATAGAAATAAATAGTACAGTATTTACACACCTTCTCTATGCAGATGACATCGTTCTCATATCTGAATCTGTAGAGGGTCTACAAAATAGCATTGACTCTCTACACATGTTTTGTGCCAAGTGGCACCTTATTGTTAATATCTCTAAAACCAAAGTAATGCAAATCGGATCCAAAACTCATGCTAATTTCCTATATGATAATAAAACCATTGAAAATGTAGAAAAGTTTAAATATTTGGGTCATACAATTAGCAACAATAAAAAGATACATAAAGAGATGCCAGATTACATAGCAACCCAGGCCCAAAAGGCTCTTTTTGCTCTGCATGGACGGATGAAACCGTCTCTTGGTCATATACCCCCATCACTTGCAATTAAAATGTTTGATAGCTATGTCCTCCCTATACTGGAATACAATAGCACCTTTTGGTCGGGTACTTCGGAGATTTCTAAAATTGAGAAAGTTCAGATTGGTTACCTAAAACGTATACTTAATGTTAGACAACAAACGCCGACATTAGCAGTGTATGCAGAAACAGGTAGATTCCCCCTTCGATTGAGGCAACAACTTAGCACAATAACCTATTGGGCCAAATTAAAAGATCTCCCAAATCATGATGTCCTTAGTAAATGTCTTAAAATTCAGGAAGATTTACATAACACAGGTCAGAATAACTGGTACAGTAAGGTAGAGAAAACTACGACAGAAGCTGACATCTCAAATTGGCTTACAGCTGATCCCACTTCAGTATTAAAGGAAGTGAAACTAAAACTATACGCAAAAGAACAGAACAGAATTCTTAATGAACTCACTGACTCTGAAAAGCTTCCTAAACTTCGCACATATAAACTCTTTAAGACAAGCTACTGCCTGGAACCATATCTAAATTTGAATCTCCCAAAGAAAACATACACTAATATTGCAAGATTCAGATTAAGTTCTCACAATCTTAAAATTGAGACAGGAAGACATAATATACCCAAGACCCCGGTAGAGCTTAGAAAATGTGACAAATGTGACACAGGTGACATTGAAGATGAAATACATTGCCTTTTAGTGTGCAACAATAACAGTGCTCAGAGAATAGAACTTGTAAATAAAGCAAGCAGCTTAATCCCTAATTTCTGTGATCTTGATAGCATACAACAGTTTAAAATACTCATGTCAAATAAAAGCCCTGACATAATACTTGCTGTGGGTTCTTTTCTCAATAAAATAATGTGAATAAAATCTAAAACTTCTGTGCCTCCTTGCACTTTACTTTCACCGGTGCTGCTGTCTATGTCGAGATATGTATCCTCACTTTGCTTTTATTGACTTTTGTGCAATAACACATATGAAACTGGGACCAATGTGCATATTTTATGAACTATGAAAGACAATTCTACATGAACTGTGAAACCTGTCATTTTTTATGATATGACACTAGATTATGTTTGGTAACATAGAATACTGTAGATGTAGATTTGAATTTTTTGATTTTTCGATTTTCAATTCTTGATTGACACATGTATCTGTATTTGATATTTCTGTTGTCATTAAAAGTTTATATATATATATTAAAAAGTGAATTTCAATTTCAGAGTGACCAATTATTATAAAGAAAAGACACAGGTTTTCACGCTCATTTTTAAAATATTATTAATATATATATAATCAAAATAAAAAACCTTGTCTTTCAATTGATAGATTTTTATTAAAAATATTCATAATTAATAATTCATGTTACAAAGTATTTTGCTTTCCATCAACAGCTCAATAATATAATGAAAGACATTTCAAAACATACACTGAGGATTGAGGATGAAAAAAAAACAACATGTGTGTATAACAGGACATAAAAAAAACATCTGCATGGGACATATATATTTTGTGCAATAAATTGCATTTTTTCCCTCAAATATATAATATATCACATTTCATGAAAATCAAATCACCTCTGTTTCTGAATATAATTCTAAGACATGTGCACAGAAATTTTAAAAAAATCATGACATTTGACAACGACCAATATTTATAAAATATCTACTGTAATATTCTATGAGAAGTTATGCTCTATTTAACAGACTTTAAAATTATAGTATAACCAGATACAGTTGCGGACGAAAATATTCATACAGCTGAGTATTCTGCACATACCTGGTATTTACTCTAGATTCAGGGGTGCAAGGAGAAAATTTCACTTTTAAGTCATTGCCCTAATCAATTGTCATTGTCAAGCACTGCAAACTTAAGGATATCGCTCTTTTCAAGCTCAGGGGGCATACAAACGTAAAATTTCAACATGACAAAAGTATTCATACAGCTTGAACACGCTGGGTATAAAGTGCATCAAAAGCTTGAATTTCTATTCCAAATCATTTGTAACTTTCTGTGGCTTCTTTGGATAACCTCCTTAGAACTTCAGAATGCTTTTTGGGGTGTTTTTATCTGAGTTGGTTGACCCACACCACCCTATAGCGCTGGTATTATTTTACCATTAAATGTATATATATATGACATTTCTCAAAAGATGGCATTAAGTCCATAAAGAATAACCTCATTTCTTCAAATGGTCCATCATAGCTTTCTTTATGCAATAGGTTGTTCCTGATGTAAACTACAAGAAGTTGCATTTGGTTTTACAAGATTTAGACATGGGTAACAAATGTCTAGCGAAGTCTTGAAAGTTTTGCCCATTGAAATAGCATTGGGTCTTGGACAATTTTTATCTTAGGTCTTTTGCATCATGTGCAAAATGCAAATCATCACCTGCATGCCACAAGTTAATTTTAGTCCAAATGAGAGTTTGCACTAATGATTAAAGCAAGCCATGAAAGCAAATTTTACTGTGTGTGAGCATTTAGCTTGGCTTAGCAAGCATCGTTGCAGAAGTTTCACATACATTTAATGGTAAAATGATACCAGCACTATAGGGTGGTATGGGTCAACCAAAACAGATAAAAACAACCAAAAAGGCACTCAGGACTTCTAAGGAGGTTATCCACAGAAGCCACAGAAAGTTACAAATGATTTGGAATAGAAATTCAAGCTTTTGATGCACTTTATACCCAGCGTGTTCAAGCTGTATGAATACTTTTGTCATGTTGAAATTTTTCGTTTGTATGCCCCCTGAGCTTGAAAAGAGCGATATCCTTAAGTTTGCAGTGCTTGACAATGACAATTGATTAGGACAATGACTTAAAAGTGAAATTTTTCTCCTCGCACCCCTGAATCAAGAGTAAATACCAGGTATGTGCAGAATACTCAGCTTTATGAATATTTTCGTCCGAAGCTGTACAGAAAACACATTTTAAACAAAAGCATAATTTTTTAAAACTTTTTTTAACAGTACGTTTAAAGACATGTATACATTCTTATTTTCCAATCACCACAAAAGTTAATTGTGTTATAAAAATGTTTCCATATTTTTTGCCTTCACGATAAGAACTGATTCATGATGCATAAAAAGAATTGAGAAATACATAATAACAAACAAAAATCTTGAATAACAACACTTTCAGTAAATCAAATTTAAAAAGCAAAAATTGCAACATACGTGTCCAAAAATGACTTATCCATCATGACACGGTGGCCCCTAAGGCCACACTTAATTGATCTTTAGCTTCTCGGATCCTCTCAAGGCACTTTTTCTAGGGTCGGTCGGTAGGACAAAAAAAAAAAAGGTAAAAAAAAATTTTTTTATAATGTCAAAAAAAAAAATTTTTTTTTTTTTCAATTTTTTTTTTCCATCGGCAGGAAATCTATTGTGTCGGCGGGTCCGCGAAGCTAAGAATCAATTATGTGTGGTCTTATCCATCATGACACTGTGGCCCCTAAACTTTTCAATTTGGAATGTAACAGGACCTTTGTCATAGGCCTATTTGATTGACTTTTTGTACAATACATTTTAGGACAGCCTTCATGATGATAGTTTGAGATGTGATATGCGATAAGTGTCAAATCACAATGTTGGAAAATCATGCAATCAATTCACACCAAAGATATTTACCTAAAAAAAGTAAATAGCCTTTTTTGTTAAAATAATGAAAATTATTATTATAAAAATTAATTTATTGCACTTAATTTTGGTGATAAATTTATTACACTACTTAATATCTTGATATATTTGCAATTAATCATACAGCCCTATATTACATTTGTAAAACAAGTAAACATCACTACATGCCACACCTGGCAGATTCTATAGGCCTACAATTTTTCCATCTTTAATAAACTTGTCTAAATCTTAAAAAAACTGCAATTTCAGATTATTTTCATACATATTGCTCTAAGAGGTACTATCACAGTTAGTATACATTCAAAAATCAATATACTGAACACATAATTTTGAAATACAAGATCAGTCGATCATAACACTTTTTTGAAAGAGAAAATCATGTTTCAAAATTTAAATTTAAAATTAGTGTTACCATGGTTACAATACATCAAAATGACAAAATGTCCTGAAAATGTGGATGATTTCAACCTCCCATTTCCAACGGGGATAATGCCTGAATATGTCAATTACAATTGTACACAATAGAATAACAATTTTACACAATAGGCCAGGCCTACTCTTGAACCATTTTAATTTTGACTTTCACGAAACACCAGCGTTTTTAAAACGTGCACAATTTAAACATGATTATAGTCAAGATATTCCACCTCTTATCCATGAAAAATAATAATTTATAGATCTACAAACAAGATTATTTTACAGCCAATCAGCCACTAAAGCAGCTAAGTCTTCTAACAGTTAAACATTAATTTTAGCAATAGGCCTAATCAGCAAGGAAAGTCTTCTTTAGCATTGTTAAGCAAGAGTCCATAAAAGTGGAGTACTAATAATTATTGAAATTTCTACATCTTCCACAATACTGCTTGTCTTCAAAATGCCAGTGCAATGGCAAGATGAACATGTGGTAAATATTCATCATTTCTACAATATCTTAACACAAAAAATTATAGATCAGTATTACTATTGTATATATATAAATACTACATTTACATATATAATAACATTAACAATAGATGACGTATCACACAAATATTATCCAAGTCAATTAACATTACATCCTGATGAGAATATAAAATTTCACATGATTAAAGATATATCACATTTTACACCATTGCAATCAATGCATAAATACACAAAAGTGAACTGAATTTATTTTTGGGGACCTGCCTCCAAGCTTTATCTTCAAATCATGATAAATTCTATTCAATATCAACAGGAAGATACATACATGTTTATTATGTTGCATATGTCTGGTAAGTACACGCCAGATTACACATATTAAGTTACAACATGTTACAAATACCATGACGTAAAGGTTGAAAATTAAGTAGAGCTACAATCATGAAAACTTCCCAATTTCAAAAAAATAAAATTTTATCAGAATATATTGGGGGAGGGGGATTTAATAATCAAAATTTTAGATACCCTAATTATGAAAGAAACCGTTAGAATCTTAAACACCCAATTGTCAAGAAATACAGAAAGCTTGATGCGTAAAAGGGGAAATTACAGGGGAAATAGTGGAGATTCCAGGGAGTGCCGTAAGAGCAAAATTTTGTAATTCTTATTAAAGGCAGAAACAGGAGAACACTTTTGTTTTGTGTCCTGTCTTTTCAAGGAGCATAAGCTAAATTCTAATCAATTCAAAGTTTCAGACCACAAAAGGGTCTAAAACTTTATCTCTAAGAGAGCTATACAATCCTATATGAGTGACTAAATTGGGCTGTATCATAAAAGAGGAAATTTTCAAGTCTCTCTTCATTCTTTCTAAGGCCATATCCTTGCCATAGTTCCTGCCACAGCTAGTGTCGTTTAAATAATTAATAACTTGAATTGCTCCGTCGTAAGGGAAGACCATCGCCGGTGTACAGCATTCAGGGGACTTTACGTAAGTGTAAAAGTGGGGTGAAAAAGTCCTACGCAACTCTACGAGGTGAGATCGACCAATCGTGATCGCTACGAATGCAGCATACACCCCGAATAATACCCATAAGTTAACATAAGTCTTGGAAGTCTGATTTAAGTAAACACACGAGAACAAATTATAGAAAATGGTCCCGAAAAATAATGCAATCCCGAGGAGTTCAGGTAAACGATCCGGCTCGAAATTGATGTATCCTAATAAACGTTCCGGATGGTACAATTTGATGTAAGTGACATCAGTATTAACGGCAAAAAGGCCGTTATAATGGTCGTGATTATGTTCAACTTTAGTTTGCAACATGTGATCCAAGACTTGGAAAAAGTCGTCGTGAGGAAGCGCATCATCCTCTATGAGGAGAACGTACTTAGGTCGATAAAGAGCAGAGGCATTCAAACAAAACACATAATCCTGTTTTTCCTTCTCTAAAGGATGCACCATAGATAGCGTCAATTTATCATAACGACTTATCACAGGAATGAAATTCTCTAAGTATGTGGCCTCAAGGTATCCAATTGGGTTCATATCTACATTGCACACGGCCATTTTAATGTTGCGCTCCATACCTTGGGACAATTCTCTATAATACAACTCTAATAATTTCCACGCTACTTGACTCAAATACTTCGGTTCGTAGGTGTCAAATCGATGCCTATTTCTTGACACAGTCACAATACTTATAAATATATCTAGAGGCCCAGTCTGCTTGTTGAGAGCACTGTGTAGACCAGTCCTATTGAGCATATCAAAGTAATTGAAGGCTTGTCGTTTGCGGTAATCATTATCAGTCTGGATTTTAGACCTGAGATCATTTTTCGCAGATTCGGTGTGCATTGAATATGAAGAATGCGGAAGTTTGTAGCACAGTAACGGAAGTACGACGAAAAATGTCACTAAGTAGATAATCACAATTTTACGGAGAATCGGATCGTCCCATATTGATTTTGCCTTTCGATACGGCTTTCTGAAAAATGTCTCAGACCAGCAATCGAAAATGCGGCTGCAACATCGCCAGCATGCCATCATGGGCCAGTCTGAAATCACAAATAAAAATTTGATAAGTGAATATATATATCGGAAGACATTTTTCAATAAATTTTTTGTACAAGCCAATTGCAATGCATTCAATAAATATAAATGTTGCATATGGCATATATTATATCAGCAGCAAAATACCACAGGTTTATAACACAACACTACAAGACTACATTAACATATTAATGCATGTGCAAACATGTATTTAAATGTACACTACTCCAGCAGGCCTAACTATTGAACTTTTAAGTGAACAGTTTCCTTTTCAACA
This sequence comes from Platynereis dumerilii, assembly GCA_026936325.1. Classification (NCBI taxonomy): domain Eukaryota; kingdom Metazoa; phylum Annelida; class Polychaeta; order Phyllodocida; family Nereididae; genus Platynereis; species Platynereis dumerilii. The sequence continues at coordinate 68,197,810 of JAPTHN010000005.1, read as the reverse complement.
TGCATTCATTGCTAGCTATTGCTGCATGAATCATAATTTATCAAGATCAATTAAACTGAATGATCTTAAAATTCAGTGCCCACTTACTTTATCCAGACACAAATGGTTCACCATTAATATCCCAAGCCTTAATATCAGTAAATTCCTGTTAATTGCATTACCTCACTGAGCACCAGGCTCACAGCATTTTGTGTTGTCAAATTTCTTGGAGCGTTGACACGGTTGGGAAAATTTTGTTGCCCAGCGTGTTTTGCTGGTTGAGGTCGAATTTTGTTGTCACAGAAAATCATTTTCGTTTTAAAGTTTAACACATTTTGGGACTCTGTAAGTTACTGAAGCCATGTTTTCAACAGGCTCTTGTCAGATTCGATATATATATATAGTTGTGATTTTATCGATTGCTTTAGTTTGGCAGCAAGGGTTGAATGAAATGTGACAGAAGGAGTTTTTGACAGCTGTCACTGCCAGTGCACAACAACATTTTGTCAACACAACAGTTCAACTTCCAGCCTTGTCATGTCAGTCAAAAATAAATACATGGATTTTAAAGTCTGAATAGTTAAACTGTTAATTAAAATGGGAAAAGATTCACTATAAATTTATAAGTGTAGAAAAGCTTCCAGGAAGGCCTGTCATTGTGTCAAACTAAACAAAAAATATGTCAATGATAATCAATGGCTTGATTCAACTTGATATTCACTGCATAAGACATAAGACATAAGACAAATTTTATTTCAATTCGGTTTCAGAAACAATCAACATTAGCTCACAGAGCTAGTCTCACCGAAATCAATCGTAACATTAATAAAAACAGTTATAACACTGTAAAAACCGTTATGACTGATGATGACATGGTTAAGTTTTCAAGCATGGTTATAGATCATGGACCATATTACATGTAGGCTATCGATGAAACCATCAAACATCCCATTGACTCACTGCCTGTTTCCCAATTTTGTGTGCAAATTCATTGACTGACAGGCTCCTGGTACACAAAGTCGTCGCAGCAGTGTATGCCTGGATCTATATTATAACTCAACGGTGACATTGACTATTTTATATTTCAGAAACTCGAGGATGATAGTAACATAAAGGAAGTAAAAATGTCAGACAATTTCAACCCGCCAGTCCGTTATCCGTCTGAGGATGACAGGTAAATTTCATATATTATTGCTCGGGCCATTGTGCAGAACTTTTCCTGATGCAGTGCCGTTGTGAGTTAGTGAAACGGGTCATGCTTTGCCATTGGGTCAATGCTAAACATCATCAACCAAACAGCTTGTGGGAGCATGAAATCACATCCAATGACATAGGCGGATCCAGGGGGGGCCACAAGAGGCGCACCCCCCCCCCTGTTGTCAGATAAATCTTTTATATTGCTATCGGAGGAAAAAAACATTTTTTTTAGAGACTTCAATGTTTTAAGTATTGTCGCCCCCCCCCCCCTTTGAAAAATCCTAATCCGCCCCTGAATGAGATGAAATACTGCTGGGTCATGAAGGCTGATATCTGAGATACAAATAGATACGAATGACAGCCAATTTTCTTTGAGCTCAGAGTTAGTTATGGGTCAAAGCCTTTGTTAAGTAAGTTAAACCAGTGATGGAAAGGGGGGGGAGGGCTTTGGGGGCTGAGCTCCCTTGATCAGAAAACTGGGGGAGCTCTGAGTATCCTTGCTTCGCCAAGCAGTTTGGTTGAATGAGGATGTACCCAATGGCAAGACATCACCCGTTTCACTAAATTCACTTACAGGCAGCACTGTTATGTTATATCGGACTAACAGTTTCATGAATCTTTTTTCCATATATGAGATGTCATCAAAGTAAAATTGTCATTTGTGTGTATCGATTGCAGGAAGACTTGCTGGGTATGTTTCGCCACAGAAGACGACGACCGGGATGCTCCTTGGGTGAAGCCTTGTCGGTGTCGGGGTACGACGAAATGGGTTCACCGCCTGTGTCTGCAGAGGTGGATTGATGAGAAACAAAGGGGCAACAGCACTGCCAAGGTCTTGTGCCCCCAGTGCAACACAGAGTACCTTATAGTCTTCCCAAAACTAGGTAAGAATTTTACTTGGAGAACTTGGAGAAATTCTATGGCAGTAAACCCCAGTTTTAAGTGATATCAAGGGCAATGGTCAACCCTAGATAGGGATCTTTTATGACATTAGATCCCTGCAAAACTGCAATTAACACAATACAGGGCCAATAATACACATAGTAGGTTTTATAAAAATAGATAAAGGGGCAACCATTAGATCTATGGGGGCCCTTGGAATTTAAAAAAATAATAATTTGCATGCTCAAAATCAATAATCACCGTCACTGTTATTGTGAAGTAAATAATTTGCCTTCAAACTCCTAGCCTCTCTGATTTTCTAATGGTCGCCCTATAAAAGTTATTAAGACCTGTCAATTTATGGTCAATTAATTGTCGTTTTTTCTCCAGGTCCTCTAGTCTACATCATGGATTTGACTGATAGGTTCATTTACAAGGCGTGTCCATTTGTTGCTGGTGGAATTTTCATTGGCTCTGTCTATTGGACGGCAGTAACGTACGGAGCTGTGACTGTGATGCAGGTAAGCCCATAAAAATCTGAATGAAGGGGGAGGGTTGGCTCAGTGGTAACACGCTGGGCTGTAAATCACTGGGTCCAGGGTTCGTTATTCGATCATTCGCTCACCAAGTCAATAATTTAATGTTTCTTTCCCTTTCAAAGATAGAACTTTGCTAAACTTTTAAAAGGGATAGGATCTGGTCAAATTGCATGATAATGAAAAAATGGAGCTCAAAAATAGATACCAGTAGGCCTATGGCCTCTCAACTCTAGACAATTGTCGATGTTGCACATGAACTGGCTAACCCTGTATTTCGACCTACTACACAGAGAAATGTCAAATAGTTTTCATTCATTATTAAATTATTTTTCAGGTGCTGGGCCACAAAGAAGGACTGAATGTGATGGAGAAGGCTGACCCGTTGTTTTTGTTGATAGGGCTGCCAACGATCCCCGTCATGTTAATCTTGGGCAAGATGGTTCGCTGGGAGGACTATTTCTTGAGATTATGGAGGAAACATTCGTCTAAACTGCCTATCATTAATTATTTATTAGGTTCTGGTGAGTTCTTCAAATTAATAATTACTGACGTTCTATAGATTGCGCTGAAATATTTTTAATGTTTTCATTAGTGATATGTTATAGTCATCTGACCTGTTTACTGAAATGGGGTCCCATTTGATGTTAAAGGGAGTGCTTGGAGTTCTGCCCAACAGGAAATTATTTATTAAATGTTGCAGGTTACAATAATTATTTATTTTTAGCGTGCAGCGTCCTCAAGTATTCATTACTAAGTAAAACGGCACCATGTTAAGAAATACCCCCACCAAAAAAAAAATTTCTAAACTGCCCTAATTGTCACCCCCTCATTGCAATCTGTAGATGTTACCGCAAACTGTGGATAAAAATTCTTTTGAATATGTAGACAGTTTACCATGAATTAGCTAACCTTGACTGACATCTTTATTTTTAATTTCAGAAAGCGGTAGTGTAGGAGGCTTTCGGGTTCCTGCTGAAACGGCGCCCCTGGCTGACCCAATTTCTGCCACCAGGGTGCTCTGTGGTGCCCTCATAATGCCCACCATAGCAACTGTAGTTGGCAAAGTCATGTTCGGAACTGTACAGTCAAACTTCCAAAGAACGTTACTGGTATGTGTTTCAAGAATGGTTACTTTTATCTAGTGTTGAATAGTCCATATGGGTCAAGCCATAAAGGTGCTGCTTCTGAGCTGTAAAACATGTCCTCTAAGTTCAGAGGTGGCTGGCTAGAAGGGAATTTAATTGAGGCAATCTCAATGAATGCCATACTGAACTATACATATTAGAATAAATTGTGTGAAAATTTGAGGTGAATACCACGCAAAATAAAGAAGCTGTACCACTTTTTAGACCTGAAAACAGGCCAAAAATTACGTTTTTTGGCGTTTGTGGCATGACATGGCCTAAAGATGACTTTACTAGCTGAAGGAAATTCTTTCTTTGTCCATTTTTGTGTCCGAGAGCAGGGCCTCGGGCCCTTTGTCGTCATCAATGGGATTGTCATATCAAAAGTTGGTGTGGAGCGAAAAGCATTTCACAGATGCAAGAACCACCCAAAGTTATGATGCCATTATGATGCCCAGTGTTTACACTGTTGCACAAGATGCCCTGGCTTTAATCTTATGTCTCACTGCTCTAAATAGTTAACTTTAATCCACCAAATTCCTCCTTTCTCAGCAGACGATTTCTGAGAAGCATCTTCTTCTTCTTCCCTTTGGCCCTTCCGCCCTGAGACAAAGTGAGGTGCACCACAACCAGAGATTTATGCTTCAGCCAATTACTAAAGATAGACAGATAGATAGACAGATAGATAGACAGATAGACACATAGATAGACAGATAGATAGATTGATAGATCTATAGATAGAATGCAACTTTTAACAATTTATAGAGATGTGTTAATGTAATGATCATATCCCATTGAGTTATATATAATTGCTCGAGGACACGGTGCATGCATTGCATGCTATTTTTAAAGTTTAAAATGATAACCCATGTCTTGAACTTTTATTTCATGCACAGTGAACTCCTCGGAACCTCTTATTTGATGAGATATAAGTAAATCTTCCAGAGTAACATTTTTTACTGTTTTTCGTTACTCGCCATTAGATTGTGATAACTTTTTATTTTACAGTAATATTTAACTCAAAACAGTGTACATATGTCGGCCTAATTGATGCTTACAGGATACAATCCAGTTTTGAGGATATTTTGAAGCAGAAATAGGAAAAAAACAGATTTTGCATAATGTCCTTATGTGTCCCTGTTACACGGCCAAAATTCTACCCCCTGTCCTTTCACATTTTGAAAGACTGTTATGATAGTTTTTATTTCACAAGAGTGCAGAAGAATGATGGAATAAGAAATATGTCAATTTGTAAGTATGGGGAACAACAATTAAGGCCAGGGCATGAAGAAAAAGGGGCATTTGTCCTTTTTTGTCCTTGTTACTCTCATGTTACGCCCCTGAAAAGCTAAAAATGTAACAGGACAGCATCTTTTTGTCCTGTTTGTTTAAGGTAACAAGGACATGTCCTGTTATGTTTTTAACAGTCACAAAGCATTTTAACAACTTTGATGGGTGTTACAGTTACCCTATGACTTAAGAAACTTTGAACTAAATTGTACCTAACAGATTTGTTAGATTGCAGCTCGATTGTAAAGTAACTCTTGAAAAGGTTGGCAATATTTGATGGAGTATTTTGTATTAAAACGCAGTAACAGGACAGTAACAGGACAACAGCAATTTCTGTCCTGTCAAACTACAACCAATTAGGGGTACTTGACTGTTATGCTTCATACAGATACTAGAAACACAGATACACATTTCCACTATGGTTAACTGCTCACAGGCAACCATTAATACATGCCTGTCCTGTTACATGTCCTGTTACCCATATATGTCCTGTTACTTGTCCTGTTACACAGATGTCCTGTTACTGTTTGTTATTTTCATTCAATTGGTCAAAAATAACACGAAATATAAGCAATATAACTCAGATATAGATTGCATAAGGCACATGGTACATATTTTGAACCATTGCATGGCTGAATTATTAAAATTCTTCAACCTCCCGGGTTTTAAAGACATCTGAATGTGTCCTGTTACTGTCCTGTTGCTGTCCTGTTACTGTCCTGTTACTGCACAGTTAATTACTGTCCTGTTACTGTATGTTTGGTTTGAATTTTGAATTCTTTGTAGTGGCTATAAAAAGGTAGTTGTACCTACAAAAATTGCATAGAAAATACCTATGTACGTTCTATGTGTAATAAGTAACTGAAGAGTCAACATCTCATCATTATTTCTACAGCTACAGTGCTCAAAACTCTAATTGTCCTGTTACGTTTTTAAAATTTTGAATCATTAGAATATTAAATATGTGTGTATGGGGAGCTTTCAAAACACTTATAAGGTGACCCTGTGGTGTTATATTTTATTCTAAGCATTTAATTTTGAAGATGATAGGCACCTGGAAAGTTAAATATGTAAAAATGTGAAAATGTTACGTTTTTTCAATTTTCCATTTGCATGGCTATTCGTGAAAAAGTGGAAGGTTTAAGCCTTTGTTATCATATTTTTAGTATGGGTACATGTTTGCAGAGCATATATTTCACAATTTCGTATCAAAATTACAAGATTAATTTTTGTCAGCTGTTTTCAGCTTTGGAGCAGCACCTTTGTGGCTTGACCCATATAGCAGTGAAATGTTTTATGATTGTTGCCGATACAGGAGCTTTTCCTTAAAATGTAACAGGTTGCTAAACATACCATTGAATCAAATGTAATGCAATCTCTTCAAAAACTGGAGGCTTCGAGAGTTTGGGAGACGGGAGTCTGCAATCGGCGTGTAGAATTCTATATCAAAATTGAATTGATGGGATAGACTCAGTCTATTAAGACTAGAATTCATTCTTTTGTTCAATAACCATATTAAATGAGACTGATTTAAATTAATTTTGCTTTTCTTTATCTTCTGCAGGGAGGCATAGCATTTGTAGCCATAAAGGGAGCTCTAAGAATATACTTCAAGCAACAGCAGTATGTCAGACAAGCCCAAAGGAGGATTCTAGATTTCGATGAAGATGTGGCCAACGCCATCGCCGCAGCACAACAACAGGCCAACCAGAACAACCAGCAGAACGTTGTTCAATAACTCAATATTAACCTCAAAATCATTTAGCATGTATAGCGTATGAAAATATCCAGAGCTTGTCCAAGGAGCTGTGTCATTGCCGTCATCAAAGGCAGCCATTTTGTTGTTGGGAGCCACCTCCGCTGCAGAGCTGTCTTGGCATCTAGTGATATCTAGTATGTGCGGTAAAGACAACAAGAAACTAGCGTTTGGACTTGGCAGGTTTTATAACAGACATTTATTTATCATATACCTGTAGATGAAATAGTTTTCTGCCATTTTGTTACTGTGCTCCAAGGTTTAACTTTAACCGAAGTACACCGAACATGGGTGTCTCGTTTTGGAAGAATTATCTTAAATCTGATATCACAAGGAACCTGGTGAAACTTGTTGTTTGGAGAGGGTGAGGTTTTTCGGACTAGGGGCGAGGAGGGAGGGGCAAAGGTTTGGGTTAAATCTTGCCAGGGAGGGGCGAGGTGGGAGTGTCTCCTTAAAAGCTTCATAGGGGATCGAGGGATCATTTATAGCCTCCAAGAACCCCTATTTAACCTCTGTTCTCTTAATATTCAATAAATGCGCTGCAGTCAACTGACTGAAGATGGCTGCAGCCAAGTGTCACGGCTCTTTGGATTAGCTCTGAAGTTATGGGTACTCCCTTGCCTAAGTTATGTTGCTGCTGTCTGTAAAATATCACAGCAAAATGATGGCGGAAGTCCTGGAGAGTGCTCATGTTGTTATTTGTATGATATTGTATGATATCCGATTGTATAATATTGTACATTTGGTCTTTTTCTCAAAATTTTATGCTGCGGCAGTTTACCAGCCATCTTAATATCTTTCAGAATTTACGGTCCTTCATTGATTGTGATGAATGATCTTTAACAATTCTTTATGAATGATCAGTTTTCATGTTGAAAGTTCTCATTTGCTTGGATTTTGTTAAATGAAGTGAGTCTTTGAAAAGCTCGCTGCAATCTATTTTGATATAAATTCTAACAATGAGCAGAGGGATATTTTCTTTCAATGGTATACTTGAAAAATTAATTTGATAAATATTGTTTGCTTGTAAGCCTACAATATGAGGTTAAGGCCTACAATAGATATATATTCAAAATTTATAGATTTATTTCTTTAATGATATTAAGAAGTTATGAGATCTTTTGTTGACATCTTTGTGATACCGAGAAGATATCTCTTTATGTTGGAGTTCTGGCAGTTTAAATATTAGATATTTCACTTCATTGTACAATAATTAATATTACAATACATACATACACCAGCTGCAAATGGTAAATCGTAAATACCCCAAGCTATTACCAGTTGACTCATTATTCGTTGTGTTCGCAGCATTTGGTTGACCTCTCATGGGATGCATTTTGTTGAATTGCTGTTAAAAAAAATTTAAAGCCTCTTTTACATGTGCAACAAACTTATCTTGACCTATGAGCTATCAATATGCAGAACTTTCTGTTTAGTGGAATTATTTTTAAATACAGCTTTACAAAAGTTTACATTTAGGCCTATATATTGCTAAAGTTCGGTGAGAATTTAAACTTGAAAAATGTAAAAATCATATTCATGTGCAGGTGATATTTTGCTTAGTCCAATAACTCTTCTTAAAGTGATTTATAAGGTATTTGATTAGGCCGGAGCATTGATTATAGACCTACGACTTTGAACAATGTTATGCTTAGATAATATGTATAATTTTTAGCTCTTGCCTGTTCTGAACAATTTCAAGTTGATATATAACTTTGTTAAGGTACCTTTTGGGACCACTGATGATTTCACCTAAAATGATACATTTATAAATTGTTTTATTGTTAGTTTTGCTAAAATGTTGATTAACTATTTATTGAACTTGTCATTTGGGTCATAGTATGCTGATTGTGCAGCACAGATGGGCAAAGCTATTTTGACATCACCAGATTCAGTTAAATCTCTTCAAGATGTATTTATTAATCAGGCTCCTGAGCCACTCCTCTCATATACCCTGATAAGAATTGTATATTCAGACTTGAAAGGACAGTACGTGTTGTACATAAAAATATGATTCAGTTTTGGCTTAGTTGAAGTATAGATTTTCTGTTCTGGGAACATTATCAAATACCGTAAAACGGGGTAAAGTTGGCAATCCGGGGTAAAGTTGGCAAGCTATTTTGACCTACTTAATGGCAGAAATGCCAACTTTTCGTCACTGACACTTATGTAAACTTAGCCAAAGATACCTGTGTCAGTGAGGAAAGTTGGAATTTCTTCCATTAAGTGGGTCAAAATAGCATGCCAACTTTACCCTGGATTGCCAACTATACCTCATTCTACGGTAATTGTTTGTATAAATAGGCCTATATCATTCCCAAAAATTATGGGATGGTTTGTGAAATTGTGATTTATTGCTGATCTCTTGCTTGTTTTTAATTTGTTATTTCTGAAAGTTGGATGTTTGTTAACTATTGGCCTTAAAATGGCCTTTGATATATTTTAAATGAAGTCAGTTCTCCAAAATAGGCCTACTATGATTTAAATATGATCCAGCTTAGCGGCTATTTGATAAATAGTAGATGAACATAATATATTGAGAAATTGAACTCCATTCAGCTATGTATTTATGAGGAATGCCGTTAATTACTGTGATTGTACATAGCAAATTTATTTTAAAGGGTGAATTAAATTAAATTTAAAACTTGTATATTCTTGACTTTTTTTAATAAGCCCTTTATTATATTTTATTATTTGTGAACTATTTCTGCTTATGGTGAAAGAGATCTCTTTTAGTAACTGTTGGCTTCGTTCCTGTTTTGATGTAGGCCCTGCATTGAAGTGGGTGTATACATGCGTCTATGATGTTTTAACACAAATTTAAACACTGGTGCGAGTACTGTGCAACATTAGTGATAAAATATGAAAAAGTCTAATTTTAAATTTTAGAATGAAAAAAAAAAGAAGTCCGAAATTTTGGGAATTTTGATTATTTGTTATTATGGATCAGGTAGGCCATAGCTGCATTTTAACTTCAGCTTTGACAGGAATGCTAATTAGGCAATTAAAATTATTTTTTTGACGAACCTGCAATCAAGGCCTTCAAATCAAAATGTGCCCCATGTGGTTTATACTGCTGATAATTTTTTCGGACCAGTATTTCTCTTTTTACCAGTTTGTGTAGCAATTTGTGAAGTTTTAACAAAAGTATATGGATGGTGGTGGCAGCACCTTGCAGTAATCAAAATAAATTGCGCCCTCTGTGAACAATTTATGATCAAATTTTAACAACGCCTCCTTGTGGTATATCAGACGACCTTCACCTTGGCTGAGTTTTGTTTTTGATGATGAGCTGTAAAATGAGTATTTTTCCTCCCTCAATGAGTATATAAGGGCAAAATGGTGCTCTGTAGAACTGTTAAACAAATCCTAGGGACTTAAACTACTGTCTAAGTCAGTGGAAGATGGGTTCTGTTGGCAAAGGACTGCCTGGGTGGCAGAGTAGACGTCAACTTGGTGATAATAAGAGGATTGGAGAAGATTCATCTGTTTATAGATCCCTGTATTCTTCCCTGGCCTGTGTCAGGTCATGGAATCCTAAGTCTACTGTGAACCATACTCACCATGGAGGCATCTTCAATTTCGACTTCTCGCCCGATGGGTAATTGCAATTTTTTACAAATTTAACATTTAACATAGCTAAGGAATAAGGTTTATGTGTATTCCCTTATAACAAGGTAGGCCTATGCCGTTATGGCGTTATGGTTAGCTGGTTAGCTGGTTTGCGTCGTCTACCACCGAAGTATGCGCAGATTACTCGTATGAAGTTATCACATAATGAGTAGGAATCCGTAAATCCTCCAGAGCGATTGAAATGAATTTTACAGCGCAAACTGGTTGGCAAAACTTCCCGATGGTTTAGGTTCGTTTTGTTGATTTTGTGTTTTAAGGTGAAAATTATTCGTTCAGACGTTCACATTGTGAAATTTCTGCCTGTGATGCAACCAAGAAATAAAACACCATGGCTATGATGTCACAAATAATTCCTTAATTGAAATTCCTAATTTGTTCTCTGTTCGCGGACAGTTACGGTGTACGGTCAACTAGGCGACAAACCAACCAGGCGACACCAATCACTTCCAACTAGGTGACAAGAAATTTGGAAATTAGATACCAGAACAAACTAGGTGACAAACAGTTCCAACTAGGTGACATAAATTCACCTCCAACCAGGTGACACAAGTTCACAAACCACATCCAGCTAGGTGACAATGCTTTTCCTGCTTGAATGCAATTGCAAATGATCTGTAGCCTGGTTGGTATCTCTACTAAAATATGTGTCACCTAGATGGTATCTGGGTAAAAAGGTTGTCACCTGGCTGTCCAAAAAGTGTAGCCTAGTTGGTAGTAGTTTGTCACCTGGTTGGTTGTCGCCTAGTTGGTAGTGTTGTAGCCTAGTTGTCTGTCGCCTAGTTGACCGGCAATCGCAGTTACAGTAGCCTACTGGGCAAAGTGTAGCGAGTCGCCCTCCCAGCTGCCACTGGACAAACTATTGATGAATAATTGTCCTTTTGTTTGTTCTTTTCAAAACATCCTATATACATGTATGTTGATTAATTTTCTTTCAGGTCGTTGTTGGTTGCCGCCTGCCAAGGGAGAAGTATTCTCATGTTCGATCCGTACAACAGCAAAGTTGTTGCGGCAAAGAACCAAGCTCATACTGACTGTGTTAACTGTGTTAGGTATGTCTGTTTTCAAGTATTTTGACTCTTGAAGCGAAACTTCTTCCTATTTGCTGATTTTTTTCTCTCAATTATTAAAAGGCTTTGTGCAGTAGGCCTAAGAAAGATCTCTAATTGCGGAGTTTCTATGGATAGCCAGATTTTCATGAAATAATTAAATTTTAAGAGTAAGGATAGGGAGGTCGCGTCACGTCACTTTCGGGTTCTGACAGATTGATTTGCGTCATCTGATCGACGCACTTTAAACGACGATAGCTCTGGATGTATTTACCCTAGATCAATTGTTGTTAGCTCATTATATCAACTGTGAGCCCGACTGTTATTGTGACCAATAACAGGGTCGTAGAGTCAACAGCTGAGCTGTTACGTCGCGATGAAAACAGACTTCCAGGCCGCGGAAAAGCAGCCTGGAAAAGTGCGCGACCTCTGTCAAGAAAACATACCGGTCTTTAAACATGAACGCCGACGCTAATAATGGTCCTAGAAGCTTCAAATAAAAAGCATTTTAAAGCTTAAAACCTGCAGATTATGAAATCGAGTGAAACCAACGTGAAATCCCGATTTTTCTTTGCCAAAACACGATTTTAGACTTTGGAAGCAGGGAAAAATATGAAAAAAATTGAAGTCAGATTGGTTTCACTCGAATTTGTTTTCTTTCACATCTTGACTAAGAGATGCTTTTTATTTCAAATATTTATCTTTATTATTGGTGCCAGCGTTGAAGTTTGAAAAAATGAAGTTGAAGCAATTTCAAAAGCAAGCTCTTGCTCATTTGTTGCTGGACCTTCACACTAGATGGCAGTTGCCTCAGCCACCTTGTGGAAATATTTTGAACTACTAGAGGGGTAAAAATATTTTGTTATTTAATGATTTAGTTAAATTTTGAGTCTTTTTAAGCCTAATTGATACATTACTAGCCCACCGATGCGGGACTTACCGTAAATTTTTTTTTTCTTTTTTCGTTTTGAAAATAGCTTGTTTGTGAAACTGGTGATATAAAATCATTGTTTACTTCACAGGACTTAGCATTGAGTTAGATTCATTAATCCTGTTGATTAATTTAGTCTCTCAGGAGTTGACAACGATGGTCTCTGTAGGCTGCTGCAAAATATTCAGTAGCAGTTTTGAATGGGTTTTTACCTGAAGCGTCCTCATAGACCTAAATGAAGATTGGCAAAATATGAATGAAACTACTTAATAATGATATGTGAACTTAGGGTGTATAGATCTGTTAAGCATGATTTAAATATGAAATACTAAGCATTTTGGCCTATTTATTTCAAGATTAACAAACTCAATGTTGCAAAATTGACATCCAGGTGAGCTTGAATTCTTCGTACTTGGCCACTTGGTTAGTAACTAAAAAACCTGTGCACATTGTAATTTTACACAATCACTAGTTTTAATACTTTAATAATTAGAATGCTTTATTTCAAGTAACAGATCACATAATTATTACATTTCGCAAAGCTTCTACAAGTCAACAACTGTCAATCGGTTCACTTCATCTCATTTCTCAATGCTTCTCAATCCACACTCTGGAAATGAAATGGTCTGATCTTCAGTCTGCAACAAATACCAAAGATTATTAAATTGTGGTTGAAACAATTATTTGCATGTTATATTAGATTAAAATTTTCACAACTCTTACATCTCTAGTGCAAGCTTGTGTCTTTCCGTTTTAAACCTCGGCCAATCCAATCCAAGACATATACATTTTATCTACAAAATTAAGTTTTCTTATTGAATTAAAATGAAAAATACATGTATTTTAGACACCCATTTTGCTCTTTCATGAGTATGTGATATTGGCAACACATGTAATAGCTAAATTATGATAAACTCCTGTTTTTTTTTTGTTCAGCAACCTGAAAATGTGAGACATTTCGCCCACAGTCGCAATTCTTCCAATTTATGGTACGTCCGTTAGCAAAACTTGTATACTTGCAAAGACCTAATTAAACTATGGTTGCATTCACTTAATTGGTGAAATACTCCATTTACTACAGCCACCATTTGTAGGTTTCATGGAAATGTAATGTTTGTAGGGGTTAACAACTTCGGTTTTTGCCAAAATATTCATCCAAATAATCTTTGAGCCGTCAGAATTTGTCAAAATAATCAAATAATTTTCACTCTACCACTTATAAAACTGTTCCAATTGCTTCAAATATCATTGATTTTAACATGGGCAATTGGCAATAATTCTTAGCTTTCAGGAAATGTATGGTTTGTTGGGTTTCTGTTGGATAGTTTCCTTTCCAGGGCCGTAAGAAGGCTTTTCAACAAGTGAAGCATTTTCGTAAAAATGATGACCTTTGACCCAAGAGTTTGTTCATATAATTATGCAAATAAGTAATGAGTGTTATTCTGTTTGAAAGGTATTGCCCTAAGCTTTAAGAATATATATGGTTTCCCTATATTATTTTCATTATTTTAAATACTGTATGAAGAAATTGCAAAAATACGGAAATCGTGAGAAAAAAGAGCGACAAAAATGTCACAATTTCGGAAATTGGCTCTCGGACAGGGTTCAGACCACAGTATTTCTGAAAATAAATGGAGTCTAAACTTGAAACTTGGGCAATGTGTTGTCTTCAACCACTTAAAGACACTGATTCAATTTCAGTCATATTACTTGAATACTTCCAGAGATATCTGTCACCTAAAATCGCGATTTATACGGTAATTCGATAGTGACGCGCCTAAAAAAGACTAAGTCCAGCGGCCCGAGGAGCGATATTCGCGACCTTGTAATTATCGAACGGCATTTTTTGTCTTTTTGAAATTAATTATATTGTTTTAGTATATTTAATACTTGTCATTTTGGTTAATTTATATCTTATTCATGTAATAATTATCATGTTATTGGCTGCCAAAGTTCATTTTCCAGCTGACTTGGCCAGAGCCCGGCCGGCTCGTCGGAAAAACACCCAAAATTCAGGATCTTTAAATGCCAATAACTTCGCTTCTAATTAAGATATCTAAAAAAATAAAACAGATCTGAGCTGCTCTCTGAAAGCTCTATCAGAATGGGCCATTTCCAAGCTAATTAGATAAAGTTGAAATTTCAGCTGACCACCCTAGTAAGGAAAAATTTTTTACATAAGAGAACTGCACATAACAACATATCGAAAGGTCTTAAAAATTTATTTCTTCTCTGCAGTCTTTCGACTCTCATTTGTGTGTATTTTGCTTGATCTCTTTTGTACAGATTCACTGATAATCTGTATTGATAATTTGAATATCTTTCAGATTCCTAGATTCCCGGACTTTCGCTACATGTTCAGATGACACGACTGTTTGTCTTTGGGATGCTCGATTCCTGAAGACAAAAATGCGGACATTAAGGGGTCACTCCGAGTGGGTAAAGAACATCGAGTACGCGAGTAACAAAGAAGTGCTGGTAACTTCTGGCTTTGACGGCAGTATTTATACATGGGATATTAACAGGTAGGAATCTAACTTTATTTTATCCTACAGAGGTTATTTTGCATGCATTGAATCTGTTTAGACCCGATGAATCACTCAAGATTATTATTTTTGCAAGATGAAGCTTCTTAAATGTTTGTTGTCTTTCAGGTATTCTGAAAATGAAGTGAGTTACACCCGAGCTTTCCGCACCAACGGTTTGATGAGAACCAAGCTGACCCCGGACAATTCCAAGTTGATCATTGCTACTACAGGGGGCTACTTGATGGTCGTTCATGATCTGGATCTCTCAACTTTAGCTACTGATTTGCAGGTGAGTTCAATTGCTATTTTTTGTTAGTGTATCCAATTGCTGGGTCCAGGGTTCGATTCCTGCTCTGGTTAATTCTCCTGGACCTATGTAGGAGAGCTTTCTTAATCATCATTCCGCCTCATGCCGAGTCCTCCTGTCCTAATTGGCCTAGTGAGGGCATAAACACAGGATTTTTTTTTTTTGAATTGAATTTTTTGAATTTATTGACAGATAAAAACATGAACTACAACAAAACAAGGTGGTGTAATGGGAATGCTACTCCCCCTCATATCAATATTATTACAATCATAATCTAGACAGTAACGTCAAAATAGAAACATTTAACATTTAAAAAAAAAGAGACAGATCTGAGAACATGTTATAATCCTTATACAGTGCAAAGTTTCATGTCGGTACATTAAGCAACAAATTGAATAGATTATAATAGTTATATAGAAAAATGTAGGTACAAAGTTATAATTAGTCATGCATAGATAGTATTTAGACACACACACAATAATAAAAGTATAATAAGAAATAATACTAAAAAGCACCAAGTAATAGGGTATATTAAAACTTATACCCGAACAAGTTTTAATTTCTTTTTGAAGCTATGTACAGAAACACTATTTACAATGTCAGGACTAAGGCTGTTCCATCTTCTAACAATTCTGTTGGTCCAAAAATGTTTTCTGGCTTCAGTTCTACTATAAAAATGAAAAAGGTGCTTATTATGACCTCTGCTGCTATGATATGTTTCAATGCTATTTCCGATGTTTAAAGTAATTTCACTTCTTAAAATTTTAAAGTATAATACTAAGTCAGCCTTAATCCTGCGCTGTTCTAGACTTTCTAGTTCCAAGATACTTAACCGGGTATCATATGAGTAGTTAGAGAGACCAGGCAATTTTCTTGTGAAATATCGCTGAATCCTTTCTACTCGGTCAATGTTACATTTAAGATAAGGTGACCATACTTGACATGATGATTCTAAAAGTGGTCTGATATAAGTCGTATACATCTTGACATAAAATTCAACAGAGTGACCTTTAAAGGTATTGAAAATGTTCCTGATATTAAAATGACCCCTTTTAACTAGAAAGTTACAATGGTTGGTAAATTTTAGATTTGATTGTATATTTACCCCAATGTCACAAATTGAATCAACAGTTGTGATATTGACATCATTTAAACAGTAAGTAAAATCGTATTTACCATGTCCAATTTTTAAGTGTTTTGTTTTATCAGGATTTAATTTTAATTGCCAAAGAGAAGCCCAGTTGTATACATTATCTATATCAATTTGAAGTAAGTTACAGTCATTTAAGCTTTTACATTCTCTAAAAATTTTTGTGTCATCTGCATACATACTTATTATACTATGTTTGATAACATTATTTATATCGCTAGAGAAACACAAGAACAGAAGAGGGCCTAATACAGTACCTTGAGGTACGCCAAATAACACTTTTTCATATCTGGATAGATAATTACCAACTTTTACAGACTGGACTGTGTTTGTCAAAAAATTTTCGATCCATTTATACGCACTGTCAGTAAAACCATATTGCGATAGTTTATAAAGTAATTTACTGTGGACCACAGAATCAAAGCATTTAGAGTAATCTAAGTAAATAATATCTGTTTGAGAACCTGCGTCATAGAATTGTGTCCATTTGTCAAGGCATTCAATCAGATTTGATACAGTTGATTTTTTTGATAAAAAACCATGTTGATTTTTAGGAATAATATCATTGTCAAACAAATAAGATATCATTTGTTCTCGGACAATTCTTTCTAGTACTTTACACAATATAGATGTAAGACTGATAGGACGATAATTTGACGGTAGTTGCGGATTACCCTTTTTGTAGACAGGTATTATATGGGCAGTTTTCCAATCATTTGGAACAAAACCGTCAGTTAGACATTAATTAAACAATGTACTTAGAGGATCAGCAATATTGGCAATAATATTTTTTAAGAATAAAGGTGTGATTTTGTCTGGTCCCGGTGAGGAAGACAGCTTCAGTTTTTTAACGATTTTGATCATATTCCTGATGACACAAGTGAAAGAATTCATACTGTTTTCAGAGTTGATATTGAAATCAGGTAAAATATTATTATCCTCTACAAAGACTGTAGCAAAATACTCAGAGAGCAAGTTTGCTTTAGCCAAATCTGTGGTGGCTAACATATCATTTTTTGTTAAACAGGGGATTGAAGAACAGACAGTAGTTTGTTTTCTTATATAATTGAAAAATTTCTTACTGTCGTATTTCAAATTATTAAACAGTTTATTTTCGTATTCACATTTAAATCTCAATATCTCAGATTGAAATAGTCTTGCGCTATCTGCATATCTTGCATATTTCACAATATTTTTTTGCTTTATATAGTTTTTCCACCGACGTTGTTTTGTCCTTTTCAGGAACTTAAGTTTTTCATTAAACCAAGGGGAACATTTTTTACGTGCTACATTAGTTAATGGGACGAAATTAGTAATGGCAAAATCAATAATATTTTTAAAAGCACAGTAATAATCGTTTGCATGAGAACACTCATGGTATACAGAATTCCAATCAACAGTAGCTAAGTAATTATTGATGAGGTTATAATCGGCTCGCTTGAAACAGGGCTTAAGAATTTGTGTATGATACTGTTTGCTAAATGCTTGCATGTTAAACGATATACCGAAGTGATCACTTAAAGCAAAAGGTTCTTCACAAAGTATTTGTTGGATAAGATTTTGATCAGAGCACAGAATAAGGTCAAGGAGATTTTCATGCCTCGTTGGGAAACTAACACATTGAGTAGCACCAATTTCAAAACAAGTATCAATAAATGAGTTAGACAGTTGGGATCTACCTGTTAGGTTAGACCAGTTAATGTCATTCAGATTAAAGTCTCCATACACAACAAAATGTTTTGTGTTTTCTAGTTGAGATGTCATCCATGTAAATAATGATACAGAATCTTCAAGAGAAGCATTTGGTGGTCTATAAACAGATCCAACACGGAGAAATGAATCATTCATAACAACATCAATAAAAATACATTCACATGTCCCAAATGATTGACTAGCATGAAAATTAGATCTAAACAAACTTGATACAGCTATTAACACTCCACCGCCAAGGATGTAAAGGGCCAATGGCTCATTCTTCCATCCATTGTCAAAGTTCTTCTGTATTTCATTCTTCAACGCAATCTCTCTCTTTCGCAGTTGAAATGGCCTTTTATTGTCAAGTAGCGAATGCAGCTCCTCAAACTGTTAAGGTGTGAATAAATGGCAGTCAGCCAATGATGCAGCATATTCAGTTGTCTTTCACCATGTAACAGTTAACTGCCTGAGGAGCTGGAGCAATATTCACTGCTCAGGCAAGCTTTTCAGGTACATTATCTTTATTTTCACCATTGCATTCCAGGGCTTCAAGCCGAACATGTACAGGTTGATGCAGATGAGTGGTTCGTTGATCAGACAGGGCTACATGTACAACCATGTGTTCGAGCAGAAGACCAACCGAGTGCAGCTCATCAGCGACTTCCCTCGAGATGACGAGGCCGAGATGATAGCTTCTCTGGAGGTGGGTGGGAGATGACGCAAATTGTTTAGCTGTGTTGTATTTCTGTAAGGTTTCACATTGTGGATTACCAATCAAGATGAGACAAGTTTTTGGCATTTTTGGATAATTAAGTAGTCATACCTAAAACGTAGTTTCGCTTGAAAAGAGTTGATAAGTCTACATTTGTGAAATAACTGACATTTAGTATATTTACAAACTTCGAAAGTCTTTAATGCTGCGAAGGTCTTGAAATTAAATTAGGCTCTCATCACATGACCATAAAAGTAAGATGAAGTGCGTTTATGGCAATTTGTTGCAGTTTATCATTAATTTGAGTGCGCTTTGAAGAGTTTATCAATTTAGCTGAATTGTTTTGCAGGTGCATCCCCAAGGCTGGTGCGTGGTTTCAAGGAACACAAGTCGGGACAATAAGTCTGAGGTATGTTGTCTTTTCCATAAAATAATCATGTAACTTTTTGGGTGATTTCTCTGTGTAAATATATGGATGGAAATAAGTGGATTCTAAAATAGAAAATGCAATTTGTCAGGTGTTGTTGAAATATTTCCATGTTTGAAGTCTTATAAACTGAGTGGTTCTGAAAGAATGTATTTATTTTTCTCTTCAGTGGACCTGTGTCCATGATATCCAGCACCCCCCGAGGCCAAGGAAGGGAGGTGATGAATTAGTGGCCGGTGCTGATAAAGATGACATGTCTGCAGGGACGTCTCAAACTGCGGCGGCAAGTGGGACTTCTCACGTAACGCAATCTGGGTCCGTTGGCCTGGGAGCTGCCGATCTGGCTGACGAAAACGCGGAAGACCCAGAGCAACAACGACCCGTCAGTCCGTCTTTCATGCTGTCGATAAGTTTGGACGATACTGTGAATTCCATGGGAGCGAGGGGTGGGTTGGGAGGTATCAGCGTGGGGAATTTAGGGAATAATCTAGGCGGAGGGTTAGGTGCTGATATATCCGCGAGTATAGCCGGGGCGGGATTATCCGGAGCGTCGGTGGCCGGCCCCAGCGATTACCAGGAGGGCGATAGTTCGGACACTTTAGACATCCGAGATCAGGATGATGACAGAGATCCCGATGATTACGATCATGATGACTCTAACGATGATAATGATGATGACGCTGCAAGGATGGGGGCGGACGGCAACTGGTTGCTCGTAGATAGAGAGAGATCGGACGCCCAGTACTCCGGGAGGCGTCTGCAGAGACACACCCACGTCCAAATAAGGCGTGCGACCCAATCGAACCTCGGACAATTGTTGCAAAGCTCCAACTCGGCGTCCTTCGAAGTACGCCGTCGCGAAGTACAGTTTATGATATCTTCGAGCTTGCAACTAGGAGAGAGCGTGACTTTTATCATCCAATCAGGAGGCAGGCAACAAGGAGAGCGCCCCCTACAACAAGAGGGTCTACCGAAACCGCTCGAATCGACGCACAGAATTCACCAGAATAATCCGACGTTGACTCACTACATCGAAGAGCCGAACGTCGGCCAGGGGTTTATTAAAGAAGTAAGTTTCAGTAATGACGGCAGGTTGATTTGCTCACCGTTTAGTTACGGTGTAAGACTGTTGGCCTTTCAACCTGGCTGTCAGGAATTGAGCGACTGTGATAGAGAGGAGCCGTACCAGTTGTACGAGGTCACCTCCAGCATGGGGCATAGCAACACTGTCGTAACTACCAAGTTCTCGCCTGTTTCATGTTTGCTCGTCTCCGGGTGTTTAGATGGGAAGGTTAATTTTTATCAACCGCGTCTCTAGTCATTGCAACGTCACTGAAAGTGTCATTTATAAGGTCTGCATTCTGCGTTTTTGTATTAAAAAGACATTTTATTTTCAGTGAAGTTTGTCGTATTCCATTGTAAATCTTGAATAACAAGTTTTCCAGAGTGTACATATTGAAAGGTGTAGATAAGATTTGAATACTTTGAATGTAAATTCCTGAAATTCCGAATTAGTGTAAGTTGCTCATTATTCAAATGAAGCTCGTAAAACATCAGTAATACTACAGAGCATTTTGACAATTGGTCTGAATGTAAACCATAATTTATCCTTACTGTCAATAACGTTTGCTTTTCATAGTCTTTCAATATAAAATGAAATTTCTTTATTATACGAATCTAGAAATGTACATAAGAAATTATTATTGTCTATATCTAAATTAAAATAGTATGCTACAGTCTTTACTTAAGTTCATTAGTCTAGAAACTCTAAATGGAAAATAACTGCTGGTTACAGTTTTTTAAAGGACACTCCCCATTACAATTAGACAATGCTCTTGTATGAAGGCCATACAATTACATACCGTGAATTATAATATGATAATATGATGTTCCATATTTAAATCAATTAGTGAAAATGTGATATTATTGCCTTGTAAATAGAGTAAGAAATATGCAAGTTCCCGTGTAAAGACATATATAATGCTGTCTGAATTTCAGAAATATTGCCGTCTCAAATCTTGTATTGTCCAAAATGGTTTATATATTAAACTGCATATTTGCCAAGTATTGAAAGATCATCTAAGAGCTTCTAATGAATTTATATATAACTTCTGAATTTACCAATGCATATATTTCTGTAAAATCTTATTATGTTCATCTCTTTCAAATAATATTGATGAACTGAACTACTGTAATTTTACCAATGTAAATATATAACTGAGATCAATAACCATTCTTATAAAAATATGTGTAATAGGTCTAATGAAAATTATCGAAGGTTTCTTTTTGAAAAATAGGAAATTATGTCAATGCAGTTGTCACAAGAAGTTTTTTGAAATTTGGAAATTTTTTAAAATGTAAAATATTCCATTTATGTTTGAACTGATATAAAAAAAAGTTTAGACATTTTTGACAAGTTCTGCTCTTTGTTCGGATAAAATCTGCATATATTACCCACCCTTCCTTTTCGTAACGAGGTTTGTTTTTGTTAAGGCTAGACATATTTGATCTTTAGATTGAATCTTCTCGAGGCACTTTTGTTGAAGTAGGTCAAGGGAAATAAAAAAAGCTATAATCTAAATATCTTTTTGTGTCAATCAAAGGGGAGTTCTTTTTTTGCTCTTAGAAAATCTGTTGAGTCGGTCAATCCAAAAAGCTAAAAATCAACTCTGTCTGGCCTTACAAACATGATGAGGCAAGTCAGTGTACACTATGCGAAGAAATTGTGTGATTATTTAGGTAATTTTCGAAGTGATAATTATGCATTTACATTAACTAGATTTGAGTTATATTCCGTAAAATTGAGTTAAAGTGTACATACATTCTCCTTGTGATCAGGTGTTGCTAATTTAATTTTTGTTTTGAAACATTTTTTAATGTTGTTCATTATATGTGTGATATATTTCACTGATACTTGATTTATTTTTTTGTGGGGTGTTGAAGTTCCTATTTCTTATTATTATAACATTAATTAATAATTTTGTCTCACTAAAAAACAGTAGAGGAAATACAAGTGATAACTTGCCCAAAGTGATGTCCTATCCCTATATACCTACCAGGTAATTGATGGTCTGGAAAATGGCGCATCAGTCTTGAAAAAGTAGGAAATTTCCATGAGGGAAAATTGTAAGAACCCTGCTCGAGTCGGACAGGCATTTGGGTCACAGGTGATTAACCTGGGCCTCAAATTGAACATTTTCTCCTGTGTGACAAAATGACCCTTTGTAGCTATTCCATGTAAAAGATAGGTGTTGCAGTGACATCAGCAAGCAGTTTCATTCATTAACGACTGAAAGTTATCACTTGTGTTTAGTCAACTGTATCTTGCTGAAGGTATACTGTTTATTATTTTGTAATTAACTAAAGAATTACTAATCATTTGTCGTAATACAAAAAGGGTAAATTAATTCCAAGCCTGCTTGCTCTCATTGTAATGTTGAAGACACATGATGTTATACAGGGATTAATATCATTGAACATTATTATGGAATGGTATGTGTATTCCGGAGTTTGGCATGTATGATATTAAGCTGGCTGCTCTTGTCTTAACAGTGTGAGCATGTATAATGAAACATGAGACGTAATATAATGTACAATTAAGCCTGAATATACTGAATGAATTAATGAGAGTGTAAATTAATTATTTCAAATTATTTCCTCTAGGATGTTCACTTGAGCTTAAAGGAAGGCATAATCGTTTTGTTGAGTTATCAATCATTCAATCTGTCTGTCTGCTATCTATCTATCTGTATATATATATCTATGTATGCTGCCACTTATGTTTTGCCTGCTTGATGGGCTAATTTAGTTTATTCATTGAATGATGAAACTAACCCTGGGAATTCCATTATGTGCAAGACTTGAATTTTTTTTTTCGTTCAGGATAATTTTTTCGTTGGTTGTGCTTCAGTATTGTGATCTCCACAAAAAATAAAATTTGATAATTCCTTGTACAGTTTCGTGTCCATTGTTTGCTTTCCTTTGTTTGGTATTAGTATGAAAACACAGATTCATCTCATTCAGACTAATCTCTTGTTTTTAATGAGAAATGGCATCTCTTTTTAGTATGAATCTTGTGTGTGACTTTCATCAAATATGTAAGTTGACGGAGGCTTCGCTCAGTTAGCGTTCTGGACTTAGCTGGGTCTTGGGTTCGATTCCTGCTCTTTTTTGCTCAACTCACCTGGACCTATATTGCATGACGATTTAGTTATTCTTCACCTTATATCTGTGTCCTTGTGTTCTAACGAGGCTACTCACTATATTAGCAGGTGCAAAAATACAGGAGGTATTCCCCAATCTTCAATCCTTCATCTCATTCTCATATGTAACCAGATTTTGGGTTTTTACATGCTCATCAGCTTTTTGGAAGTAGCCTAATTTAAGCCCCTTTCACACAGCCAAGAGTAACCCAAGAGTACGATTGACAAGAGCTAAATTCAGAAATCATGAATTAACTCCCAGATTATTGCTTTTTACTCTCAAGAGTGAAAATTTTGCTCCCAGAGTGAAAGTTTACACTCCCAGAGTAAAAGTTGATGCTCCCAGAGCAAATATTTGACTCCCAGATCGATTCCATACTCTCTTTCCCCAGTTCTGGGTGCTCAGGGAGGGGTAGATTGATGAGAGAGAGAAGGAGGCCTCAACATGTTACACATTTACCCCATGTGAGGGATCTTTTATTTGCCCAGCATAGACACTGATGCAAAGGGCTGCCAATTTAACGTCTCATCCGAACAACATCCAGCTGGGATTTTGTTCATGATGGTACACTGAAAATTTTGGATTCCCCACCTGGGGTTCGAACCCTTGCAGGCAGGCACTTAAGCCACTTGGCCATCCAGCTGATATGATCAGAAGGAAGAAGCGGGGTTAGGAGACTTGGTAGGAGAATACACATAAGGAGGAGATTAGAAAGGGGAGGCAGCGAGTTAGGAGACTGGGAAGGAGAATACTCAAAAGGAGGGGATTAGAAGGCGGGGGGAGTTAGGAGACTGGGAAGGAGAATATACATTAAGGAGGGATTAGAGGGAGGAGGCAGGGAGTTAGAAGACTGGGAAGGAGAATACACATAAGGAGGAGATAAGAAGGAAGAGGCTGGGAGTCAGGAGACTTGGGAGGAGAATACACAAAAGGAGGAGATTACAGGGAGGAGGAAGGAAGTTTTGAGACTGGGGAAGAGGATACACAAAAGGAGGAGATTAAAGGGAGGAGGCAGGGAGTAAGTAGACTGGGAAAGAGAATACACAAAAGGAGGAGATTTGAGGGAGGAGGCAGGGAGTTAGCAGACTGGGAAGGACAATACACAAAAGGAGGAGCTAGAGAGAGGAGGCAGGGAGTTAGGAGACGGGGATGGAGAATACACAGGAGGAGGAGATATGAAGGAGGTAGGGAGTTAGGAGTCTGGGAAGGACAATACACAAGAGGAGAAGATTAGAGGGAGGAGGCAGGGAGTTTTGAGACTGGGAAGGACAATACAAAAAAGGAGGAGATTAGAGGGAGGAGGCAGGAAGTTCTGAGACTGGGAAAGAGGATACACAAAAAGAGGAGATTAGAGGGAGAAGGCCGGTTGTCAGGAGACTGGGAAGGACAATACACAAAAAGAGGAGATTAGAGGGAGGAGGCAGTTAGTTTTGAGACTGGGAAGGACAATACAAAAAAGGAGGAGATTAGAGGGAGGAGGCAGGAAGTTTTGAGACTGGGAAAGAGGATACACAAAAGGAGGAGATTAGAGGGAGAAGGCAGGGAGTCAGGAGACTGGGATGGAGAATACACAAAAGGAGGAGATTAGAGGAAGGAGGCAGGGAGTTAGGAGACTGGGAAGGACAATACAAAAAAGGAGGAGATTAGAGGGAGGAGGCAGGAAGTTCTGAGACTGGGAAAGAGGATACACAAAAAGAGGAGATAAGAGGGAGAAGGCAGGGAGTCAGGAGACTGGGATGGAGAATACTCATAAGGAGGAGATTAGAGGAAGGAGGCAGGGAGTTAGGAGACTGGGAAGGACAATACAAAAAAGGAGGAGATTAGAGGGAGGAGGCAGGACGTTTTGAGACTGGGAAAGAGGATACACAAAAGGAGGAGATTAGAGGGAGAAGGCAGGGAGTTAGGAGACTGGGAAGGAGAATACTCATAAGGAGAAGATTAGAGGAAGGAGGCAGGGAGTTAGGAGACTGGGAAGGAGAATACAAAAAAGGAGGAGATTAGAGGGAGGAGGCAGGAAGTTCTGAGACTGGGAAAGAGGATACACAAAAGGAGGAGATAAGAGGGAGAAGGCAGGGAGTCAGGAGACTGGGATGGAGAATACTCATAAGGAGGAGATTAGAGGAAGGAGGCAGGGAGTTAGGAGACTGGGAAGGACAATACAAAAAAGGAGGAGATTAGAGGGAGGAGGCAGGAAGTTCTGAGACTGGGAAAGAGGATACACAAAAGGAGGAGATAAGAGGGAGAAGGCAGGGAGTCAGGAGACTGGGAAGGACAATACACAAAAGGAGGAGATTAGAGGGAGGAGGCAGGGAGTTTTGAGACTGGGAAGGACAATACAAAAAAGGAGGAGATTAGAAGGAGGAGGCAGGACGTTTTGAGACTGGGAAAGAGGATACACAAAAGGAGGAGATAAGAGAGAGGAGGCAGGGAGTCAGGAGACTTGGAAGGACAATACACAAAAGGAGGAGATTAGAGCGAGGAGGCAGGGAGTAAGGAGACTGGGAAGGAGAATACACAAAAGGAGATTAGAGGGAGGAGGCAGGGATTTTTGAGACGGGAAAGAGGATACACAAAAGGATGAGATTAGAGGGAGGAGGCAGGGAGTCAGGAGACTGGGAAGGAGAATATACATAAGGAGGGATTAGAAGGAGGAGGCAGGGAGTTAGGACAGTAGGAAAGAGAATACTCGTAAGAAGGGGATTAGAAGGGGTAACAGGGAGTAAAAAGACTGGGAAGGAGAATACTCATAAGGAGGATATTAGAAGGGGAAGGCAAGGTGTGTGTGTGTGTTTTACGCCTCTGCGGCACCTTATTTGGCTATAAGGGGAAGGCAAGGAGTCAGGAGACTGGGAAGGAGAATACACATAAGGAGGAGATCAGAAGGAGGAGGCAGTTTTGAGACTGGGAAGGAGAATAAAGGAGAGAAACATAAGGAGGTAATTAGAAGGGGATGGCAGGAAGTTTGGAGACCGGAATACTTCGAAAAGACTCTCGGGAAGACTTTTGGGTAGGAGGATACATAGAGGGAGAACAGAATGGAGGAGGAATTGAGCATGTTGCAATTTTAATTGTGGCTTGTAAACCAAAAAAAGAAAAAAACAGTTCATTAAAACGTGACCTTGTAATGCTTTATTTATTTAATGTATAAAATAACAGGGAATGAATTAGTTTGGCTTAATTGTAGCTCTATGATTATTATCAATGCAATATCAACAGGTTCAACAATTGGCTATTATTATATTAATTATAGTGAAATGATTGTCATCAATAACAAAATAACAGTAATCATCTACCATTCATCATTAACACAACTAAGTGTTAGTACTGTTACAAGCATAATTACAGTCATTGTTTCTGCAGTACATTGTGACCATCCACAATGCTACAACTAGATTC
Source organism: Platynereis dumerilii (assembly GCA_026936325.1). Taxonomy (NCBI): domain Eukaryota; kingdom Metazoa; phylum Annelida; class Polychaeta; order Phyllodocida; family Nereididae; genus Platynereis; species Platynereis dumerilii. The sequence goes on along the minus strand of JAPTHN010000005.1, from coordinate 68,171,015 downwards.
TTTTTGGGCCCTGCCCATTATAAATAACATATTTGTAGACAGTGATAGCTTTGCCTGCATCCATAATGTTTCATTAAATTGTAATTACCAACGAAATATTAACTTGACTGAATTATTATTGATATTGATACATTCTCACGATTTTCTTATAGGGGAAAACTTAATAATTATTGTCATGACAAAATTTGTTTTGAAAAAGTAGCATCTCAATTGGTATATTAGCCTATACAATGTTAATCAATATTCTCCGGCTTATATATAATTTGCAATTTGCATTTCAAACTCTTCAGATATGTTTGTAACAATTCGGCTCCATGATTTGATCAGCACCAATTACATTTTAAAAATATCTTAATATCTCAGTAAGTCAGGACTCAATGTCATCTTGATATGAATAATTTACATTTAACTCACAGAAAACAACTGGTTTCATACGAAAAGAGAAGGGGGTTGAAAGTCTCAAAATTAACTGTTATTGAGAAAAATATACAGCTTGCCCTGCTCTCTTGAAGATTGGAACATATCTCTATCTCGAATACTTCGAAGCTTCGCCTCGATCTGCAAAAATAATGTTTCATTGGTACGAGATCTCTGAACCTGCTGATTGCAACAAAAAAAAAAAATTTGATAAAAATAAATTTTATAAAAATAACTATGTTTTGGTATAATTATGGTATGCACATTTTACAGTTATTTGTATGCACAGTTTAGTTATTTTTTAAGGACCAATAATAGAATACATTATCTCAGCAATCATCTGACCTTAATTGTGTCGCTGCAATAATTATGTCTCTCATTATCAGCCATCATTATTTCTTGGGAGTAAAATTTTTTTAGAAAGCATATAGCCAAATTTTAGTCCAATACAGAGTTACTGACAGATAGTCACAACGGCCGTGTTCCTTTTATGAGGACCATCCTCCAACAGTCGCAACAGAAGATAGAAATTTAACCTTGCTAAATACTGAAATTGGTCAATGTCACTAATTAACATAATAATTTTTGACATTATTTGTGATATTTTGACATTCTTTGTAATATTTTGACATTATTCGTGTGTGTAATATTTTGACATTATTTGTAGTATTTTGACAATCTTTGTGATATTTTTGACATTTTTTTGTGATTGAGGCACTACCATAACATAATGATAATATTTGGGGTAGTATCAATACCGTTATCCAAGTAATAAACATTTAAACAATCAAACACAAGCATTGAATGACAATCAATCTCAGCAGATATTGGTTCATTCAAAATACTATCTTTTTTTAAATAGGCCTAACCTGTCAGACCATTAAATTTTAATCTATTGGTGTACTTATGAATAACTTTTGTGATTCTTTTCTATTTGAATTGTTACATAGCAAAATTAATGCAAAAATGATTGCAACTTCTGTATTGTAAACGGAGAACACAAAAAACAGACCGATTGACAGTGAAATTAATATTTTAAACTATATAATCGGCCCAGTTCGTAAATCGTAAAAGAAAAAGAGTCTGACCTAATATCCTAGAAGCAACCCCAGAGCCCTAACAATTATACAGTGAAGCGCTACAATCAGAAACCACGCGCCTTCTTAACAAATGTTTCGTTATCGTTGAAAATGATGCAATGGAATTGTTTGTTATGTACAATGTTAATGGGAATGATGCAACAATATGAACAAAGAGGACATAACATGTTCAACATAAATCATAAAGGAAAATGGTTGTGGCTAAAATTTACACAAACCTTCAGTTTTTGGTCACACTTCTGCAAAAGTTTTTTTTTTTTTTCAATGAACTGGAATAGCGTCAGTTTTGAATTTGTATGGGTTTTCATTTTCCATCAGTTATATCACTTCACTTTGAAACTAAAAATTTATATAGGCAAAGGTCCAAGCCTATATTTGCCTATGTGAGAAAGATACTGAATCAGGAAAAAAAAATTCCATTCGGATTACATTAACATGATTAATCTTCCAATATTCAAGCCAACGCTGTAAAATTGTTTCCATGCAGTGGCCAAATTTGTTAATAACACCGGAATAAAAAATCCATGCCGAACAAACTGAGGTTTGTGCAACGTTTTGGTCACTACCTTACAATTCATTTAATGGTTCCTACCTTCCAGTACAAATTCAGTTTCAAAATGTATGTTTCTGACCTTGCATAGACAATTGAACATACGATACAACTGTCAGAAGTTCGAAACCAACCTACGTTAAGCTACAGACATTAGTCTACAAAGCATATGTGACAAACGGTAGGCAACAAACGAAGACTACAAACGTCAGGCGACAAAATGGTTTTTTAATCATGAGCAAAAAACAATCATATATGCCTCACGAAAGTCATGAAATGTCGATGAGATGGTAGAATATCTGGGGCCTACTTGTCGCTGACTGTACGGTTGTCGTTGATTCAAATTTATCAATCGACCATCGCTCCTTTACTGTATGATATCACATCGAAATGTTGAGACTGATTGAGTGTATCATAGTTGAGCTTTCTGTACCTCATCGTTGGCTCATCCTTTCATAAGACGAAACATGAATTTATAATAACATAATCTGCCAACACAGCTGTTTCATCATTTATGTTGAAGGAGGTTTTGTGGGAATTTTGTGATCAAACTATTAACATGGAAACAATGTTTGATTGATCTTGATACAGACAAAGATATTTGAAATCACGATAACTGATTTTAGTGTGGGAATCGCATATTAAAACTACTCTTGTTTGTCTGCCACCTGCAAGCAGTAATATATGGTTTGATTGTGAGATATCATCAGCATCGTCACACATCAAAAATACCCATTTCATTGTAAAATGTTCCTCGCTTTCCGCATAATTAATGAAACTGCTGCAATCCGTTCATGTCTCATAAATGTATACCTCAGTATGTATAGTAGGCCTATTACACCAATTGGCAATTCGGAAGATTGCCCAGAAGTAGCCTTATGCAAGTATCATACTTTCGAATTACAGGAGCAATCTTTAGTATGAAAATAGTTTAAGGTTCACCACATTAAATTTAGTATTTGAATCAATTTATAGTGTAAACAATACTACACATGTAATATTATTTGCTTGAGAATGACAGCCCAACATCTTGCACACAATGATGACATATCGATGAATGTTAGTCTATATGATAGACATTGATAGTCTTGTGAGGTTACCTAGAATTAAGGGGTTAATACAAGCCGCTGTCACGCAGCTGTCTCCCCCACCATTTCACTCTTGTCTTTTTTGCAATCACTCGACCGCATTTGAATGTCATCGAGGGAAGAGGTTTTGAGGAGGCCATTCAGACGCCCAAACAGCCATTTTGCGCTACCTGGTCGACGTAGCCGACCTCGCCTTAAGCCTTTGTTGATGCGCCCCTTGGAGTATTTCTTGATATCGCTAGAATTAGCTCTTTCCGGACCGATCGTGAAGCCATGGGTGTCAACCGCATTGCCGTCGGGTTCGCTGTTGTTCTGGTAGCCTCTTGCGGCGTTTAAGTTTGTTAATCCAGGCAAGTTGCTGGCGTACGATAAGTGGTGAGAGAAGTTGGGAGGTGGCGTTCCGGCCTCTGATCCGTTCTCGTCGACCTCCCTCGCACTGCACTCGGGCATGTCGCAAGGGATGGTGGCGTGAAATTGAGTAAAATCCACCCGGTATTGGCCGTCATCTTTCTGGTACGTGACCAGAGGAGCGAGTCTATGGCCCCAAAGACACTCTGAAGGTAGATATGAAGTACGCACTTGAGCCGTCATTCCTGTGGACTCTACTGTTCCCTCTAGGTAAACAATGATCTCGAAACGTGCTGTGACAAGCTGTTCTGCAGACAAATCGTACAAGGGACTATCCTTGTTAATCTTGTGAATGATCGTTGTAGGCCATGGTAAGAAAATATAATAATCAACAGCATTTTCAGCCGTGACCTCTAAAGGCACTTGGCCCAGGGGCAATAGTTCTCCTTCTTTCGTGATGCGATTCTGAACCAAAACTGCTCGGATAGTGGTATTTACAATGTAAGAAGATCGTCTCATGTCAGCCACTCTAAACAACAAACAATACTCTCCGTCTCGCTGACATATTACAGCCTGTTTACTGAACATCATAGTGTCCGCCCTGCGTTTTGGCCGAGCTAGTTTGGCGAATATTATGCCAGTCATCAGGGACTGAATGAACACACCGAGGCAAGACTGGATCATGAGTAGCAAGATGGCTTCCGGGCACTTGGTCTCCATCATTCTGAAGCCGTAACCGATTGTGTGTTGGGTTTCTATTGAAAACAGTAAGGCGGTGCTGAAGTCATACACATTGGCCATGCAGGCCGTCCACCCCTTTTCATCCTTGTGCTTATCGTCTCCGTGAGACACCATTATAATCCACCACAACAGGGCAAACACCAACCAACTTATCACAAAGGCAAGCCCAAATGCTATCAGGACGTAACGCCAACGAATATCCAACATTGTCGTGAAAATATCACCCATGTAACGGCGCCGTCTTTCTCGGATGTGACCGATGGCGATATTGACCTCGCCATCTTTGAACACCAGTCTCCGAGTCTGTCTTTGAGCATACAAGCGCCCCCTACGAGCGATGGAGGACCCCATGGGGGTAAGATCCTCCGAGTCGTAAAAACCGAGGCTGTCATCTGGACTACGTGATGGCCTCTTGTTGCGCACGACTGGTTCTTCCTCGAGGGTTGTTGAGGTGATTCCCGCTTCCACATCGGCATTCGGCACAGAATCGTAAGTCCGGTGGACTGTGAACTTCATGCCTCTTTCCGGATAGCGGTCTGAAATGAGACAGAAAATATGTTAGATTCCAGTTGAAGTTACAGTAACAGCTACAGAAACCAAGTACAGTGGCACCTGTGTTGTAAGAGCGACCCCCTGTTGCAAGACCAACTTGCCTTATATGATTGCCTTTCTCCCGCACTAAGCAGTATTTTTAGTGCATTTTGCACCCCGGTGAGAGACTGCACCCCTACATGAGACCGCTTCATGACCGCAGAAGGGGCGGTCTTATAACACAGGGACCACTGTACTACTATCTAAGAGGAAAATGTTGGTGGTGGTGTAGTTAGAATATGTATCCAAATGAAAGTCTTATGGATATGCAAGTGCATGCATCATTGGATGTCTATCATTTGTGAGATAATTAACTATCATAATGCATGCTTTCACTGTTTGTTGGTTTTTGTAAAATGTATATTTGGTCAATAATGATAGATATACTAGCTGAAGCTTAGGCCTACTCTCTTCTTGCATTGCTAAAACATATTTGTAAAACTGATTCCACTCAAAAGTTATCCTCAACCAGACGATTTCAGAGAGAGTCACACATAGGTCCAAAACTGTCAATCACTATTCAGAGTTGAAAACTGATGCCTCTGAAACCTGTTCATGTGGATCATGTAATAAACCAGCATGGACAAAAGAAAATTGTACAAGAGATACAAGTTGGCTAAGCATGTTATACATGTATATACACAGTGCAGCCTGTAACCAAGTGAAATGGGTGATGTTTTTCCATTGGGTCAATGCTAAACATCCTCAACCAAACTGCTTGTGGGAGCATGGATTCTCATCCAATGGGGTGAACAAAGAAAATGGGCAGCCATTTGTATACCACACGCCTCAACTATTGTCCTTTATCAGTTAATTGAATTATCACCCTATATGTTTTCTGCTCATCAAATGAGTTACTACGCTTCCACAAGCAGTTTGGTTGAGGATGTTTTGCATTGACCCAATGGCAAAAAATCACCATTTTCACTTAGTTACAGTTGGCATTGTATGGCTGTGAAAAGACCGTTAAAGACGAGATGTTAATTTAGAAGCCACTTTTAGAAAACCTTTTAGAGTACCTGTAATAAACTTAACAAAAGATCATATAATAACATCTACACAGTGTATTATACATTTTACAAAGTACAAAAGTTCACTTATTGCCTGACATTGCCAACCTCTTTGAACCTCCTTATGAAACTGACACTAATTCTCTGAGATGAATGGTTCCCAAATTGACCAAGGACAGTCTTTTGTGCAGGTTGATGTAAAGTTTGAAAGGCATTCATTCATCAGACCACGACTTCTACCTGTCATGATCTGACTAAAGTAAGTCCATTATAGGTCAAATCTAAATGTGGGCCCATTTTGCATCTTTTTACAAATTCAGGAATGTGGGTTTCGAAATGCTTAATGCTATAATATTATAACTCATCCCTTCATATCATTTTGTGTGAATCTAAGTGTATGACTGTGTGTGATTCCGAATCAATCAATCAATCAATGCAGTAACAGTTCTTACAATAAATACCGATTGAGAATTGAGCAAATGAATTATTAAGATTGCGTTATAGAAATAATTCATAAAATGTTTGAGATTCATAAGAGATTATAATTATTTCATCTGCATGAATAGAAAGTGCTCATTTACATAAAACTCCTAGTGTTTGTGTTGAAAGTTGGAATATTTTTAATTTGGTTCGGCTTTCATCCCTTCCGAACGACACCCAGTTGGGATTTTGCTCATGAAGGTCCAGTTAAAATTTTGGTTCCCTGCCCGGTTTACGAACCTATGCAGGGATCTGGGCAAAAACCTTCAGTGGAGCAGGCCAGAACTGTGGCCACTCAGCCAACCAGCTGCAATTTCATCACAAGAGCAAATATTATATTGACAGTCACACTGTTACCAAATATATATATATATATATATATATATATATATATATATATATATATATATATGCAGGATTAACATAATAGGGAAAACCTTGTATCCTAAATAGAAAAGATACAATTTCACAAAATAACAGGTAGTTAAAAAAAATATTTTCAACAAGCAACCTTGCCACCAATGTAAGAGTTCTGAGTTCTGAGAATTGTTAGTTTTCAAAGATATTGTAATCCTTATACATAATACAGTGACGGCCCGTAAATAAGTGAAACGGGGGCTGTTTTGCCATTGATTCAATGCTAAGCATCCTCAATAAAACAGCTTGTAGAATGTGGAAGCATGAATTCTTCTCTGATGAGATGAAAACATATTGGGTCATAATGGCCAATATTTGAGGCATGTGGGATAACAATGGCTGCCAATTTTCTTAGCTGTACTAAAGAGTCAGGTATGGGTCAAAGTCTTTGACAAGTAAGTGAAACACAAGGCCAATGTTATTTCAATTGGAAAGGGGTCCACTTACTTACCAAAGATTTTGACCCATATGTAACTGTTTGTACAGCATATACTATTGGTAGCCATTAGTAATCCATATACCTCAAACATCATCCTTTTTTTGACCCCATATGTTTTCTTCTCATTGAATGGCCATCCTTTCTTCCACATGCAGTTTAGTTGACGATATTTAGCGTTGTCCCAATGGCAAAATCATCATCCGTTTCACTTAAGAGTTTACGGATGGCAGTGTAACATGCAATGATGTGACATTTATATAATATTATGATGTAAAAGCAAAGGTATATAAACTCTATATACTTATGATATGATATAAGAGAGAGAGCAAGCTGTACTAATTCAGAATAAAGATCTTGATGTATCTTATGCCATTACCTGCCCATTGTACTTGCTTCCCTGCCATTAAAATGGCCCTGTGGTGGTGAAACAAATTGTTGTGAAAATAATGTAATATAAGCTTTGTCAACAGATACCTCTATGATGAAATGAAATATGTTGAAAATTAGCACTCAACAGCTCAAAAAGGGCCCCTATATACATGATGTAGCTAACCCCCCCCCCCCTTTCTCTCCCCTCCTCTGAAATCTGTGTTGCTCAATAGCTAAATATATACATTAACAACAAAACTTGTTGGAACATAACTTAAACATGTAAAAAATCAGGATTTCATGGTCAAGTTCCTATACAACAATAATGTGAATGTATCATCCAAACACAAGATCCTGTAGTAACTTTCACATCTAATTAGTAATCATTCAACAATGTGAAATTTGTCTCATTGATTAATTGGTTATTATTTTTTCAGAAAACTTTACAACTGCAATATAGTCTTCTGTAATGTTATGAGAAGTTATATCAGGATTTTTTTAAACTATTTCTGCTTTAACATGATTCTTTTAACATTTCACAAATTGAATATCATCCAAACATTTGGCATACAAATTTATGCGACTTAAGATTTCTTTTAATTTGTTTGATTATTCTGGAGGCAGCAATTTGTAAGAATTTGAAAGTTACTTATCAACTTATCGTCTGACATACCGTGGCATTTTTGCTTACTTTCTATATTTTATATATATTTTGCGTTTAGCAAGGCCCACTGTTTGGAAATCTTGGCAAAGAACCAGTACCCAAATGAAGTGGACTGGGACTAAAATGGTCATCCAAACTGAACAATGTGAACATGCTGAACATTGGTGGATCACAAAGGTGTCTATTGATCTTAGAAATAATATATTTTTCTCACTGTCTCCTGGCTAAGCCCACAAGAAGTGACTGTATGACTGACTTTAAATGACTAACCAATTGACAAAATGAATTCTTAGTGACTGATGAATTATTAACTAAGCTCTTAAATTGACAACTTAGCTCACCTCTCACTCTTCTTAGCCATACTGGAGTAAGGTGTGACAAACTGCTTTTTCTGTCAGTTTTTCTATCCATTATCAATGGAGAAAATGTTGTAATCCAAGTTCAAAATGTTTAAATCACATTTTTAAATAAGTTATAAAAACCTCAAAAAGGCAAATCCAGTATGAGATGAACTTGACCACATTTGAGCTGACATGCTTGTTTTTAATAACCAAAACTTTGTTGCAATTAGTTAGTACAAAGGTACTTGCATATGTACATGTGGAAATGTCAGATTACATCATTTGAAATATGTTTCTTTTGCATATTTTAGCTGTTTAATGCATTGGTATAATTAAATGTGTACAACAAAGGAAACAAATGAGCTTAAAATCATACACAAACAAAATTCTAATTCTGCATTGATAAGTGCCAAAAGCATTAAATTATTTCAACAACTATTCCAAAAATAAATGTAAATCCAAAATATGTAATGATGTTGAAAATTTGATATTGTAAAATGTGCAATGACATAACAGCTCATAACTGACCATGTATAATAATGGATTTATAAAATGTTTAATGTTATGTGTGTACATCCAATCTGAAAGTATGTAATGATGCAGAATAACTAAATATGAAATGGGTGAGATGCCATAGCTTGTATTATATGAAAATCACTGATGCATTTTGGCTCACATGATGCCTATAACTGTAATACAACCTGATGCAAAGTGGCTGTGTTGGAATAGTTCCATAACAAAAATCAGTTTTTGATATGCTCAAAATTGGTATTATATTGGTGGTATATCATAGTTGTGCTATACCATAATCCAAAAACGTTCTAAAAACAATGATATATATGCTGGGTCAGTTCCTGTATCACACACTTAAAATTACTTATCGGTGTAGACAATGGTTTCCTTTTTAACTTTTAACTGATTTCTGTACAGCATGCACATTGAATTGATGAATTAGAACACATGTAGAATCTATATAATATATATCTTCACATTTTGAAATAATTCCTTGTTTATCAATGTTGACAGACAACTGTATCCTGGTCTAAATTGGAGTAAATTACCCAATTTTAACTATTTTCATAAGCTGAAGTGAAGAAATTAACCAGATTAACCAGAGTAAGTGAGTTTGTGTTCTACGCCCCATCAGCACCGATGTGAGCTTATTTAGACGCAACCCGATAACTGGAATGTGTGTTCCTGATCATGATTTGATCCCAAATTAATTGCTATTCCAAATTAAATACAAATAATCGCTGATAGAAGATATGATAACAATGTCATGCAAATCATGATGCCACAGTGAATGCACCATCAAATGGAAGTGATATCACAGCAATATCATTGTTTTTGGAGATATCATACAAACATAATTAATTCCTGATCAGATTAAGTATTAAATCAAATCATATCAGTGCAATTAGCAAAAATATAAAACAAATAAGTTATTTATATATAAATGGCATTATAATTATTATTAAATAAGTCAACACAAGTGAAGAGTCACATTTATAATGTTGGCTGAGAAATAATTCCTGTTTGCTAATTAATAACATGTGAATAAATGCATTCCATATCCTGCTCAAAAACTATTGCTCATCCTATGAACAAATTGCACACACAAGTGAGACAGTGAGTGGCCCATGAACTAATAGCAAAAATTGGGGGCAAAAAGTCTGTGTATAGGGCCAAAGGGTCTCTATATTTAACCTGGTACTCAAGAAAAAAGAAAAAGAATATATTCAACAGGTGTCTCATCCACCCCCCCCCCCCCCGGATTGAAATAATGATCAATTTGACAATGAATTGAACAATGGATCTGACAATGAATTTGACAATGAAATTGACAATGAAATTGACAATGGAATGAGGGCAGAGTTATAAAAAAGATCAAGTTAAAAAGAAAGGGGGAAGGAAAATTACAATGGCTTCTTAAGAATTTGCATTGTAAGTCAAACAATATCCTTTTTTTATAAAAAATATTTTTGGAAGTTTTTCCAAAGATTTTCTTTTTACATGTTTATGATTTTTTTCTATTGTTTTCTTCATGTCATTACAAATTCACCAATTTCTTGGACAATGGGGAATACTAATCAATTGAAAGAATGTCTCACTTGGAACCCCCAAGTTCTCTTTGAATTGGAGACCACTTGTGCTACCACAGCTATATTTGCTGTAATGTATAAATTTGGGAGAAAATGTTGGGATCACTTGACCACAGACGGTTTGTCCGATATGTCTTAAACTCCGAACTCTGGAAAAACTGATTTAAATGGATTCATTCTCAAACAATGTCAATATGTCTGCTGCAGTTTTGTATTTGTTGCCAATTCAAGACAAAAAAGAAACCCAGTACTTCGGTTGATAGATTATTTCTTTACCGCAGGCAGGATGTTATTTATATGCATGATATTACACAAATAACTTTGAAGAAATATTTTACGCTAAAGCAGGAATGTTAGCCGAAATTAAAGAAAAATAAATTGCCATTTTTGAAGGTGTCAAGTGGGATCGCCCTTGTCTAACTGACAGGCACACCTGGGCCCCTATAATGAAACATGATTGATAGTAACTTTGTGTCATATCCAATAATTAACAACAAAAAATTGTGTTTTTCCTCCTGGAGGTATTCACAATATTGTTTCCTTTATCCTAAATATTTCTGCAGGCTGTCTGTTGTGTCTATCTCTTTTTATTTTTTGTCTATCTGTATTTATTTTTTGTCTATGTACTTTTTTTCTGTCTGCCTTTTTTCTGCCCTGTACCTGCTTTATTTGTGAGATGTCTCAATAAAAACATTGTGCAAAAAAGTCACATTTGCAGGAAGAGGAATACAAAGAATGTCTGGTTTATAACCCTCTCATCATTGTTTCGTGTCATTTCCCTGAGGTTTGTCCCAGTTTGTGTCAAATGATAGCAATGAAGAGAAAAGGGCTTGGCACACAGCCCCACAGGTCCTAAGGTTAATTTTTCATGCAGCTCTTGCTAGTGGTCTAATTGCATATTAATTTGACCAGACTTCAATGAAAATCTTTGAAAACAATGATACAAGGCAGATGATAAACCAGCTAAATTGTGGCTGTGACTTTCGCAAAAACATAGTATTACAGTCCTTCGAATCATTTTCGTGTCCTCCTCTTGCCCTGATTGACTTCTTCAAGAGACTAGAGAAACACGTACACTGATAAATTTGGTTTGCAAAAAAGGAGACAGCTGAATATGCACAATTTATCTCTTCATTATTGGCAGACCTCTGTAAGACAAAACTGCTACTATCGATAGGCTCGATCTTCCATCCAATCCAGAAGCCAATAGTGCTGGAGGTGGGGATAAGGGCCATAGGTATTCATGTCCTTCATTTATGCGCAGACTACACTTAACAGAACAGGAAGCGATTACAGTAATGAGGCAAGATGTAATCTTGGCACAGGATAAAACATCTGTCTAACATGGGTCTCCCAGCCTGGGAATTACTGATCAGATATATATACTGAATCAACTTCGAATTTGAAGATAGAAGACTTCTGGAATGACACAAACATGCTCAAGTTATTCAGCTATCAGCATGCCCTATCTACATAATCTGGCTTTAGGTATGCCCAAATTTTCATCATTCAACATTTTGGAGGTCAATGGTCTGGCAAATATGCATCAGGATCCAAGGCACCTCTATTTGAGTTTCCTCTACATCACAGCTCTTCATACATAACATCCAGTACTCAGGGAACGACTGAGATTTTTGACTCAGACTTACTCATGGCTCCTTACTACTATCTGGAGAACTCTTAGAGCAATGAAAGCCTTCTTATGTAGCTTTACATATTGACACCGGGGTAGCACAGAATGGCACATTGCTGTTTGTGGGACTTGGTTCTGAAGATGTGGGAATTATGTCAGAGCTGCAAGCAATGCCATAACATACAAAATTATGGCCAATCAAAAGAATTAACTGATTGTGTCTGGATGGCTGCTCTTTCACACAAATGTGGGTAAGATAATTTTATATGTCTGAGCTTTCCGGTCAACCAGACTTGATTCTATACAGGGTCACGTTTTTGTTGTTTTCCCTATAGATGATATCTAATAAGGGTCCAAAAGAGCCTCTACGGCATCTCTGGCTTTTCCCTTTTACTTCAGTCCTCCTATGCTCATTTAGACAAAATAGGTTTAAGATTCTTTTGATTTGTCAAAAAATTGCATGTTACTCCATACCTTGCACTGATAGTTAATTCACACATCTTTAGAACCAAGTCCCACAAACAGCAATGTGCCATTCTATGCTACCCCGGTGTCAATATATGAAGCTATATAAGAAGGCTTCCATTGCTCTACGAGTTCCTTAGACAGTACTAAGGAGCCATGAGTCAGTCTGAGTCAACAATCTCAGTCCCTGAGTATTGGCTGCAGTGAGGAGCTGTGAGGAGACCATCAATTGACACAAACTGCCAATATAATAGTGCAAGGGCCAGGGCAGTTCACAGTTCACACAATTACATCACGATTTAAAAACAACAGTGTTGTGACATTATCAGTTATTGTGCACATTTTGTTGCCCTTTGTTTTTTGTGGAGGACGTCAAGTCGTGAAGAGCATGTTAATGTGGTGCTCCTGCGAGTTCAAATAATGGGTGATCACGAGAACTTCGATTTGAAGGCTTAATTTAGCATCCATTGGGCAAGTCTTGGACTTCTGGATGTAATTTATTTGGGGTGAATACTGGGTGAAAACCTAGCTATACTACTACTATAGTTGGTATGACATTTCACCATGTGACTTAGAACGTTATAGCATATTTTCTTCTTGTGTTGCTTACACTAAATTTATCACACATATACAGGTCTACAAGCAGGCCAATGTAAAAAAAAGATTAAAATATAATCTAACTGAACAGAAAATGACAAAAAACAATTTTTTAATTTGCACATGCAGTAAAGAAAATAGCTATATATATTACAAAGAGTATTTTTAGATTAGCTTTTTGTTAGAATTTATATTTACTAGGGTTACTAACTATAGGGTCATTTGTTGACTTACACAAATAAGATATTAGTTGCCATGGTAATATCCTGTATGTACAGGGTATGTCTATTTTCTGCCTTTCCATTCCAGACTCAAAGGGAACTGCTTGCTAGACTGTGTTGTCATCACTGATGAAAAATGGATGTAATGTGGCTTGGACAGTCTTTTCCTCTCAAGGGACACTCATTTTACATTGTGAACATTGTACAATTGCAGTGTCATGATTTCAGTGTCAACATAGTGATATGAGTAGACCAACATGGAAGGGTTGAAGTGGGATATATGCACACTAGTTACCTTCCCACCAGTGTCAATGTATCTATCTTTTATTTTCACAAATCAAACAGCTAAACAAAACGGTTGTGACTATTGGTCAAAAGGTCTGTGTCGCCTCTACATTGGATCATACCTTTTAAAAATGTCGACAGTGTACCAATCCAGCGTCTATTAATCTATCCAATTCAATGTCTCACTTTTGTGAATTAAATTCCATCAACAGATCGTTTATCTATGTGCAGATTGTAAAATGCTGACATAGAACAATTAGCTAAGAAACCTATGATATATAGGCCTATTAGGCCGAATTAATGACACTAGTAACAGTATGTTCTATGTATCGACATGTTTTATATTTGTTTTCATGCAATTTAAGTCATATATTAAAATAAATTATATCCATTTCCTGCTGATTTAGAAATGAAATGATACCAATAATTGGGTTATTGCTATCCACCTTGCAAGGTCTTTTATGTTTATTCACAAGATGGCGGGCAAGTGCAATTAGATATGTCTCAGAGCGTCTCGAAAAGTCTAGATGTCTCAGTCTAGCTTGGTCTGTCTCAGTATGTCTTGGGTTGGATGGCTAAGTCTGGATAGCTCGGGATACGAACATTTTCTGTGGGTTGTACTGTAAGCCGAAGTAAATGCAGTAATTCGTTCATAATCCGTTACTTTGTATCACACACCAACATCTTTAGTCACTCTGCATTTGTTAAATAAATCAAATCAAAAATCTACAGTCACCATCACTGCCAATAGCCAAGTACCCATTTACACCTGGGTGGAGTGGAGCAAAGAGTTATTGAGGATCTGCTTCATTCCTCCATGCCATGGCTGGGACATGCACCTCTAACATCTTATTCCACAGACAAGCGTCCAGGGTACACAATTTGAAGAAACATTTAAAATGTTATAGAACAACAGAATAACTGAAATTTTACCCATACATAATTGCCTATTGACCAATCTCATGTCACTCTGAATCTTATGGCACAATCCAATCAATTACAAAACCATCCCCATTTGTCCCAATGGTTCACCAATTTCATGCTCAGTACACAGCACTTACCTCCCTCCTGCCTTGTCAGGACACATCAAAGAGAACTCAATCTACAAACACCGCAAACCAATTAACACCTGCTCCTTAATTGGATATATCCATCAGGTATACTATACAGGTGTGTTGTAACTGGCAATTACGTCAGATCAGGCAGTCTAGACTCCAGAATATATTGGTCTGAGATTTGGTATAACAAAACCATCTAGGTTCCAAAATGAATAAAATTTTCATCTATCTATCTATCTAGCATTGTGTGAGTGAGTGAGTGAGTGAGTGAGTGAGTGAGTGAGTGAGTGAGTGAGTTTGTGTTTTACGCCCCATCAGCACCAGTGTGGGCTATTTAGAGGCAACATTGGTTAGACAGATTATCTTGAAACTAATTTCTCATAATTTGTAGAAGTAGTCGTTATCATCTAGCATTGTGAAAAGGGAACGATTAGTATAGGTTAATCACCACGGGAGAGGGAATATGTGATTTATCACCTGAGGGCTGTAGCCCGAGGTGTGATTAACACATATTCCTGATCCCATGGTGAATAACTGGCTTATACTGCGAGACGCTCAAACACTCAAACATGAGAGGATAACTGGACAACAATGAATATAGGAATTATTCCGCTGCAATACTGGCTTGTGATTGGCTGACAGAGGTGTCGAATGGTATAAGCTCAGTATGTGGCTGGTACTGGACTTCCAATGGCTGGGTAAAGGATGCACCAGGTGTAATTTGGACGTCAGTTTTCAATCTTTT
The DNA here is from genome assembly GCA_026936325.1 of Platynereis dumerilii. Lineage (NCBI taxonomy): Eukaryota > Metazoa > Annelida > Polychaeta > Phyllodocida > Nereididae > Platynereis > Platynereis dumerilii. Next base: position 68,155,354 of record JAPTHN010000005.1, on the reverse strand, counting down.
TTTAATTGTTATGATCAGTTCCTGTCCTTATTAGCACTCCAAATATGCATTTATAAATACAGGAAGTAAGTAGATTGGTAAATAGACAGATAGATATATCTATATGCTAAGTGCAGCCCTCTAAGCCCAGTTCTGGGCGCTCACGAGGGTTGACTGATGAGATGTGAGAGAGAGAAGGAGTCCTCAACATGATTCACATTTACCCCATGATCTTTTAATTGCCCAGCACAGACACTGATAAAAGGGGCCGCAAATTTAACGTCTCATACGAATGACATGCAGCTGGGATTTTGCTCATGAAGGTCCACTGAAAATTTTGTGTTCCCCAACTGGGGATCGAACTCATGAAGGCAAAGACCTTCAGTGGAGCAGACGGGCACGTGAACCAGTCTGCCACTGAGCCGCCTAACAATTCAATCATCTATCTTTGCAGATTGTATGAAGTATTGATATTGGTGTTTGCGCAACTATCCAACAAATCATTTTGCACTTATTTGCAAAATCATTGCTTCCCCTCTTGTTCCATCAGAGGTAATTTGTTGTTATGGCACATATTGTGTTGTAGTAGCTCTCCAAAAATCTAGCACTGTGTCTGGGGCACTCGGCTCCTATTCATAAAATTGTCAGAAGCAGCAGTATTTGTAGTCCTGTAAATTATGTATAAAGAAGACCAGTACATATATACATTATACAAGTGACTATACAGAAAAACTACATAACAGTGTTTCCAGAATGCACAGGCCCAGTCTGATGGTCTGGTATTACTTGTCTCTAAGATATTCAAAGGTACAATGCCTTATAACTTCATCCTGACAAACAGTAGGTCACTTTTGGACTAAGTCAATCTTTGAAGTTCTTAAAATGAGAGCTTCGAAAGAGCGTCTCTGATTTGCCGATACCAGAACTGACCTATTTTCGGTGCAGATGAAATTAGCAGGTCCAGTTAGATCATGGTACTTTTGAATATGCTAGTGACAAGAAAAGGAAAGACTATAAGGCATGGGCCTGCGACTGGACTTAGTGAGAGGGGGGCACCATGAGCCACGGGGCACAATGAGCCATGGCCCCTACAAAACAAACAGCGTGATAGAACTGCTTGATAGGAATACCATATATTCCTTTATTAGTGTAGAACCAGCTAGGGTAGCAATCATAATCTTTCTTTTCAATGTAGGGCCAAGAATTGAAAAAAATGCTTTTGACCAGCGAATTTGAGTGAAAAGTAAAATATTGGGCACAATGAGCTGCTCAACTACATTTTTTAAAGACGATGTTTTGACTATTTAAGAATTAAGAATATAATGTAACAACACTGAATATTGTAGCCAAGAGGTCTTGCTATGATTATATAAAGCAACCAGCCATTTACCATTGAAACTTTAGGCTCAGGAGCTTGAAATCAGAAAAGCGGCTCATGGTGCCCTGCTCTCCCCTATCCACCAGTTTGATTAGGATATCAGTAACAATCTGTTTTAAGACTTAGCACCCTGACATCGAACCCCTTCCTGGTTGAATCCTCACCGCAACACATTGACCACAAAGACAAAGATGTATAAAAGACAAGAACTGACATCTCATGCAACATTTTTCCGGAGAAGACTGGACGTCACATAAAATAACCGAATTGATCAGTTACCTAGGAAAATTATTCTCATGTGTGGCAACATACATATATATATATATACAAAAGATATTATTATCCAGCCAATAACTATGTATCCTTCAATTTTTTTTCCTCAGACCGACAGCATGATGTCATGCTGGTTCAGGATGGCTATTGGTCTGGCAGCTCTGTGTGATGTGCAGCTGAAGAGCTTGACATCATGCTGACAATCAAATTGGCTGGTATAATTAGCAACAACAAACAGTTAAAGCAAATCCTTTTAAGACAGTTCCATTTCAATGGAATTTTGTTGGTTTTTGTTATTCATTCCACCTGAGTATCCAAACAGTTGGTCAAGTTTAAGTTATAGTTTTGGGTTCCTGGTGGTTGAGCATGGCGAAAGACTGCATTGACAGTCAAGGTGGGATTCAACCAGCTGTGAGATTTGGTGCAAGTCTTGTTTGTGTTTTACAGCTATTCACTAAAGTCCTCCCCCAGCTTAATGACATGCATTCAGTTGATGCACATTTAGAACAGATATTGGGATCAGACTCTCTGTTACAAATTATAAAACCTTCCCATTTCTCATCTTCTTCCAATAAGATTTCAAAACATGCCTCCCTGGCATCACATGGCATGCTTTGAATATCCATGTATGCCATTGACTATATGATGATAATAACACTGGAGCCTTCACAATGATAATTTATAATTTAAGAGCAAGTGCTTGATGTCATGCAGCTGACTCTCCCGACCAATGAGATTGTACGTATAGCTTGACATCACCAAAAAAGCCTTGCATGACATATAGCTTTCTACTCACACCTCAACTGACCAATAGTCACACAGTCTGAGCATGACATCAAGCTTTCAGTCTATGAAAAAAATTGAAGGATACATAGTTATTGGATGGATAATAACAATAAAGAAAATTTACATCTAAATTACATTTAAAATCTAAAAGAAGAAACTATTTAAAAATTCAGTGAACTTTGTTAATGTGCCAGCTGGCAAGCTCTGACAAGAGAAGTTTCTATTATTTTACCTGCAACTTGCATCATCACAAGTGATTGGGTTTTACATAAGATATAGATGGATTTAAAATATATTTGTCAATTTCATATGTGCAAAATATGCAATGATCAATCAATCATAGGGAGTTTTCTAATTATCTTCTATGCTAAAATTGAAATTAGACCACACAAAATTAATTTTATAGAAGACAGAATTTGCTAGCTCCAATTTTGTGATTTGAAAAAAAAATTGATATTGAATTTGTGACTGGTTTTGTGAGCCTGTGTTAGTTGGTTCATTATACATGTACATAAGTAAGAATTACAAACAATCACCCCAAGTTCACGTTTATCGTGAAGTATTGCTTATTTTCAGCCAAAAATAATAATTTATTCCCTCGTCTGGAATTCTGCTTATTTCGGATAGCTTACATTGCTCCCAGAAAGTAATTGAAACAGACCTGCGAAGTTTTGCCATTGGGTCAATGCTAAATATCCTCACCCAAACTGCTTGCAGTAGCATGGATTATCAAACGATGAGATAAAATAAAAATAGTATTTTACAAGACGAAGGCAGATATTTGAGGTTTCTCTGAGACAAATGGCTGCCGCTTTTTATGCTGCACTCAACGAGTTGCATACAGGTCAAAATCTTTTGAAAGTCAGTGAAACCACAGCCAATGCAATTTCAATTTGGAAGGTGTGTCACTTATCAAAGATTCTTACCCTTGTGTATCTGTATGTGGGACACAAAAAATTTGGCAGCCATTTATATCCATGCCTCAATTATGCTTCTTTATGATATGATATATGCTTGGTTTCATTCCATATAGGCAGCTTGGTGTCTGAGTGCTTTAAAAGGTGTCCTCCTGCATGGCTGAAGGTCTTTGCCTGCACGGGTTCGAACCCCGGATCCGAAATTTTCAGTGATCCTTCATGAGCAAAATCCCAACTGAATGTTGTTATGATGAGACATTAAAGTGGCGGCCCCTTGTATCATTGTCTTTGCTGGGCAAGTAAAAGATCTCTCACATGGGTAAATGTGTAACATGTTGAGGACTCCTGCTCTCTCTCCCATCTCATCAATCAACCTTCGTGAGCGCCAAGAACTGGGTTTAGAGGGCTACACTTACCATATCTATCTATCTATATCTTCCGATCAGAATCAATGCTTCGACAATCAACATCTATAGTTTGGTCGAGTATGTTCGCATTGGCCTAATAGTAAAAATAAACTTATCTCACTTACTTCCAAGCAGAACTGTAAATGTATATATTTTTTTTAACCTTTTCTGTTATTAACCATTGCCTTATTTGTGTATCCAACCTTATAATAATACGGTATACATGGCGGTATGTACATTTCATCTATTGATCAATGGTTGAAGTTGGCGTTCTGTCAAATTACTGCACTTGGCTCAGATTGGTGGTTCAGGTGGCTTTTATGCCTGTTTAGCTCTTGAAGTAGTTGCATCATACCTCAGACTTACAGTCTCTTAGACCTACAAATAACAATACAAACAGCAGAGATGTTAAAAGGACTTTAAAAATTGAAAGGAAAGTTATCAGTCCGACAAAACTTTGTCCTTGGCCAGATTTAAAGAAGGTTGTATGAAATTTTATGTGTTATACCATTCGACCCTCTGTCAGCCAATCACATGCCGGTATTTCAGGGTGATAATTCCCGTATTCTTTGTTGTCCACTTGTCGTCTCATGTTTGACTGATTGTTTGTCTCAGAATATGTGTTTATCACAACTCGGGCTGAAGCCCTCGGGTGATAAATCATATATTCCCTCTCCCGTTGTGAATAACCTTCATACTTATTGTATAATTTTTAAGAGACTTTTTTAGAGATGCTTGCTTACTTGCAAGCGGCATCTCTATTGTGGGAGGAAGGCTCTGAAACTTATGACAACTGCCTTGGTCGTGCTGTTTCATCTCTATCATTAACACTTTGCATACAGTCTCAATAGAATTCTATCTTGCGTTGATAAACGTTTGGTGTCTTTCTGAGATGAAGAAATTAATAAAGAAAACAAACAGGTTGAGTTTCTGCAGGTCAAAGGTCAATAACCAAAAGTAGGTCACTGGCCAGACCCCCTCCAGCAGGTCTTAGTGACAAATACCCTTGTGCAGGTTTCACATGCCAGACACCCTTGTGCAAGTGACAGGCAAAGGACATTATTTTTATAACCTGCAACAATATTTCTTTTATTACAAAATAAATCACAATATTCCCAATTAAATTTCCTGTCCCAGACTATCAGCGAAGCACATTTGCCTGATAAACCATAAACCCCTCAAACTTGGTACAAGGCAAAATACCTTTTCTTGGAAATGGTGTCCATCAATGTACTTTGCAAAATTATGAATCTTTTAAGTAAGAAATTGTAATGAAATGAAAATATACCAGATGACTCAATAATGTACTTGCAATATATATATGATAACCTTACTGAGCTCAACCCTGATAGAAATTCAATATTTTTCCAATTGATGGACATTGATCACATCAGACATTCCAATCCGTTACTACCGCTTAACCATCAATAAAGTTACATAATAGTCATCGATTATGTACTTTTAAATTCAATAACTAAGTTCATAACCCCGTAACAGCTTGAATAAAAGTTCAATATAAATTGATAATCTCTGTATTTGTTGATGTCAGCATTTAGGTGCACATAAATAAGTGATTCACAATTTTTGACTCATGTTTTTGATTTTTTTTCCTCCATTTTTAGGAAAAATAGATTAAAATGACCTTAAAATAACCTTGTATCAAGATAAAGAACTCAACATTCTATTGTATTTTAAATTGTATTGACCCTAAACCTCACTAATATTTCACAATAACATATCATTTGCTTTTTTAAAAGCACAACAGTAAACATTGGGTGATCACTAAAATGTCATTTGTCAATTCACCAAGGCTTGATTTCTTTGTATCATACAGTTCTTTTTAGATGGGATGAACTTCTGCTTATCAGTAGGATATATAGGGTGGTATTCATTCAATTATGCTGAATACCTAATATATGTGACTGAAAATAAGTGAACCTCTAAAATGAATATTTTAAAATTTTCAATAGATGACTTACTTAGTATTTTATGCAACCCTTTCCCCATGCAGTTGCAAACTCCCTGATTGACATTTAAAAGCATCTTATAAGAAAGCTCATCAGGTAGGCTAGTTCTTCACCAGGAGCTAGGTGGCTCTGCAGTAGCATATTCCTGTGTATCTAAAAATAGCTCACTCTACCCTGCAGCTCCCCTCTGATGCGGATAAATTTGTGTGAAGTACCCCAATTTTTGACAAATTGGCCTCCGGATTAATCCTCTGGCTGACTGGCCGGGCAAAGCTGGATTTGAATCCGGGACCCAGCGATATGCAGCTCAACATGCAACCCCTTGTTAACCCTCCCTCTTTCAACATATAGTTACCAGGAATAAATGATAACAACACCATCATAATGATAATTTACCTTTGTCAGCAACACCATTTTCAGGTAACTTGTACTCCTTTGACGTCTCGTCGTCAATGACAACCACAGCAGAGGCGCCCCCTGTCTCAGACTCATCATTACATCTCCCCTTGAGTTCCAGTACCACCGGTCTGCAGTGGGCCGCTTCCAAACTACCCTGTTCGGTGTTGGCGCAATCACCGTTAGGCGGAGTATCCAACGTATCAGGCATTTTGAAAGTTTGAATAATTGTTAGTAGGTAATAAGTATTATTATACTGTCATTGTGTAAATGTAATTGGTATGTCATTCTCCACTTCTATTGTGTTGTTGTTCTTTCCATAGTCTGTCATCTCCTGAAGTTGTTGGCCTTAATAGGTATATTTAAGCCTCATGATTATAGATTGATAAATTGTCTGTGGTAACTGTCACAATTGGTATGCATTGAATAAAACTGATATCCAATGACCTTTTAGAGTCAATGTGAAATAAATAACATATATATATGGATATGTCTAATATTGTCAAAGGACCAAGTCAGACCAACAGGAACCAGAAGAAACATGGGATTGAGTCTCCCTTGGACTGGATAGTACCTGGAACAGCATATCATAATACACTTTGATAGTCATTAGTTCCACATTTTTCCAATATTGAGATTGTTAACACAAGTATACCTAATAAAACTGAGGTATTGGTGCTGTTCAATATACGAAATGCATGAAAAACATGGAAGACGTGATGGTCTGTAAGTTTCTTGCACAATTCCACTTCAGGACCTTCTGGCCCCTTTCCATAGTAACTCAGACTATCCAATTCTGACTAACTCACGTGTCATGCAAAATGAATGAATGAATGAATGAATGAATGACAATTAAGCTGAGAAGGTTGTTATATACATGGAATGCAGGTTAATTGGTATGATGGTATCAAGAGTATGTAAATATGTATTCTCCAATCACATGTGATAAACTTGTATCAATCTGGACTCTGGCTTGGCTTATATGTGCAGTATCCTATCCATAATAACTATAGCTGTGCATGTATTCCTCTGCACATGGTATCCACGTCTCGTGAGCCCACGTGTATCTGTAGATTGTAATAATTCAGCCATAGTTCCAAGTTCTTGATTTATATTAAAGTACTCCATTTCTGTATACAATATAGTACTACACCAACACTACATCCTTCCTATGGTACTTGCAGGCACATTGCAGTATTCCTCATCTGGCTACCACTGTTAAGACTGCATCCGTTGAGTCACCAAAGGTTTGCCAGCTTTTGCTGCAGCAGCCGACTCCATCAATTGATGTGGCCCGACCGGTGTTGCAGCCATTCAGCAACTGTTGCCTCCAATGAATGAAAATCTCATTGGTTTCAACTTTTGCTAAAATTTCACAACTGAGAATATGATTCATATTAATTGCAGATGTGGAGACAGGCATATAGATGCACAAGCAGCACTATAAATGTAATATAGTTCTGCAGTTTTTAACACACATCAATATGAAGGTCTCCCACAATAGTCTATGCTGGACATGCAAGTACAAGGTCCCATACAACCATGTGGACACTATGTTGCAACTGTTGCTAAAAATAGATCACTGTGGTCTGTGAGGATGCTTTTTACCTTCAGCGAACGAAGTTCGAAGAAGGTATTGTAATCACTAGGGTAAAAATGTTGTCCGTCCGCCGGGCGGGCGGGCGGGCGGGTGGGCGGGCGGTCGGGCGGGCGGCGGGCGGATAGATCGTTTCCGGGCCAGCACTCGGCCTCTATTGAGTGTACATGGATGAAATTTGGTATACATATAGCCTGTATGGTCTAGTTGTGCCTTTTGATGGTCTAATTGATAGATATTCAATACCTTTTGAAATAATTGAGAAAATATAAAAATTATTTTTGTTCGTTTCCGGGCCAAATCTCAGTCACTATTGCATGTGCACTTATGAAATTTGGTACAGATGTGGCCTATATGGTCTAGTTGTGCCTTTTGATGGTCTCATTGATGGATATTCTATACTTTTTGCAAAAATTTGGAAAATAGAAAAATATGCATTTTTTTAGTTTTTTGGGCTGAGACTCGCTCACTATTGCATGTAAATGGATAAGGTTTGGTACACACATGGCCTATAAGGTCTAGTTGTGCCCTTTGAAAGGTCTGGTGGAAAATATTAAATGCTATTTGAAATATTGAAAAAAAAAGAGAAAAAATATATTTTTTGTTTCTGGCCCAAGACTTGGTCACTATTGCATGTACATGGATAAAGTTTGGTACACATATGACTTATGTGGTTTAGTTGTGCTTTTTCATGGTCTGACTGATACATATTCTATACTTTTTGTAATATTGAGAAAAAATATTAAAAATACTTATTTTCTTATAGGAGCCAAAACGTGCCCACTATTGCATATACAACAAAGCCATTTCCTACACGCATCACCTATAAAATGTAGCAGTGCTTTTTGACTTGTATTTAACACTTTTTGAATGATCGGAAAAAAATTGGTGCATGCATAAAACCGTACCATAATATAAGTAAATTAGTATAATAAGGCCTTTCCCTGCTTTTACAAACCCTGGCAAGCACACAGGTAGATCGCAGGGCAGCAGGCAAATAACAGATAATAGAATGCCATTACTCGACCACTGTTGCATACCTATAATATACGGAATTTGGTAAACACACCAATTTTATGATGTAATTGTAATCTTCTAAATTTGTTATTCGCTGAAGGTTTGCTGCTGCGCAGCCTATGTTTTAAAGTCCTAATTATATTTTGTATAATTGCAAAAAGGAATAACACCAGGTATGATACAAGTACATAAATGTATAGATTTCTTTGACTTGCAGGCATCAATATGGTTATAGATTTTACCAGTTTCTGTACTGGAAAAGATCGTGCCTCTCACACATTGGGACAACAGTCGACAACACATCAAGCAATTTTCATCTCAATAATCTCTGCATGAGTGGCAAAGACTGGAGAACTGACAGACAGATATGGTAAGACTGCACTTTCAATAGCCTCCACTGATAGATAGATAGATAGATAGTTAGATAGATAGATAGATAGATAGATAGATAGATAGATAGATAGATAGATAGATAGATAGATAGATAGATAGATAGATATGGTAAGTGCAGCCCTCTAAGCCCAGTTCTGGGCGCTCATCAGGGTTGATTGATGAGATGAGAGAGAGAGCAGGAGTCCTCAACATATTACACATTTACCCCATGTGAGGGATACTTGCCCAGCACAGACACTGAAACAAGGGGCCGCCAATTTAATGTCTCATCCGAACGACATCCAGCTGGGATTTTGCTCATAAAGGTACACTGAAAATTTCGGGTTCCCCAACCGGGAGTCAAACCCATGCAGGTAAAGACCTTCAGCGGAGCAGGCGGGAACCTTAACCACTACACCACCGAGCTGAATTTGCTGTTGCAATCTAAATGGTTTCAAGTAGGTACATATATAGATATTATAAATTTTGGTTGCATCATTAGAAAATATAAATTCTTTAAATGTAAGATAATTGTGTGGAGTAAGCACAATGTATCAATGTGGACGTTATATTGACATGAAGTTCAGTGGAACTTGGGTTTTATAACTCTAAATATCAAGAATGGTTTGGAATAATACTTTCGACGATCGTTACACCGTAGGAGAAGTTTGTCAGTCTTTCATTGGTCTAATCATTCTCTAATGTCACTAAAACTTGGCATGGGTAGCTTCTGAAATACACAATGACAAAAATATTTCAGATATTTTGATCGACAAAAAGCATTTATGAAAAGACCAAGATCATTATGTGTGGGAGGCATGTTAAAAAGCTATTTAAATACCACCATAACTGCTGTGGACACAAATAGTTTGATATATCGAATTGTTGATTTTTATATAAAGATCGACCTATTGTATACAAAATTGAAAAGGATATATAAAGTTTGCTTTTAAGTGTAGGTGTGCATATGGTAGAGAATATTAGAGATGTTGCTGTGTCATTTTGATAACACAAGTGTTTTTTACACAAGCACAGATGTGGATATCTTTTATATATTTTTTATTTTTGATAATCTTCCATTGTCCACATTTAAAGTTTAATTGAAAGTTAATCCCATCACAATTGATGTTAACAATGTAGAAGTTTTATTGAACTACAATCTCAAGCTTATGAATGCAAATCATATTGTTCAGACTGACTGACTGACTGGCTGACTGGTTGGCTGACTGACTGACCAGTGTAGGATCCAGGCGGGGCCAAGGGGGGCTTGGGCCCCCCAAGAGCATTTGAGATGGAAATAATATTCCAAGAAAAATATAGAGCAAATGCTGAAACTATACGCGGTCCCGTGAATGCCGAAATGCCCCCTCCCCCAGACTGACGTGTCTGGATCCGCCACTGCTGACTGACAGACTGGCTGAATGACTGAACGACAGAATAAATGACTGAATGACAGAATGATTGGCTGACTGCTTGTTGGCTGACTGACTGATAGAATTGTTGAACTGATTATTGGCTAATTGTGAAATTTGTTTAATTGAATGATCAGCTCGTTTCAGCTGATTGATTGACTCAGATTGACTGACTGACTGACTGACTGACTGACTGACTGACTGACTGACTGACTGACTGACTGACTGACTGACTGACTGACTGACTGACTGACTGATACAATACATGATCACAAACCTACCTGCATTCATAGTTGCCACTCCGTAAATGCAATGTACTTCCTACCCCTTTCCCTGTTATGACATTTACCCAACTTGACACGGAATTTCGACATTCTGAGTCACATTGGCAAAAGGCAAAACAGATTTTGGTAAATTTCCATAGGCATGCCTGGACAACTTCTTTTCCTTAATAAGTTTAAATAAACTAACCTGAGTCAAGTGTGGGGATGCATACTATTAAAATTCTGGGTTGGTCAAAACAAAATTTCAAGTAAAATTATAAATATTTACCTTCAGGAAGGTCTGTCTATCCCTGTCTATCTACCAAAACGCAGAGTTATTGTCTGTATCTAAGAAAGTTATATTTCTTCTATAACGTCTATTTGAAATATTACAATCAAAACTCACCCCCTGAATTCTATTTTGTCCTTGTGGACGTTTTTGGAAAGGGCCCATGGATATTCTTTGCAATTTAATTATCACTAATCTAATAGTTGGTAATATGCAATGCATTGAAAAAGGCTGATGGATCGCCTCAAAAATCTAGGATGACATTCACGACACACACAAAAGTCATAATATTTACTTATTTCAAGTGTAGTCCCATAAATACAAATACCATGTAGTCCAGCAACTTGAGACAAGCTTTAAATCAGCAAAGTAACGAAATTGAGCAAGTCTACAAAAAGTAGGAAAATCGTATAAAATTGGAAGGAAGCAACTTACTCATTTTTGCTGCAGTTCACTCCTTCCACTTTGAACCCCAATAAATGATCAATCCTACATTGATGCACACTCTTTAGCCTGCATGATGCATATATAGTAAAGGCTGATGACACTTTGAGTGGCTGACTTAGCACCCCAAGGCAGTAAAAATTCACTTTGTTTCAAATTGACCTGAGAGTGACCCTTTGCCATTGTTTTGAAATTCGATCAATTCATGAAAGTCACTTGGAGACATGTAGGGTGAGGGGGGGTGAGGGGAGGTAAACTGCATTATTCATATTATACTATTATTCATTTATTCACCAAACATGGCTAAGTAACCTCTATACCTACAAATCGGATGGATGGATGATTTGGGCTTTACGTCTTGTATTTCTTCACTTGGTAGGTTGATTAGGACACCAGGACGACACGACAATAAGGCAAAGGATTGAAACAGCCGTCCAACATAAGGCCAGGGTGACCCGGCAAGAGCTGAATTCAAACCCGGAACACAGCGATTGGCTGCCAACTGAGCTAACCCTCCCCACCCTATAGATAGGAGCGAGGCATATGACTGACATAATTATAAACCAAAGTTTATGTCCAAATCCCATTTATGTTTGGTACTGAACTTTGAAGATATCTGATTCAAACATTATTCGACAGCCTTGAACGCAGGGCAACCACAGGCAGCTCCTTAATAATAACCTTAATTTTGGCTTTTAATTTGTTAATTATATGTATTTCCATTTTTCTTTTGCTTTATTCTACTTATATATCAGGTGTTTTTCAATCAGTCTGAAGTTACTTTATATTTAGAAGATGCTCAAACTAACTTGTCTGAAATTCATTAGGGCTAACCTCTAAATATATTTGTCAGTCTCGCAATCTTTGCATGGATCATAGTTAATCAAAATAATTTGCACACATATATCACAGTGAAAAATTTGAACATACCTTTATAATAAGTTCATAAGACATCAGGCATCAGCGTGCCAGTAACGCATTTCATTTGACATGTGACTTTTCGCTTTCAAATGCGGGATTACAATGATATCAAAACAAATTCAATGTTGTGATAATCTATTACAACTTTACACACCTGTTTGGGTGCAGATTGCAAAAATATATAAACATGAATACATGTGTATTGAACATGAAGCCATTCATGTGACTCCATAGCATTTGACTCTATAATTCCTTCAGTTGAATGAACTTAAATTGTAAGTAAAATTTAATTTATTTTGACGCACGGATATTGCACTCTAGTAAAAATATTCCATATTTTGCAATATCGTACTTCCGGCCATTTTTTTATTGCCGGATAATACCCAGATTATCTCAGCTTCCATCAAAATCACTTCTCTCGTTTTTGCTTTATCTATCGATTGCTGATTTAAGCAATACTTCGTGCACGATTGAAAGATTAAAGAGATTTATAAGCTTAAAAAGCTATGTTTGAAAGTAGATGTCGAGCGATTTATGGATTTTAGAATTACCTTGGATTTAATGCACAAAAATGTACATTTATTCAACTTCCGGATTTATCACCTTCCAACTGTGGATGATCTTTCCGCGTGAGTCACAAGTGATTAAACATTACTATCTTACTATATAAAGGCAGCTTTCTGGATGCTTCAGTCCCTGCTCTGACTCGGAGCCTCCGAGGCGTCTGGTTGACTCGCGTTGTTCCCCCGTGGCCTAATCGTTATAGCAGTTGATTTTGAATCGAATGGCCTGAGAGGACGTGGGTTCGAATCCCACTCCTGGAACTTCACTCAAAACGAAATCATGCAGGAACACCAGATACCAGATAAGACACCAACACCAGAATGAAGCTTGTACCAAGACAGAAATCTGAGCAACCAGAAAAGAACCAGTTCCAAAAATAGATTTGCATCAACACAGAGAACCAGTTCCAAAAATAGAAACCGGCACACCAGTGACACCAAAGGATATTGATTGAACTAATCTACACTGATTGAACTACACTGAAACTAAACTGAGTCCGAGCCCATGGGACGTTAAATGGAGGTGGGTTGTATCCAGTGTTCTATGCTGGGGCAACTGAAAGACACTGGACATCCCTGAATGAATAGGGTATGTACCAGACTCACAGCCTTACCAAGTTATCATCCAATGTGCAGCTCCTCTGATCAGTAGATCAGAGTGAAGCTACCCGGCGACCCGGGGTATTCCAGCACACAGCAGAAGAAGAAAGAAGAAGACCGCCAAATTCGCACAGTGTACTAGTGTCCTGAAGTAACTGGGCTATTGTTATTCCAATTTTAAAAATTTTAAAGAAGACTTTTTTTTGCTGACCTGAGAGGTCCAGTTTTCAATATTTTTTTTCCCAAATGTTTTTCCCAACAACGTTTTTTACCAATTTGTTTCCCAAATATTTTTTTCCCCACATTTTTTTTTCTCCCAAAAGGTTTTTTTTTCCAATTTATACACGACCAGTACCTCATAACGTACTATAGGACTTGTAACAGTGTATGTGCCCTGACAGGCTTGTCCCTTTATATAGTAACATTTATAACAGTTTCATATAAACAATTTTTTTTGGTGAAAATTTAATTTCAATATTTCTCAATTAATATTGCAATCATAACATTTTGTGATTCACAATCTTGTGTTGCTTTCAGTTTCAATCTTTGTCACAATGGTCTCTAACACGGTGTGGTCACAATCTTCACACGATCTATCACAAATCCATAAGCCTGTTAGAAAGTGAGCTTTTTAACAATATTTCCTCTTGGAATCATTTTACATTTGTATTAAATCTTTCAAGGATATTTAACAATAAGGATTTCAGTAGTTGTTAATTGAGGTTCCTGCTTTCCTAAATTTAATATCATAATTTTTACTAAAATAAGACCTGCCCTGCATGACAACCAATGTTTTTCAACATGAGGGAGTGTACAATTCTAACACAAGTGTATGATTAGTGTATCAATGCAATTTCAATGACTGCATTTCAATTTAAATCTATAATTGATATGATTTAAATAAATATACCTCTTACCAAAATATCACTCGATCCATAGTTGAACCAGGATGTTGTGTGTCCCTACAGGCCCTCTAAAGTATAAGCCTAGCAATAATATTTGTATAATCCTAACAATGAAATGTTTTACTAACTTTGAACCCATGTATAGACAGTATAGTAGTACACAGGTCTAGCTTGTACTTCAAACTGTGACACAAGACAAATCTAATGTTTTTAACTTTGTGTGATGTTTTCAGCCATACTTATCCATGTTTGAACTGCAGCTGTATAAGCCTGAACACTCAAAGGCTTTCAAACAACTCAACCAAAGACCTTAAAAACTAAAAACATTGAATTATAAAAATAAAATCAAGACTTACTATCATTGTTCATCTTGTTCATCGTGTCCTTGGCATGAACTGATGCTGAATAAATTTCCTGTAATTTGAAACCCAAGCTGGTCATGTGAATAGCCTATTTATATGCCAGAACAGCCCCCCCCCCCTTTAAGTGATCCTTGTATAAACAGTTTGTGGGGATATATTTCCATTGTCTGGCACTCAGGCACTCTGGGTGGGTTTCATAGATTCTGGATTTTATTGTCTGATTGCTATTTTACAAGGTGAGGGCCCAATATATATACCATTTCAAGGCAAACTGTTGATCTACTCTATAGGCTTTGGCCTTTTTCGCACAGTATTTTTGAGTATATTAAAATTTTAATTCATGCCATAACCTAGTTGAATCCAATAAAAATACCATACTCATAAATCATGTGTTTTTTCCTACTTATTTTCTTGGTCTTTCTTTTTTAGACCTGTCTGCTAAGGTGCATATTCGATTATTTCACCAAGAAATTGTCACTTTTTTTTATCCAATGCAGAAGGGTAATATCAATATATATATGAAAGAAAGCACTGAATACATTGATTTGCCATTGTTTTAACTATAAATCAGTATTTTATGGTAAAGCTACAATACAACTTAATTATTTGCCCTTTTCAAAAACAGGGACGATACAACTTATTTCCCTTAGATTATTGTCTCTTGGGACAATACCAATATTTGCATGAAACACATGCCTTTAAAATTTACTCTTTTTCTGTGGAACTAAATATGTCACAGCCAGATTTCTTTTAGTCTCTTAATGTCCCTCAATCCTGACAGCAGTTTGAAACAACTTCTCATTTCCCCACAACCACAGGTATGGAATTATCAATTAAATTGGTGCACTCTACTGGTCTGAGGTTCGAGACAAGTAATTACAACAAACAGTCAATGAATCAATCATTATGCTAAACAAGATAATCTAGCGTGCTATATTTTGTAACATAAGAATATGTGCCAGAGCCGGGGACTAATTGCCTAAGAATTAATAATCGGGACATTTGAGCATCCATTAATCCACATGGAATTGTTCATGGACTATAACTATTTTACATGGGATATCTCTTAAATGGAATGGCTAACATGACAAATCGGAGGACACTGATTTACAAGACAAGGTAAGACTAATTCTCCTTTGGCCATGTCAACGCTGAATTTTTTTGCCAACTCACGTTGAAACTGTGGAGGCAGTTAATCAAATATTAACGATGTTTCAAGGTTGTACTTTGCATATGTGTCCACAGTGACTACATACAGTACTCAATTCTTGGTGGTTTTCTATAGCTAACAGCAATTAGATTATGTAGGCCTATGAATTGACTTTTTCTGAAACATGTGCTTTCTCTGAGCCAATGTTTTGATCAAACAGGCCTAACGCTAGACGGCAAATGCACCACATGGCGGGGCTTATGTTCTCATTCACATGAGCCAGTCTGTCTGTTGGTCCGTCAGTCCATCCATTAGTTAACAAGATCCAGTTAAAACTGCCATAGTGTTTTGATGAAACTTGGTAAGATGTTCCATTTACCAGAACAAACACTTGAATAGATTTACTGAATATCCATATGAGGCAGATATTGCATATATGTGACAAGATAGAGGTTTTATATATTAACAGTCAGACTTCTTTATTGGTCAGTCTTGTAAAAACACAGTACAATGAAACAAAATGAATTGTTGGTGCAAATATTTGACATGGTAAAAGAAACCGATTAAACAAAGCATTAGTTTACTTGCACAGCTGATGAGCTTAGCCACATTAGCCGTATCGGTGTAGCCGTGTAGGACCATGTGCTCTAAAGTGCTACCTTCTTGTTCTTCTTCTTTAATGTCATATGATTAATAATAATTGACTACATTCACATGGATAAATGCATGTAACATCTTGTGGCTATTCTCATCAGAAACTGCTTTAATGTTTCTGAGTGATCATCATAACACTGAAAAATAAAAATAATTTCTATAACATTGAATTGCATTTTCTTGCAATTTTGCTTTAACAAATAGATGAACCAGACGATTATATAAGATCTACCATGGTAAACAGCTGCACACATAGACACATTATGTTATTGCAAACTTACAGTAATCTATTTTGATTTTTTTTAAATCCTATATTATTTCTTGTTTGATTATAAATTTCGTGTATCAATCTACATTGTATGTCTTATCTGAACATATTCAAAATCTCAATAAATGTACTTACATTCTTAAGCTCACATTTCTGTAGTGTGGAAGTTAGATCCAACTGGCTATTTCAGATTAGACTGTGATGATGTTTAAAAGCAGCTGCATTAAAATCCTGCTTTACTTAAGACAACTGCAGTTGCAGGCACTCGGAAGCATCAAACACCGCAACTTTCAACAAGCACATATAATGGCACAGCATCGCCCATGCCCCGCATGTTTTATCCTATGTTTATCCTATCTGTTAGCCAGTTTATCCCGTTTGTTTATCCTATCCATTTATCCTCTCCGTTTATCATATCTGTTTATCCTATCCGTTTATCCTATCCGTGTATCTTAACCGTTATCCTGTTTATCCCGTTTATCCTATCCTTTTATCCTATCTATTTATCCTATCTGTTTATCCTATCCGTGTATCCTATCCGTTTATCCAGTACCCCATAAGCACTGGTTCAGCCCATTTATCCTGTTTATCTTATCTATTTATCCTATTTGTTTATCCTATCTGTTTATCTTATCCGTTTATCCTATCAGTTTATCCTATCCATTTATCCTATCCATTACCCTATCCGTTGACCCTATCCGTTTAACATATCCATTTATCCTATCTGTTATCCCGTTTATCCCATTTATCCCGTTTATCCTATCCGTTTATCCTATCCGGTTATCCTATCCGTTTATCCTATCTGTTTATCCTATCTGTTTATCCTATCCCTTTATCCCATCTGTTTATCCTATCCATTTATCCCATCCGTTTATCCTATCGGTTTATCCTACCCGTTATCCTGTTTATCCTGTTTATCCTATCCATTAATCCTATCTGTTATTCTATCCGTTTATCCTATCCATTTATCCAGTACCCCATTAGCATTGGTTCATCCCATTTATCCTGTTTATCCTATCTGTTTATCTTATCTGTTTATCCTATCCGTTTATCCTATCTGTTTATCCTCTCCGTTTATCCTATCTGTTTAACATATCCGTTTGTCCTATCCGTTTATCCTACCCGTTTATCCAGTACCCTATAAGCATTGGTTCATCCCATTTATCCTGTTTATCCTATCTGTTTATCTTATCTGTTTATCCTATCCATTTATCCTATCTGTTTATCCTATCCGTTTATCCTATCTGTTAGCCTATCCGTTTATCCTATCCTATCTGTTTATCCTATCCGTTTATCCTATCTGTTATCCTATCCGTTTATCCTATCCGTTTAACATATCCGTTTGTCCTATCCGTTTATCCTACCCATTTATCCTACCCATTATCCTATCCATTTATCCTATCCGTTTATCCTATCCGTTATTCCATTTATCCAATTTATCCTATCCGTTTATCCTATCTGTGTATCCTATCGATTTATCCTATCCATTTATCCTATTTGTTTATCCCAGCCGTTTATCCCATCCGTTTATCCTATCCGTTTATCCCGTTTATCCTACCTGTTTATCCTACCTGTTTATCCTATCTGTTTATCCTATCTGTTTATCCTATCTGTTATCCTATCCGTTTATCCTATCCGTTTAACATATCCGTTTGTCCTATCCGTTTATCCTACCCATTTATCCAGTACCCCATAAGCATTGGTTCATCCCATTTATCCTGTTTATCCTATCTGTTCATCTTATCTGTTTATCCTATCCATTTATCCTATCTGTTATCCTATCCATTTATCCTATCCGTTTAACATATCCGTTTGTCCTATCCGTTTATCCTACCCATTTATCCTACCCGTTTATCCTACCCATTATCCCATCCGTTTATCCTATCCGTTATTCCATTTATCCCATTTATCCTATCTGTTTATCCTATCTGTGTATCCTATCCATTTATCCTATCCGTTTATCCCAGCCGTTTATCCCATCCGTTTATCCCATCCGTTTATTCTATCCGTTTATCCTACCTGTTTATCCTACCTGTTTATCCTATCTGTTTATCCTATCTGTTTATCCTATCCGTTTATCCTATCCGTCTATCCTATCCGTCTGTCAACCCATCTATCCATTAAGCCATCCGTCAATCCATGCCTCCATCTATCTATCTATCTATCCTGTCTGTTTATCCTATCCGTTTATACTATCCATCTATCCTATCTGTTTATCCCAGCCATCTATCCTATCCATCTATCCTATCTGTCTGTCAATCTGTCTATCCATCCGTCTATCTATCATTCAATCCATCCGTCAATCCATTCATTCATCTATCTATCTACGTTTCTGTTTATCCAATCCGTTTATCCTATCCGTTTATCCCGTTCGTTTATCCCATTCATTTATCCTATCCGTTTATCCCAACCGTATATCCTATCCGTTTATCCCATCTGTTTATCCTACCTGTTTATCCCATTTGTTTATCCTATCCGTTTATCCCATCCGTCTATCCTGTCCGTCTGTCTACCCATATATCCATCAATCCATCTGTCAATCCATTCCTCCATCTATCTATCTATCTATCATGTCTGTTTATCCTATCCGTTTATACTATCCATCTATCCTATCCTACTGTATATCCCATCCATCTATCCTATCCATCTATCCTATCTGTCTGCCAATCAGTCTATCCATGCATCTATCTATCTATCTATCTATCTATCTATCTATATGTCTATCTTTTGTTTACATGTTTACATGAGTGTATATTATAACCACTATTTTATTTACATAAATATAAAACAGATTTATATAATATATAGTAAGTTGCCCGTAGATTGGAGGGAAGAGAATAGAATAATATGAAATAGATACAATATAAGCCCGTGCTACCTATATAATTAGTTGGACAGATGCATGAACTATACTGAGATGCAGGAATTGCTGAGTTTCCCAGAAATAGAATGTGGTGCAAAGGGAGGAACTGGCAAAGGACTTGCAGGTGCTGCCCTCTTGTGTAATGTATGTGAATGAGTTGCTGCTTGCAGTGGCCATTCTGTGTACTAAAACTAACCCTGTGGAAGGGAAAATGGCCACCACAATGCAGGCTTTCTGGACCTTGATAGCCTCTAAAACTGATAATAGTAAATTTTCTAATATTGAATTAAACTGAAAATACGAACCGTTGTGCACATCTACAATGGTATCAATGTGTTATGCATATGATAAGAACTTCCAGAGTGGGCTGGTTGAGGCCACAGCATTGGTAATTTCACCCCTTCAGTAGATTTCAGCACTAAAGCATAATCGCCCTATGCATAGCATAGCATGGGCGATAATTACAGAATGCTGTTGCAGCATCACTTGCTGTAGTGAAAATTATTTGAGCTGTTTTAAAATGAAAATAAGCGCAATAAATTGGAGGTTGTTCATCTATCAATATGATCGATATAATCAGACATTGTCTATAAGAACTAGTGGATGTACATGAATGCATAAGATGACATTATCTTTCCTTTCAGAAATTCTGATTATATAAGTCTAGTAGATATGCCTATTGCCTAAGCCTACTTGTTTCATGACAATTTATTTTATTTTTCCTGTAAAAACTTCTTGTAAAACAAAATACATGTCCAAAAGTAGAAACGAAATCTATATTACATTTCTAATATTATATTTGTGACAACACGCTACAGTCACAGTTGATCCAAGCGATCATCATAGCGAAATGGAGTCAGTTAATAGCGTTTTATAAGATTCACCGTTAAAGGAGCAAACATATTTAATTATGAGGCTTTACAAATGAAACAAAAAAAAGTTGATTCCATTTTGTGCAGCAGTAAATTGTTTTTTAATGCCTGTGCGGCTCCAAAATCTATTGATAATTGGGCCATATCTGAGAATATGTATTGCAGCTCCAAAGAAATAGTTCCAATTTCATTGCGCATTCACAAAATTTCTATTCACCATTGACGTATACCAGAGTCAGACTCGGCAATCACATTCACTAAGGAAGTAAACAAGGCCATCAGCACACTCAGAAACAGCCCCGGTTTCTTCCAGACAAAATTGTGCGAGTTCCCCACACTAAAATGATGTGGACCGCTTGCAGGAGCTTGCGGAATAGCACACTAGTCACTTGGTGACAACACATGTCAACATATGTTCTGTCAAGGCTGGAAAAAGCACTGGTAATTGAACAGCGGTCAACTTGTAGACAGTAGTATATTCATGACAGACGGCTCCCTAAGCCAGGATTGCCACATAACAGTCATCTAACTGCACAATTAACATTTTGTAGGCTCAAGTATCTTGCAAAGACATCTTTCAAGCACTCAAAGTTGTTAAGAACTGAAGACAATATTATTCGAAGCATTTTTCTATTATTTTTCCTGTCTGACTTTGTCTCCTGTTTGAAAAGTCAGCCAGAGGGGGCTGCAAGTGACTGTATGATATAAGCCACCTGTTGTCAATAAAATTCACAGCACAGAGCAATTTCTGCAGTTGGGATTTTGCCAAGAAATACATTAAACTGTCAGAAAACAGGTGGATAACAAAATAGTCCTTTGTAAGTGTGGTGAAATATATGAACACAATGTAGAGGAGTCAGATGTCATTGCCTTTGAATGGCAGACACAATTATCATGGTGTCTATCTATCTTTATAATTAGTATCCGATTTATATAAATTGTCTATAATTTATAATTTATCACATGGCATTTCGTGTATCGGCCCTTACAAGTATCTTGCCCGAGAGACACGTATCAGCCCTGAGGATTGCGTATTGGCATGACGATAGGATGGCAGCCATTTGTATTCCGAACGTCTCAATTTAAGCCCTTCTTTATTACACAATATATCTCCATCTCATTGGATGAGAATCCATGCTTCTACAAGCAGTTCGGTTGAGGATGTTCAGCATTCACCCAATGGCTTAACATCACCAGTTTCTTTTTAACAGCACTGTAGTGTAGATTTATTGACCAATCCTATTTGACTTCAACTACTTTTAACCACTTGTTGCAAATGTTTTGAAACACTTTTCTATTCTCTTTTTTTTTATACTGAAATTTTAAGATTCTAAAAAGTACCACCTGCACCTAGCCTTGTCCTGGGATCCTGCACAAGAACTGGGGGCTCTAACTAAAAGTTAAATTATGTCTCAACAAAGTGGAAAGTCCTATTATCTTCAAGAGGAACACGTAAAAAAGTTTAAAACTATGTTCGAAAGTGAGATAAGCTAATTTGAGGATCCTGCATATATCCCCTGCTTTCAAACCTCAACTAAATTTTAAAGTGTTAGTGGAGGGCCGGGGGCTTGACTTGAAATTTTAAATAGTATTTTCTTTGTCTGTATGTCTCTCTTTAGACAATTTTGTATATATTTCTATCTACTTCCTATACTATTTACTATCTGTCTGCAATGTTCCTCTCAGTCTACCTCCCTAGCTCTTTCTATCTTCTTCTACCTGCCTTTGTAAAAAAATAAATATGAATGTTAGTTTTTATAGTCCACTACACACAGTGTCAGCAGACTTAACAATACAGTTTGCAACTTTACATCCTTATCAGGCCTTTTCAAGCGTGAGTTTTTCTCAATTCGCCAAGAAGTATTCCGCCAGACTGTCACATTCAGCACTGCAATGCTATGTCACTCTGCAATTTCCATCACTGCCTATAGCCGAGTACCCATTTACACCTGGGTGGAGTGGGGGAAAGAGTTCCCCAGTTTGTGCGTCCCACCAGGGAATCAAACTAAGAAAATTGCAACATCTCAGTTATCACAGATCTCATATAAGTGTGCCATGTCCCATGTGAATATATGCAGAGATGACGTCCGTATCTCAATACTGGCATCACTATCTGGGCACTCCCTGTGAGCACAGCTCAAGTATTGATTCCAACTGCTAATAACAAATTAGGCTTACTGGTGAAGTGTGAATAACAACTGATTGATCTGTTTTCATATGTGTAATAATTATTGCGCATGATGGTTTATTTAGTTGGAGCATGTTAGCAGGCATTAGAGAGTTTTGGGTATATTTTCAAAACATCAAACAGAATGATCAGGGCTCACCAACATTTTAGCAGTTTCTTGTAGATTTATAATGATCTGATCAGGGAAGGTCCCAAGTGACACAGCTGAAACTGTGAATATACCACTGTGACATCAATATGCTCATTTTGACATTACGTTACCACTGCGGCAGTTGGAAAGAAGACACTAATTAATATGAGATCTGTATGACAGGCGAGCACCTCAACTGCTAGGCCATGGCACTACTTCAAATTTCCATCAATTCCTTTCTTTTCACATTCTGTCTACTTCTTATCTATACTTGCCATTCTACCTACATTTGACCATCATCCTATCTGTCTTTTTTTCTGTCTGAGTATAAATCTATCTATCTAGATCTAAAATATACGGGATATGAAAAGAAAACAGCTAAGGGACCGTTCAGAATTTATGATGGGGGGAGCGGGGTGGGAGTTTTGGCCGAGGGGTTACTAACTTTTCACACGTCTGCCAAGGGGGGGTACCAATTTTTGAAAAGATGCCCAAGGGGAGGGGGGTAAGAAAATTTAACAAAACACATATTTAATAAAACACGCATACACTCAGTTTATTCACGCTTTTTTACACGCACAAGTCCGCAAATCTGTGTGCATGACCGTCCAAGGGGCACATCTATGACATTATTGTATGTATTGCTTTGTATGTCAAGGGAGGGGTACTAAAAATCCGCATGAAACCTAAGGGTGGGGTACTAAAAAATCCGCATAAATCTCAAGGAGGGTATCAATTTTTGTCTGGAAGTTCTGACAAAACTCCCAACCCCCAGTCATAAATTCTGAACGGTCCCTAATGAGCTAGGTGATACATAATTTGTAAATGCGTGCTGAAAACAAATTATTGAGAGAAGATGC
Source organism: Platynereis dumerilii (assembly GCA_026936325.1). NCBI lineage: Eukaryota > Metazoa > Annelida > Polychaeta > Phyllodocida > Nereididae > Platynereis > Platynereis dumerilii. Next base: position 68,131,521 of record JAPTHN010000005.1, on the reverse strand, counting down.
ATTTGTGGGAGTTCACCTGTGGTTGACTGAAATATGCATTGCAATTTTCTTTGTAATTAATAAATATGGCTAAGGTATACAGTATACACGAAACAGTTATTACAAAACACAATGCACTGATAATTGTTTCAAGGTGTGCTCATTATGGTTGCTTGTCAAGGTGAAAATGTAACTTATTGAAAACAGGTTGTTGTCATACACATATATGAAGAATTACTAAGGCCACACATAATTGATCTTTAGCTTCTCGGATCTTCTCGAGGCACTTTTTCGGGTCGGTCAGTAGGACGAAAAAGTAGGTAAAATCTGAATTTTTTATACATCAATTAAATAGAAATGGTAGGTATGCTCAATTTTATTTCCCCATAGGCAGAAAATCTGTTGGGTCGGTCAATCCACGTAGCTAAAAGTTAAAAAGTCCGGCCTAAGTTTTGTTAGAGTGCGCAGTGAGACTAAGAAGTTGTTTTATAACTGTAAGTCATACAAAATATATCACTTTGTTGGCTATGGAAAAAGATAATTATACACTTTATGTAAGGTCACACATATATATAAATATGTAAGACATAACTTAATTATTTTTTGATAATAAAAATATACCTTGCACATTGAGCAAGAGATGAGGTGTTCTAAGAATGGTAATATTTTATAATTCAGTGTCACCGATGGACAAATTGTTATTTGTTATCACATGGATTTTTTCAGTTTTATCGACACCAAATAATAGTTTGGTTTTCGGCCTATGTTCTGTATTTCCAGGAAGGAACATAAAATTTATAAAAATAAAAATAAACTTTAATTCTTAAGAAGTGAAGAACATGTGAGCCTACATATTACTATTTTGAAAACAAACATTAATTTGGCATGAGGCAACAATTCAATGGTATAATTTACTTACTTATTACTAGTTCATTCTTCAATACTTTTCCATTGCTCTCTTCGGGCAACTCCTCCAATTTTGGTAAATCCATTTTGAGTAAAAATCACATGCAGTATTTATACTACAGTTTAACTTTCTCCTTTCAGCAATTTTTACTCCATAATGCTGTGTCTAAAACAGTCAAACTCATAATGTAGTAACTTTTTTCGTGACATTCAGTTACATTCTCATGCAATTTAGCCATTTGAAGGTTTAAGTGCAACATAATGACTTAACTGCCTTAAAAATCTGTTAATTGCCCCAAGGTATATGTGATATAACTACCCCCCAGGTAATCAGTAATTTAAACACAGCTGCAACTATGGAATTTTCCAAACATAACAACAGTTCCTTTTACCTAAGATAACCTCTATACGTAGCGGGCAACTGGACCAGCAAGGGGGCTTTAAATATTGTGAAATAATTACGTAAATAGGACTATTTATGTTAAAGCTGGATGACAAATGCAATTTCAAGGACAAGTCAGCTATAAAATATACTGAATATGTTTCACAAACATTCTTATTATATAATAAGAATGTTTATTCTCATTCATGGACCCGGGTTTTCTAGAATATTTTCTTTCATGGACACTGATTTTTATTAGGTTTTTTTTCATGGTCACTGATTTTCTATAATATTTTCTTCTTATGGTAAATGTTATTTCATATTTCAGAAATATTGTTATTGGCTCCTTGTCAATATATTTCACTGTTCACAGGCAATGAGACCAAGTTAAGAATGGAGTAGTGTAGGGCAAGCAGTTCCCCTGTGGGTGAAAAGCCCCAATGACCAATGAGCAATCGTCATTGGGATGATTTCTGGTAAAATACTGGAAAGAAAATTAAGTAATATAACACTGTGAAAGAATAGCTGGGATCCTCACTGGTGCCTAGATTCAAGCATTGTTGCTTTACAGCCAAACACTTTGATATAGAATTAGAGTGGACTGTGACACTGTGAAAATGGCACTTCGTGTGTCATCATGCTCAAATTGCTGATGATTTGTCATGATCAAACCCAATACTTTCAATGTTAATTTGATTGAAGGAGACTTATCCCTCTTGTTGGTGACAGCCAAATGAAAGGATTATGCATCTGATTTTCACTCTAAAATCCGTTATGAGAAGTCAAATGGCTTTCTGTTGATCATAACTAATCAAACAGCCTCTATCTTTCCCATGATGAAAGTAGAGAAGATGGCACTTCATCGGCTATCATGAGTCACAAAGTGCCATTTTCACAGTGCCACAGTCCACTCTAATTCTATATCAAAGTGTTTGGCTGTAAACAAATTTGATGCTGTCTATGTATTTTTGCGCTGGTTTGTAATGAACTAATATCGTATCATCATTGTATCAACAGTATTGTAAATATTTCTCACACTGCCCTGTAACTGACCCGGCTTGTATTCGGCTTGTATTCGGCTTGTATTCGGCTTGTATTCGGCTTGTATTCAAGGACCTGGCAGTCATGTACACTGATGAAGTGCAAGAGTAGAACATAAACAGTGTACTATGTTTAGGTCAATAGAGTAAGTGAACTCATAACAAGGAAGATTTGTTTATTGTTAACTCTTGACCTTACACCCCAGGATGCCTTACTATTACTGCAGTGTCAATCACTGGTATTTGCGGGTGCTTGTAATAGACACTTCATGATTACTGCCCAGTGGGCAAACTGGGTGGGTAGTGGGGATGAATGAAATACATTAATTTATATAAATGTAAAATGGACAGGGAATGCTCAAAACCTCTCTGCACTAAATTGATATACACCTGTAGTTGCATACAGCATGCTGTTGCATGGAATAAAGATCTGATAATTAGGCCCATTGTGAAAGGGGTAGGCGCTCATGTTTTCATTTGCATGTGTCTGTCCGTCTAGCCGTCCTTTTGTCTGTCAACACGATTGTGGAAAATCGCTGAACAGTTTCTACTGACACTCATCTGGGGCACAATGTATACACACTGAATGACAAATGCCACCGGCCTATGCGCTCTACAGAGTGCTATAATCTGTTTATCAATGTGTTTAAAACAGATTTATACCCATTCCTTCATGTTTATTGAAATGACATTGCATTTCTATGCAATTAATGACTATGTCTGATACTACAGTAGTTCAGAGGAACATGCCACTGGTTGCGTGACCATAATCTCCCACTCAATTGTTTTGCTGCAAATTTTGTTAGATGGGTTCAAAAAAAGAAAATTGACATGCACAGGAAGTATCGAACTCAACATTTCAATCTCTCTCAGGAAATGTAGGTTGCTAAATTGCAAATATCTTAAATCGGTAAAATAATGTTTTGAATAGATTTCTTGGATGCAAAATGTAACTGAACAACTTACTACAAATTCGATCAGCGAAAAGGGCCTCGAACGTGAAGGTCACCAGGTCGTGAAGACTTCTACTGCGTCGAAGACGAGGCATTTTCAGGTCATGTGACAATAACATGGACCAATCGGCTACGAGATCACAAGCCTATTTGCCCATGGGCCTCTTGTACGGCCATTACCTTTATTGACTTAGCATCCTTGGTACTCCAAATTGCTTAATTCTGTTTCTTCATAACTGTGAGGCATCGTTTTCCAATTATCTCTAGCACAGATCACAGAACCATATTTAGCACTGGACTTTCTTGGAGATTGCTTTGAATTCATAAAACCAAATAATATTGTGTCAAAAAATTAAATATCGAATGTCATTCGTGGAAGTTTTATCACTTTAATGATTCCTGATCGGAAGGCGACATTGACTTTATTGAAATTCCGTATGTAAATTCCTTCAGATATAATGTTAAATTATGTATATAAGCATAAACCTTGATATGCCATGTACCAGTACATTCATTAATTGGGTAGAATTCTTGCAAATACCGAAAGGCCGATTTATGTAATTGAAGCAGAGCTGTCATGTGTCAATACCAAACGCATTTTCTCTCTATTCTTGATGCGTATAATGTTGTCCGAACCAACAGATTTCCTTGTAGTCATTCATGTTATTCGTTTACTTCCCAAACAGCTGGAATTGACCTATTGTGATAGCTGGAGTAATCAAATGCAGTGTGACAAACAGAGTCAATGATTACGTCACTCTGTCAACAGACTCAACAAAATCCATGCAGTGTGTTCCATGGCTGTCTAGTGATACAACCTTATCTAGATTTGCTGAGGCAGCATTTTATGGTCATATAAATCAAAAAGCTTGATTCCTGCATCCGGAATTGTGTGTCAATTAAAAAACCAGGTCAATAAAGTCACTAATCGAAAACAAAACACGAATACAAAATATCCAACTCTTGTTGAAGGTGATTTTAAAAATATTTGAATTCACTTTCTATAATTAATTTTTTATCCAGTTATGAATTAACCACATTTTTTGGAACATTTCTACAAATATTGATGACGTCACCAATCCATGAGCACTGTTGATAACCATTCTGACTTTACTGTTCTTAAAAATGACTGATTTATCACAATTTTAAAACAAGTTTTAAAATCTCAAAGAATTTATCTTCCTCCATTTATCAAAAGATGAACTTTCCGCTCCGATTAAGGTGAGAACTGAACTTTAATTGGACCAATTAGAAGAAGTTCATTATCCTGTAGTACTGGTGGTATAGAATAACATCCTAATTTGCTAAAGTCTTCTATGCATTATTGGTTGCCTTCATAGTGTTTGTCAAAACTGTTTTTGTCTGTCAGTCAGTTTTTGTCAGGTAGATTTTAGATTTGTGAGTTTATCTTCAGACATTATTCCATTTTAAGGTTGTCACTGATCATCATGGTGGAACACAGATTGACTTGCCAAAGTAAATCCAAACAAGACATTTACAAGATGTCCACATTATGAAATTGCCACGTGGTCACATTTCCATCATTTGCAATACTGCATTGAGAGGAATTCCTACACACGATCCGTAATCAACAAGCTATTGTAAGTTTGTCACACCAGCTTGTGAAGCAGTGCCAAGTTTATCACACATGAAAGATGGAATAAATCCAAAAGTATGCTTTGTCTTTGTAACAACTGATCCATCTCACCTTTAAATGGTAAAATCTCTGATCAAATGACATTGAAGAAAGGAAAACAACATCATATACATCAAAATTAACTTTTCCTAATTTCACATTTGAATTAGGAAAATGCAAATAGTACTCTTCCATGCATCTTGACCCAAAAGTTAAATCCAAGCCTCATCATTATTTCAATGAAGGATATAACCTGTGTCTTGTGATCAATATCATATCCAGTTACTGATAGATCTCCATCAATTATAAAACACAGGTATTCCTAAGCTTCTAACAATAGCTGACTATCCATTGCACAGCTCCTACAGCAGAATCTCACAAGTGGCACTTCACTTGTGTGTGTTATCTGGCCATGCAAATAACGTACTGCTGCTGCCACCTATACTGACAAGTACTGAGACTATTCCCATGCAGTTGCTCCAGCTTGCTCTGGTTGAATGTATTTACAGGTGGTTTCAGAAGTGCTGGAGATAATACAGTTTTGTTCTCATGCACTGCAGCAGGTACAATAGTCCTAAGAACTGAAGGAGAACAGGAAATCTTGCAGTGGAATTTGTGCTTATAGCTGCTTATGGACCTAGTGAGGAGCAATAATTGAATACCATTACTTCTATTCCATTTCTGTGGGTATATATTTTTTTTACAGATGAAATGAAGAGTCAAGGGAAGATAGTTTAAAACAGAATTACCGTGAAAGAAATACGTAGAACTACCGAAGCCCTCTTATTGTAGGGATGACCAAGCGCCTGTCTGTATAAATTGTCAGCGAACTGCTCATGAGAGCCTTGCGTTTTCGCCCAAAAGCATGACCCCCGCTATTGGCGTGCACGGTGCACTGCCGTGCAGTGCGTTTTTATTGTTTTCATAATGAAAAGCAGTGACCACACATTATTCTTTAGACCTGAGTCACCTGACTACGACCACCCTGCACCATGGAAAAGGGGACTTCTTGAGATAGAAGCTTCCCTAAGTCTTGTGACTTATCTCGTTTGTAAATCTTGTTTGGAAGCAAACTTTGGCGGAATTATTCCTAGTCTGTTGAGAGCGTGGAGAGGACATGGGGCATACTTAGCACTCCATCTGGCAGACTAGTCAAATAGAAGTCAACGTTTCAGACAAGACAAAGTATACACTGGTAGACAATCAACCTGAAGGAGGACAGGGAGAGAATCACATATATATAGTTTGAAGTGGTCAGTATGTTCATACCAGTCTGACCATGTGCAAGACAACAGAGTCTGACGTCTGTCTCGCGATTAAATGCCTTGACGAGCTTGCCACATTTGTTACAGCGCTGTGTGTAAGAAAGCGAAATACATAATGTTTTGTCATTGGGTCCATGCTGAACATCCTCAACCAAACTGCTTGTGGACGCATGGATTCTCATCTGATAAGATGAAAACATAACACTTTGGAAAATATGATATTTGAGGTAAATTGGACAAATATGGCTGCCAGTTTTCTTTGAGCACTCTACCAAATGGTTACATATGGGTTCAAATTAGATAAGAAGCATCTTCCTGACAGTGTAGCTGTTGGTGAAGGGAGACATTATTTTGCTTGACTGAGCTTAACAATATGTTTAGCTTTCTGACAAGATGTTCTTCTCAATGGTTGAGAATCCATGATCTCCAAAGAATTTTGGTGTGGGGTGTTTATCATTGACCCAATGGTGAATCATATCGGTTCGACTTACTTATAAGCAGCACTGTATTGTTGTAGGCTAATAGATGGAGACTTTGAATTGATGGCATGTGTATTTTGATGGCATTTGTATTTGATTTTGAATTAATTTCAGCCAAATGATTTTGTCAGCTTACACAATTATGAATAGGAAAGGAATTAAACGTAGTACAATGTATTCTTACTCATAATAAAGTTCCTATTACAAAATGAAACATGAATATGCTATTCTAAAAGCAAATAAATTGTACAAAAAGACTTTAAGGAAGAAAAAAGTAATGTGATTAAATGATTTTTAATGAAATGACAATATTGTAATTCTGGCATAAAGCAGCCCCAAAGTTCACCCCCTGTATCACCTCATGTGAACTTCTGAATGACATGCATCTCAAAATGTGATCCTATTTTTGACAATGATTCTTGGCAACAGACAACCACTGTAAAGGTGAGGGGTTAGCAATTGCTAGATTATCTCAGATGATATGTTCCTGTCATCCCAGGTGTCTGTAGTAATACTATGATCAACCCTAGTGGTCATTTCATACGTTGCATTGAACCTCATTCTGAGATCAATAAAGTTGCTGTTACAACGATGTCACCAAACTAGTCAGATGCCTGTGTGTTATTTATAATACTAAACCACAGTATTATTACATGGTGGCAGGCTTAGTTTGATGCAGTATAGACAGTCGGAAAATGAGACTCTGGACGAATTCGTAAACCGTGCCAGAGCTCAAGCGCAGTCATGCGAGTTCTCCGAAAATGAGTTGGAGGAACGAATCATTGAGTTGATAATTGCGGGAACTCCCTTCGAATTTTTCCGCCACATGCTGCTCGGAGCAGAAAAAGACCTAAAACTCCGAGACGTGTTAATCGCAGGACGAAAATATGAGGCAGCAGCCATGGGAAACAATCAACTACAGATGTTGTCTTCTAATATCTACAAGGCACAGATTGATTCTGTTTCGCAGCGCAAATGCGGCAATTGTGGCTCTACACACCCAGCACGGCAGTGTCCAGCCTTCAATGCCACTTGTCATACCTGTGGTCGGAGGGGCCACTGGCAGAAAATGTGTCGCCTCAATTCTAATAGTCTCCACGTGAAGAAAGACTACTCAGAAGGTGCTAAGAAATGCAACAAAAAGAAGTCTCGCAAAGTACACATGGTCGAGCATGAAGACAGATTTTCTTCTTCTGAGTCTGAATCTGACATCCAGTTCACTACAACCAAAGGTTTTGATGCAATTACATTGACAAGAAAGGACTTGAATGCTGTTACACTGGATAAGGATATTCACCAGAAAGAAATTCAGAAGCCCACTGCAGTTCCTGATAGAACCTGGAAAATCTTGGATGCAGAGTTGTTCACAAATTTATATTTAAGTTAATTTTGAAATATTTTGAAATACTCAGTTGTAAATTTGTTGACATGCATTTTGAATTTTGAATTACATTTCCTATTTTAAGTTAAACAGAGAGGGATGTAGTAATACTATGATCAACCCCTAGTGATCAACCCTAGTGGTCATTTCATACGTGCATCTTTTATTTCATATTAATTTACACAAATCTGGGTTTGTTTTCTTCTATGTTGTATATTTTGACACCATGATATGTAATGCAGACACAAGTAACTAACATCCTTTTAATTCATGGTTTATTTTACTGATTATTAATAAGTGATGATGGTAAAGGTCATAACCTTTGAAACCAAATTACAAATTTAAGCTCCCTTTATTTTTTTAATGAAATAGCATAACTGATAGATTTAAGTGTCTTGGAGACTCCATAAAATGTTCATCTCTGAAAGACCTTTCCATGAAACAATATATATCACAGCTCAAAGAGGAATAGGTACAAACAAGCTCAGACAACCATTTCAAGCACCACAAAAATGTATGGTATATGTAGCCACCCTATAGGCCTACACTTGCCATCACTAGATGTTTGAACCTGGGTGGAGTGAAGCAAGGGAGAGGAAGGAATGCCTGCGTGGGTTCGAGCCCATGGGACGTTAAATGGAAGCGGGTTGTGTCCAGTGTTCTATAGTGGGGCAACTAAAAGACCCTGGACATCCCTGAATTAATAGGGTATGTACCAGACTCACAGCCTTACCATCTCTTATATATATCATACGGCGATCGCCACACTCCATAATCATCAACATAATGACGGTGTGAGTTCAGAGTTGCAGACATAATTATGCCAAAAGCCCTGGACCATTAAAATGGAGTTTTTGTCAATGATTGTATTGGCAGTCTTTCGCCATAGAGCACCAATTTTCAGCTTTTACAAAGTTGTTTTATATGCGTCTGCAATTCTCGATCAAATGATGATTTATCCTTATTTGTCAGACTTACACCATAAATCCTATTTCATCTGCAATATTTGGGCAAAGGGAAGCACACAATGAGCTTTATAACATGCTGGATCACTAATTGACAGTTCATTAAAGAGACACTGATTATTCATCATTAGGGAAAAATATGTATGAGTTGAGACTTGATTGTGGCTTTTTGTGACAATGGGGAAAATTTCTAGTGATTGCGGACATTGCGTCACTTGAGGCAAATTTTATGTTGCTCATCTCGACATCTCTAATTGAATCATGAATGCATTTGAAGAGACACCGTTTAAGTTATTATTAAATTCCAAACTTCGAATTACTATTTTGCAGTTTGAGTAATTCATTTCACTCTGAAATACCATACATAGGCCAATATATACCGCAACATCTAGAATATTTAGCAGGTATGCTGGTGGCATTATCTGATGCGCCTGTGAGCAACCTTGATATCGTAATATAGGTGTACCAGAATTATCCAAGAAACAACCCCAACCCAATGGTATCTTAAGCTTGCACCTGTTGGTCAGTGTTGATAATGAATAGTAAAATGCCTGTTTATACATCACATTTCGAAGAAGGGGTTCCGTGTCAGTGATACAACATTATGAACAAGAGCAGGTATACTGCCTCAACATCCCCCATGCCCTACACATCTACCTACACCCACCAGAATCTCAATTTTAGTTATGCCAAATATTTCCACCAGGGGCACAATTGTGCATATTAGGATGTGGAGACACATATGGGTGAACTTCGTTTTCAAAATAAACATGGCTGCAGACCAAAAGCAACAGCAACCCAGCTGAAAAAGTATTTGGGATGTGGAAATGGTTATGATATTTATTGATTTATGGTAACATTTGACAAGTTTAGGGGGGTCTTTGAATGTTGGGAAAGAATGAGCATTGTCCATTGTCTGGTGTTTGAGATATTTGATGGATGCCATGTGAGCTCATGTGATGGAGACTAAAAGTAAAATCCCCCATAGCATAGCATGGGGGATAATTAAGCTGTAGTTCTGTTTCGCTTATATATGTCTGACTTTTGCCGGTCTATTTGATTGCAAAAACAGGAAGTCCAGCAATTTCCTCTTTCGCAAAACCAAATGTGAGTTGCCCTGGATATTGGATATTTTGTTATTAGATATTTGTGTTGAAGGTTTTGTTTGAATTTTGTGTAAGCCAGATTAATTGTATTTATTTGTTCTCAATACAACACTGTTACAAATCTTGATACAATTATTTGTTGCAAACTAAGGTACCAAAATAAGGCCCATCAAATCAAACCCGAACTAAATTTATGAAATGCAACCTGTGCTGAGTGTACTCATACATATTTTGTATAATCAATTGGAACTTTTTTCAGAAAAAAAAAGTTTTAAATAATATTTGATTCAGTTATTGCTTCTCCGATTTGCAATTGTATAAAAACAAAAATAATACATGTATACATTTGCTCCTTGGCTACTTCCTGTAGAATAAGATCAAGTTACCAACTCCCAGAAAGCAATTGTCAGACCCTTCACAAAGCAGCATTGCACTTGCATGTCCAACAAACATCAGAAGACAGCATGTAGAAACCTGCTGTCATATTCATGGCTATTAATTCAGATGGGGTCATAATTCTGATATCTTATCCAAATCAAAATCAACATTCCACAAAGGAGGTTCATCTGGTACATGGACAGAAAACTCACCAGAAGAAGAATAATGAAGAGGTTAAATCCTGACACCAAGCGATAGACTGATAGATGAGGTAAGTACAGCCCTCTAAGCCCAGTTCTGGACGTTCATAAGGGTTGATTGATCAGTTGGGGGTCCTCAACATGTTACACAATTATACCCTGCGTGAGGGATCTTTTATTTGGCCAGCATAAACACTAATTTTGATTTGATTTGATTTTATTGAATAAAAACATTTACATGTTAAAAACACAACAGGGGGGCGAGGTTATGGAACATATATGCTCCCCCTACCGGTAAAATAAACATTTCTCAGATACCTTTTACATATACGGACATTATTACTGTTAACAATATTTCGTTGTTAGCTATTCCAGTTATGAACTATTCTTACAATAAAGAAGTTCTTCCTTTTTTCCGTCCTACTAAACGGAACAAATAGATTCTTGTTATGACCTCTTAATCGGTTCTGAAATGCGTAATACTGATGTATATTCACATTGGTTTCATCAGATAGTATTTTAAAAAATAGAATTAAATCAGATCTCATACGTCTCAATTCTAGATTATCTAATTTACAGGTAAGCAGGCGATTTTCATAACTCATATCTACACTTTGTACTATTCTTCTAGTATAATACCTTTGTACTCGTTCAATTCTATCGATATTACATTTCAAAATCGGAGACCAAATCTGGCTCGAGTATTCTAATATTGGTCGCACATAACAAGTGTATAATTTCACATAAAAATCCACATCATGCTTTTTAAATACATTAAAGATAGTTCGGATGGTGTAGAAACTTTTTTTTACAATATTTGAACAATGCATTGTGAATTTCAGGTCATCCTGTATAATTACTCCAACATCATTAATAAATTTTACGTTCTCAATCTCGTTGTTGTCTAGTATATAAGTATAATCAACAGCACCAGATCCTATTCTCAAGTGTTTGGTTTTTTCTGGGTTTAATTTCATTTGCCATGTTTTTGCCCATAAGAATATATTATTTAAATCCTGTTGTAATAAATTACAATCTGAAGTATTTTTTACAGCTCTAAATATTTTCGTATTGTCTGCGTACATGCTAATATTGCTGTGCGACACTACACTTGGCAAATCTGCTGTATATAAAAGAAAAAGAATAGGACCAAGAACTGTCCCTTGAGGGACACCAGAAATGACTTTAACACTTGAGGATAGTGAATTATTTACTTTGACATATTGGTATCTTTCAAGTAGAAAATTTTTTAACCAAGTGAGTGCTGTACCGTATATACCATACATTGACAATTTGTAAAGAAGTTTGCTGTGACACACAGTGTCGAAGCACTTTGAATAGTCTAAATAAATAATGTCAGTTAACATTTTCTTATCAAAATTTAGGGTCCACAAATTCATGCATTCTAACAAGTTTGTAACGGTAGATCTTTTTGGTACAAAACCGTGTTGATCCTTAGGGATCAGACTATTCTTATACATAAAATCCAATAATTGAGGTCTTATTATACGCTCCAGAATTTTACTGAAAACAGATGTTAGACTGACAGGTCTATATTGTGAACTTTTCTGGGGGTCACCCTTCTTAAAAATAGGAATTATGTATGCCATTTTCCATTCCTCGGGAATGGTCCCATCTAAGAGGGACTGCTTATAAATCTTACAAAGCGGAGATGCAATATAAGCAAGTATTTTCTTAATAAAGCCTGCTGTAAAGCCATCTGGGCCCGGTGACGAGTTAGATTTCAATTTCAGTATAATTTTAATCATATCACGAACAGTACAGGTGAATTGTTCTAAGGGAGAATTGCAGTCAGACACAAATTCTGGTAGGACATTGTTGTCTTCTGTGAAAACAGTCCCGAAATAATTGGAAAATTCATTAGCTTTTTCTAAGTCTGAGATGGCCATACTACCATCAGTTTTATGAATACTAGGGATTGAGGCGGACACTTTGGTTTGGCTCTTGACATACCCATAGAAACTACCGGAATTAGCTCCCTGGGAGAATAAGTTCTTCTCATATACACATTTAGACCTAATAAATTCTGTGCGAAAATTATTGGCAGATTTCTTGTACTCAGTGTGAGTTACAATATTTCTATCTTTAACATATTTGTTCCACCTTCTCTGCTTGACAGCTCTTAACCTTTTCAACTTATTGTTAAACCAAGGAGAGTGCCTGCTATTTTTTGGAGTAACGAATGGCACAAAATTATAAACAATAGTATTCATAATGTCTTTAAATGCTGACCAGTAGTCAGATGTAGAGTTACAATTGGCATATATTTCGTCCCAGTTTAATGTGGCGAGAAAAGCATTTATAAGCTGAAAGTCCGCTTTTTTAAAGCAAGGCTTAGCAATGGAGTTTGAGGGCATATGCATGAATGAGTTAACATAACAAAGGATAGATACATGGTCACTGTTTGCAAATGGAGGTTCAGGATGAATTGAATTTACCAGACTCCTATCACTGCATAGTACTAAGTCTAACAAGTTATTTCCTCGTGTAGCGAAATTAACACATTGTTCAGCACCTAGTTGGAAACATGTTGTAAGAAATTCTTGAGATAACCTTGACCTGGCTAGTAACTCAGACCATGATATATCAGGAAGATTAAAATCTCCCATTAACATATATAATTGGGTGTTTTGCAAGTAGTTAAGAGGCAGTTTTTCTAAGATTCAGGCACTTCACCATTGGGGGTGATACTCACCCGACTCGGATGTTGTTCTTAATTTTTTCCCTGCTAACTGATTACTAAAAAGTTGGAAAAAATTCATTTTTAGACCTCCATACCTTTTAGGTAATTTTTGAGGGCCCCTTGAAGTACAGGGCCAAAATTCGGATTGTGTCAAAGTCCAGATTTCAAATCCAATTATCTCAGTACCTTCTTGGTGTACCTCTGTTATATTTGAAGGGCAAAATATATGGACCCAAAGGTATCATTTGGTATCGCATTTATGATGATTGACTCGGGGCGCAGGCAACAGGGGGTGCTCAAAGTTACTATTTCAGTCAATTTTAAGCTGAATTGATGGGGCCTATGTGGCTTGCGCCCTTGGTGTACCTCAATGTTTTGTACATGTATATGAAGGAGGGGACCTATTTTACAAGTTTACATAAAAATTAGAATGGTACATTAAGGGCGCATCTCCACAGGGGGCGCTGTTTCCTATAAAAAAGTGAAATAGACCCTTTTTCAGGGCTCTGTAGCTCCTTGCGCCCAGGGTCAACAGCATGGTGAGCATGCCTGTCATGTGCTATAACACCTCTGGTTTACTGGGGTGTGAGCATATCGGAGGTACTCTTAACCATTCTCTTTCCAGAATTTTTTTAAGGTACCACATATGACGATTTTTCAAATTTTCAAAAAATCACCAGGACGCCCGCAATATGAATGGAGACAGTCTTGCAAGTCATTTCTCCAATGAATTTTGGTTGTTAGGATATATTTTGCTCCAAATAGTGTGTACATGCAAGTATGGGGCGCCACAAGTACCCCTAAAATAGATTATTCTCCTGTTTTTCATGCTTGCTGGTGCTGCATTGATGTAATTTATGGAACTCTAACCTCCTGACAGTCACTTTGTTTTAGTGATCAACAGAAACCGCATTTACGATTGACTATTTTTAGCTCTCAGCTATAATGGTTTGGTAACACATTTTTAAGGCTCAATTCCATAAAATTTGTGTTCATTACATCTCAGATTTCACCAACTTTTTCAATGTATGGGTATTACTGTATACATTTCCGTGTCTTTGGTTTGGTATTGTTATCTGGACGGCTTATGCTTCAATTCATACTTTGTTATTGAGTTTTAAAACTAATATATATACAAATAATTTATTTCCTATTATTTGTTATGATGATGTATCTTTTACATTTCTACCAACATGTGAACTACTTTTCACACACATTTTTGAAATTTTACTTTCCTCTTTGTCTATTAATCAAGTTAGTGCAGTCTTGGATGTAATGAGCCTAAATTTAAGGAATTCAGCTTTAAAAATGAATAGCCAAACTTTCACAACTTAAACCTAAAAACGGTCTATCGTAAATGGCATTATGGCATATTGCTAGAGGAGAACTTGTAAGTGAAACGGGTGATGTCTTTCCATTGCGACTTCCACAAGCATGATGATAGCATTGAGCCAATGGTATTGGATCAATTCTATCATCCTGATTGTGTAAGTCTGAATTGTCATTCAATGGGACAAACTGGGTCACAATGGCCAATATTTAAGGTGGATGGGACAACAATGGCAACCAATTTTCTTTGATATACTCAGAATTATGTATGGCCAAGCCAAATTAAAATTTGAGGGGGGGGGTTCACTCACTTAAATTATTTTGACCCATACGCCATATGGAACTGATGCCAGAGCAAGAGTAAAGACAAATTGCCACCATTCGTATCCCAGGTGCCTCAAATATGATTTTTTATAAAACTGTATGTTTTCATTTCTTCAGAAGAGCATGCTTGTTTCCTTGAGCAATTAAGGTTGAGGATGTAAAGTATTGACCAAATGGCAAAACATTACCCATTTATTTACTTACAGGCGACACTGTATATAGAAAATTGCAGTGGCGTGCTAAATTGCCTATTTTGAGATTGGCGTCCCACAACTGAGATGAATGCAGCACCAGCAAACATGAAAAATGGAAGAAATAAAAATTTTAGGGGTGTTTGTGGCGCCCCCTACTTGCGTGTTCACACTATTTGGAGCAAAATATATCCTAACAACCAAAATTTATCAGAGAAATGACTTGCAAGACTGTCTCCATTCATATTGCGGGCTTCCTGGTGATTTTTTGAAAAATTGAAAATTCGTCATATGTGGTACCTTAAAAAAATTCTGGAAAGAGAATGGTTAAGAGTACCTCAGAGATGCTTACACCCCAGTAAACTAGAGGTGTTATAGCACATGGCAGGCATGCTCACCGTGCTGTTGACCCTGGGCGCAAGGAGCTACAGAGCCCTGAAAAAGGGTCTATTTCACTTTTTTATTGGAAACAGCGCCCCCTGTGGAGATGCGCCCTTAATGTACCATTCAAATTTTTATGTAAACTTTTAATATAGGTCCCCTCCTTCATATACATGCACAAAACATTGAGGTATACCAAGGGTGCAAGCCACATAGGCCCCATCAATTCAGCTTAAAATTGACTGAAATAGTAACTTTGAGCACCCCCTGTTGCCTGCGCCCCGAGTCAATCATCTTAAATGCGATACCAAATGATACCTTTGGGTCCATATATTTGGCCCTTCAAATATAACAGAGGTATACCAAGAAGGTACTGAGATAATTGGATTTGAAATCTGGACTTTGACATAATCCTAATTTTGGCCCTATATTTCAAGGGGCCCTCAAAAATTACCTAAAAGGTATGGAGGTCAAAAAATGCAATTTTTCCTACTTTTTAGTAATTGTTTACCAGGAAAAAAATTATGAACAAAATGTGAGTCGGGTGAGTAGCACACCCTGCCTGAATCTTAGAAAAACTGGCTCTTAAATATAGTATTATACAATTCAATAGAGTCATCAATACCAGGGTCTGGTGGTCTATACACCAAAACGTACCTAATAAACGAGTTACGGTAGTATTGTACATCAACAATAACAATTTCACAACCACCTACGATTCCCTTATAAACAAGTTTACATGGAATAGAGTTTTTCACAGCAAGTAATACACCACCTCCGTTATTTACAATTCTGTTTTGTAAAAATACATTGTAATTATTGTTAAAAGCAAGAGGATTGGCATCATCTCTGAGCCAAGTTTCAGTAATACCTACAATGTCACAATCATATGAAGCAACAGTCTCTGCGAGTTCAATTTGTTTACATAAAACACTTCTAGCGTTAAAATATAACAGTCTAGAGGGAGCTGGCCTGGCCTAGCTTGGGGTACCTGGATTACCGATATAAGAGTCCACCAAATTTAACGTCATTACTGATATAAGAGTCCACCAAATTTAACGTCATTCGAACAATATCCAACTGGGATTGTGCTCATGAAGTCCACTGAAAATTTCAGGTGTCCAACCCGGGTTCGAACCAATGCAGGCAGGAACCTAAACCACTCTGCCATCCAGCTGCCAGCCTTAGACCTTGCCTTAGACAAGTGAATGAGTCCCATCACTCAACAGGGAGTCCAGTCATTCAACATAAATGAGAAAGTTCTTGTCTGTTTTACAAAGGTATGAGCTAGAGTTCTCACGTTCGCGACTCATATGAGCCAGTAAGAAGAAAGAACTAGGACGTGGAATCTGCTTGCAAAAATGATCATTGCGTAACAGTAATCGGTTGTCATTAATTTTTCAAGGCAGAAAAACTGCCTTATCAAAGGGAGAAGCTGCGAGTGCATGTGTCCTCACAATACAGGAAACCGTAGCTAGCCACAGACTCTGTGTGGCTGCACGCAGCACGCTTGATGGCTAAAACTCATCCTGGAAATTTATGCCTCACTACGGCTGCACCGAAAAAACGCTCATTCGCACAATCACAAGAACTAGGCAAGATCTGTCAATTTTACATAATTTTTTTTTTGTGTTAAATCTGTAGATATGTAGCTCAATATAGTCATACTGCCTCCCATTCTGTGCGAAACTGGTGGTCCTTTTCTGTCACCCTCGTCAGAGAAGCATCTTGTTCAGGGCTGCCCACGGACACAGGAAGCAGAGGCTGCACATGCATGTGCATATTCCATTTTGCTTATTGTTGTTTGGGGCCCTTCATTGAGAGTTAGGTAAAGCAATAAAGCTGCCAAAATAAATGACAAACACCGAATATGAGTCGTGCATAGAATATGGTTATCAGCATTCGAGTGTGTTCTGTTGTCACATCCATCTCCCCAGACAGTTGTATACGGGGAGTATAAAGTATTTCATGATCATACAATAAACAGTGAGGAAATACAGCCATTCAGCATTTTGTCACTTATACAAAGAAAGAAGGAAAGACAGCTGAGCTGATGAACAAAGATGAATAATGTATTGGCCGATGTGTCCTTTTTATTCTGAAACATACACTGGAATCTTGTTGAAAAGAACGCTGGTCAAAATGGCTAATAAAGTCAGACAATGTCAAGATTGCTTAGACATGAACAAACTAAAGTTAGTCAAAATTTAGTCAATTGACTAAGTTAATTATATTAGTCAACCAAGATTAGTCAGCCAAGAGATGAAAACGGAGCCTTACGGAGGTGTTTTTGCTCAGCGTTAAGTTGTGTCAATTTTTAAATTTTATGCCAATACAAGAAGCACTAGCACTTAAATTGTGCGTTTTGACCAAATCTGTTCTCGAAATGGCGATACGATAATTCTTACCTACTTCAAATTTGGTTCAAAGTTTCAATATTTTTTTAACTTAGTTGCTGAACTTTCAGTTTCCATGGCAACCACAGAATGACTTAAAAATGTCCAAATTGTCCAAAATTTTGGAAATCCATTGCAAATATGCTGAATTTTATCCTGTGAAAAATTCATAGTTCTATATTGAAAATAAGTATCCATGTGAAAAAAAAGCCTCAAACTTTCTGAACGCCCCTAGTATAGTGTACATGCAAAATCTTGCACTGCACTATCCAGCACACTTGTCTGCATGCAAGATCTGACATCTACACAGCTGGTGAGTGACTGAGTGAGTTTATGTTTTACGCCCCATCATCACCGGTGTTGGCTATTTAGAGGCAAACTACACAGCTGGTAACAGAGAAACCTGAAATTTCCCAAAAAATTTCGAAAGCCAGAGGTCCTTTGCAGTGCAAAATACTTGGTGATGCGATTACTCTAAATGAGGACAACTGGCTCCCTCATGCTGAAACCGTAATGTTGAAAGCATGTCGCGCAAAATTCCAGCAGCATAATCCTTCCAGAACTTTTCTTTTGGACACAGCTGATACTGAACTGGCGGAAGCAGGGCCCAATAAGATCTGGGGCATCGGTCTACATATATCAAATGCTGATGCTTACACTAAAAAGTGGCAAGGCAAAAACTTACTCGGTAGCATTCTTATGAAAGTGCGGGATGAACTCAAAGCAGACTCTTCATAAAAACTTGTCTACCATACTTTTTATCCAACATAAATTTAGCTTGCGTGTATTGCTATCACTGTGCAATCCATAATTATTGAGTGACTATTTCTTTATGGACACGGTTTTTTGTTTTCATTTGTTGAATCATTAGACTTGAGTAGTTCCCTGACAAATATATTGATTTTTTTTTTTAAATTAATTTACAGAATTAATTTCTTACCCTCCCCCCAAATGGTAATTTTGTTTAAATCTCTTGTGTTTTCTTTCTATTATCATTTAGTCTAATCAGATCAGCTGTTCTATGCTTTGTTTTAGGTGTTGACCTCAAATTCATAATATAAACAAGTAGAGAGCTTACACGTTTTTAACACTTATTGACAACTTGACTGTTTGTTTTGTTAAGATTGAACAATGTCATCTAAATAGTTGAATTCATTATAACTGCAAACTGTCCAATCATGAAGTTTTTATAAACTTTGACATTGATACGCAACCACCTGTGATTAACTTGACATGATTAATAAGTTGCAATGAAAAGAAATCGTTCATATCAATATGATTGTATTGAAATTTTTTGTTAACTTGTGTGTGCTGCATAAAAAATTGACACTTAATATTGTATCTTTTTTAACTATCATATAAAATGATCAGGCTTGATAAACCATGCTGCCGTCTGTGGTGTAGAACTTTTTTTTTTTCTTTTTTAATGCTATTATGCTTGTGATATTTCACATATATATATATTTGTTTCGCAGTGTATTGTGAAAACTTAGACGGATTCTTTAATAACCATTTCAAATGGGATCAATGTTTGCTTTGGTTTGTTGTCCCAAGCAAAGCTGGATGTCTTGTTTTGTAACATAGGTCTACTGACAAGTGATTTTGTTGGTTCTATTCCACTCTTTAATTAATTAGTCTTTCATGTTAATACAAATGTTTTGTCTAGCTAAATGAATAGCTTCACATATGCAACTTGTAACTCTGAAATTTTCATTTAATTACTTGTTTGAAAATTGTTATTTTCTGCTATTTATAATTTGTGCATTCCTAGAACTGGTTTTGTTTGGTAATTTGGATCAACTTATGTTTTTCAAAAAGATTTATGTCTGTTAACCAAGCCTGATGTTCTTTTGTGTGTTTGATGACAAATTTTAAACTTCCTTATAACCTATTAATCCTTTTGATTGTTTATAAAACTTGTTTGGCCTGCTGTTTGTTTATTAATGTTGCTTAATAACTTACTAAGATTGATCTGAGGTCCACTTTAACAGTCAATCTATTTTTGTTTTAAATTTGTTATCACTCGAATAACTGTTTTGTTTCATAACTGAATTGATCTGATTTTGAAATTTTGGAATTTAAACTGGCTTGTGTAAGGACACTTAACTAGTATTTAATGATTAGGATTATTCTTTACAAAGAACACAAGTATGTTTGGGGTAAAATCACAGTAAGAATTATATGCGGCGGTTTACTTAATTATTTATTTATTTATTTATTTTATTATTTGTTTTTTCACTTTTTGTCCTGCTTTGTCTTTCTTTTGTTGTAACATTTAATACTATAGGGATAATGTATATATTTCGGGAAAATTCATTCAAATATATCAATGTTATTTTCTAGCTATGTTAAATGTATATAACATTACTGTTCATGTTTGGTTTTGGTTCTCTATCTGTGCTAAATCATTCATCATGCTTTTCATGACTAATCGGTATTTTCAATTCTTAATTTGTTATATTTTTTCAATTCAGATTCAAATTCTTGTTTGTGAAATTCCGCTGAAATGCACCATTACTCGCTGGCACCATTGGTATACTTCATGTTTCTACTTGCTGTGTAATGTCGTCTGGACTAAATTTTGACAATTCTGAAGATGTGGTAACCTCACTTTCTTTTGATGTAAATTCTTCTTTAACTGAATTAATTGACTCAATTGAACTTAACAATGAAAACATGATAAGTAATGAACCTGGTCTTTTCCAACCATCACCTTATTACACTAACAGTGACTTTAAAGGTTTTCTTTCTTCTAAATCCGAAACATTTACTGTTGTTAGTCTCAATTGCCAGTCTTTGAATGCCAAGTTTGAACTCATCAAGGCTTATATAGAGGACTTTAATACTGATTCTAATAAAATATTAGCTTTATGTTTACAGGAGACCTGGCTCACAGAGGGTAGTGACCTTTCCTTGCTTCAGCTTGAGGGTTATAATCTTATTTCTTCTGGTAAGTCATCCAGTGCACATGGAGGTGTAGCTATATATTTAGATAATAGATTGGAATACAAGAAAATTAACTATGATTTTGACTCTTCAAACTGGGATGGCCAATTTATTGAAATTTCTATTGAACAAGATTTGCAAAATAGATGCTGTAGAAAGATTTTAATAGCTAACATCTATCGACCACCAAGACAAAATTTAGAAAATATTACTGGTTTTACTGAAGACCTGAATAAATTTTTTAGTGAATTTGAAAATGTAAATAATATTATTGTTGCGGGTGATTTCAATATATAGATTTATTGAAATTTAAAGAAATTAATAGCTTTAACAATTTTCTAGAATGTGTATTATCTTCTGGACTTATACCGAAAATTACTTTCCCAACACGACTCACAAATAGGAAAGGAACATTAATTGATAATTTTTTTATAAAAACTTCAGATGATGCCACTTCTATACCCGCAGGTATTTTATTAAGTAGTATTTCGGATCATCTACCTTACTTTATTTGTCTAGATCATCTCTATTACAAAAAATCTGACTCTAAATATATTCAAATTTCTCCCCCTTTCAAAGAAGCAATTGGAAAAATCAAAAATGAACTTCTGAGTCCATACGTTATACAACAATTCAATGACATATCAGGTTCTAGTAGAAACGCAAATGATTGCTATGAAGAATTTAATACAATTCTATCAAATATTTTAAAGAAACATCTTCAGCCTAAAACCGTTAAGTATAAGAAATATAAGCACAAGAAATCCGAATTGGATTAGTCAAGGCATTCTAAAATCAATTCATTATAAAGACAAACTTTATGTAAAACTTAAATCAACCCCTCAAGGTACCAATCAATACACTGCCATTCAAATTTTTCAACATATAATAGAATTTTGAAAAAGGCCATACTGGAAGGAAAGAAAATGTATTATCAAAGTAAATTTATGTCTGATATAAAAAATACATGGGCAACTATAAATGAATTACTGAGTAGGAAAAAAGAAAATAAAAACTGCACAAACTATTTTGTTAAGAGTGGGGTACAGATAAATGATGCCAAGGCTATCTCAGATGAATTCAATTCTTATTTTGTAAATATAGGTCCTACTCTCGCACAAAATATAACACCACCTGAAAATAAAAGTTACAATGATTACCTATCAAATCCAGTTGGAAACTATTTGAATTTCAAGTACATTGACAAAAATGAAGTTATTCGAATTATAGATTCTTTGAAGCCAAAATCAAGTAAAGGACATGATTTGACTTCCAATAAATTGCTGAAAAATTTAAAACATGAAATCTCGAGTATTCTGGCAGAATTGATAAATAAATCTTTTAGGGATGGACTATTTCCAGATTTACTGAAAATAGCAAAAATTGATCCTCTGTATAAAAAAGATAATGCACATTTCTTTGAAAATTATCGACCCATATCGATTTTATCTAGCGTGTCTAAGGTCTTTGAGAAAATTATTTACAATCAAATCTATGAACATTTCTCTGAATTGAAGTTATTTTATAAAAGTCAGTATGGCTTCCGTTCTTGTCACTCCACCGAGTTGGCCTCCCTGGAATTAGGAGACAGAATAATACAAGACATGGATAAAAACAAGTGCCCTATCAATATTTTCCTGGATCTCTCAAAGGCCTTTGACACGCTGGACCATAAAATTCTATTATCTAAATTAAAACATTATGGCTTCAGGGAAAACTCACTTAGCCTTCTACACAGCTACTTAAGCAACAGAGTACAATTTGTTGAATTTAACAATGTAGCCTCAAATAAACTACAAATAAAGTGTGGAGTCCCACAGGGCTCCATACTTGGCCCATTATTGTTCATCATTTACATGAATGACTTCCCCAAAGCTACCAATTTATTCACTCCAATCATTTATGCAGACGACACAACTCTTTTTACCAGCTTAAATGCAAACTCTATTAGTAACAGTGTTTCGACCCTTAATGATGAATTAAAACAAATAGTAGATTGGTTAAAATTGAATAAACTTTCTTTAAATACTAGCAAAACCAAAGCTATAATTTTTCATACTCCACAAAGACAAGTTACTGCCCCTAAATTATTCTTGGATGGCACAGAAATAGAGTTTGTCAAAAAATTTAACTTTTTGGGAATCATACTTGATGAAAACATGAAATGGAAAGATCACATTCAGGGTCTGTCTAAAAAAATATCAAAAACGCTAGGAATCATGAACAAAATCAAAAAATTATTGCCGTCTCACGTTCTACTACAAATATATAATGCTCTTATTCTCTCCTATTTGAATTATGGTCTCATGGTCTGGGGTTGGTCCTCTAGTAAACTTTTTAAATTACAAAAGAGAGCAGTCAGAATAATTAGTAAAAGTAGCTACAATTCGCATACCTCACAACTTTTTAAAAAAATTTAACTTACTTAAACTGAAGGATCTGTGTGCACTGGGTGATTACAAATTTTGCTATAAACTCCATAACAATATGTTACCAGAATATTTCAATATTGACATGATTGATAGATTGAATGCCTATCGTGGTCATTCCCACAATACAAGAATTGCAAATGATGTGCCGCTACCCTCTGTGAGACATGAGTTTGCAAGACACAGTATTTCCTATATTTATCCATCAGTTATAAATGAAATGGCTGCCAACTTTAAAGAAAAATTAACTACTCATAGCCTTGATGGTGTCAAATTTTATTTCAAACGATTGACAATTGATTCCTATACTTCAGAATGTCTTTCTACAAATTGCTATGTTTGTGCAAATTAGTAAATCTGTTTCACTTCAATTTTGTGAGTTATCACATCTATCACACTTAATTTCATTTTTTTTTATCATAGAGTTGCCTGCGAGTAATGGTGCATACGACTATATCTAAAACATTAGATAATATAAGTTGACCAAATTCCGTATTTCGTTTTCTGTTTCCTTTTAATTTTTTATATTTTTTTTCTTTTTTTCTCTTACCATTTAATTTATGTTATTATCATATTACTTTATGTATGCCTAGTTTTGATACCCATGAGCGGCAACTATGCCTTCGGGTATCAATTTTGTATTTACCTGTTTATTTTGTATATAAGTGATAATAAAAAAAATCTGAATCTGAATCTGAATCTGAATCTGGTAGATGTTGCATGTGGACAAGACTTAGTATGCTAGATAATGCATCTGCACAAGTGCAAGATATTGCACATAGACAACTATACAATATAATGCATCTATCTACACAAGTGCAAGATATTGCATGTATAGACAAATCAAGTGTGCTAGATAATGCATCTACAACACTGCAAGACATTGTATTGCATGATCTGCAAAACTGCAAGATATTGCAAGTAGAGAACTATGCAATATAATGCATCTACACAGGTGCAAGATATTGCATGTAGACAACTATGCAATATAGGCCTAATGCATCTACACAAGTGCAAGATATGGCATGTACACTAGTGACGTGCAAAATAATGCATGTGCACTAGTGCGCCAGCTATATATGCTAGATCTAGTGCGCTAGCTATATATGCTCGATCTTGCAATTTATATATGGGTTGAGACTGGAGACTTATCGCATTGGAAAAGGTGATGTTTGAGGTAAATGGGACATAAAATGAATGGCAACCAGTTCTCGTGGCCCTGCAAATGGTACATAGGGATTCAAATTAGATGGGAAGTATATGGTTAACTGAGAAACCGTGCTCCCTTAAGCATTTTGGTTGGGGAATGTTTATCATTGACCGAATGGTCATCGGTTCCACTTACTTATAAGCAGCACGGCATTGTTGATAGAAAATAAATTGCGCCAAAAAACATTAAGATAGAAAAAAGTAATTTGATTTGAAGATTTTTGATGAGATGACAATATTAAAAAGTCTGCCATAAAGCAACCCCAAAGAGCAGTTCCTGCATCACCTCATCTGAACTTCTGAATGACATGCTTCACAAAATGTGATCCTATTTATGACAAGGATTCTTGGCAACAGGCTAGCTACTGGAAAGGTGAAAAGGTTAGCAATTGCTAGATTATCTGAAAAATGATATGTTCCAGTCATCCCAGGCGTCTGCATCTTTTATTTCATGTTAATTTGCACAGATCTGGGTTTGTTTCCCTCTTCTATGTGATATATTTTGACACTATGATACATAACGCTGACACAAGTATAACTACTATCCTTTTAATTCATGGTCTATTTGACTGATTATTAATAAGTGATGATAGTAAAGGTCATAGCCTTGGCAACCGAATTATAAAAAGCTCCTTTTATCTTCAATGAAATAGTGTATTTAATAGATTTTTATAGAAATATATATAATTGTCGTGGAGACTCCATAAAATTTTCATCTCTGAAACGAACCTACACACATGGAATAAGTACAGGCAGGCTCAGGCTACCATTTCAAGCACCACATGTAATGTATTGTAGCTACTCCAGGGGTGCATGAACAAGGGTGCGGAGGGGGCAAGATGTGCCCTTTTGATCTTAATAAAAAACGTTATTCTGCCTTATTTTAGTAATTTTAGGCACAGATTAATAAATTATCAAATTATTAATGACTCTCTTGTTAAATTTTCTCATGCAAAACTGGCACGAATATGATTTACCCTTTTTCATCCGACCACCCCTGCCGCCCGCATTTCCTTCCGGCACCCCTGAGCCACTCTATATCACTAGATTTTTACAACTGGGTGGAGTGAAGCAAGGAATCATGGAGGATATTGTGTGCATTAGTACAGTTCCCCAGTACATGGATAGGCTTCAAATCTGTAACATCAGAGATGGCGTTCAGAGTTGCATACAGGCGCCAAAAGCCCTGGACCATTAAAATGGACATTTTGTCAATGATTGCATTGGCAGTCTTTCGCCATCTATGTTCAGCTTTCACAAAGTTGTTTTATATGCGTCTGCAATTCTCGATCAAATGGTGATTTATCCTTATTTGTCAGACTTACACCATAAATCCTATTTCGTCTGCAATATTTGGGCAAAGCGAAGCAAACAATGAGTTTTATGACATGCTGGATCACTAATTGACAGTTCATTAATGAGAGACAGAAAATTCATCATTAGGGAAAAATATGTATGAGTTGAGACTTGATTGTGGCTTTCTGTGACAATGGGGAAAATTTCTAGTGATTGCAAACATTGCGTCATGTGAGGCAAATTTTGGGTCACTCATCTCGACATCTGAAATTGAATCACAAATGCATCTGAAGAGACACCCTTAAAGTTATTATTAAATTCCAAACTTCCAATTACTATTTTGTATTTTGAGTAATTAATTTCATACCGAAATACCATGCATAGGCTGATATATACCGCAACATCTAGAATATTTAGCAGGTATGCTGGTGGCATTATCTGATGCGCCTGTGAGCAACCTTGATATCGTAATTGTACAGGTGTACCAGAATCATCCAAGAAACAACCCCAACCCAATGGTATCTTGAGCTTGCACCTGTTGGTCAGTGTTTATAATGAATAGTAAAATGCCTGTTTATACATCACATTTCGAAGAAGGGGTTCCATGTCAGTAATACAGCATTATGAAGCTGCAGTTCTGTTTTGCTTCTTCCAGAGTTTTGACGGTCAATTTGGTTGCAAAAACAGGAAGTCCAGTAATTTCCTTTTTCGCAAAACCAAATGTGAATTGCCCTGGATATTGGCTATTTTGTTATTAGATATTTGTGTTGAATGGTATTCATTTGTTCTCGATACTACACCTGCACAAAGCTTGATACAATTATTTGTTGCAAACTAAGGTACCAAAATAAGGCCCATCAAATCAAACCCGAACTAAATTTATGAAATGCAACCTGTGCTGAGTGTACTCATACATATTTTGTATAATCAACTGGAACTTTTTTCAGAAAAAAAAAAGTTTTAAATAATATTTGATTCAGTTATTGCTTCTCCGATTTGCAATTGTATAAAAACAAAAATAATACATGTATACATTTGCTCCTTGGCTACTTCCTGTAGAATAAGATCAAGTTACCAACTCCCAGAAAGCAATTGTTAGACCCTTCACAAAGCAGCATTGCACTTGCATGTCCAACAAACATCAGAAGACAGCATGTAGAAACCTGCTGTCATATTCATGGCTATTAATTCAGATGGGGTCATAATTCTGACAGTGATGGACGGGGGTTATGAAAAGATGCTGAGTTGCAAAAATTAACTTTATATAAAGATGGACGCAGACAGTAATTGAAATGGAATGCACATGGAAAAGAGATGGGACATTGCAGTCAAGTCAAGGGAAGTGATTAATTCATTGTTTTAGATATGTGGGTGATATCTTATCCAAATCAAAATCAACATTCCACAAAGGAGGTTCATCTGGTACATGGACAAAAAACTCACCAGAAGAAGAATAATGAGGAGGTTAAATCCTGATACCAAGCGATAGACTGATAGATGTGGTAAGTGCAGCCATCTAAGCCCAGTTCTGAATGCTCATGAGGGTTGATTGATCAGGTGGGGGATATCAACATGTTACACAATTATACCCTGCGTGAGGGATCTTTTATTTGGCCAGCATAAACACTGATACAAGAGTCCACCAATTTAACGTCATTCGAACAACATCCAACTGGGATTTCATGAGAAAGTCAACTGAAAGTTTCAGCTGTCCCACCCGGGTTTGAACCAATGCAGGCGGGAGCCTAAACCGCTCTGCCATCCAGCTTCCAGCTGCAGACAAATGAATGAGTCCCATCACTCAACAGGGAGTCCAGCCACTAGTGATGCAGACCAGACCGCTTTGGACCGGTCCGGTCCGCGGTCCAGCCCTGGACCGCCAAAATACCGGGCCACTTACAAAAAACCGGTCCAGTGTTGGACTGGATCGGTCAAGTGCCGGTCTGGACCGGTCCAGTGATTTTTCATGTCACGAAGAGTATCGCATGAATTTTTTCATCTCTAAAAATGCAATTTATGTCTCATAGCTTGTTTTCACCCTAATTTTTATCATAATTTTTGAAATGCCGTTGGACCGCTTCTGGACCGGTCCAGCAACAAAATCGGACCACCTCATCCTGGACCAGACCAGGACTGGACCACTTTTGTAAATACCGGACCACCCTCTAAAAGGTGGTCTGGTCTGCATCACTACCAGCCACTCAACATAAATGAAATTTCTTGTCTGTTTTACAAAGGTATGAACATATCTTTGAGCTAGAGTTCTCACGTTCGTGACTCATATGAAGTTAGAACTAGGACGTGGAATCTGCTTGCAAAAATGGTCATTGCGTAACAGAAATCGGTTGTCATTAATTTGTCAAGGCAGAAAAACTGCCTTATCAAAGGGAGAAGCTGCGAGTGCATGTGTCCTCACAGTACAGGAAACCATAGTCACAGACTTTGTGTGGCTGCGCGGCAGTGTGCGCAGCACGCTTGATGGCTAAAACTCATCCTGGAAATTTCTGCCTCACTATGGCTGTGCCGAAAAAACGCTCATTCGCACAATCACGAGAACTAGACATGATCTGTCCATTTTACATAAGGCCTAATTCAAAAATAATGAAGCCAAAGTGTGACATGACCATCAAAATTTTAAAATGTTTATATGTATCAAATGACCACATAATATTGTGACAAACATGTCTAAGTTCTAGAAACTGTATTTACCATTTTGCTGTGGTTTGCGGAAATAACTGATAAAAGCGGAATGTTACGAAATGTTATTTAGTTTTATTTCCATGGCAGTAAAAGAGAAGTAGACTAAATGGTAACTTATCTTCAAATTAAATCTAATTTTTTTTGTGGATGACAAAACTCCATGGCGCTTTTCATCCAAATTCACCAAATATTTTATGAGGAAAACATTATTTTTTGAATTTTGTTGAAATATTAAACAAAAAACTTACATATTTTCTCCTCAGATGTACCAATTTTCCTCTAAAATGATTTCACCTCTCCTGTGTTATGCGTCTGCATGTGGGCTTCGAATTGGTACCAAATAAGTGCCACCAAAGTGAATACGAACAGAGCAATTGATGATAGAAGCGTGTTTTTTAGCCTATTTTTCCAGATAAAAAGCCAATTTTGGGTAATGCTGTGACACAAAAATCAAAAAAGTATTCTGGTTTTGACCAAAATCGATTTTATAGGCATTATCAATAATAACTGGATGAAGCTAAAGAGTAATTACAAAATTATAATGAAATTTGTGTTAGTTATTGCCTTTTTCAACAAATTGGCCCCAAATTTTTAGGAAAGCTTCACAATGAGCAAAATTTTGATAATGAAACATTGAAATATACTTCAACTACTGAAATATTGTGTTGATTATCACTACAAGTAATACTAGAATGATTGCGTTACTCCTTGGAAGAAAACCATGAAAATATGACCAATATTTTCCATAGCGTTACGCTTGCGACAAAGCCCCTTTTAAGAAATCTTTGTATTTTACCACCAGAAACCAGCTGCAGACCTAGATTACTTGATTGTTTCTAAAAACACAGATTTTGCAACATTACAAGCCAAACCAGATTTAAAACGGAGCTTTTATTGCTCTGTGGCACTACAAAGTATTCTGAGCGTTACGATTGCGACGGATTCACCTACCCTGCTATTCATTGGAATTTTTTAGTGAACTAAATTTTCCACAACTATAAGAAGCTCCAAAACGGATAAGCAGATATAAGACTAGGTTTCAAGGGCCAAAAGATTCAACTGACACATGTCAAAGGGACACCAGAGCATCCCAGATCAGTAAGCGTCAAATTTGACTAAATTTTTGGAGGTCAACCTTTGAATCCAAATAGCTCAATAACGTCAACACAGGCAAATATAAGTAATTGATTTGATGGATTTATAAAGCCTGAGGATATAGAGATTCCCAAAAGTGTTGAGAAATTGCCTTAGAATATGTCCAAATTTGTAAAACTGAAAGAATTCAAGTGGTCAAAATTGTAATGGCACGTTTTATTTGTGAAAAAATGCTAGTTTTTCAATGTAATTTAACTCTATCTCAATAGCTATGAGTCAGAATGTCGTGAAATTTTCAGGAAAGTTGCAAAAGAATGTAATTAAACCAATGGTGTATCATGAAGTTGTCACATACAGCCATTCTCATATTTTGAGACCCCTAAAGAAAATGCTGTGTGGCTTCATTATTTTTGAACTAGGCCATACCTTTTTTTTGTGTTTTAAATCTGTACGTCACTCAATATAGTCATACTGCCTCCCCTGAGTATACTCTCCGTACCCAACTGGTGGTCCTTCGGTGTCACTCTTGTCAGAGAAGCATCTTGTTCAGTCCTGCTCACAGACACAGGAAGCAGACACTGCACATGTGTGTGCATATTCCATTTTGCTTATTGTTGTTTGGGCCCCTTCATTGAGAGTTAGGTAAAGCAATAAAGCTGCCGAAATAAATGACAAACACAGAATATGAGTCGTGCATAGAATGTGGTTATCAGAATTCTAGTGTGTTTTGTTGTCACATCCATCTCCCCAGACAGTTGTATATGGGGAGTATAAAGTATTTCATGATCATACAATAAACAGTGAGGAAATACAGCAATTCAGCATTTTGTCACTTATACAAAGAATGAAGGAAAGACAGCTCTGCTGATGAACAAAGATGAATAATGTCTTGGCCGATGTGTCCCTTTTATTCTGAAGCATACACTGAAATCTTGTTGACAAGAACGCTGGTCTAAATGACTAATAAATTCAGACAATGTCAAGATTGTTTAGACATGAACAAACTAAAGTTAGTCAAAATTTAGTCAATTGACTAAGTTAATTATATTAGTCAACCAAGATTAGTCAGCCAAGAGATGAAAACGGAGCCTTACGGAGGTGTTTTTGCTCGGCGTTAGGTTGTGTCAATTTTTAAATTTTATGCAAATACAAGAAGCACTAGCACTTTTTGCGTTTTGACTTGGAGAATCCAAATCTGTTCTCGAAATGGCGATACGACAATTCTTACCTACTTCAAATTTGGTTCAAAGTTTCAATATTTTTTCGTTTTTGACCATTTTCGCCAATCGGCGGTTCTCTATAACTTTATCAGTATTTGTCATACATCATTCTAATTGCCATGGTTGGAGAGCTCTTAAGAAGACTTTCATTTTGCATACCAACATGAGTGGTCTAGGACGACATCTTGACTCCCAATTGTCTCTTTGGCCATCACTTTTTAGAAATGAAAGTGTTTGCAGACTGTCTAATCGTGGTGACCACTGTGTGATGATGAGACGAAAAGACTGGGAGCCTGGCCCATGCCCTATTGATTTGGGGATGTCCAGGATCTTCCAGTTAATACGAGGGGCGTTCAGAAAGTTCGAGGCTTTTTTTCATATGGATACTTATTTTCAATCTAGAACTATGAATTTTTCACAGGATAAAATTCAGCATATTTGGAATGGATTTCCAAAATTTTGGACAATTTGGACATTTTTAAGTCATTCTGTGGTTGCCATGGAAACTGAAAGTTCAGCTTCTCGGGGCAGGTAACACTGAAACCAAGATTGCCAAGAAATTGTAACTGTGAGAGACTTCTCTCTGTGTGAAGTTGACAATATTTGACACAAGAAATATGGTATTAGCTACTAAATGTGCTTTCAAGCACACCAAATGTGTGTATTCTTACACTGAATCCATGTAGGAAAGCACTCCTGCATGCCAGATTTGGCGAGAGCAATTCAGGAGGCAAAGGTGTGTTTCCCTGACTACATAAGGACTTGTGAAAGCATGGATTCACTAGTATGAACAAGACACCAAAATGGACAGCATTATCCATCCTAGCTGTTCCTGTGACATGCTGCTTTACATAAGTCCTGATTTTCCCTTACTTTAGTCCATGGGGGCTATAGTTTCAGGCACTGGAGGAGAAAAGGCTCCGGATGACCGAAATTCTTTCACAGAACTTTGTTTGGAGGACTTCAAGGAACATTTACTTCAGTGGGTCAGGTGTATGAATCAATGCTTATGGTGAGCTTGGGAGTATTTTTTAAGGCTAATATTATATTTCTTGTGTCAAATATTGTCAATCTCACTAATGCAAGTGATAGAGAGAGGTCTCTCACAGCCAAAATTCATTGGCTTTGGTGGTTTCAGTCTTATCTGCCGCGAGAGGCTGAACTTTCAGTTTCCATGGCAACCACAGAATGACTTTAAAATGTCCAAATTGTCCAAAATTTTGGAAATCCATTCCCAACATGCTGAGATTTATCCTGTGAAAAATTCATAGTTCTAGATTGAAAATAAGTGTCCATATGAAAAAAAGCCTCGAACTTTCTGAACGCCCCTCGTACAACCCGTCTCCATTTAGTATCCCATTGGCTCGGACTAAAGTGAGTTCCTGGGGGTGAGATTTGAACCCACGCCTTCAGAGTGCACATTGGTACAGTTATGATCACGCTACACTTTGCGGTCTAGCTGCAAAAGAGTAGGTGCAGTCTAATCACTTGGGCCTTGGATTAATCATTAACGTCAATGGTATTGGCAATATTCATGCAAACTTCTGAGTTCCTCAGTGTTTTCAGCGTCCCGTTGTGCGCCGGTTCCCCCTACTGTCTGTACCCATTACCCAACTGGTGGTCTTTCAGTGTCACTCTTGTCAGAGAAGCATCTTGTTCAGTCCTGCTCACAGACACAGGAAGCAGACACTGCACATGCGTGTGCATATTCCATTTTGCTTATTGTCGTTTGGGCCCCTTCATTGAGAGTTAGGTAAAGCAATAAAGCTGCTACCTAGAACGGTTAGTCAAAATGTCTAACTGAGTGACAATGTCAAAATTTCTTAGACATAACCAACTAAAGTCAGTCAAAATTTAGTGAATTGACTAAATTAATTATATATGTCAGTCACTCAATGAAAAAATGGGCAGTTTAGCTATTTCTAAAACTTAAAAAATACTTTCCAGATGCGGCATTTTCCCCCCCATTGAAATTACATTGATCTTTGCTTCCACTTACGTATCAAAGACTTTGACCCATACCAATCTCTTGAGTACAGCAAAGACATGCAATTGGAGCTATATATATGTGTCCCACATGCCTAAAATGCCTTCTTTTATTACCCACACTTTAAGAACGAAAAGGGATTATAGAACAACCAAATAAGGTGCTTCATTTCGTCACAAGTAGGCTACATGCTAATTGGACTGGGTCTCAGGTACTTCACCCCCCCCCCACTCCAGTCATGCATATTCATGACACCCCAGACTTTTGGTGCCCTTAAGAGCTGACTTTGAGTCAAGTCAAGTTCTGTACCAGGAGAGTGCTGCAGCCTGACATTGCCTCACTCACCAGCATATTTGACTGGAGGTAGGTCGCCGCCTTTGCCAGCCCACAGCAGAGAAGCTTGTCAGTTTGGCACTGCCTCACAATTTTTGCAATAAGGCCACACATAATTGAACTTTAGCTTCTCGGATCCTCTCAAGGCACTTTTCTAGGGTCGGTCGGAAGGACAAAAAAATTTTTTATGTCAAAAAAAGATTTTTTTTTTTCATCGGCAGGAAATCTATTGTGTCGGTGGATCCGCGAAGCTAGGAATCAATTATGTGTGGCCTAATCAAGCCATCAAATTATCTCATTGTTTCGCAGATCGAGTCAAGCATCCATGAACTGTATATCGTACATTTGTGGGGTTCATCAGACTGACTAAGGGTGCTTCAAGGGGTGAAGCACCATGCATCAATCTGATGCACCCTACAAATGTGTGATTTGCTCTTGTGTGATGCACCTCACTAGTGCTGAAGCACCTTGTCACCTCTGTGACACCCCTCTCCTCAAGTTCTTACATTCACCCTGCAGTTGTTTCATTCCACCCTTGGTACCTTTTTTTCTTAGAGTGCAATATGAATCTCATCAGATTATGTTTCCACAAGTCGTATCATATGGGGTGTTTAGCATTGACCAACCAGCAAAACATCCCTCGTTTCACTGTAGCCGACCTCTAAAAAAATTGTCCAATATTTTAAACTGGAATAGTGTTAAATAGCAGTACATATTTGAGTTCGTTCGTAAGGGTTTGAGAAAGAGCAAATTGCTGGACTTCCTGTTTTTGCAATCAAATTGACTGGCAAAATGTCAGGAAGAAAGTTAAACGCTGCTTAGAAGAACTTCACCCTGTATACATTATATGGCTGGGTGAAGAAAATTGGATGACTGATACTGAGTTTTTGCATGTCAAGCTACATTGGCTAGATGCATGGGATGTGAACTAGATATTTATATAGTGTTTTCAAGCATGATTAATACATCATTGAAATAATTGTTCTTTCTACCTAAGCAAATCAGCCACAGAATACAGTGAAACAATTAATTCATCCAGGGTTGCTTTCTGTGAGGGCCTCTGAAACTGTGAATTGCCAAAAAATTAAGGATTGAATATTCAGTGATACTTCAATTGATATATTGATAAACAGAGGATGTTAGCAAGGTAAGTGAAAACCAACCCTGCAATGGGAGGATGATACTATAGGCGGCAGTAACTGTCTTTGTATGCAAAACAATAATCCCTCTGGTGGACGGTGTGATCAACAAACTTTTGTGTGACAAACAATACCATGTGGTTTGTCACACACATGTACCATTACAGCGTCAATTAATTTCCTTTCTTAATAAGACTTGAAGAGAAAAGAAAATGGTGTATTAGCTAATTGGAATATTACAGGTAAGTCAACAGAATCAAGGATATTATGAAGAATCCTACCAGTTGGTCTTTAGATCAAAAGTTCACCTGAATTTGACAGGTGCTGTGGCTTTAACTTGTTTAATGTGTTCCAACTACTTATCAAGATGCCATTTCCAGATACTGACAAACTAGACCAAAATAGATGCCTCTTGGAAGATATCCAGAGATACGTTGGCATGTTAACACATGAATATGATACACACAGGTATGGGGATTTCACTCATTGCCGATTTCTTGTCTTTATGTATAGGTGATCTGAAAAACACTGGCTACCCAATACTTGTTTTGGCAGTCTTTGTACTTTTAAGAGAGTTGTCAGGTCTATATTCACACATGACTGAGTGCTAAACTTCAGTATCTCATGTTATAATATAACCAGACAGCAGGGGATTATTTTATAAAAAAACAAACTATAGTCTTTTGTAATATAAATGGGTTGTCTGGGTAGGGTAAGATAAGAAAGGATTACATAGATATATAGATATAGATAGATAGATAGATAGATAGATAGATAGATAGATAGATAGATAGATAGATAGATAGATAGATAGATAGATAGATAGATAGATAGATGGATCGATTTGATTAGAGATTTTATTGGTTCGATGGGAGTCCTACATTTACCCATTTTTACTCACCAAGCGCAGACACTGATACAAGAGGCCGTCAATTCAACATTTCATCTGAACGATAGATTAAGTGATCGCTTGATTAATATAAATGTGTTAGGTTGAATATCTGCTGTACGCCTTAGGTTTAACATCTGCTCTGCTGACTTTACAATTTGCATCCTTGGCAGGCCTGATTAAGTTTGAATCCTTCTCAGCCGCCTTGGGACATACAGCAGTGTGCAGCGAATTTCATGCGCTCTTTAGTCAAGCATTCTACAATTGCTGTCTCTGCTATTGCCAAGTACCCGTTTACACCAGGGTTGAGTACGTTGAGCAATGGTTTAAGGATGATCTGCTTAGTTGCTGCATGCCATGACTGGGGTTTGAACCCGCAATACAAGGCTAGCACTACAGTCAAATCCACTGGGCCATGAAACCTTTGATTACCTGATGAATAATAGCTAATAGAGAAGACATGTCTTGAAGCCTTGTTGGAGGGTGAACTTTTGAAATCCAACACACACCTTATACTATTTTTGCTGTGTATACATTGTATGTAATGGCTTAAATGGAAAGTTTTTTAGACTACATGGATGCACTTAAGTATAAAATATTTTCCTTTGTTCATGTATGTATCATATATAACTGTGCTCTGAAACATAAATAGCATTAAAGGCCGAGAATTATGTCTCCATCATATACACACTGAGGCAGGTTGCAACATGTCTCTATGATCTGTTCCATCTCTTTTTGTATAGCATTTCCTTCAGATAACATGGCAGGAAGGTTACAGTTTAATGCTTTTGCCAAAATATTTCAGCCTCACATTGTGACTTTATGTCTAGTATGTCATGTAGATAGATAGATAGATAGATATATAGATATATAGATAGATAGATAGATAGATAGATAGATAGATAGATAGATAGATAGATAGATACACGGATACACAGATAGATAGATAGATATGTACATACATACATACATACATACATACATACATACATACATACATACATACATACATACATACATACATACCTACATACATACATACAAAGATACATAGATACACAGATACAAAAATACACAGATATTGTGAATATTGACAAATTGACCAAACTTCCAAATCTTCTTCAAACTAGAAATCAAAACACTTCATTCATCAACTTGTCGTCAATACATCAATAAATCGATGGTGACCAGTCAATTTTTTGTACTTGTTGCATCAACCTCCCCCATCAATCTTTGACTGGTCACACTTCCATTTGTTGCGTAACCAAGGTCGCTGTCATGGTAACCATGGCAACAATAGTAAGAACGTGCACATAGTAAACAATCCATGGAGTAAATTGCCACCCAGCAACATAAGAATGACAATATATTCAAGAGACAGCTTTGAAGGAAATGGAATAATTGTGTTATTAAATACAGAACATGTAGAATTCGGTTGAGTAATGTGACCGTGCAACATTGAATATTGTTATGGATTACAGGAAGATCGACACAGCGTTGTCAGATATATGGATTAGGAGATTAGAGATAAATTAGAGATACATCGATATACAGATATATATATAATGATAGATGAACATACAGATAAAACAATAGATATACAGATAATAATTGTACTCATAGCTAGATAGATTGATTGATCAATCAATTGGCTGACTAACTGGCTGACTAACTAATTTCAAGACTGATTGATTGATTGATTGATTGATTGATTGATTGATTAATTGATTGATTGATTACTGATGGTTACAGAGAAAGTGTGTATATCGAAAACCAAATTACTCCACGCTCCAAGTTTACTCTATTTTTTTTATGTGTCTCCTCGGTCCCACTGTCTTCCACAACCAGCTTGAATATATTATAACCGTAACTGGCGAAGTATTTTGATTTGGCATGACCATTGTCGTATTAGCACCTTCGTCAAAGGTCCTGTATTTATTTATATTTTCCATTCATATTTTTCTGCCTATAATGGAGGTCAACACAGTAGCCTTGGTGAGATATTTATTGGCTGGTTTATTGGAAATTCTCTAACCCAATAAAGCCTAGTAAATTGCAATCAATGGAAAAAACACATTAATGAAAAGCTCGGGGCATTCTTTCGCCTTGACTCATGTTATCAATGCAGATTTATCAAAACTGGAATCGCTGATCCAATGTTTTTGAAACCTAGATCTCTATCTCAATCACACTTCCTAATCTCTATAATGCAATTATTTAAAAACTCTGAAAATGATGCTATGTTGATAAGGTATATTGTTCCCTTCATATTGTGACCACTGGATAGTGTGCAAGAGTTATGTCGAACCCAGAAACTTCCCCTATTATAATTATGCAACCACAATTACAAAATAATTGAAACAGAGGAGAGAAAAAGTCCTTATTGAGAGACATAGGCGTACGGGACGGCTGTCTCTCGGGGGGGGGGGGCTGTGACTATT
This sequence comes from Platynereis dumerilii, assembly GCA_026936325.1. NCBI lineage: Eukaryota > Metazoa > Annelida > Polychaeta > Phyllodocida > Nereididae > Platynereis > Platynereis dumerilii. The sequence goes on along the minus strand of JAPTHN010000005.1, from coordinate 68,093,842 downwards.
TTGCCCTGAAATTTTAACATGGCGCGAATGTGACCAGGGCAGTGGATCTACCCTGATTGGTCAGGATTTGCCCTGATATGTGCCATTTTCCCTGATATGTGCCATTTGCCCTAATGCCAGGGGGGCTGAAGCCCCCCCCCCCCTGACCCCCTGCGAAATACGCCTATGTTGAGAGATCCTACATCTCAATTCATATCTTTGTCACAGGAATGTTGTGACAACACGCATCACAATGTTGTAGGAAATTACGTAGAATTGACCGATTGAGTTCCGTTTGCATCGTTGCAACCCTTCAAGCAGTTTAATGTGTCAAAAATACGGCTCTCTGATTGGTCAGATCGCCGGAAGTCGGCCGTTTCTGTGGGTTGGCGACGAATGTCACGATTTTAACTTATACCAAAAAATTGCAAAAAAAATTAGAAAAATTTAGGTATTAGTCAAAAACGTGACATTCGTCGGCACCTTATTATCGTCCTTATATTCATAGTGAGCACTGAAGAAAGAGAGAGCGTGGCTCTTTATTGGTAAGCACAGCTGACTGAACTGACATGTGAACATGCTTTGGCTTCAACACATTGACTGACATACTCATACCAATCACCTGACAGCCAATGCAAGCTATACAGCCAAGCATGTCAACTAACAGCAATGAAAACATTAGTTACCATAGCGACCAGGCGGATCTTGCAAGATTATCGCTCACCACGAGATTCCGTCAGAGATTTACATCAGCCTGGTTACTAGGCAACCAGTTACGTAACAAACTAACAGTAAACAGGAAAAGGAAATGCAGAGCATTTCCTCACTCTTCGGGTCAAATACCTATGCCTATGGAATTGCAACATACAATTTACACATACATACCTGAGACATTACATTGGTAAAGATATAGGGGGATCGGGGCACATTGGGACATGGGGCACACTGGGACAGAGGGGTTTTCTTGCTTGCTTATAAGGTACTAGAAATACCCATTGGTAAGAATCATTACAGAAATGGATGTATTTTTTATGTAACAATTATGTAAAAGAGTAGAATTAAGGTAGCCCTATGGTTGATGAGTAGGGGTTTATGTTATGTTGTGATTCAGTTGGCAGTTGAATAAGGATGGTAAGGAGTGGTGGTAAAAGGGGAATATTTGAAAGGGTTTATTGAACGGTTCATTTTGAAATGACTGCGGTGTGAAAGTTCGTAACACCACAGATATTGTTGAAGAATAATTGTACAATTGACTCATATGTGGGAGTGCAATAGCAATGAGGCAGTGATGAGTTATAAAGTTATGAAGCATGTGAAGTGACATTGAAAAAGGAAGCATAATTCAGTAGTGGTTTGATCATAATATTGTGCTGCCTTGATAGTTGTTTTGAATGGTTATAAATTATTGGTACTGAAGCCTACTTGGAAGACTGGAGGGAGGAGAAAAAGTTTTCTGAACTTGTGCATGACTTGTCATGACAGATAATTGTGAGTGTTTTGCATTTCCACCAGAGGGCAGATATAGGTTTGTTTATTTTGGTAGAAAATTAAATAAAATTAAACTTGCACATAAGCATCTGAATTTGGTGAAATAATATGGCTTTGATAGCGGTTTAGAGGTGTACAAAGTATTACTGCTGTACTTGGAAAATTGGAAGCAGGAGAAGAAGTTTCCGATTTTTTTTTCGTGACTTGTCATGACAGATTCATGCAATCCTGGATTTTAGACAGAGGTGAAGTTCAGATTGTGAATAAAAGAGTAGTCAGGAGGTTGCTTACCCTCATAAGGAGGATAGTATATAAAAAGAGGGATAGGTGGATAGTTCCAGTGAGTGGGATGCTTGGGAGAGACGTAGACAGTGCACAATGCTCAGGGCATGTCAACTGAAGTTTAGTTTGAATGTAAGAAGGATATGATCTGGTGATGTCATCAAATCTGGTTAATTCCCATGCCGATCAAGACTTCCTTGATGCTTGTATGAGTTTAATAAATTGTACTGAATAGTTATGAATTGCCATCCTGATAAGCACACTCACTGGTGCCTGAGAAATAAGCATTTTGGTGAAACAGTCATGTCGGGGCTCGCTGGGACGTTGAAAGCGGGGCACATTGGGACGCACTTTATATGGCAGAATATAAGTGTAAAAGTAAACTGAATGACCTGGGACAATGTATACATAATGAGTACAAAGGCCACAGTGAATTGAGACATATAGTGGATTACCATGCTTTGCGAACAAATTTATTGCAAAGCGCTGTGTGTTACCTACATTGATGACCGCACCCAGGACAATTTATGTCAAATGTTTTGAACAGTTTTAAGTCATCAACTCTTTGCGCTAAATGGTGTTTTTACACTGTGTGTAGTCTTTCACACTTCTTATATTTAATATCTAATGCACATAAAGTGCTAAGATAGTTTTTTTGTTGATGTCCCTATGTGTTATCTGCATCCTGTTAATGTAGGCCCCACTCAATCTTTCCTAATGTGTGTAAGGCAAGGGAGTTGTCAGAAATCAAACTAACTGCTTCCTGCTGTAACATATTTCGCTGACTCAACATTTCATTGAAATGACATATTCTGAACAGTCTGTGAGGGCTGTTTATATCGATAATCGTTGTTTCACAAGTAAAATGAATTCATTGACAGTGGAAATTCTCCCTTGACACGAAAAATACCAATCATGTTATTTTGCCTTTGCTTGAGATTTTAATATCTTTACTTCAGAGGCATTTTAAACAAGAAGATAGAGGGTGAGAGAAGAAATTTAAAAGAAAAAGAGAAGGACAATTTTCATTTGGAATTGGTTTGTACCTCAAAAGGAACTATAAAAGCTCTTGCTTCACCACTTTATCAGGTAAATCAGGGGGAAAGTATACATTGCTCTGTGTTTGACAATGCATTGTATATGCACAAACATCACCCTGCATACAGAGTCTTATACTGATGTTCTCAGTTAATTAGATTTTTTATTGAATTTCCCAGCTGGCATTCTATAAATATTAATTTTATAATTTGCAACAACATACTTTAATGCAAGAAACAAATTTATAATCTTTTGGTTTGTCAGACACAAGCAAATTCAGTCTCCTGAAGTTAAAATTGCCATTGAATCTAATGCTTTGATCAGGACAAAATCATCTGTGTGATGACTTTAAAGTACAATTTTCTCAGCACAGTACTCCAATCTATCCACATAACAAATTGACTGACTAGTTAAAGTGTCTATTGTCGTTGTTGGTTGCATATAATAGCTAATTGCTTGACCTACTTCTGAGTGCTACAAGGCACCAATACTCTGCCAGAATTTTCATACATCAAGCAACAGAATTGCAACCTCCAAAGTGGAAAGCCACCAATGACCAAGTATTGTCATTATTACATAATTTGCGATTTCTTCTGAAATCTACATTTTCAGTGTACATCCCCACCTCTCATGTGGCTCCGGATACTACACTTTTTTCCTGTATTCTCTCGGACTTTTGAAAAGGTCATTCATTGCCTTGCTCAAACACGACACAATCTAATACCAACCTATAAGGTGAACAACAGCAAGAAATAACAGGAAGTGTTAGCAAAATGGCCTGTGATACATCCACGACGGCAAGCTGTTAATCTTAGGCCAAAACTTAATAGACCATCTACCTAATAAGCAATTTTTGGCCCAATACTTCATGTCATTGAAGTTTGGCTTGTGATTTCTAAGTATAGGTAGGTGTGGCATTGAAGAAGAAGTGATGGGTCATTATGAGCAATTTCCTGGAAAATTGTCTCTTCTGTCTCTTCTTTCTTGTCTGCAGCTCCACTGGCAACATGTTTCGAACTTTATGAATAAGCCCTTCATCACTACATTTGTAAAAGTGGCAATGCACAGCCTTATCAGCTTTCTATTCCATCTACCCATATTCTGCACTGTTGTCAGGTCGTGATGACATCCTGGACGACAAAACCTCTTCCATACCTGGAGGTTCATAAGTCACTTGTCATGATCACCAACCAGCTAACAGGAACTTTGCCTGCAGTCCAGCCCTGCCTCTTCTGTACCTAGGGGTTCATAAGTCACTTGTATAAGTCACTGACAAATTACATGGAAACTGCTGGGATAAGAGCATGGAGAAATCGATCAGAAATTAGACATGAGTAATCTTGTTTCTGTCTTACAAGGTGTGTGACTGTCTGGCCGTCAGAGACAGATACGAGACTTGCATGCTATCAGCTGATAACTGTTATCTTAGATTAGAAAGGGTCATTCCATCACTAATAAAACTCATTCGGTCATTGCATCACCGACAAAACTCAAGCTGGCATTGTTTTTGCAGGAATTTCCTTCAGCATTTAAGAAATCAGATTCAGACGGTAAAGTCAGTCAGTCTTTCAGTCAGAATGTAGGTAAGTAGACTGTTTGTCAGACTGTCAGTCAGTCAGTTATTTGAGTTATTCTGAGCTTTTCTGTCAGTCATTCAGTCAGTCTTACTTCTATTATCAGGGAAGATAAGTGACTCCTTTAGACTTTTTGAGAATTCCATTCATTTGCTTGCATTTGCTTTTCATGATTCACCTGCAAAAATATGATTGGTCAAAAAGAGGCTTAAAAATAAAGGGGTGAAATCCTTCAAATCGTGGCCATGTTGAAGGAGCCATAACATAATATGTTATAAGAATGGATGTCATATCAACACAAAGTTGTGTTGTGTAATGTGTATACATATACATATATATAGATCTGGCCATATTAGTTTCATTTGACAGAGAAGTCCCCCAGGCACTGGTTGGAGGGAATCATCTCGACATCACAACATATACCTGTAATGTCCTCTATGCTTTTAGAACTGTCCATACAGATAACTAGAAATGAAGTACAAAGGTTTCCTTGGGAAGCAAAGGTCTTTCATGTCAGATACACTTTGCCACACATTGCCACTACTGAGACTCAATTTGCATTTCTGGTGCTTCTAATACAGTGGTGCAAAAGGCAATCGCAACTAATTTTTCACAAGTTACAAAAATATAGATCTACACACTTTGAAGTTACCAAAAAAGGCTGTGTGCAACCACTACTCAACATTCAACGGGACAGGGTCGGACAGGCACACGGACATCAAGATCAGTTCTAAGTTTGAGCCTCTCCTTTTAAAACAATTCCAGGTGGGCACCTCGTCAGCGGCAAGTAGTTGCCTTTGGGGTGTCCTCCAACTCCTGTGTTGCTTTTTTGTATATCTATGTATACTGTACAGCCATCAAACATCATTTTGTATATATCTCATGCATTTCATGTCGAATAAAACTATTTGAGTCTTGAGTCTTGCCTGAAGCAATTGGACTAGCAGTATCTTGAAAATTAAATGTGCTTGCTGAACATGATATTGGCATAAGTTCTTTATCCAAGCTGGTTACTGACTGACTGACTGACTTGACAGTTTAATTTTTTTAATGCTGAAGGAAATTCCAAAAAAAAACAAAAAAACTGGCAGGTGGAGTGTTATTGTGGATGTAGAGACCGATTGAGTTTTATTGGTGATGCAATGACCTTGTCTATACTAGGATAACTGAGATAACAGTTATCAGCTGATAGAGAAAGATACGAGACTTGCATGCTGACAGCCAAACAGTCACATGCCTTGTAGGACAGAAACAAGATTACTCATATCTAATATCTCAAAGATTTCTCCATGCTCTTATCCTGGTAGTTTCCATGTAGTTTGTCAGTGACTTACACAAGTGACTTACGAACCTCCAGGTATGGAAGAGGGATGGAGGCACTGCAGGCAACGTTCCTGTTAGCTGGTTAGCGATCATGACAAGATATAATTCTGGTCAGATAGTAGCCTGGGAGTAAAAAGTAGCCATAGCTACCCTAATGTATGGCAATGGGACAGATATTATACATGATATAACATATACTGTACATGTTCTACAAACAAGCCAATGTCATTTTCAGGTAAGTTTATAATGTACACATATCATGGCACATAAAATCAGCTGTCCGAAGGTTTATTTTTTTTAAGTAATGTCAATAATTTCCAGGTGACCAATAGAATGAACATTGTAGGGGAGAGCGGGGCACAGTGAGACGGCGGGCACAGTGAGACAAAGCCTGTAGCGTCTAGCTGGTACCTTTTACAGATCAACCCTCTTTCGTATAGTACAAAAAGTAAGTAGGCCAGAGACTGACCTATATCCTCAATGCCTATACAGCATATTGAGAGTGGAATTTCAATATTTTGGTTTTTAGCCAGTAAAAGTTAATAATTTTGCCAAACAACTTTTTGTTTTAATTCCCAAGAAAAATTGTATAATGCAAATCAATTGCCAGGGATTCAAACCTTGATTATTTGTCTTAGTTTAGTGAGATGATGAACCACAATAAAGGCATCCGGTCTGCAGGATTCAAAAATTTTATAAAGAGAGCTGCCGGGGGCACAGTGAGACAGTTTGAGGCGGGGCACAGTGAGACATCACAAAATACACTCGAAACGACCTGAATTTAATGCATAGCTCACAATTCACTATTAAAACAAAATGCCTGCTATAAACTACTGATTTTAGTGAGTCATATCCAAAGGGAAGTATCCGAAAGAATTTTGATTAGTATGTAACAGGTGCGACAGGTTAAATAAGTCGTGCATGTGTCCTGTGCGATGAAGTTTTGAAACATGCTCAAAAAAGGACCTAAAAAATCACCTAGCCAGCTGCTTTTATAAGAGTACAGTAGTTTCCATAGCAACAATTGATAGAACAATTCCGCAGGTCCTAAGGATCGACGGTTATGTCAGCAGACGCCCTGTCTCACTGTGCCCCGCCTGCTGTCTCACTGTGCCCCACCCACGGGGCACAGTGAGACACTTAACGAGCATAGATGTAACTCAAAATTTCTCTAAACCTGTAAAATGTAGGAACCTGAAAATACTAGACAATATACCCAACGTCATTATCTATAATGTGCACCTGGTCTCATTTAACTTGATACTGCCAACATTTTGGAACACTTGAAAATAAAAAAAGTGTCTCACTGTGCCCTGCTCTCCCCTACTGAGGCATGAATAGAAATACTTTCAGAGCAATCTGTATTTCCATCCTTCTGGTCTTTGTCAGGATATAAATGGGAACTCATAGCATCAAGTCAAGTCAACTTCATGACATCCAACTGGGAGAACTCCATGCCCGCTTCAGCTATAGTACATGTATACCCTAATGTATAGCAGTATAGCTTACCATTTTTGCACCAACCTTTCTTCCCTTTCTTCCCTTTTTTCCCTGTCCTCTCTATCCTCCCTATCCTCTCTTTCTTCCCTTTCCTCTTTTACTCTCTTCTTCACTTCCTTCCTCCTTCTGCTCCACCCCCTTTCCTTTCGTTTCCTCTCCTGCTCTCTTTCATCCGTTCCCATCCCATCCATTCCCCTCTCTCCCTTCCTTCCCCCATTTTCCCTTTCTCTCCCCTCCCATTTCTCCCCGGCGAACCCTCAATATCACACACCATATCAGTCTTTCCTTGTGACTGTCATCAAATCAACATTTTGCTATCTCTGCCACCATAGTGCCCTTTTCGATCCCTTGAGGGACTTAATCAGCAAATGGCAATTCCATCTGCTGCTCTTTTTCCTCATAAATGATTTGCTTTGCTTCACTGGTGCTTCGTTATGTAAGAACTTGTTGCTTATGTTTTGCCATTACTACAGTACATTTAAAATAATAATGCATACTTTCTCAAATCTCTAAGGCTGAAGAATATCAGCCTCAATACTAATAAATATGAATGAATTTTGAGAAAAAATGACTGCTATAGTATAGAAATATCATGCACTGAATTAGGTAGCTTCTTATACGAAAGGCACGTTTAAATGCTTCATCGCTTGTGAAAGTTCCAGTCGGAAACTTGGTTGTATGTAATTTGAATATTGAAAAACTATTAATAAAACTAATATGTTCGCAAAACAGTCACAAGGGTCTAAATTTTATGTTAATAAATGATTGTGACAATAGCATAGTCTATACTATTGATATTATTGGTAAAATGACCCATGCAAGCAGTCAAATCTTTGACAAACCAGAAATTAAAACACTTGATCCATCAACTTGTCGTCAGTACATCAATAAATCGATGATGACCAGTCAATTTTTTGTACTTGTTGCATCAACCTCCCCCATCAATCTTTGACTGGTCACACTTCCCATTTGTTGTGTAACCAAGGTCGCTGTCATGGTAACCATGGCAACAATAGTAAGAACGTGTACATAGTCCAGCACATAGTAAACAATCCACAGAGTTAATTGCCATCAGCAACATAAGAATGACAATATAGTCCAAAGGACATCATTGAGAAGGAAATGGAATAATTTCGTTATTAAGTATTGAATTTGGGAGTTGTACATTATGTGACAATGAATGTATATATATGAACATTATGTTTCAGAGACAGAATCATAACAGTTGGATAACAGACATAATCAGCTGATTCCACAAACGTTGGATAAAATGACAGCTAAAAGAAAAGGTACCTAAGTTTTCCAGTTTTTCTTTTTTTTAACATTACCCCATCTTGACAGAGATATTAATTTATTTTGTATTAACTATATATGAAGCCTATATTAAGGATATAAGAAAGTGTAAACTTATATTTACTGTTTTATTCATGCATTATACATACTATTTTAGCTATCCTGGCCATTGTCTTCTGATATCTGACCATGCAGGTCATGTAGATACCCTAAACTTTATGAGTGATGATTCCCTGACCTGTTTCTATCTACTGGCCCCAATGATGCCCGGCTTGTGTTTATCTGGCTTTGGCACATCGATGTTGTCAGAACTTTCCAAGATAGCAACCACACTGACCAATGTTGGGATGTCATCACTTCACTGCCGTTGTTCATAAAACAACGTCAAATAAATATATTTATGTTGGCAATTCCATAAAGTCTGATTTACAGATCAGACACTTTAGCAGCTTGTGTAGCTCTGTCATTAAATCTTAGCTATTTAATTGTTAAACAGGCATGCGGCCAGGTAATAGGGTGTCAAACAAGCCATCAACCAAAACTCCAAATGCAACAGGAGTTGAGCCACATTGCAAAATTTCACTGTGTCGGACGTACCGATATCCGATCGGTTCAATAAACAAGCGGAACCAATCTGATGAGTGTAACACTATTATACATATATATAGTAATGGATAGTTACGTTTATCTTGAAACTGCTGAAATAGACATCTCCTCCTTTGAAACATTAAAAATGTGTAAATTAAAATATAGAGCTAACACAGAAAACAATGATGGCCTTTATGGTGTATATTGGCCTATTACCTGGAATGACTTCATTTAATACTGTAGGATTCTTATCTCTTAAAAGATGAATAGGTCTGGAGCAAAAGTCATTCACTATGGCAGCAGTGACTAATCGCTGACTTCGGTTCTCCTGTTAGAGCAATTTGTCATCCCTGAAAGTGGCTTAAGAAATAATTTAGCTTTAGTCTTGGCCTGACCACAGAAATTGGCCGTACATCTGATAAAGACTCGTCACCAGACAAGAGTGACTGGTAATTGGTTCTGTGAAATAGAACACGCGACAACACGCTGAAAGGATTGTTTTTAAAATAGGCTGACGTATTGGCCAACAGCATCTCCTACCGGCCCTCACTATGGTCATGGTGATATGTTGCCCTCAGAGCCAATACATGCTGTCGGGACCAGACATGGCCATGTGATAACATAAACATATGTATCATGCTGATTATTCTCCAATTCAATTCTAAATCTTCATTCATTTGAGTATGGCATTTTGAGATGTTTTTTCTGACACCAATGGCCTTGATTGGTTGCAAACTATAGTATTGACACTTATGGCTATTAGTATCAATAATTGTGGCTGACTTTGCATAAAATACCTTTCACTATTACTGTCACTTTTGAGGGATATTTTCGTAGGAGCCCTTTTGATTGTTGGCCAGTACAGAAATTAGCATGGTATGAAGCAACCTTTTTGGATGACATCCAACTGATAAAGATTCACATTAATTCCACTTGGGAACAACCCCATAAAAGGGAACTGTGGCAAAACACGGCAAAATGCCATAGCTAATCAGGGCCATTGCAATTGCAAATCAATTCATAAACTGGCAACCAGAGTAAGCTGTGACTGAAGCTGTTCAGCAGTGATCAGTTGCCAGGTTTAACTTAATTTGCTGCATTTTGTAAGGATTAGAAAGTATGGGAGTTGGAAAAAGCATGGTTCATAGAGCAACATCTTTATCTGGATGTAATACACACTAACTCATCTATTTATTAAAACCTTATTTCAGACTCAAAATAAAAATATAACACTGGCCTATAATTGTTTCACTGCTGAGTTTCATAGTATGGGAGTTGGAAAAAGCAGGCTTTATAGAGCAACAGCTTTATATTGATGAATCTAGTTATCAGATTGAATTTCTGTTCATCTTATCATTTTCAACAACTAGCTACGTTTTGTGTTGGTTAAATTTTTAAAGACTCTGAGAGTGAGATTCAAGCCTGGGTCCGCTGTGTTAGAGATATGAGTACTATGCAGTGTGCATTACACAAGAGAGTCACTTGTTGACGTGAGGTGAACACCCTGCCACCAACTAGGAACCGCTATACATTCCACCATTTAGAATAAAGCTTGACTGAATGCGCCCCTGTTGTCACCGTGGCCTGTTCTGACTACTCAGGCAAGATGAGACAGGAGTCCACCAGTCACTACATATCCAGTGCCACTTCCACAAACCAACTGCAAGAAAGGAATTCATACCTGTGTCCAAGGGTCACTCGACCATTGGTAAGAGTAACAATGTAACATTGCTTTTGAAAAAGCTGTAAGGTTTTGGCACTAATCTACCACATTTCACCTGCCAATAACTTCATTTTTCTAAAGTGGATAAAAGATTGGATCACCCAACCAATTGAAGAAACTTCAAATGACATCTTTCAATGTAAACAATGTTGAAATCAAGACTGCCAACCATGTCCGCGACTTAGGTGTGCTCTTTGACAAAAATATGACCATGGAGAAGCAGATCAACAAAATGAGTCGGAACGCATATTTCAATTTGAGAAACTTATCGAAACTCCAAAAAACTTTGACAAGGAAATAGTTAAAACTGCTGTCAATGAACTTGTCACACCTCATTTGGACTACGAAAATGGGCTGTTGTATGGCACTGCACCTGATTGCTAAATAAACTTCAGGTTGCTCAAAACTTGGTAGTTCGATTACTGCAATTTCAATTAGTATGAGTTGCTTGGACAAGTTGCCATGCCATCTACGTTGCATTTTAAGCTCATCTGATTGGTGTATGAGCAAAAAAACCTCGTTCAAATCTGTGTGTTGAATGTTGGAAGCTGTGAAAAATTTAATAATTCTGCTTCAATGAGCAGCAGAGTTTGGTTTCTTGATGAGATAAGCCATCAACAAGCACATCTTCTGGGCTTGATATATGTTTTACGACATTCAAATTAGTTTTATGCCACGTATTTCAGTGTCTCAACCAATCACATCTAGTACATTTGCTACGTTTTACTGTCCTATTGCAGAAACGCATACTCGTTGAAATTGCAGTAATTGAGAGATTGAAAAACATGACAGTGTCAGCCACAGTGGGAAACAACTGCACTGGTTACCAATCACAGCAAGAATTCAAGTCAAATTGATGACGACTACATGGAAGGCAATCAACAATCAGGTGCCGCAATACATCCAAATCTGCTTGAAGTCCAATCACAACAGAAACATAACCTGAGAAACAACTACAAGCTGCTGTTAGCAGAAGCTGCTCCATGCCACAAAAATAAGTTTGAGGATCGGGCATTTTCCTATGCAGCACCAAAACTCTGGAACAGTTTGCCTGAAGAAGTTAGAACTACAAAAACCTTGGAAAGCTTCAAGAAGAATCTAGAAACCCATTTGTTTCAGAATTCCTAAAAGTGATTTGATCTGAAAAAGCGCTGATGAGCAGTTTACTGAAATTAGGACTATATAAATCCATTATTATTATTATTATTATTAAAAGTGCAAAAAGCCTTCTTGAAGGACGACTTCACCCATGGAAAACTCGAAAATAATTTGGCAATTTGAATAATTTCACAGGATAACGGCCATATTCATTCAAATAATGAGTCGTTGCTGATTTTATTTTATAAAAGTCATCCTGAATAAATGATATTATCGGAGAAACTATATTATATACCGTAAGAGCCTTATCTCACCAAAGATGAATTGGTCTGGAGCAACAAAAAGTCTTTCACTATAGCTGTAGTGACTAATCGCTGGCTTTGGTTCTCCTGCAAAAGGCAATCTGTCATCCCTGAAAGTGGCTTAAGAAATAATTTAGCTTTAGTCTTGGGCTGACTACAGAAATTGGCCGTACATCTGGTAAAGACTAGTCACCAGACAAGGGTGACTGGTAATTGGTTCTGTGAAATAGAACACGCGACAACACGCTGAAAGGATTGTTTTGAAAGTGGGCTAACAAATTGACCAACAGCATCTCCTACCAGCCCACACTATGGCCATGCTGATGCGTTGCCCTCAGAGCCGATGCATGCTGTCGGGACCAGACATGGCCATGTGATAACATAAACATATGTATCATGCTGATCATTCTTCAATTCAATTCCAAATCTTCATTCATTTGAGTATGGCATTTTGAGATTTTTTTTCTGACACCAATGGCCTTGATTGGTTGCAAACTAGAGTATTGACACTTATGGCTATTTGTATCAATAATTGTGGCTGACTTTGCATAAAATACCTTTCACAATTACTGTCACTTTTGAGGGATATTTTCGTAGGAGCCCTTTTGATTGTTGGCCAGTACAGAAATTAGCATGGTATGAAGCAACCTTTTTGGATAACATCCAACTGATAAAGATTCACATTAATTCCACTTGGGAACAACCCCATAAAGGGGAACTGTGGCATAACACGACAAAATGCCATAGCTAATCAGGGCCATGGCAATTGCAAATCAATTCATAAACTGGCAACCATAGTAAGCTGTGACTGAAGCTGTTCAGCTGAGATCAGTTGCCAGCTTTGTCTTAATTTGCTCAATTTTGTCAGGATGAGAAAGAATGCAAGTTTGGTAAAAGCAGTGTTGAAGGACCAACAGAAAGATGTGTGGCAAACTTACTTATCAATTTATAAAAACGTAATTTCAGACTCAAAATACAAACAAAAATATAACACTGGCCCAAAATTGTCTTCCTGCTAATTTGCAAAGTATGATCTAGTTATCAGATTGAATTTCTGTTCATCTTATCATTTTCAACAACTTGCCTATTTTGTGTATTTGTTAGATATTTAACAACTCTAGGAGTGAGATTCAAGCCAGAGTCCCCTGTGTTAGAGGTATGAGTACTATGCAGTATGCATTACACCAGAGAGTCACTTGTTGACGCGAGGTGAACACCCTGCCACCAACTTGGAACCACTATACATTCTGCCGTTTAGAATAAAGCTTGACTGAATGTGCCCCTGTTGTCACTCTGGCCTGTTCTGACTAGGTTTTGGCACTAATCTACCTCATCAACGCTAATAACTTCACTTGTATTATAAAGTGGATAAAAGTGCAAATAGTCTTTTTTGTAAGGACAACTCCTCCCAAGGGAAAATTGAAAATAATATGATAATTCGAATAATTTCACAGGATAACAACCAAAGACATTTGAATAATTAACCACTGCTGATGTTCTATCAAAAATGTCATTCATTTTATGTTACCTGGAGATATCTACTGTAAGAATCTTATCTCACAAAAGATGAATTGGTCTGGAGCAAAAGTCTTTCACTGTAGATGCAGTGACTAATCGCTGACTTTGGTTCTCCTGTTACAGGCAATCTGTCATCCCTGAAAATGGCTTAAGAAATAATTCAGCTTTTGTCTTGGCCTGACCACAGAAATTGTTCGTACATCTATTAAAGGCTAGTCACCAGAAAAGGGTGACTGGTAATTGGTTCTTTGAAATAGAATAGATCGAAAACATAGCTCAACAAGTGACAACACGCGACAACACACTGAAAGGATTGTTTTGAAAATAGGAAAACAAATTGGCACTCAGCATCTCCTACAGTGTCATACAGTGCGGGGGGCACATGGGGGGGATACAATTTTGCGGAGGGGCACCAACTGTGCTATTCATATATTTTAACCTAAGTCAAAATTTTTATTTAGGCCAAATGTTGGGGCACATCATTATGGTCATAGATCACTGATCTCCTATTGGTCCTCAGGATCTCCTATCTGCCCTCATTATGGTCATGGTGATTGTTTGTTTGTTTGTTTGTGTTTTACGCCTCTGCAGCACCTTAGTGGGCTATATTGAGGCAGGCGATCGCCGTATGATGATGAGATGAGAAGACTGTGAGTCTGGAACATACCCTATTAATTCAGGGATGCCCAGGGTCTTTCAGTTGTCCCAGCATAGAATACTGGATACAACCCACCTCCATTTAATGTCCCATGGGCTCGGACTAAAGTGAGTTCCCGGGGTGAGATTTGAACCCACGCCCTCAAAGCCAGTGGACAAGCAGGCTTGACCATTAGGCCACGGGGGAACTACTATGGTCATGGTGATACTGATACATTTATTTATAACCCTCAGGGCCCATAAATGGTGGTTGGGACGTGATACTTGAAATGTTTTGTGATAATGTGTAAAAGTGTATCAAGCAAGTCATTTTCCGAATTATTTCAAAATCTTCGTTCACTGATGTATAGTATTTCGAGAAAGTGTTTCCTGACACCAATGGCCTTGATAGTTTGCAAACTATTGTCTTGACACTTATGGCTATTTGTATCAATACTTATGACTAGCGTTTCATAAAAATGTCTTTCGCGATTACTGTTACTTTTAAGAGACTTTTTCATATGAGCCCCGTTTGATCTGTGGCCTCTACAGAAATTAGCATGGTATGCAGCAACCTTTTTGGATGACATCCAACTGATAAAGATTCACATTAATTCCACTTGGGAACAACCCCATAAAAAGGGAACTGTGGCTAAACATGACAAAATGGCATCTATAGCTAATCAGGGCCATGGCAAATCAATTCATAAACTGGCAACCAGAGTAAGCTGTGACTGAAGCTGTTCAGCAGTGATCAGTTGCCAGGTTTAACTTAATTTGCTGCATTTTGTAAGGATTAGAATGCATGCGAGTTGGAAAAAGCATGGTTCATAGAGCAACAGCTTTATATGGATGTGACACACACTAACTTATCTATTCATTAAACTTCATTTTAGACTCAAAATACAAACAAAAAAATATAACACTGGCCCATAATTGTCTTACTGCTAATTTTAAAGTATGGATCTAGTCATCACAATGAATTTCTGTTGATCTTATCATCTTCAACAACTTTGTATGTTTTGTGTTGGTTAAATATTTAACTACTATGGGAGTGAGATTCAAGCCTGGGTCTGCTGTGTTAGAGGTATGAGTGCTATGCAGTATGCATTACAACCTGTCTCTGTTTGTGACTGACAAGTGGCTGTCAGTCCCTGGAAAATCGAATTGGGTCAACATTTACATAATATATAAGACAGGTCACAAGATCAGGTCGCACAACAGCTGTCTGTATTACTACGCCAGACTACTTTCAAAAAGCATGGCTGCTGGTGAAGATCCAGTATTCTGCATTGAATAGAAATTCTTGGAAATCAGCGCGCAAAAAGAATGTTTGGAAATCAGCAGACAAAAAGGAACAGCTTTGTAACTGTGGCTTTGCCTTTTGTTAAAGAAAAGAATGATTTTACTCATCAGAAGTTTGATGGTCTTCAATCTGTTTCAAACCAATAATATAAATGCATGTTTTAAAAGTGTTTTCAAAAAAGTGTCCAAAAAGAATGCTCTGTCACTGATTCACAAAGCTTTACAAAGCAGCCGTTTTCGCTTTTTGATACCGAAAATACACATTTTTATTGATTCATTTACATAGTGGAGATAGATTAACCAGGATAACTGATTAGTCTAATAAATTTTTAAAGGCTGTGTAGCACTCAACAGAATGTCTTGTCGATGTCACAAGTGGCGCCATCTCTACAATGTATTCATCCTCAATGATGAAAAAAAGTTCCAAATTAATTTGGTTTTCACAAGCTTTCTGCTTGAAGTTGAAGTCAACCAAAGTCAGACTGGACACTTACAGAGTTTTTGGAAATAGACTTGGCCTTCAGCAAATGCTGGGACTATTCTGGTTTCTTCCAGACAAAGTTGTGTGAGTTCCAGACAATCAGTTTCTGTTGACTGCTCACAGGAGCTGGCAAATTTGGCCCCTAGGTGGCAGCAAAAAGTGTTCAACTTGTAGGCAGCATTGCAACAAAGAATCACTCCTTGATGCGAGGTAAACACTCTGCCACAAACTGGGAATGACTATACAGATGGGACATTGATCGCTCAGTCACAACATCATTCGTCACTTCCAGATACAAACTTTAATAACTACAGGAATGGGATTCGTTCCTGGGACCACTCTGTGAGAGGCAGGAGCACAAAAGAGTCACTCAATGCTAGGAAAACACTCTGTCATTAACTTGACGTAATGATATAATGTTGCTTTTGAAAAATGTTTACACCTTGGCACAAACCCACGGCATCCGCTGCCTATGACTTCATTTTTACTAGATCTAAGTGGAAAATTCACCCACCTCAATTCAATAAACTTAACACCTGAATAATCTAACTTGGGAAATTCCTGCTTTTTTTATGTAGATACATGGTATATGTATCTTTCAAAGTCACTTTAAGGCTTATTTTGAAGTAATAACTTTTTTGCAGTGTACTTAAAAAAAAACGGTATCAAATTGTATATCAAACTTCATATGCAACAGGAGTTGAGCCACATTGCAAAATTTCACTGTGTCGGACGTACCGATATCCGATCGGTTCAATAAACAAGCGGAACCAATCTGATGAGTGTAACACTATTATACATATATATAGTAACGGATAGTTACGTTTATCTTGAAACTGCTGAAATAGACATCTCCTCCTTTGAAACATTAAAAATGTGTAAATTAAAATATAGAGGTAACACAGAAAACAATGACGGACTTAATGGTGTATATTGGCCTATTACCTGGAATGACTTCATTTAATACTGTAGGATTCTTATCTCACAAAAGATGAATAGGTCTGGAGCAAAAGTCATTCACTATGGCAGCAGTGACTAATCGCTGACTTCGGTTCTCCTGTTAGAGCAATTTGTCATCCCTGAAAGTGGCTTAAGAAATAATTTAGCTTTAGTCTTAGCCTGACCACAGAAATTGGCCGTACATCTGATAAAGACTAGTCACCAGACAGGGGTGACTGGTAATTGGTTCTGTGAAATAGAACACGCGACAACACGCTGAAAGGATTGTTTTGAAAATAGGCTGACGTATTGGCTAACAGCATCTTCTAACTGCCCACACTATGGCCATGCTGATACGTTGCCCTCAGAGCCGATACATGCTGTCGGGACCAGACATGGCCATGTGATAACATAAACATATGTATCATGCTGATCATTCTCCAATTCAATTCCAAATCTTCATTCATCGATGTATGGCATTTTGAGATGTTTTTCTGACACCAATGGCCTTGATTGGTTGCAAACTATAGTATTGACACTTATGGCTATTTGTATCAATAATTGTGGCTGACTTTGCATAAAATACCTTTCACAATTACTGTCACTTTTGAGGGATATTTTCGTAGGAGCCCTTTTGATTGTTGGCCAGTACAGAAATTAGCATGGTATGCTGCAACCTTTTTGGATGACATCCAACTGATAAAGATTCACATTAATTCCACTTGGGAACAACCCCATAAAAAGGGAACTGTGGCTAAACATGACAAAATGGCATCTATAGCTAATCAGGGCCATGGCAAATCAATTCATAAACTGGCAACCAGAGTAAGCTGTGACTGAAGCTGTTCAGCAGTGATCAGTTGCCAGGTTTATCTTAATTTGCTGCATTTTGTAAGGATTAGAATTCATGGGAGTTGGAAAAAGCATGGTTCAAAGAGCAACAGCTTTATATGGATGTGACACACACTAACTTATCTATTCATTAAACTTTATATTTTAGACTTAAAATACAAACAAAAAAATATAACACTGGCCCATAATTGTCTTACTGCTAATTTTCAAAGTATGGATCTAGTCATCACAATGAATTTCTGTTGATCTTATCATTTTCAACAACTTTGTATGTTTTGTGTTGGTTAAATATTTAACTACTATGGGAGTGAGATTCAAGCCTGGGTCTGCTGTGTTAGAGGTATGAGTGCTATGCAGTATGCATTACACCAGACAGTCACTTGTTGACGCGAGGTGAACACCCTGCTGTCAGTCCCGGGAAAATCGAATTGGGTCATCATTTACATCCCTGCCGGGTATAAGATCAAAAAATTTTCGGTGACAAGCTCACTCCTGCCACACCTAAAAACGCATTTCCAAGCCCTCATACTCACCTAAACTATCCACCTATCTTTATAATTCTATCCTCTCATCCTGATAACAGCACAAAACAGTTCCACTTCTGTTTTATTTGCGTTTTCTACGACAACTGTATTCTGCCACCAGGGGCGCATGAATCTGCTCAGTAGTTCCGCTTATGACATCGCCAGGGACTGGCGCCACTGCTCCATTTTCCCGCCAAAAACATCCACACAGACCATATATAGCCAGCCACAGCTAAATAATGCACAGTGGCTCACCCACTTCTACTCATCGGATCTGCATCATATTACCCTCATTTTAAAGCTCTTCTCAAGCCCTTCCCTTAAATTGTATCGTTTGGTATCCTGGTCTGCCCCTAAACCCACTGTCTCCAGTGCATCACTCAATCCCATCTCAAGATTACATGTACCTCTCACAGCAAACACAACATTGTCAGAACTCACAAAAGTCTTATGCAAATATTCATATTATGCCACTTATACTCACTCACCTCAACCTGCTTACTTCAACGCCGCCTACAGTAATGAATACAACAAAGTGCCACTGCACCATTGTTTTTACGGCATGTACTTTTGTTTTATAATGGTAACTGCATGCACGCAGCTGGGTTACAGTGTACATAACACTGCACTGTCATCCTGCCTTTTATCATGGGTAAATCTAGTACCCTATAAGACAATACAAGCGTATGCAATTCGAATTGAGAGATTGTAGAAGCAGGGTCATTTTGCAAATAACATACAGATATGGGGGAAATGCAATAGTTGACCTTGTAATATATAAGACTGGTCACAAGATCAGATCGCACAACAGCTGTCTGTATTACTACGCCAGACTACTTTCAAAAATCATGGCTGCTGGTGAAGATCCAGTATTCTGCATTGAATAGAAATTCTTGGAAATCAGCGGGCAAAAAGAATGTTTGGAAATGGGCAGACAAAAAGGAACAGCTTTGTAACTGTGGCTTTGCCTTTCGTTAAAGAAAAGGACGATTTTACTCATCAGAAGTTTGATGGTCTTTAATCTAATTCAAACCAATAATATAAATGCATGTTTTAAAAGTGTTTTCAAAAAAGTGTTCAAAAAGAATGCTCTGTCACTTATTCACAAAGCTTTACAAAGCAGCCGTTTTCGCTTTTTGATACCGAAAATACACATTTTTATTGATTCATTTACATAGTGGAGATAGATTAACCAGGATAACTGATTAGTCTAAAAAAATTTTAAAGGCTGTGTAGTGTGTAGTGTGTAGAACTCAACAGAATGTCTTGTCGATGTCACAAGTGGCGCCATCTCTACAATTTATTCATCCTCGATTATGAAAAATAGTTCCAAATTAATTTGGTTTTCACAAGCTTTCTGCTTGAAGTTGAAGTCACCCGAAGTCAGACTGGACACTTACAGAGTTTTTGGAAATAGACTTGGCCTTCAGCAAATGCTGGGACTATTCTGGTTTCTTCCAGACAAAGTTGTGCGAGTTCCAGACAATCAGTTTCTGTTGACTGCTCACAGGAGCTGGAAAATTTGGCCCCTAGGTGGCAGCAAAAAGTGTTCAACTTGTAGACAGCATTGCAACAAAGAATCACTCCTTGATGCGAGGTAAACACTCTGCCACAAACTGGGAATGACTATACAGATGGGACATTGATCGCTCAGTCACAACATCATTCGTCACTTCCAGATACAAACTTTAATAACTGCAGGAATGGGATTCGTTCCTGGGACCACTCTGTGAGAGGCAGGAGCATTATTCATTACACAAAAGAGTCACTCAATGCTAGGAAAACACTCTGTCATTAACTTGACGTAATGATATAACGTTGCTTCTCTGGTTGGTTAATGCACTTTTGAGCTTTTTGAGGGCTACACTGCTATTCCTTCAAATGCTGCTGTATTAAAGGCAGTTCTGTGTATTTCATCCAAATTTTCGGCATAAGGCATCCAAGAAAACATGTCAAGGAAAAAAAAATTTTTTCCGGGGGGGCACTGTATTTTTTTTTAGTAAAAATGCTATTTTTAACTTAAAATATGAAGAAAAACTTAAAAAAAAAGGCCGAGGGATGGGTTTTAGTGGTAGAAAGATAAATGGGGTGTCAAATTAAAGCAGAGAAGCAGTGCTACAAGATGATACAGGCGCTTTTTTTGAAATTTTAATTTTGATGCCTGTTCCATGGGGTTTTAGTTGAAACTGAGCCATTTTTGGCATCTTTATTGGAAATAAAAAAATACTCAGACCAAAATTCAAAAAAGCGCCTCCAGGATCATATAGTGCTATTTCTCTTCTTTCATTTGACACCTTATTTGCATTTCTACTATTAAAATTCATCCCTCGGCCTGTATTTTAGTGTTTTTATCAGATTTTAAGCTAAAAATAGCATTTTTTCCTATTAAAAGATGCAGTGACCCCCCGAAAAAAATTTTTTTTTCCCTTGACATGTTTTAATAGACTCCTGATGCCGAAAATTGGGAGTAAAACTGCACAATAGCCTTTAATTGAGCATCATTTAAGAGCATTTCAGTTCTGTCCAAAAAAGCTGAAAAGTGCATTAACAAACCAGAGTTTTGAAAAATGTTTACACCTTGGCACAAACCCACGGCATCCGCTGCCTATGACTTCATTTTAACTAGATCTAAGTGGAAAATTCACCCACCTCAATTCAATAAACTTAACACCTGAATAATCTTACTTGGGAAATGCCTGCTTTTTTATGTAGATACATGGTATATGTATCTTTCAAAGTCACTTTAAGGCTTATTTTGAAGTAATAACGTTTTTGCAGTGTACTTAAAAAAAAAACGGTATCAAATTGTATATCAAACTTCATAACTGAACATTAAACAAGAAAATGTAAAAAAAAAAAAAAAAAAAGATATGCTGGTTGTTGCAATGATATATTTGAAATGTGAAAAAATATTAATTTTTACAAGTAGGCATTTTTATTCAACAAATATTTAATATATCTATAAATTTGAACATTATAAATACTAGAAGTTATGAGCTGTCAATATGACTTTAACCAGTGATGTAAATTGTGTGCTGTGCTTCATCATATTGATAGACTTATTAGTGAGACATGTAATATAACATTCTTCTTTAATTATAAATATTTCAAAAATTCAGCAGAGAAAAAGCCTTTGTATTTTGGTGTTCAGTCAAAAACTATTTGGTTAGAAGTATATGAAAGACCATTTTTCAATGAATTTGAAAATTGTATGACCTAGCCTGGAAGTGAACTCTGGCCAGTGGGGTGGAAGGCAAGCACTCTACCAACATCGCCACTGGGGCAACCGTGGCTGGGGCTGTGTTTCAGGCTCATCTTTCAAAAGCCAGTGCCATACATATTATATGTTTCTACCTAACAGCACGTGCCTTGGCCAAGATTAAATCAGATTGTTAACTTGGGCTATTACTAATTTTGAACAAAAATAAAACTGGAATGATTACAGAATCAATTCATGTGATCCACAGGCCATGATCAAGCAGAAACACAAGGGTTCAAAGTCTATATTTAGAATTTTGACCAGTGCTATTCCTGGTCACATGACAAGTGTCGTCCACTAGTCTGTATCAATCATGACAACTCACCTCCAGTTTAAATTGTACTAGAACAATTTTGCGCTGATCAATCATCAATTTCCGAAATGGCAGCTGGGTGTATTTTGAGATAAATGCAACAACTTGAAGTATTTGCAATGATAAGTTATTTGTCAGTGTTCCAACTTATATCACTAAAAGCTGGGGTGAACTTGTGTTGACACTTTTCAGTATGGGGTGCCGAGTAAACTGCTGGTATTAATGGCTAAAGATATGCCATAATACATCTTTTCTTGCAGCCCAATGGAACCAGCATAAAAAGGTCCATGGTACAGGCTTCTATCGTTGAAAGGGAAAACTGTAATTTTTTTTTTAAGTAAGCCCACACATTTGTAACATTTGATAAACACAAACTTCTATCTCTTTTTAAACTTGTGCTGTTTATACATTTTTTTAAAATCATAGTTTCTTCATCTTTTTCTTACATTTCTGGCAAGTTTGTATGGTTTGATATGAAAAAAAAAAACGCCATCTGAAAAACAAATCACAGTCAACTTGATGTTGAATGTGTAGGAAAGACCGGGGTTAGTGAGTTTGTGATTTACGCCCCACTAGCACTCTCTCCCTAGTAAATTGTGATTTTAATAAAACTTGCCTCGATTAGGCTCTATGTCAAATATGTTTTGATTTGACAAATTATTTACAGATTTCTCGAAAAGTCTATGTACAGCGTTTTGGGAAATTAACTCAGTGTTCTTTTTTTTTTTCAGTAAAACGTTTTCTATTATCTACAGTTCTACCATTTCTCTGCTTCTTTTTTTTACAGTGTAATAAAGCAGTCTCGCCTGAGGTGTGATAAACTGGGTTGATGACAAGTGCACCAGATGAACTCCATTGATTTTCACACCTTTCACTTGGCTGTGCCTGCTCTGCACCGAATGAGAGGCACTTGTACATGTTCAGAGTGAGGAAGGTGTGAAAACGAAGATACTACAAGCATTTTTATGGGTACCTTTATCAGGTAATGAATGTAACAGAGCTTACAGTACCTTCGGTTTTTTTAAACGACTAACTTTAATGCTCCAACCACACACATACAATATATACATGTACAAAGCAAGTTCTGTCTGTGTCATTCAACTGGCTTGTACTCAGACTCAGAGTAAGTTTTCTGTCCCACTAGTGTTGCCATACCCAATCTAAGATGATAGGAAGACTCATTCGTCATGACCAGGATAACCTTTATTTTTAATAGCACTTTAATTTGAGAAGAAAAGTATTGCTCGTTGATGACTGACAAAAAAGAGGAATATGGATCTGCTTCTCAGACCAAAATGGTTATGGTTATGAAATTTCAAAAGGCTTCCTCTTTTAAAATCATCTAACAGTGACAAACTCCCACTAGCTGTAGTTCCCATGCTAAAAGTATGGTCATTACACATCATCAGCTATCACAGTATCAGGACTTACAAAATGTTGTAATACTATTCAGAATTACCTATCATTGTCAGAACTACTAAAAATTTAGCAAAATGTCAGAAAATCAGCACAGCTATCCCTGAGTAGAACCTCATCGTGAATAATCGCTTGGGATAAATGCCATGTAATCCATCCTGTTGCAGTAGGATGATAAAACAAGAATTATTTTATCTTGTTATTCCTAGTCTTGAATTGTCGTCATTGTCTGCTGACGTAGGCCTACTTTTTGATACATGGCCCTCAGGGCAGATACATGCATAGACGTAGGAGGTCAATTATTTTTGGGGGTGGGGGGCTGCCCGAAAAATATTGCCCGAATTGCCCCAAAATATTTTCTGCCCAAAACTGCATGAAAAATAAACTTCCCAAAATATTTTTTTTTGGGGGGGGGGGGTTGCAGCCTCCCCAGCCCCCTGCCTCCTACGCCTATGGGTACATGCTGTCAGGACCAGACATGGTCATGTGATAACATACACATATGTATCATGCTGATCATGCTGCAAATCAATTCCAAGTCTTCATTCATTTGAGTATGGTATTTTGAGAAAATATTTTCTGTCACCAATGGCCTTGATTGGTAACAAACTATTGTCTTGACACTTACAGCTATTTGTATCCATACTTGTGACTGGCGTTTCATAAAAATGTCTTTCGCGATTACTGTCACTTATCACAGATATTTTCGTTTGATCGTTGGCCAGTACATATATTAGCATATGCAGCAACCTTTTTGGATGACATCCAACTGATAAAGATTCACATTAATTCCACTTGGGAACAACCCCATAAAAAGGGAACTGTGGCAAAACACGGCAAAATGCCATAGCTAATCAGGGCCATGGCAATTGCAAGTCAATTCATAAACTGGCAACCATAGTAAGCTGTGACTGAAGCTGTTCAGCTGAGATCAGTTGCCAGCTTTATCTTAATTTGCTGCATTTTGTAAGGATTAGAATGCATGGGAGATGGATGGATGGATGGATGATTGGGACTTTACGTACTGTATTTATGCACATGGTAGGCTAATTATCCCCCATGCTATGCTATGGGGGATTTTACTTTTAGTCTCCATGTCATGGCGTCCATCAAATATCTCAAACACCACACCATGCACAATGCTCATCCTTTCCCAACATTCAAAGACCCCCCTAAACTTGTCAAATCTGACCATAAATCAATAAATATCATAACCATTTCCACATCCCAAATACTTTTTGCTGTGCTTTTGGCCTGCAGCCATGTTATTTTTAAAAGTGAACTCCACCCCCAGGTGTCTCCATATCCTTACATGTATGCACAATTGTGCCCCTGGTGGAAATATTTGGCATAACTAAAATTTCTTGTAGTTAATTTACATATATTGCAATGCTAGAATAGAGTCATCTCTGACATCACAGTTCAACAGCATAGAAAAAAAACTTGGGATTCCACATAAGTATGACAAGGACTATAAGACTCAAAATACAAACAAAAAAATATAACACTGGCCCATAATTGTCTTACTGCTAATTTTCAAAGTATGGATCTAGTCATCACAATGAATTTCTGTTGATCTTATCATTTTCAACAACTTTGTATGTTTGTGTTGGTTAAATATTTAACTACTATGGGAGTGAGATTCAAGCCTGGGTCTGCTGTGTTAGCGGTATGAGTGCTATGCAGTATGCATTACAACCTGTCTCTGTTTGTGACTGACAAGTGGCTGTCAGTCCCTGGTAAATCGAATTGGGTCAACATTTACATAATATATAAGACAGGTCACAAGATCAGATCGCACAACAGCTGTCTGTATTACTACGCCAGACTACTTTCAAAAACCATGGCTGCTGGTGAAGATCCAGTATTCTGCATTGAATAGAAATTCTTGGAAATCAGCGGGCAAAAAGAATGTTTGGAAATCAGCAGACAAAAAGGAACAGCTTTGTAACTGTGGCTTTGCCTTTTGTTAAAGAAAAGGATGATTTTACTCATCAGAAGTTTGATGGTCTTCAATCTGTTTCAAACCAATAATATAAATGCATGTTTTAAAAGTGTTTTCAAAAAAGTGTCCAAAAAGAATGCTCTGTCACTGATTCACAAAGCTTTACAAAGCAGCCGTTTTCGCTTTTTGATACCGAAAATACACATTTTTATTGATTCATTTACATAGTGGAGATAGATTAACCAGGATAACTGATTAGTCTAATACATTTTTAAAGGCTGTGTAGCACTCAACAGAATGTCTTGTCGATGTCACAAGTGGCGCCATCTCTACAATGTATTCATCCTCAATGATGAAAAAAAGTTCCAAATTAATTTGGTTTTCACAAGCTTTCTGCTTGAAGTTGAAGTCAACCAAAGTCAGACTGGACACTTACAGAGTTTTTGGAAATAGACTTGGCCTTCAGCAAATGCTGGGACTATTCTGGTTTCTTCCAGACAAAGTTGTGTGAGTTCCAGACAATCAGTTTCTGTTGACTGCTCACAGGAGCTGGCAAATTTGGCCCTAGGTGGCAGCAAAAAGTGTTCAACTTGTAGGCAGCATTGCAACAAAGAATCACTCCTTGATGCGAGGTAAACACTCTGCCACAAACTGGGAATGGCTATACAGATGGGACATTGATCGCTCAGTCACAACATCATTCGTCACTTCCAGATACAAACTTTAATAACTACAGGAATGGGATTCGTTCCTGGGACCACTCTGTGAGAGGCAGGAGCACAAAAGAGTCACTCAATGCTAGGAAAACACTCTGTCATTAACTTGACGTAATGATATAATGTTGCTTTTGAAAAATGTTTACACCTTGGCACAAACCCACGGCATCCGCTGCCTATGACTTCATTTTTACTAGATCTAAGTGGAAAATTCACCCACCTCAATTCAATAAACTTAACACCTGAATAATCTAACTTGGGAAATTCCTATTTTTTTTATGTAGATACATGGTATATGTATCTTTCAAAGTCACTTTAAGGCTTATTTTGAAGTAATAACTTTTTTGCAGTGTACTTAAAAAAAAACGGTATCAAATTGTATATCAAACTTCATATGCAACAGGAGTTGAGCCACATTGCAAAATTTCACTGTGTCGGACGTACCGATATCCGTTTTCAATAAACAAGCGGAACCAATCTGATGAGTGTAACACTATTATACATATATATAGTAACGGATAGTTACGTTTATCTTGAAACTGCTGAAATAGACATCTCCTCCTTTGAAACATTAAAAATGTGTAAATTAAAATATAGAGGTAACACGGAAAACAATGACGGACTTAATGGTGTATATTGGCCTATTACCTGGAATGACTTCATTTAATACTGTAGGATTCTTATCTCACAAAAGATGAATAGGTCTGGAGCAAAAGTCACTATGGCAGCAGTGACTAATCGCTTACTTCGGTTCTCCTGTTAGAGCAATTTGTCATCCCTGAAAGTGGCTTAAGAAATAATTTAGCTTTAGTCTTGGCCTGACCACAGAAATTGGCCGTACATATGATAAAGACTAGTCACCAGACAAGAGTGACTGGTAATTGGTTCTGTGAAATAGAACACGCGACAACACGCTGAAAGGATTGTTTTGAAAATAGGCTGACGTATTGGCCAACAGCATCTCCTACCGGCCCTCACTATTGTCATGGTGATACGTTGCCCTCAGAGCCAATACATGCTGTCGGGTCCAGACATGGCCATGTGATAACCTAAACATATATGCTGATCATGCTTCAATTGAATTCCAAATCTTCATTCATTTGAGTATGGCATTTTGAGATTTTTTTTCTGACACCAATGGCCTTGATTGTATAGTATTGACACTTATGGCTATTTGTATCAATAATTGTGGCTGACTTTGCATAAAATACCTTTCACAATTACTGTCACTTTTGAGGGATATTTTCGTAGGAGCCCTTTTGATTGTTGGCCAGTACAGAAATTAGCATGGTATGAAGCAACCTTTTTGGATGACATCCAACTGATAAAGATTCATATTAATTCCACTTGGGAACAACCCCATAAAAAGGGAACTGTGGCAAAACACGGCAAAATGCCATAGCTAATCAGGGCCATGGCAATTGCAAATCAATTATAAACTGGCAACCATAGTAAGCTGTGACTGAAGCTGTTCAGCAGTGATCAGTTGCCAGATTTATCTTAATTTGCTACATTTTGTAAGGATTAGGAAGTGTGGAAGTTGGAAAAAGCAGGATTCATAGAGCAACAGCTTTATATGGATGTAACACACACTAACTTATTATTTATCAAAACTTAATTTCAGACTTAAGTTAAAATGAAAATATAACACTGGCCTATAATTGTCTTACTGCTAAGTTTCAAAGTATGAATCTAGTTATCAGATTGAATTTCTGTTGATCTTATCATTTTCAATGCTATGTTTTATGTTGGTTAGATATTTAACTACTCAGGGAGTGAGAATCAAGCCTGGGTCTGCTCTGTTATAAATGAATGAATTATAATTAGTAAACACCCCGCCACCAACTTGGAACCGCTATACAGATGGGACATGGATCGATCAGTCAATACACTTTCTGATGCCACTTTAATAACTGCAGGAATGGGATTAGTACCTGGGACCACCCTGTGAGAGGCAGGAGCAGTACTTATTACACCAAAGAGTCGCTCAATGCAACAAAAACACTCTGTCATTAACTTGATGTTACACCATAATGTTGCTTTAGAAAAAACCTGTTTACACCTTGGCACAAACCCTAGGCATCCGCTGCCTATGATTTCATTTTGTCTAGATCAAAGTGGAAAATTCACCCACCTCAATTCAACAAACTTAACACCTGAATATCTTACTTGGGGAATCCCAACTTTTGTATGTAGATACATTGTATAATGTATATTGATGGATTCAATTAATATGTATCTTTCAAAGACACCTTAAGGCATCCTATGCATATTTTGAAGTAATAACTTTTTTTGCAGCAAACTTAAAAAAAGATATCAAATTGTATAATTATCAAACTTCATAACTGAACATTAAAAAAGGTCCATGGTACAGGCTTCTATTGTTGAAAGGGAAAACTGTAACTTTTTTTAAAAAGTCAGCCCACACACTTGCAACATTCGATAAACACAATCTTCTATCTCTTTTTAAACTTGTTCTGTTTATACGCCTTTTGAAATCAGTTTCCTCATATTTTTCTTAAATTTCTGGCAAGTTTGTATGGTATGATATGAAAAAAATACACCAACTGAAAAAATATATATCACTGTCAACTTGATGCTGAATTTGTAGGGAAGACTGGGGTTAGTTTGCCACAATCTCCCTAGAGTGAGTGAGTTTGTGATTTACACCCCATCAGCACATTCTCCCTAGAATATTGTGATGTTATTAAAACTTGCCTCAATTGGGCTCTATGTCAAAGATGTTTTCATTTGATGATTTTCAGATTTCTTGAAAAGACTATGTACAGCGTTTTGGGAAATTAACTCAGTGTTCTTTTTTTTTCAGTAAAACGTGTTCTATTAACTACAGTTCTACCATTTCTCTGCTTCTTTTTTTTACAGTGTAATAAAGCAGTCTCGCCTGAGGTGTGATAAACTGGGTTGATGACAAGTGCACCAGATGAACTTCATTGATTTTCACACCTTTCACTTGGCTGTGCCTACTCTGCACCAAATGAGAGGCACTTGTTCAGGTTCAGGGTGATGAAGGTGTGAAAATGAAGATACTACAAACATTTTTATGGGTGCGTATATCAGGTAATGAATGTAACAGCGCTTACAGTATACCTTCAGTTTTATTGAAAAGGTCCAACTTTAATGCTATTACCACGCAATATATACACACCTACAAAGCAATTTCTGTCAGTGTCATTCAACTGGCTTGTACTCAGACTCAAGAGTAAGTTTTCTGTCCCACAAGTGTTGCCACTCCCAATCTAAGATGGTAGGAAGACTGATTCGAGCTCTTTGTCATGACCAGGATAACCATTATTTTTAATAGTACTTTAATTTGAGAAGAAAAGTATTTCTTGTTCATGACTGACAAAAAAAGAGGAATATGGATCTGCTTCTCAGACTAAAATGGTTATGGTTATGAAACATCAAAAGCCTTCTTCTTTTAAAATCATCAAACAGTGACGAACTGCCACTAGCTGTGGTCCCATGCTAAAATATTGTCATTACACTTCATCAGCTACCAGGTTCTTGCAAAATGTTGTGATACTATTCAGAATTACCTATTACTTTTCAGAATTACTCAAATTTAGCAGAATATCAGGAAATCACCGCTATCTCTGAGTGAAACCTCATCGTGAAGAATGTTTGGGATAAATGCCATGTAAGCCATCCTGTTGCAGTAGGATGATAAAACAAGAATAATTTTATCTTGTTATTCCTAGTCTTGAATTGTCGTCAATCTCTTGCTGACGTAGGGCTAATTTTTGATACATGGCCCTCAGGGCAGATACATGCATAGACGTAGGAGGTCAATTAATTTGGGGGGGGGGCTGCCCGAAAAATATTGCCCAAATTGCCCCAAAATATTTTCTGCCCAAAACTGCATGAAAAATCAACTTCCCAAAATTTTTGAGGGGGGGGGGGGTGCAGCCTCCCCAGCCCCCTGCCTCCTACGCCTATGGGTACATGCTGTCAGGACCAGACATGGTCATGTGATAACATACACATATGTATCATGCTGATCATGCTTCAAATCAATTCCAAGTCTTCATTCATCGATGTATGGAATTTTGAGAAAGTGTTTTCTGCCACCAATGGCCTTGATTGGTAACAAACTATAGTCTTGACACTTACGGCTATTTGTATCAATACTTGTGACTTGCGTTTCATAAAAATGTCTTTCGCGATTACTGTCACTTATCACAGATATTTTCGTTTGATTGTTGGCCAGTACAGAAATTAGCATGGTATGCAGCAGCCTTTTTGGATGACATCCAACTGATAAAGATTCACATTAATTCCACTTGGGAACAACCCCATAAAAAGGAAACTGTGGCAAAACGGGACAAAATGCCATAGCTAATCAGGGCCGTGGCAATTGCAAATCAATTCATAAACTGGCAACCAGAGTAAGCTGTGACTGAAGCTGTTCAGCAGTGATCAGTTGCCAGATTTATCTTAATTTGCTGCATTTTGTAAGGATTAGAAAGTATGGGAGTTTGAAAAAGCATGGTTCATAGAGCAACAGCTTTATATGGGTGTAACACACACCAACTTATTATTTATCAAAACCTTATTTCAGACTCAAAATATAAATATAACACTGGCCTATAATTGTCTTACTGCTAAGTTTCAAAGTATGAATCTAGTTATCAGATTGAATTTTTGTTGATCTTATCATTTTCAACAACTTTGTATGTTTTGTGTTGGTTAAATATTTTAATACTCTGGGAGTGAGATTCAAGCCTGGGTCTGCTGTGTTAGAGGTATGAGTGCTATGCAGTATGCATTACAACCTGTCTCTGTTTGTTACTGACAAGTGGCTGTCAGTCCCTGGAGAATCGAATTGGGTCAACATTTACATAATATATAAGACAGGTCACAAGATCAGATCGCACAACAGCTGTCTGTATTACTACGCCAGACTACTTTCAAAAATCATGGCTGCTGGTGAAGATCCAGTATTCTGCATTGAATAGAAATTCTTGGAAATCAGCGGGCAAAAAGAATGTTTGGAAATCAGCAGACAAAAAGGAACAGCTTTGTAACTGTGGCTTTGCCTTTTGTTAAAAAATAGGATGATTTTGCTCATCAGAAGTATGATGGTCTTCAATCTAATTCAAACCAATAATATAAATGCATGTTTTAAAAGTGTTTTCAAAAAAGTGTCCAAAAAGAATGCTCTGTCACTTATTCACAAAGCTTCACAAAGCAGCCGTTTTCACTTTTTGATACCGAAAATACACATTTTTATTGATTAATTTACATAGTGGAGATAGATATTAACCAGGATAACTGATTAGTCTAAAAAATTTTTAAAGGCTGTGTAGCACTCAACAGAATGTCTTGTCGATGTCACAAGTGGCGCCATCTCTACAATGTATACATCCTCGATGATGAAAAATAGTTCCAAATTAATTTGGTTTACACTAGCTTTCTGCTTGAAGTTGAAGTCAACCAAAGTCAGACTGGACACTTCCAGAGTTTTTGGAAATAGACTTGGCCTTCAGCAAATGCTGGGACTATTCTGGTTTCTCCAGACAAAGTTGTGCGAGTTCCAGACAATCACTTTCTGTTGACTGCTCACAGGAGCTGGCAAATTAGGCCCCTAGGTGGCAGCAAAAAGTGTTCAACTTGTAGACAGCATTGCAACAAAGAATCACTCCTTGATGCAAGGTAAACACTCTTCCACAAACTGGGAATGACTATACAGATGGGACATTGATCGCTCAGTCACAACATCATTCGTCACTTCCAGATACAAACTTTAATAACTGCAGGAATGGGATTCGTTCCTGGGACCACCCTGTGAGAGGCAGGAGCAGTACTTATTACACCAAAGAGTCGCTCAATGCAACAAAAACACTCTGTCATTAACTTGATGTTACACCATAATGTTGCTTTAGAAAAAACCTGTTTACACCTTGGCACAAACCCTAGGCATCCGCTGCCTATGATTTCATTTTGTCTAGATCAAAGTGGAAAATTCACCCACTTCAATTCAATAAACCTAACACCTGAATATCTTACTTGGGAAATCCCTACTTTTTTATGTAGATACATTGTATAATGTATATTGATGGATTCGATTAATATGTATCTTTCAAAGATACTTTGAGGCATCCTACGCATATTTTCAAGTAATAACATTTTTTGCAGTGTACATGTTTAAAAAAAGATATCAAATTGTATATCAAACTTCATAACTGAACATTAAAAAAGGTCGACGATACAGGTTTCTATCATTGAAAGGGAAAACTGTAACTTTTTTTTAAAAGTCAGCCCACACACTTGTAACATTCGATAAACACAATCTTCTATCTCTTTTTAAACTTGTTCTGTTTATGCACCTTTTGAAATCTGTTTCCTCATAAATTTCTGGCAAGTTTGTATGGTATGATATGAAAAAAATACACCAACTGAAAAATTATATATCACTGTCAACTTGATGCAGAATTTGTAGGGAAGACTGGGGTTAGTTTGCCGCAATCTCCCTAGAGTGAGTGAGTTTGTGATTTACACCCCATCAGCACATTCTCCCTAGAATATTGTGATGTTATTAAAACTTACCTCAATTGGGCTCTATGTCAAAGATGTTTTCATTTGATAAATGATTTTCAGATTTCTTGAAAAGACTATGTACAGCGTTTTGGGAAATTAACTCCGAGATCCCTTTTTTTCAGTTAAACGCGTTTTGTTAACTTTTACAGTTTTACCATTTCTCTACGAGTTCCTTATTACAGTGTGATAAAGCAGTCTCGCCTGAGGTGTGATAAACTGGGTTGATGACAAGTGCACCAGATGAACTCCATTGATTTTCACACCTTTCACTTGGCTGTGCCTACTCTGCACCAAATGAGAGGCACTTGTTCAGGTTCAGTGTGATGAAGGTGTGAAAACGAAGATACTACAAGCATTTTTATGGGTACCTTTATCAGGTAATGAATGTAACAGAGCTTACAGTACCTTCAGTTTTATTGAAAAGGTCCAACTTTAATGCTACTACCATGCAATACATACACACCTACAAAGCAAGTTCTGTCAGTGTCATTCAACTGGCTTGTACTCAGACTCAGAGTAAGTTTTCTGTCCCACTAGTGTTGCCACTCCCAATCTAAGATGGTAGGAAGACTCATTCGAGCTCTTTGTCATGACCAGGATAACCATTATTTTTAATAGTACTTTAATTTGAGAAGAAAAGTATTTCTCGTTGATGACTGACAAAAAAAGAGGAATATGGATCTGCTTCTCAGACTAAAATGGTTATGGTTATGAAACATCAAAAGGCTTCTTCTTTTAAAATCATCAAACAGTGACGAACTGCCACTAGCTATGGTTCCCATGCTAAAAGTGTGGTCATTACACATCATCAGCTACCAGGACTTGCAGAGTGTTGTGATACTATTCAGAATTACCTATTACTTGTCAGAACTACTAAAATTTAGCAAAATGTCAGAAAATCAGCACAACTAACTCTGAGTAGAACCTCATCGTGAATAATCGCTTGCGATAAATGCCATGTAAGCCACCTTGTTGTAGCCAGATGATATATAAGATAAATTCCGTCTTGTTATACCTCTATGATGAATTCAAGAGATTAATTCAATAAATGAATTTAGAAATATTTTGCTTTGCTCAGCTCAGGCAACTAGTCTTGAATTGTCGTCAGGCTTGTAGCACACTATTGTGTACACAATTTGGCCACCGATGATGAAAAATGAAAGTTATAGCACAATTAACTACTTCTTATATTTTGATAGCTAATATATTAGGGAAGCTAAATCCAAAAGGATTGAGCTTAACGAGCTTTCGTTGTTCCGTAATACGGGTTGAATCAGTACACTGGGATGGATCGTGACGGACCCGGAATACGGTTTATTTCATAAAAAAATAAGTACTTAAACTTAATCCAGGAAGTTAATTTTTGGAACACTTATAATACACATACTGGAGTATATTTTAATGGGGTTTTATATTTCTAACTGCAGGCAGTGAGGAGCTGCATCTTAAGCTTCACCCTGCAAAAATTGAATTTACCACACCTGGTCAAAACACTTGTTCCACAAAAAGTATAATTATTAAAGCCACCAAACAAGCAGGAAACATTCATGATATAGTGTTGACTAACTTTGGAAAAAATGGTAACCATAGTCATAATAGCATTGGCTATACTCAACAAAAACAAAGCCAAAGTCAATTTCAGTGTCATTTTCGGAAGAAAATAAATGATTCCTAACAGCACAAAAAACCAAATTGGGGGTCTAGTAATATGAAATGAATAATGAACATGGTTAAAACATAGTGGAAAATCAATTTAACCGTTTAAAATTGGTAAATAATGATTAAACACTTCGATATTGAGATAAGATAAATTCCCTGAAATTAACAAGAAATCATGTGACATAATATAGAGATAAAGGCATCAAAATAAGAAAATTCTATTCTAAATCAGTTAGTTATAGTTCTAGGGAACCTAATTATTAGACATAGTATTTGATTTAGGATGTTGGGTCTAGGGTTTTGTTCCAAGTTAATAGTAGATTTTTGACTCTCCCCAAAATAGCCCTACTAATTTTCATTTGAAAATATATGCATGGTCCATTGAAGAAAATAATTCAAATTGGCATTATTGATATTGGATTTAATCCAGAATTACCTGGCTATAGCATAATTAAGAGAAAAAATATGGTTTTTGATAGTTTTCTCTCATTTTTCATATTTTTAAAATTATGCTAATTTTGCGCATAATTGAGTTCAGATTTTTCTCAAAAATTTTTTTTTTGCTTCTTAAATGTGTTTTCTAATGGTTATGCACAAGTATCCATGCAATTGACACGACCGTGGTGACGTAGCAGCAGGAAGTGTTGGTTTCTTAAAACGCGACGTACTTGTGAACGCACTAAGATCAGCTCTCACAAGTTCAATATAATTGTTAGAGACTTAATATTTTGTCCTATATTGCAGTTTGATACATAAATATCTGTAAAAAAAATGTCAACTGTACCTCTAAAACTTTGACACCTAGACCTACGAATTTGTAAAACGCGACGTACTTGTGAACATTTGCATAAGCAATGCAAAAGTATCCTAAATGTGCTGTTATAATGGTCTCAGGAACTGAAGAAGTGTTGGTCTGAAAGAGGGATACTATTGGGCTTCCACACAGCCATTAGCAATATTCCGAATATATAGGATATATATTCCAGGAGAGATCAAAAGTGCATGTAAGAAAATTAATGGTTTTCAAACTAAGTGACATCTCCATGTAAAAAATTCCCCTGGTGAGCCCTAACACTGTAAAACCATAATTTTTTTAGCTAAATATGTTCTTTGTGTTTCAGTCTGTGATACTGAACCAATTATTTAATTTTGAAAATTGTGGAAATATCAAAATCATCACCATTTATAAGGAATACTATTTGTGAATGAGCTATAAACAAGGCAAAAAATGTGTTTTTTTAGCAGAATTTTGATTTATAGTGATAGGCAAATCAACCAACACATATCAAACCATATATTTCTGAAAACTACACATTCTCCTCTAGTCAATCAGATACATGCCATGTCCAAATAACATATCATGTTTAAATAATAAGCTTTCCAGTCTGAAAAAAAGCCACTGTACACAATACCATGCTACAAGTCGTCACTCTCTTGCTAACACTTGCTAACACTTTTTGTATAGGCATTGTAAATATGGCAATTCAGCAATCTAATCTCTGCTGCAACACCTAATTGCTGTGTCAATATAATAAGCTGGATATTGCTTTTAAGTTACAGCCCTTTGCAAAAGTTTAGTAGTCACATTGAAACATGTATTGTGCAATGAGTCTGATCAATCCAAAATGGTAATTTGATATATATACCATTGACTGTCACTTGGATCATTTACCCAACCACAACAGAAATAATATTTCTGACAGTCGGCTCAAGTGTGCAAATAATTTTTTGACATCAAAATTCACTTTTTTAAGTTTCGAAGAAAAGGTAATTTAGGTGGAAAATAAATGACCTAGTACTATTAACTAGCACTACTCCAAAACATATAGTCAGTGTTTTATCATATTGGTATAATTCTCTGAATATGATTAAATTTCAAAGTGTGCTAGTAATTTTTATGCTGACCATGGATATACACCACAATATCTAGACATAAAACTGTTGCAATATAAATTGTGCCAAAAATAAATGCAAAGATCTTTCTTACCTTTGTGACCTGTATAGTCATACTTGAATTTAGTTTGAAGGAGACGGCAGGTATATCCAAATGTACTTATATTGGTTGCAGAAAATGACCTTCTGGCAGGATGAAGTAAGGTATACATTTGTAGATTTCTGCTAATTGTTTGATGATTCTTATGTGTACCAGTCAAGCAATATTACAGCAGGAAGCTCACATAATAATAAGTTTGTAACTTAAAAGAGTCCATTCTGATATATATACAAGTGGACACATGAACTCAATGTTTGAAGGTGTGACTTTTAAAGCATAACTTGCAAATCCCTGTAATCTGAAAAATGACTTAGTCACCAGAAGCAGTTGATGACAGTTTTTAAGCTGTCATTAATTTTGTTGTTTCACTCGGTTGCACACATTGACAATTTTGTGACTCATAAAGACACCAAACAGTGCATATATAATCCTTAACTGTTTCTTTTTCGGAACTCAGGTCAGTCTTTTTAAAAATCCAAACACTTTACAATTATTTATCCTTGGGTAAGTTAAACATGGTATCTAAGTTACGGGAAATCCTTTAATCAGGCATTTAAGGGCTCCCCATGACACCCTTGGAAGTCAAAATTATTCAAGTTGCAACAATAGAGACAATGCTATAATCTTCTTTTTATGAACAGTGTTGCTATAAACAATGCGCCTGAACAATAAGTAGCAAATTGTATGAGTTTCACATATATTATGAGTTTCACATATATATCGCTTAGGCAGAGATTCTCTGGGTGATTTATAGGCCTATGCATGTAATCCAGCGGGGGGTGGGGGGTAGGGAAAACATTTTGGGGAATTTTTTGAAGATATATTGCTCAAAATAGGGTGGAAAATGGGGAAATGATGAGAAAAATGGGGAAATGGTAAGAAAAATGGGGAAATGACAAGCAAAATGGGGAAATGGTAAGCAAAATGGGGAAGTGACCAGAAATTTGGGGGAAATGGTAGAGAATAATGGAGAAATTAAATTAAATTAACTTGAAAGAAAAGGGGACTTATACGAAGAATTATATCAGATTTCCCCACTTTTTCTTCACAATTTCCCCATTTTTTTCTTCAAGATTTCCCCATTTTTTCTTAACAATATGCTTTTCAAAAATGTAACCAATGCATATGAGACAGTTTTTGATTGTGTGATCATTGGAAATTGTGCTGGCCAAATGTATTTTCAAATATTTTTTATCAAAATATGCATCGAACAAAATTTGCAAGGTTTCTCGATCTTCTGATTAGAACTTTTGTTGCTAATTTGTACCTTATTTCCCTTAAATTTACCAATAAAAAAATACCAAAATGTTATTTCACAAATTCACATTTCCCCAAAATTAAAGTAAAACCTAAAAGAAAAAGGTTCTCTGAAACGAAATTTTCTCCATCATTTTTGCAGTGATGTTTCTGTGAAAAGAAAAAAATCTCAAGAGCTTTCATTTATCATGTTGATACCACAACAGAATGCATAGAATTCTGCAGCATTTATTTCACTGGATTTTAGATCCTAGATTTTCCTATTTTTGCGAAGAAATGCTTAATTTTTTCAGTTATATCTTCCGCAAATTCCTGAATTGCTTTCAAAGAAAGAAATTACCTTAGCTATTTCAAACATTTCCCATATTATTCAGGCATTTTCACCATATTATTCAGACATATTACTAAATATATTATTAATAATTTAGGGACACCAACAAAAGGAATGAGATTCTGAAAGAATTTTTTAACAGTGCGTTAACTTACAATTTGGACACATGAAAAGCTGTTGGTAGCAATAAAAATTTTGGGGAAATGTCTTGATGGTTTGCCCCCCCTGGAAAAAATCCTGGATACGCCACTGATGTAATCACATTTTTTTCTGATATCATTAGATCAGTTATCCATATTTGCATTGCATATTATAATTTTGAGGCAGTTATACAAGCAAAAGCAGACATACTTTTCCTGTTATGTAATTACAGTTTATTTCACCATTCACCCTTTTGCGTATTCATGAAAAATGACTGAGATGGTTCGTGGCTCATCGGAACACACTTAAAAAAGCTATTTTTAAATAGTTAAACTGTCCAGATATTCCTTGTCTGTCATTGACAATCGTCCATAGGTAACATCTCATTTATCTAGTCAAAATGTATCAAAACATTCAGGTATACATTTGTAATATATTTCTTATTTTCCAGTGGCAATTCGCCGGAAAGAATATAATTATTCCTCTGAATGCATTAAAACAGGTAGACTCAATGTAGCCCTTTATCCCAGCCAATCACCAAAAGAAATATCCTTTAAGCACATTTGAACATATTGACAACAAGATAAACATCATATTATATGAAAAACAGGTAAATCCTATATATATTGTTGGTGCAGTCCAATATCCAATAATTCCTCAATCACCTAGTAGCTTGTTATTACATTGTCTGCCACACACAGAATGACCAGTTCTTACAGAACAATTCTCTCTTCGACTAATTTCATATCTAGGTGTGATAAGTAGGCTGGTCCTGATCTTAACACCAAGCTACAGTTGAATGAGTTATTGCCTTCTATTTGGAATAAGGCAACACAGGTATGGAGAAACAGGATCTATTGCTGTTTATCAAGATTGTCTGCAGACTACAATAGCCGAGTGCTCAGAACGACAGAGAGATGGATGGCAATAAAGACCTGGTTGATGAATGAAGTAATAGCACTGTGGCAAAACTGGACGAGGGTAACTGAGTTACCCTCGTCTCATTTTGTCAAAATAAATTGAAAAATCTAGGTCATCCCATTGGATCCCATGTTAAAAGAGGACGAGGGTAACTGTTTTTCCAATAATGGGATGACGAGGGTAGCTGCATATGATGACTAAGGTAACTGCATAAAAATCGTGTGTCAAAAATAATAAAAGTTGGATGAAATTGATAATACATTTCACTGCTGGTGCTCTATTTCACGTTCTTACACACATGCATTTCTGAAGCAGGCCTGCACAGTTCTGCTCAGTTCTGCTGAGTGTGGACCTGATATGGAGCAACGAGGACCTGATTGTTAGCAGTCCTACTGCTCTAGAAGCCAATTCGATGCCCAATTTGACTTGAATTTCGTCAGTCTGCAACCTCACTGCGTTCAGCTGCCTATATAGAGCAGACTGTGTTCTGTGCAATTATACAAATCAACTTATATTGGAGCATCACAGCTAATCAGCGAGCTGTATTTCTATCAACTTGAAATGTCTACAGTGGACGAATGACGAGTACTTATATTCAGGTGCTATTGGACATCTATGACCTCACAACAGGCCCTATTAAACACATGAAAATAAACTGTCAATTTGTCATTTGGTAGCTTGTGACCTCATTGATGAGTGGATGACAATTTTTAAGATTATACTAATTAATAGCACTGCAAGTATATGATTTGACCTCATAAATTGCTCATGACTCATACAGAATAACATGGCAGGTATACTGGGTTAGGGATGTGACCTCACAAGAAATATTCCAGTGCTTTTCTGCAAGCACTTGTCATTCGTCTACTGTAACAGTGATTTGCACCATTTCCAGCAATTTCTTTTTTTTTTCTGTCATTCTGTTATGAGAATTGCATACAATGCTTCTGTTGTTATTATATAGGCCTAGACAGTAGAGGGCGAGGCGACCAATGCTCAGTTTTATTGGCCGAAGCAGTTATATTGGTCGAGGCCGATAAAACTCAATATTGGTTGACTCAACATCCAATATTGTTATCTTCTATACCAAAATTTCTGACTTATGCTATTTACAGTATATTTTTGAGTATATTAAAATATTTTCAAAAAGGAATCCGGTTTGAGATCTTGTAATTAAACAAAATAAGCAAAGCTATCCAATCACCGAGAAATTATGTTTTCGAATCTGTGAATGCTATTCAAAGGACACAACTACGTGCATACAAGCAAAAATAGGACAGATCCTTTTCTTTTGAATCTGAATGTGAAAGTGCATTAAAATTGTTACACCATTCTTCCTCTTTTTAGTGATACTCGACAACATTTTTGTTGATAACATAAATTAATTTAGTTATCTCATTTTGAGGCAAATAAAAGTTATAGAGCTCTCTTCAATCTGCAGATTCTGTGTATCCTAGGCCTCATTGAAAATTTCCAGTTACAGTGAGTGTAATACACCCTCAACCCCCTGGGGTTACTACTGTTTTATCATGGGGTAGCTGAGGGTAGTTGAGGGATGGCGAATTTGGTTGAGGGGAGGCGAGTTCGTTTGAGGGGAGGCGAGGGTATGTGAGTTTAGTGGAGGGGAGGCGAATTTAGCTGAGGGGAGGCGAGTTTACTTGAGGGGAGCCGAGCTTACTTGAGGGGAGCCGAGTTTACTTGAGGGGAGGTGAGTTTACTTGAGGGGAGCCGAGTTTACTTGAGGGGAGGTGAGTTTACTTGAGGGGAGGTGAGTTTAGTTGAGGGCAGCCGAGTTTACTTGAGGGGAGCCGAGTTTACTTGAGGGGAGTTGAGTTTAGTTGAGGGGAGGTGAGTTTACTTGAGGGGAGGTGAGTTTACTTGAGGGCAGCCGAGTTTACTTGAGGGGAGCTGAGTTTACTTGAGGGGAGGTGAGTTTAGTTGAGGGCAGCCGAGTTTAGTTGAGGGGAGGCGAGTTTAGTTGAGGGGAGGTGAGTTTACTAGAGGGGAGGTGAGTTTAGTTGAGGGGAGGCGAGTTTACTTGAGGGCAGCCGAGTTTACTTGAGGGGAGCCGAGTTTACTTGAGGGGAGGTGAGTTTAGTTGAGGGGAGGTGAGTTTAGTTGAGGGGAGGTGAGTTTAGTTGAGGGGAGGCGAGTTTAGTTGAGGTAAGTTGAGTTTAGTTGAGGTTACTTGAGTTAAGTTGAGGGTAGTTGAGGGAAGCTGAGGGTAGTTGAGGGTGGCGGAAGTGAAAAGGGGTAAAAGAGGTTAAGTTGAGCGTGCGGAGTTTATGAGAGGGTTTGGGGGGTGTATCCTGTCATGAGGACTAGTGTAGACTTATAGTATTTGTAAACTTCCAATCAACAAAACTGCTTGTTTTCCATAATAGCTAAGTGATTTATTTATCTTAAAATTACTTTAAGGAGAGCCCTGCATTGCTGATTTGTAAACAAAGTATGGAGTTTTTCAAAGTGCTAATCAACTGGTCTTCTTTTATAGTTGGCATAATTTTGCATTTTTCACTTTTCATCTCTGCACAATGTACATGTAAGCTAATGTAATGCCCAATATGACAAAAATGACTCAAAAATGCATCAGTTAGAGATTTCAGCTCCTTACAATGGCCTTCCCATATGTTTTATAGCAAAATGGATGCAGTTCTAAACTATACTCTCCCAAAACTCTCCCCATGGTTTTTGAATGGTCGAACAATATTGATTCTAATTAAGTCTCATTTTTGGAAAATCATGAGCACTTTTTTCAGTCTCGTCAAATTACATTATGAACTTCAAGTGAAATGTGCTACCTCTAAATATTCCTCAAATGAGCTGAAAGTTTACAGACATATTCCATATTCTCATAGACCAGCCTCACATACAAAAAAAGTTAGGTTAGAAAATGTGGAGGCGCCAGTGCCACCCTAATGTATAGGCACTCTTTTGTCTTAAATTAGCAGAGTGTGAATCTTAACTCCTGTCAGTGCAAGACATGGCATGTGGACTTTCTAGCACATTCGATATTGAGCATGGAAAATCATGTTTCTAGTTTAAGTGTGATTTTTGGGGGAAAAAACCATTTAAGTAAAAATCCATGCGCAAAAGGATCACCAGGTCCTTCTGTTTTATAATGCTGAACCCATCATTTTGAAAGCAAATAATATAAGGTGGTCATACTGACTATTATGACTCCTGAAATAATATGGTATTACCATTGTTACACTATCATGTGAAAACTGGCATCGGGTTGCATTTCTGATGGCTGAATAACCAAAGAGTCATGCAAATGTCCCAAAATTTGTTATGATATGAAGGCAATATGTACATATGGGAAGTTTGAGTGACATTGGTGATGATGTTTGCATAGGCAACCTTAAGAACAAGC
The DNA here is from genome assembly GCA_026936325.1 of Platynereis dumerilii. NCBI lineage: Eukaryota > Metazoa > Annelida > Polychaeta > Phyllodocida > Nereididae > Platynereis > Platynereis dumerilii. The sequence continues at coordinate 68,051,514 of JAPTHN010000005.1, read as the reverse complement.
AGCCCCATGGACAAAATCAGTTTCTATGATCACCTGAAAAGTGCAATTACCCTCGTCATGTCAACAAGCATGGTCACAGTTACCCTCGTCGTGGGATGCAGTTACCCTCGTCATTTCCATGGTGCTTTAAGCCATTTCTGCACTCTCAGAGCCTGAATTCAACACGACTCTCTCTTGAAATGTCATTTTCGATCAGATACAATGGCTGTACACTACTTGAATAAAGAGTTACAGAAGCCATAGGCTCAAATTCAATGTTACATAACATTTAAGGCAGATTTAGAGACGAGGGTAACTCAGTTACCCTCGTCCAGTTTTGCCACAGTGAATAGGATAATTGCTTATGATGGAGGGCAATTGCAACAGAACTTCTCGTTTTATGTTTTTACCTTCAGCGAACGAAGTTCGAAGAAGGTATTGTAATCACTTGGGTAAAAACGCTGTCCGTCCGCTGGGCGGGCGGGCGGGCGGGTGGGCGGGCGGTCGGGCGGCGGGCGGATAGATCGTTTCCGGCCCGGCACTCGGCCTCTATTGAATGTATGGAGATGAAATTTGGTACACATCTAGCCTGTATGGTCTAGTTGTGCCTTTTGATGGTCTGACGAATAGATCTTAAATAATTTTTGAAATAACTAACAAAATATAAAAAAAAAAATTTTTTCGTTTCCGGGCCAAGGCTCGGTCACTATTGCATATGCATGGATGAAATTTGGTACACACGTGGCCTATATGGTCTAGTTGTGCCTTTTGATGGTCTCATTGACAGATATTCTATACTTTCTGAAAAAATGAGAAAAGATATAAAAACATATTTTTTTTGTTTTTTGGGCTAAGACTCGCTCACTATTGCATGTACATGGATAAACTTTGGTACACATATGGTCAATATGGTCTAGTTGTGCCACTTGAAAGGTCTGATGGAAAATATTATATACTGTTTTCAAATATTGAAAAAAACATAAAAATTATTCTTTTTGTTTCTGGCCCAACATCCGGTCACTATTCCATATACATGGATGAAGTTTGGTACACAAATGCCTTGTATGGTCTAGTTGTGCCTTTTCATGGTCTGACAGATGGCTATTCTATAGTTTTTGTAATATTGAGAAAAAATATTTAAAAGAATTTTTTTTATATCGGAGCCAAAACTTCCCCACTATTGCATATACAGTAATGCATTTTTCTAAACAAATCACCTATGCAATAAATTAAGCAGTGCTTTTTGATGCGTATAACACTTTATGAATCGTTGGAAAAATAGAGATAATGGAAGGCCACTACTCGACCGCTATTGCTTACCTATAAGCAATTTCATAAACGCACCAATTTTATGATATTATTGTAATCTTCTAAAGGTGTTATTCGCTGAAGGTTTGCTGCTGCGCAGCCTATGTTTTAATGGTACATGTACATGTATCCCAATTATTATCAAAAGCTTGGTTGGTTTTCTTCGGTGAAAAATTACAAGGATTCTTCAGCTGCGTCACCGAATTAAACTTTGCTCACAAGTGCAAACCTAATAAGAGTCGAGTCTCACTTGTTTCTAGTATATTCAAAGGTGCCGTGTTCTGATTGAGCACCGCAATAGCTTATTGCTATTGTTATTTGAACATGTTAATACCGCTACATATAATCTTCCGGATCAGTCTAGTGCGGTTTACAATTGAAATGTACATAAATAATAAATAATAATTTATTTTATAAAGCGATTTTCCACACAGTGCTCAAAACGCTGTACAAACAATAAAATATGAAATCGAAATGTATAAATATGTAAATTGGATAAAATTAAAATAAGACAACATTAAAAGCAGAAATAAACAGATAAAATAGGACTAGTTATTTGGAAACAGGTAAGTCTTTAGTCTGCTTTTGAAAAGTTGAATACTGTCAATGGATCGAATACTGTATGGAAGATCATTCCACATTCGTGGTCCAATGACGCAGAAGGCCCGAGATTGGACGAGTGATGATGAAGTGCGGGGTACCCTCACAAGATGCTGGTCAGATGAGCGCAAATGTCTTGATGGTGAGTAAGGTGTAATTAACTCCTCAATGTAAGTCGGAGAAAGATGATTCCTGGCCTTGAATACCATGAGGAGGACTTTATACCTAATTCGCAACTCCACAGGTAGCCAGTGTAAAAATCGTAGTACAGGAGTAATATGCTCATATTTGGGAATACCAGTCAGGATCCTTGCTGCCGTATTTTGAATCAGTTGTAAACGGTGAAGCAAGCGCAATGGTAGACCACACAGCAATGAATTGCAATGGTCCAAACGCGACGAAACAAAGGCATGTATAATAGATTCCAGTGAACTTCGATCAAGATAGGGCCTCAGTTTGGAGATATTCCTCAACTACAATCTGTGAAGAGTGGCTTTTAGCACTCCTGGTGACAGCTTTCCTTGTGATTTTTCCCATTGTTTGTCTTGTCATCCAGTCCAGCAGAGTCCGGCTGGAGGTGTCGCTGCTCACAGCTGACAGGAGGGTGAACTCCTTTCAGCACAAGTGGCCACCCTCCCCAGCCTACTTCTTTTGGACAGAAAGTAGCCCATTTTTGGATTCAACCAATCAGAGAAGGGCAGAAAGTAGGCCAATTTGGATTCAGCCAATCAGAGAAGGGCAGAAAGTAGGCCAATTTTGGATTCAGCCAATCAGAAAAGGGCAGAAAGTAGGCCAATTTTGGATTCAGCCAATCAGAGAAGGGCAGAAAGTAGGCCAATTTTGGATCAGAGAAGTTCTCATACATATGCGACCTTTGTAGGTACATATAGGGGGAACCGGGGCACATTGGAATGCGGGGCACTGTGGGACGGTGGGGTTTTCTTGGATCCTGGCAAGGTATATGATATGGTAGTGCCACCATATCTAGTAATTTCACATCCTGATGTTTCCATGGTTTTACAGACAAATTACAGCCACATGCAGAATTATGGCGAGCAAAAGTTTGTTTTCCTACTACTAAAGTAAATATGGACGGGTTCAATTCAAACCATTCTGTGGACAAACCATGAACAATTAGGCTTTCTCAGTGCTTGTATGAATTTTATATATCATAACGAACAATTATGAATTGCTATCGTGATAAACACAATCACTGGTGTCCGAGAAATTAGCATTTTGGTTTAAAAGTCATATCTGGGCTCATTGGGACAGTGAATTCGGGGCACATTGGGACGCACTTAATATCGCAGAATTTAAGTGTCCAAGGCAACTGAATGACCTGGGACAGCACAAACAGGTATTCAGGCCACATTGAATGGAGGTATAGTGGATTACCATGCTGTGTGAACAAATTTGTCGCAAAGCACTGTGTGTTACTTCAATAGATGTCCGCACCCAGGACAGTTTATGTTAAATGTTTAAAACTGTTTAAAGTTATAAACTATTGGTACTACAAGGTGTTAATGCACTGTATATTGTCTTACACACTACTTACGAGGGGTTTTCCATAAGTTCTGTCCAACTTGCCATAACTTTTGCAATATTTAATACAGGATCATGATATTTGGGTCAAATAATGTTGAAGTAATTTCCAAATGATCCCCAAAAAATTTGATTATAGAAATGAAAATAAATGGTTCATTTGTTACCATGGAAACCAAAAGTCGTGAAATGCGGCCCAGGGCACTTTTAGATGCACAATATTCATTATATCTTGTCAAAAATTCATTTTTTACCAGGGATACAGGAGAAGAAATGTATTAAAAATAATCCCTAACATTTCACAAATTCTTAAAATAATAAACTTGACACTTAGTACATTTCCCCTAACTTTATATGTCCCTTAAAAAGTCGATGCCTCATTGTCCTCATATTGAGATCACTGTTGGTGTTTCGGAGACTTTTTGTGCTTTACAATGGGTTTTCCATAAGTTCTGTCCAACCTGTCATAACTTTCACTGGATTATCTGCAGAAAAATGATATTAGGGTCAGTTGATATTGAGGTAATTTGCAAATGATCCCCAAAAAATCAGATCATAGAAGTAAAAATAAATTGTTGATTTGTTGCTATGGAAACCAGAAGTCATGAAATGCGACCGAGATCTTGTTAACTGACACATACTTGATATATCTTGTCAAATATGTAATTATTACAAGAGATATAGAACAGAATATATTCAAAATATACGTAGCCATTTCACAACTTCCTAAACTAATGACTGCAACCCTGTAAATACTTTTTCTCATATGTTCTAACCATGTCTAAATAAGATACCCCAGTCTTCATGTTAAGGCTTTTTTGGCGTTATCCAGTCTTCTTTTCTTAGGTCATCCAGCGTGTGTTTTCTTCATTCAGAAAAAGGTTGTACAATCTTTATTCGATTCTGTCACTCGTACTGTCTTCCTTGTATGCATAATAAAACGTTCTTACTCTCTCTGGTAGTTTTTATCCAGTTAAATAGTTGAAATATAACAGGTATATATTGTGTCATCCATATCCAAAAAATTGCTCATCTCGTAAAACAATTAGAAACTGCACAGGTGATGGTAAAGTAACTGAGATGTGACGATAACACCACTTTCCATTGTAATTAATGGTTTTGCAAATAACTGATTGTATTTCATGAAAGGAATTATGAATATACCTTAATTCAATTAGTCAAAACACAGTTATGTAAGCAGGTATTCTATTCTTTTTAAGTGAGCACTACAAAATCTGGGCCGCATTTCATGACTTCTAGTTTCCATGGCGACAGAATAAGCATTTATTTTCATCTATATGATCTGATGTTTTGTGTGTTATTTCAGAATTACTTCAGTATTATCTGACCCAAATATCATGTTTCTACATCAAATCTAGCAAAAATTATGACTAGTTGGACAGAACTTATGGAAAACCCCTCGTATATGTGATATCTATTGCACACGGAGTGTTAAAATGATTTTTTAATTGATGTCCCAATGTGCCCCAGCTGTGCCGACAGTCATTTTCACAACTCTCTGGCTGCAAAAGGGTAGGTGCAGTCTAGTTTATTATGCCTTGCATTTAAGCTCAATAGTATTGGTTATATTCATGCAAACTTCTGAGTTCTTCAGTGCTTTCAGCATTGAGCAAAATTAGTTGAGTTAAAAGCGTCCCAATGTGCCTCGGTTCCCCCTATGCTGTATGATAACTTAATATATTATGATGTTATACAAAACCCTATGATAGACGATATGAGGAAGCAATGTAACCATTACCATTGTCCATCTGACACTTTTGTGTGTCATTGTTATGTTTCGTGACATCCCAGTCTTCCTGGCTTCCTGTTGTTATCTTTGACTATGGTGACATTTCTGCCTCAAGATTAGAGTTGCAGGATAGATAGTAATAATGCTATTATCTAAATGCTTTGGAGATAGATAGTTTCTATGTATATCTTTTTTTTATATATAATTTGTAAATGGCAAAGTGGTGTTGGTGTTGATGAGACATGTGTAGAATTTATACTGCAGATTCATTTCCGCCTCTCCATGGTAGGACCTTCAAAGTATTAAAAAAAAAATTGTGTCATTAGTCATTACTGAAATGTTTTTCCCTTAGCAATGGATATTGTCATCGGGTATTGTAGTTTTTACGAGAAAATGTTGTCCAGCGTTAATCGGCTGAGCAGGCAGCGTCATGCAGCTTTCTGTGTCAAGAGATACGTATATGACGCGAAAACCGTTGCACCTTCATTATGATATTTGGCTGGTGAATGGATCATATAGCATATCAGGATTCATATTTGCATGACAAGTGCAGTGTTTTTGTTTTCTCTTTACTAATTTGTGTGTCAGATGGATTATTGATGCAATTTATGCTGGGTAAAATAAAAAATATCAAATAGATATATAACGGAAATGCATAGATACCCATCTATGCCTTCAGAATGGTGTGACCTCAGAGAATTTCGTATTAATCTAAGGTGTGACTGACAGATTGCAGAACTTACAGATCAGAATGATAACAGATATATATATATAGGTTTATCTACAGAAAAATTGTATGTATGCATATTCATATTACCTAACAGGAACCATTGGGTCTGCCTGTGACATTAAGCTACAGAACCACCATCTTGGTGTATACCACAGTGACTATACTGGTGCCATTAGTCAACATACTTATTCTGTTATTCGAAGACCATAGACATAGAAAAGATAAAGAGACAAAGAAAAAAGAAACGAAATAATCAAAGAAGAATGAAGATGTAGAAAGGTAGGAAATACACGGACAGAAAGATTTCAAGATGGATGGCAAGAGAAAGAAAAGAAGATTGTAGATAAAAGTGAAAATATGTGATATAAATCTTCTTGTCCACCATGAAAAGAAAAGGTGCTTAACATATATATATTTCATCAATATGAAGTACGTGGCTCATATTTTCACTTTTTGTTTACTGTAACCAAAAAATTGTCATTTTTAGTCTGACTGACTGGTTCTCATACTCTGCAACGCTTTCCATTGTATTTAGGTATAAGTCATGAAAATATAGTTTGGCTTGTCTGACTTACAATAACATAAACTATTTGTAGCACTAACCAGCTGCTGAACGATTCATCAACCTCACTGCATCAAAAATGTTTGTTCTCTTAAAATATTTAAATAGAGCTCATTGCGGATTTGCGGTCCAGTGGAACTCTTGATTTTTTCATTTTCAATTTCCAAACTGCCATGTCATTCACAGGTACCTGTTTGTCTTTCAATCCTCTTATCAGGTGCATATATTGCAAACAAAGTTAAATAGTTTGTTTATTGACACCTATCCTGATAGGTATATCACATGCTGACTTAACCAATAAACAGTAACTGATGCAAACAAATCATTAAAAACACTTTTAAGCCAGTGACATCACATGGCCAAGTTGAAAGTTAATTTTGAAAATTATGTGGCCCGCTGATCCGCAAAGATTTATAAGCAGCTTCAATTGGAGAAATGGAGTACCGATCGTCTCTGGCCAAAGGTGCAGCTTATATCAAAGGCACACGCGCAACAATTTAACACCATTATAAATGTTCATAAATATTGCAGGTGAACCTTTCTTCATAGGCCGCTGTCATAATTTTTTCACAGAAGGTTTGGCTGGCATGAAATTTCTGGCTTGAGAGAGAATTGGATGGAGGCATTTCTTTTGTACAGACCATAATATTTCATGAGATCCACCCTAAAATGCACTTAAATTTGGACAGATCAGAGAATGGATTGTCAGACAAAAGATGAAAGTTAAAATATTGAATTAATTCAAATGATTTATTATTTTGAATCTATTGTTCATTCATGGTTTGGCAGATGAACAACCTTTCTAGCAAAAGGGGTAGGGTAGCTATTGCTTATTCATGTCAGTTATATGATTCTGAACGTAATCTTCAAGGTCACAACATATTATAGATTTGTAGACCATAGAACAGCAAAAAAAAGCAAACATAGGAAAATAAATGATCCGAAAAAAAAAACAACAACAAAGAATTATTACAATTAAAGACTTTGACAATTCAGTTGCCTCAACTTTTAAGACAAATTAAATTTTCACATGAGTTGTTTTTTGAAAAACTACAAAGACTATTTACCCGTATTACTACCAATATGAAACTTTGATGACAGGAGCATGCCTTATTGAATTTAGTCTTACTTGTGTGAAGATGCCATGTTTTGATTGAGCTCCGTTAACTTCTTTTGGACAGAAACCAGGTCAATTTTAGTTTCAGCCAATCTGTGAAGTTCGTATACATATGCAATCTTTGTATATATATAATTATATGCTATGATAACTTGATACATTATGATATAGTGCAAAACCCTGTGATAGAAGATATGAGGAAGCAATGTAACCATTACCATTATCCACCTGACACTTTGTGTGTCATTGTTATGTTTCATAACATCCCAGTCATCCTGTTTCTATGTTTATCTTTTTTTTATTTATATAATGTGTAAATGCCAAAGTGGTGTTGGAGTTGATGAAACATGTGTAGAATGTATATTGTAGATTCATTTCCGCCTCTCCAAGGCAAGACCTTCAAAGTATTACCAAAAAAAATTGTGTCATTAGTCATTACTGAAATTCTTTTCCCTTAGCAATGGATAGGCCTATTGTCATCGGGTATTGTAGTTACGAGAAAATGTTGTCCAGCAGCGTCACGCAGCTTTCTGTGTCATGAGATATATGACGCCAAAAGCGTTGCACCTTCATTATGATATTTGGCTGGTTAATGGGTTCATGGGTCTTATAGCATATTTTGGCTTTCAAGATTCATATTTGCATGACAAGTGCAGTGTTTTTGTTTTCTCTTTACTAATTTGTGTGTCAGTTGGATTATTGATGCAATTTATGCAGGGTAAATTAAAAAATATCAAATAGATATATAACAGAAATGCAAGGATACCCATCTATGCCTTCAGAATGGTCAAAACGTAGTGAATTTCTTAGTAATCTAATGTGTGACTGACAGATTGCAGAACACACAGATCAGAATTATAAGAGATATAGGTGTATGTACAGAAAAATGTATATAGGCATATCCATATTACCTAACAGGAACCAATAGGTCTGCCTGTGACATTAAGCTACAGAACCACCATCTCGGTGTATACCACAGTGACTATACTGGTGCCATTAGTCAACTTACTTATTCCGTTATTCGCAGGCCATAAACATAGAAAAGATAAAGGCCCGTTTTCACCAACATGGTATTAAGAGTTAAGCCTGGCGTTAACTCCTTTAAACGTATAACTAAGTCCATTTCAACAAGAGTGTGCTAAGCATGTAAACCTGTCAAGTGAATCATACACATTGTCACCAAACTCAAGGATCAGCCATCTCAAACCCATTTGGTGTCAAAAAGTGATTAGGCCAATGAAAACAGAACAAATGTTTCTTATGAGATGGCATGACAAATCAGTATTATAGGCCTTTGTCAATTATATTCGCATGTTTCTCTAATTTAACAGTCCCCAAAGATTTTTTCAAGAAAGATATGTCACATCATGAGATATAAAGTTTGCAAACCAAGAACACACACTTACCTAGAAAATATATTTGTTGAAGTAACTGTTGCAAATATACTAGCCATACAGCATTAAGCACACGATTTAGAAGTATTTCATGTATGAAACTATGTTTTTATAGCATTTGCCTATGATAGTCATGACACCAAATAGAGGCAATTCTTCTGTGCTGATTTGTACAAAACCTCTGCACTTGTTGTTGGTCTTAGCACAGGGGTACTTTCGAAGGGCAGGAAATTCGGACGTGGGTGCAATCTATGCATCCTATAACCCCCCCGGAAATCGGGCGATGTCGGAAAATTCCAATTTAGCCTCCCTTGTGACTGGTCCACTGGGCATACGTAGTACATATATGGGTTTTAATGAAGCGATTGCATGACTAACACGCTTCGCAATCCTTGAAACTGAGGTGACACTAATACCACTCAAGTCACCAACAACTTGTTGGTAACTGCCGGCAGCAAAAAATCGCAGGCACTTCAGCCATTCTGGGTACATCAGATTTTGAGGACCCTTATCATTAGATATTCAAAGGGATTCAACCATCATTGTAGTTTCATTGTGCAAAAATGCATGACCAGCTGATTTGTATTAATTTATTGTTTGAGGGGAGGGGACTAAAGAAAAATGCATTTCTGTCACCAACACTGGACAGACAACTAATTAATTTTCTTTTTTATAAATTTCCAAGCCCACCCCTCTTTTTCCCTTACCTTGTCATGTGGCCATGTTTGGGAACTTCAGAGATTAATTGTGTATGTAGCAGTTGAGTTGTTTAAATACTATGTGCAGACTTTCACTCAGTAAATGTTCCTTGATCCTGCTCCGCTTGAGTGATTGGCTTAGCCAGACCAGGTCTTAGCTAAGACCTGGCATAACTCTTAATACCATGTTGGTGAAAACGGGCCAAAGAGTCCAACAAAAAAGAAACAAAATAAGCAAAGAAGAATGAAGATGCAGAAAGGTAAGAAATACACGGACAGAAAGATTTCAAGATGGATGGCAAGAGAACGAAAAGAAGATGGTAGACAAAAGTGAAAATATGTGATATAAATCTTCTTGTCCACCATGAAAAGAAAAGGTGCTTAACATATTTATATTTCATCAAGATGAAGTAGGTGGCTCATATTTTCTGTTTTGTTTGCTGAAACTAAAAAATTTACATTTTTAGTCTGACTGACTGGTTCTCATACTCTGCAGAGCTTTCCATTGTATTTGTGTATAAATCATAAAAATAAAGTTTGCTTGTCTGACTTACAATAGCATAAACTATTTGTAGCACTAACCAGCTGCTGAACGATTCATCAACCTCACTGCATCAACACTTTTTGTTCTCTTAAAATATTTCATTAAGCAACTCCACTTGGAGAAACGGAGTACCGTTCGGCTTTGGCCAAAGTTGCAGCTTATATTGAAGGCACATGTGTAACAATTTAACGCCATAATCATGTTCATAAACATTGCATGTGAACCTTTCTTCATTGGCCGTTGTCATTATTTTTTCACCGAAGGTTTGGCTGGCATGAAATTTATTGGATGGAGGCTTTTCTTTTGTACAGACCATTATATTTCATGAGATCCATCCTAAAATGCACTTAAATTTGGACAGATCAAAGAATGGATTGTCAGATAAAAGATGAAAGCTAAAATATTGAATGAATTCACATGATTTTTTCTTTTCAATTCATTGTTCTTTCATTTTATGGCAGAAGAGCAACCTTTCCAGGAAAGAGGTATCTATAGGTTTTTAAAAATATAATTTATGTGACATCAAAGTTAAACGGCAAGGTTGTACCATATTGCAGTTTTGCTAGATGAAAGAATTTGCTTCATGAGCAGACACTTACATGTTGTTGGCAGTTCTGGAACGACTCAATTTTCACATGGTTCAGACCAAAGAATCTCATTGTTGTTTTAGTTACTTCGGAAAGGAGATTTAGTTACTGATTACTGGCAACGTTTGAAAAAAAGCTATCTATTTTTCTTAAAATTACCTGTTATAATTACTAGTAAGATCACTTTTAGCTACTTTTAGGTTTTGGACACAGCTGTCATGAATTTAAGCCGACAAAGACGCCACTGCTTTTCACAAATTTTGATTGAATAAAACTTTTGTCTATAAGAATATTGCAATCCTAAAACAGTTCAAATCAAATATAAAGTGCGAACTGAAGTTGGATGCAACCTGACACCTGGCAACACATATAACAAAGATCATCCAGTTTGACTGTCACTGATGGAAAGATTTTGCAATGAATGTGACACAAAGTTGAAAAATAAATGAAAAAAGTAAGTAATGAAATAAAATTAACTGAAAGTTGTAGGCCACCCAACAGTCTGATTGAACAACACTGGTCTTATGCTCATAAACCAGGTCATCCTAAATTAATAAAGAGCAATTGTGCTTAGTTTTATTCACTTGCTCTCACACAAGTCCAGTGCTAACATGGGAGAGTGTGGCCTGTCCAGCTGTTCCTAATGTCATAAATTACCTGGACTGAGTTTATTGGGCATCAGCTTACTTTGCATCTGAAGTCATCTTTGCTGTGGGAAAATAATCTTTGCCATCTTCAAACAATCTGTTGTTTTTGGAAATACTCAGGTTTACACAATACAATCACCTCAGTGTCCTCAAGATAATAGTTGATGCAACTGTAGTTACTGTAATTTGCATAAGACTTCTTCTGATAGAAGGTACATGTACTATACACATGGTGATTTCACTGCTTCTGCATATATTCCAAGAAAAAATAATGTCAACATATATGACCCCGACAATAGACCACTGGCTTTTAAAGAGATGACCCCAGTTCGAAGAAAATACAATTTCTATGGAATGTCTTACATTACCGAAAACTTTTTCTTTTTTAGAAGACTTTTTGTTGGTTTGCTTGTGAAAACTATATTCAATCAATAAAGAAGTCTTTTTAAAAAGGCAATTGTATACCGGTTTTTTGTTGCTAGCTTCAAAAATTTGTAAACAAAGCAGCGATGTTGACAGTCGACTTGATACCTGATGCTGAGTTTGAGTTGCTAATTTGAAGGCATGTGTCGAAATGGAGTAAAATCTACAAGCTAAAAATATTCGTTTAATCTAGAGAAACATAACGATCAAATTTCTGTCCTGAAGCAGGCAAACATTGCTTCCTGCCTTCTCATCGACTACATTGTACACAGAACATGTTTTGCTTCCAAGTTTATCAGAAAGTCTGCAGACACAAAGTTTCAACATTTCTTTTGAACAAATGGCAGAGACCAAGATCCAAAGACCTGAATACCTTTTTCCTGTTACTCATTTTTCTAAAATACGTCTCAAAATAATAATCTCATCTCTTTATTCATCTTTCTTTTGGGATGAGGCACTATTGTGATCCCACATTTTGGAAGGGATCTTCATCCAGAAACAAGGCCTTATACACAAGATGAACTCGACTCATACTTGACAACTTGAGTGTTTTGATTATAATGATAAGATCCACAATATTGTAATCACTAATCAGATCAGTTGAACTGCCAGCCTAATTAATACAATAGCATGATAACACTGTCTCTGAATTGTGTAATTCTGCAAGCAGTAATTATCTTGGCCTTGTATTATTGTGAACTTTACCCTAGTTTCACGACTACTCACTCGGTATATCGAGACATCCTATTTAAACTAAACATTGGCAAAACTATTAATACCCGATTCAGTTAATGTACCATCAGACATTTTTCCATTGATAGTTATTGGGGTGTAAGGAGCAAAACCACAAAGGTAGAGCAGATTAATGATTTATCCATTATACCACTTGATACCATTTGCACCTTCGGAGTAGCAGGAGTAGTGTGACAGACAAGTTGCAGAGTTAGTGAGAGTCAAAAATGATAATACGGTACTTAGATACAAAAAACAGTCAACTGAAATATCTGATGAGCTCATTTTATCAACATTAACCATCATCCGTGATATTAAGCCTGCACCATTATCTCGGAACCATTTTGCTGGTACCATAGCCAACTTTTATATTCTGGTACATACCAGTAGTAAGTGAAAAGAATCAAGTAAGCCGGAAAAAATTAACAATCAAGAAACAGAAAGGAAAAACAAAGAAACAGAGATAGAGACAAAGACCAAAAAGGGGAGAAAGGAAGGAGCTAGGAAAAAAAAAAAACCACATTCAATAAATCTTTCCCTGGTAGTTAATACTAGTTATATGAGGAGAAAAGACTGCTGAACATATTCATCCTTCACCAAGGCAAATATGTAGCTCATATTTTCACTTATTAAAAAAAAAAATCTGGTTCTATGTCTGACTGGATGACTTCCTTACGGTTCCTTCTAACTTATCTTTCACCCAACCATGAAACAAAAATGTCACGCTTCTGTCTCGAAGACTGAACAATGTGGCTGTCAATATGTGGGTAAGGCAGCTGTGAAGCGTCTGAATTAAAGTCTGATTGTCTGCAGATTCAGATCAAGCCTATTTAAATGTATTCTTGGCTACCTGTTCAACTCCTTTAAATGTATAATTTCTTAAATATTGTGTAACCCAACAGAACAAGAAAAACATTATCTTGATGGTGTGAAAAACCTTCAATAATTTCATTTTCAATAAAGTCTCACTGGCCCTCAAAGAAAATTTACAACATTTTCGATAACCATGTTCAAATTGCATGCACGTGGTACTGATGAGCCATCATGTCTTTTTCACAGAAGGCTTGCCAATAGAAATTTCCTGGCTTCAGGTGAGGCTCCTCTTTTTGCATTTTATGGGATGCACCCCGTAACGCACTTTTTTTCAAAGAAAGGGATTGTAAGATAAAAATGATAAAAGCAGTTAAATAAATTTGCATGACTTATCCGTTCATTCTTTTGTTCGGTCACTTTGCCGCAGAAGAGTAACTTTTCTCGGAATGGGATAGTTTTTTATACCAGTTGCATGATACCAAAGTTAACCTTCAAGGCTGTAGCATATTATAGTTTTGCTAGATTAACGACCTTGCTTCAAGGTTGGACACTTACTTGATGTCTGACCAAAATTTCATTTAGTTCAAATCAGTGGAGATATACTTTATTTTCTGGAAACTTCAATATACATTGTATTTTATAATTTTTCTGACATTAGAGCTAAAGCAAAACTTACCAGCTGTTTTAATACTTATTTTGGTTGATTAAACCTTTCACTTATTAGTTTTCAAAGACCAATGTTTTAATTAAGCGAATACCTATAAACTGCATGATGCAGTGTATGAAGAATCTATGAAGCAAAGTTGAGCAAACCTTCTAGCAAATTAAAAGCATTCAATTGAAATAAATATTGCAGCATGCATCAAATTCTATGCTTTATTCTGTACCCAGACAAAACATTACAACATGCATTGTCTAATTAGTAGTTTTATTAAAGTAAATAAAAACAAAATGCTGGTAAATTGATGGATTAAAGTAAGCTCAGTATATCAGAAGAATTTGGAAACCTCTAATTGAACAACAATGGACTTATCCATACATGTGTACGAAATTCCGAATTATATTGAGATACCTTGTAAGCTACACCATCATATTAAATGACATTTGTGCTTTGTTTTATCCTCTTCCTTTCACACAAGTCCCATGCTAACATGGGAGAGTGTGGCCTGTCCAGCTGGTCCTGATGTCATAAATTACCTGGGCTGATTTTATAGGACATAGGCTAACTTTGCGTCTGGGGTGATGTTTGTAGTGGGAAAATGTTGTTTGCCGTCCTCAAACAATCTGTTGTTTTTGGAAATAACTCAGGTGCTCGTTCTTGAACCAGGTACATGCAATCTCTGTAATTCAACTGTCATAACTGCTACTTGCTGGATATTTGTGCTGATACAATCTTTACAAGATACTCGGGGAAAGCCATATTGGTCTGAAAACTGTGCCTCATGCAGGGAATGTGTTATAATATGGAACTTCTTTGGTTCTGCGTAAGCCATGGATGATGAGAAAACAACATCTACCACTGGCAGTGGTCCACTGCACTGATTGGTAATGTCTGTCAGCAATAATTAACTGCCTTAACTGCAATTTGAGCAGGATCTTTATCTGTAAAGTGATCTCTGCCAATAAGCACCTCTCGTCAGTCTATTGTCTAAAAGTATTAGGCCATACATTACACAAGTCTTCATTGTGTCGCCAAAAACCAAAACAACTTTTAGAGTAAGTGTCAATAAGAAAACAATAATAGATAGACCACCGTCATGTCCCTCCGATAAGTTAATTCTATGGCATGTCTAAAGTAATTAACTGAAAACTGTATTTTTCACACACAAGTTTAAGCTTTTGTTTGTTTTAAGAGGGATATTGTCAGTCACAAAAGCAGTGAGCTTACAAAGGTGAGTTCATCCTGGCAACTTGACTAATTATCATTTGTTAACATTATCAATAATGTTGTCAGTCAACTTGACACCTGATGCGGAGTTTGAGTTGCTAATTTGAAGTCATGTGTCAAAATGGAGCAACACGGACAGCAAACATTTTAGGCTATAGTTGTTCTTTTAATCCAGAGATCGATTTTTTATCCTGAAGTGAGAAAAAGCTGCTTCCTGCCTCCTCACCAACTACATTGTACAGAACATGTTCAGTCTCCAAGTTTGCAGAAGTTTTATTACACAAACAGTCTTTTTCATCACAAAGTTGTGGTAAAAAGGTATTTCAGTATTAGTTGTCACTTGCCTAATGTTTTTCAACATTGGTGTCTCACCAAAAAATTTTTTTGAATCCTTATTTTCAGCAAAAAATTTCCTTGAGGGCATAGAAATGTGGAAAGTGGAATTTAAGATTTTGCTAACAAGCTCCAGAAACCAAGAACAGGAAAAGAAACAGAGAGAAAAAATTCAGTCCCAGCACATGGGACATTACCAAAAAATTAAGATGGTTGTATCCAATGTTCTGTAGTGGACAACTAAAAGACCCTCGACATCCCTGAATTAATACTCGAGATGTGCGAGAGACAGAAGCAATGTTTGTGCAGTTCCCTTACACAAGTAATAGGTTGCCCTTCGTTAGTGATCTGGGATGTGCATGTCACAATAAGGAAGGTCATCTTTACAATGCTAAAAGTGCACACAGACATATGTTACAAGACAGCGTATTATATACTGGCAAAACTAAGAATATCTGATGCTGTGAGTGTACCATCAAACATTTTCACACTAACAGTTATTGGGGTGCACGGATCAGAACTATTAAGGTGGAGCAGGTTTATGATTTGTCCATTATACCACTTGATGCCATTTGCACCTTCAGAGTAGCAGGAGCAGTGTGACAGGCACGTTGCAGAGTTAGTGAGAGTCAGAATGATAATACTTAGATACAAAAAAATATTTCAAAATATTTGATGAGCTCATCTCTTACCAACAGTAATCATCATCTGCGATAGTAAGCCAGCACCATTATCTAGAAACCATTGTGCTGATACCATTAGTCAACTTTTATATTCTGTTATCCTAGATCACAGCATACCTGTAGTAAGTGAAAAGAATCAAGTAAGCAGGAAAAAATTAACAATTAAGAAAGACAAAGAAAAAAAACAACAAAGAAACAGAGATAGAGGCAAAGACAAAAAAGGGAAGAAAGGAAGCAGCTAGGAAGGAACAAAAACAAAAACCACATTCAATAATATGTCTGACTGAATCACCCCATTCCTGATCAGTCTAACTTATCCTTCACCAAGGCAAAGTGCAGTTATTAAGACAGTTTTCGGTTTTATGTCTGACTGGATCAACCCCTTCCAGTTCAGTCTAACTTATCTTTCGCCAACCATGACACCAAAATGTAGTCTTGATTATGTCTCGAAGACTGAGCAATTTGGCTGTCAGTTTATGGGTAAGGCAGTTGGGAAGCCTCTGAATTAAAGTATGATTGCCAGCAGATCTGGAACAAGCCTATTTAAATGTCTAATGTCACTTGACTGCCTCTTCATTTCCTTTCAATGTGTACTTTCTTAAATATTGTGTAACCCAACAGAACAAGAAAAACATTATCTTGATGGTGTGAAAAACCTTCAATAATTTCATTTTAATAAAGTCTCACTGGCCCTCAAAGAAAATTTACAACATTTTCGATAACCATGTTCAAATTGCATGCACGTGGTACTGATGAGCCATCATGTCTTTTTCACAGAAGGCTTGCCAATGCAAATTTCCTGGCTTCAGGTGAGGTTCCTCTTTTTGCATTTTATGGGATCCACCCCGTAACGCACTTAAATTTGGACAGATCAAAGAATGGGATTGTAAGATAAGGGTCAAAATTTGAAAACCTTGAAATTTCAGCTGAAAAAATTTTGAAAATTGTTTGCTCCAGAAGTGCCTTTTTAAGTTTGCGTTGGGTACGTCAAATGATCAGCTATCACTGCACTTTCATGTCTAAGGGTCCTAATGCTCTGCTGATCTGTACTGAGGTGATAAACACACCTGTAATGTTTTTGGACCGTCATTAAAATCGCACATATAACTAAAAGATCCTGACCACTTACGGCTAAAAAATCTATTGCCAATGATTAGGCTAGTTGCTTGCACATTTTGGGCCAAGTTCCAGGTCTCTAGTGCCAATTATTTTTGAGAAACTGAATTTTGATCAATTAAAATACCAAATATGTCTGTCATTAGCATCATGCCTATAACTTGAAATCCGTACCACTTAGAGCTGAAGAATGTATTACCAACGTATGGGAAAGTGGCTATTCTGCACACATTGAGCTATATTTCAGGTCTGTATGACCAATAGTTATCGAGATAGAACACATCCTTGAACCAGAAATTTACAAAAACAAACAAAAATACTCTTTTCATCAATAGTTTGGTTTCTGAAAAATAAAGATGATCTCAACTTCTCCCTTTAGCACTTAATGTCTTTGCTGAACCATACTTCAGATGCTAGACAATGGTAAAACGTTACTGGCACCCCATATTTGATTACTAGTTTCAGAGAAGCGTCAAACTTCATACTAAGCATGTCAGACGCAAGGAAAATGCAAAAATGTTATGTAATATTCTGTTGAAACATTTATTGATAATATATATTTAACTGATTTCAACTCCAGTCACCTACAACAATATTTTAGTGAGGTAAAGGTAATAAGCCATTTTTGACGTGATGCTAATGACAGCGTGATGCTAGTGATAATTAAGGTAAACATTTTTGTAGGGACCAGTGTAAAACCGGCAGTCTGGCAATATGTGGATGCAAAGACCTTATGAACACAAGAAATATATTCACAGTGATTTTGGTCGAGAAATATGCAGTCAAAATAGAGTAGCAAGGTGTTTGCTAATGACAAATTGAGATAGGACAACTGACATGCCAACAGAAATACTCTAATATTTTGGTTTACATAAATGATACAGAGCTACTGATAGTTATTTTCTTGGGTTTTCAGACAAAGTCAGACACTAAGTTTTCTCACAGAATGTGTGTCCGTTTCATTTTCATTAAGAAACCAATCCGGTGTGATGCTAATGACCCAATATTGGAGACATTGACGCAACAACCTCCTGCTCTTATACATAATATTATTTCAGGTATTGGTAACTAGATTTTAGAAGACTGACAGTCAAGTCTCCATGTATGGAAGAGTTTAATTGAATCAGGATTCTGTACTAGTTTTTGTGATGCGATTTTTCAAAGGAAATGTTGGTGGAGACAGGCCATTTTCAGGGGGGTTGGCCACTTCAATGCTATTTTTGGATGGGATAAAAATATTCTGGCCCATATTTTTTGTGTTATAAGTTTTGCTAATATCCTTGTCTATGACAAATGACAACAAGAGGTCCTTGATGTGCCTTCCTGCCATCATGAATTATTGTTAAACACTGGAGACAAGAATTTCAGACTCAAATTTTGACCCATAAAAGGATATAAGTGGTTAAATGAATTCATATGACTTATCCGTTCATTCTTTTGTTCATTCACTTTCGGTAGATGAGTAACTTTTCCCGGAACGGGATGGTTATTGTCTTTTTTATACCAGTTGCATGATACAAAAGTTAACCTTGAAGGAAGCACCATATTATAGTTTTGCAAGATGAAAGAGCGTGCTTCATGGTTCAACACTTACGTGATGTCTGACCAAAATTTCATATGGTTCAGATCAGTGGAGAAGTACTTTATTGTTGGAAACTTCGAAATATTTTATCATTTTTCTGACATTAAAACAAAAGCAGAACTTATTAGTTTTCAAAGACAAATATTTTAATTGAGTGAATACATGTATGTATTGACTTCAAAAATATCTAAATAAAATCAATCAATCAATCAATACATATAAACTGGTGCAGCGTATGATGAATCTATCGAAGAAAAGTTGAGCAAACCTTCAATTGAAATAAATATTGATCCATGCACCAAATTCTATGCTTGATTTTATACCTAAACAAAACATAATAAAATTTAAGCATTGTCAAATTATTAGATGTATGAAAGGAAATAAAAACAAAATGCTGGTAAATAGGTGTATTAATGTAAGATCAGTATATTATAAGAATTTGGAAACCTCTGAATGAACAACACGGGATAACACATACATACATAATTATATTGCGATCACGAGCACTTGAATTATTGATGATGACGCCACTATTAGTATTTTAACAAGAGTATGAAACTATCTTGAGCTCTTCATAGGGATTCCCTGACTTGGGTCCTAATGACACAATAAAATTGCTGCCATCCACTCAAATGACCTCAACTGTCAACAATACTGTAATTAACCAGTGTACCAAAATTTATGGGTTAAAGTAAGTAAACATAGACACAATTTCAGCTCAAAGTTGGCATTGTAGCTACATTTTAGCAAGAGGACCGTCTGTTGTGCCCAGTTGACGTTACCTTTTAAATGATGTGAAGGGGGGTTACTCCCTTCTTTAATTTAAAAAAAGAATTATGTCTTTGAGGACCCTGTATTGTTTACAATAGTGTTCCATAAAAATGATTAGAATATACCAGCATACATGCATGGCTTATTAAATCAGATGGCATATCATTTTCATGCTGCCGCATGCAGAACAATTTTATCAGCAACTTTTAATTTCTTGATAGTGCCCCCCTGCATGCTGCAAGCTGTTGGGTTGTCATGACGTCATAATATGAGTGGCTCTATAAATAGATCGTGACGCATTGTTGGGACCAACAGACGGTCCTAACTGTGTCTCCTGTGTTGATAATGCTCTTTGAGGTTTGTTACAAACTGATTTGAAAATATTTGAAGTGTTTAACAGACACATAAAGGCCTACAGAACAAGGTGTGAGCATCGAAAAATCATGGCAGCTTTACAATACTGCACATGAGAGGGAAATCCTTGATAAGGTCAGGTTCATTTCTCGAACAGCTTTCATACTCTTATTAAGTTAACATAACGTCATGATATTAAATATAAGATCCAAGTGCTTGTGATTGCGATACCCTGTAAGCTACACCATCATATGAAACAGCATTTATGTTCCATTTTATCCTCTTCCTTTCACACAAGTCCATTGCTAACATGGGAGAGTGTGGCCTGTCCAGCTGGTCCTGATGTCATAAATTACCTGGGCTGATTTTATAGGACGTAAGCTAACTCTGTGTCTGGGGTGATGTTTGTAGTGGGAAAATGTTGTTTGCCGTCCTCAAACAATCTGTTGTTTTTGGAAATAACTCAGGTGCTTGATCTAGAACCAGGTACATTGCAATCTCGGTAATTCCAATGTCATAACTGCTATTTGCTGAATTTTTACTGATATAATCTTTACTAGTCACTCGGGGAAAGCTACATTGGTCTGAAAACTATGTACCTCCTGGAAGGAACACCAGTTACAGGTTCGTCATCTAAACGATTAGGTTATACATTATAAAAGACCTCATAGCATATACACAAACCAAAAACGTTTTAGAGTGAGAGTCAACAAGAAAACTTTCTTTTTAACACACAGGTTTTGTGTCAATGTTGAAGAGAAATATGGCCAGTCACCAAAGCAGTCAGCTTACATAGGTAAATTCTTCTTGGTGGCTTCACTAACGATCAATTGTAAACATTATAAATAAATCTTGTCAGTCAACTTGACAACTGATACAGAGTTTGAGTTACTAATTTGAAGTCATGTGTCAAAATGGAGTAACACGGACAGCAAACATTTTAAGCCATAGTTGTTCTTTTAATCCATTGATCGATTTTTATCCTGAAGTGAGCACAAACTGCTTTCTGCCTCCTCTCCAACTTCACAAACTGAATTGTATAGAACATGTTCACATTGTTCAGTCTCCAAGTTGGCAGAAGTTTTGTTACACAAGCTGTCTATTTCATCAGTAATAAGTTGTGGTAAAAAGGCACTTCACTCTTAGTCGTCACTATAGCCTTATGTTTTTCTTCAACATTGATGTCTCACCAATCATGTTGTTTGAATCCTCAATTTCAAAAGAAAAATCATTGAGGGCATAGAAATGTGGAAAGTGGAATTTAATATTTTGCAAACAAGCTCCAGCAACCAAGAACAGGAAAAAGAAACAGCAAACGAAAACTCAGTCCCAGCACATGGGACAATTGGGACGTTACCAAAAATTTAAGAGGGTTGTATGCAATGTTCTGTGTTTGAGCAACTAAAAGACCCTCGACATCCCTGAATTAATAGGCCCACTCAGATGTGCCAGACTCAGAACCTTATGTACAATGTATGTGCTGTTCCCTTACACAAGTAAGGTTGAACTTTTTCAGTGATCTGGGATGTGCATGTCATAATCAAGAAGGTCATCTTTACACAATGCTAAAAGTTCACAAAGACGTATGTTTTAAGAAAACACATTATAAATATATGCAGGCAAAACTGAGAATACCTGATGCAGTGAGTGTACCATCAAACATTTTCACAGTGATAGTTATTGGGGTGTAAGGAGTAAACTATGAAGTCAGAGCTGATCTGTGATTCATCGATTACACCATTGATGCCATTTGCACCTTCAGAGTAGAGGGAGTAGCATGACAGACAAATTGCAGAGTTAATGTGTCAAGGTGATAATACCAAGATAAAAAAATCCACAGGTATATTTGACACGCTCATCTCTCACCTATAGTAACCGTTACCTGTAACTTTAAGCCAGCACCATTATCTAGGAACCATTTTGCTGGTACCATTAGTCAACTTTTCTATTCTGTTTTCCAAGACCACAGCCAGAAGATAGTGACAAAAATCAAACTAGCCAGAAAATAAAACTATCAAGTAAGACAAAGAAAAATAAAGAAAGAGACACAGACAGAAAAGGGAAAGAAAGGAAGAAGGAAGTAAAAAATGAATACAAAAACAGAATTCTGAAACAAAAATGATTTTGGACTTATGTCTGACTGGATCTCTTACAATCAGTTCAGTCTAACTTCATCTTAAAAAGCAGTACGTATATCAACGGACTTGCCAACGGAATAGTTTTCAAGATTGTATGGCAAATATCCGTTGGCCATGATTTTCTAATTAGGTAATTCTATTCTGTGTTTCTTATTTCACAGCAAAATTTCCATTCCAATAGTCCGTCAACAGCAATAGTGACATCTCTTTTCAAAACCAGGGAAGCACCATTGCTCCATAAGATTTTATGTCACTTAAGGCAATAACTCTGTTTATAAACATTGCATGTGCGCCATTTTGTGTGGCGCTGTTCATTGGCAACCAATACGGGCATCGTGACTTTTTCACAGAAGACTTAATTGGCTGATGGGAAATTTCCAACCTTGATTAGTTGACAAAAAATCAGGAACAAGCATGATTTTTTTTTTCACATTTCATGGGTCAATCCACCAATGCAATTAAATTTGGACACATCAAAATAATTTTTTGTCAGAGAGAAAGGATAATAATAAAATAAAAATGAATTCATACGATGTTGTGTTTTCAAACTTTCGTTCATTCATTTTGTGCTGGATGAGGAACTCTTCCAGGAAAGAAGTAGTTATTACCAGTGGTATGATGTCAAAGTTAATCTTTAACATTGTACCATATTAAAGTTTTCCAAGATGAAAGAGTTTACTTCTTGGTAAGACAACTGCAGATAGGGCAACACCAGTCAAACACTGTAGTGTACTGTAAGCAATCAGACTTGAAACCATCATCTTTAGATAACATTTATATTGCTTATTATATAATGATCCTCTTCCATTCACACAAGCCCACTGCTAACATGGGAGAGTGTGGCCTGTCCAGCTGGCCCTAATGTCATAAATTACCAGGACCTAGTTTATAGGAGGTGAGCTAACTTTGTGTCTGGCGCTATGTTTGTTGTGAGAAAATGTTGTTTGCTGTCCTCAAACAATCACTGTTGTCTTTGGAAGTAACTCAGGTGTGAGTAAAATATGGTATCTTATAGTGGAAAGATAGAATGTGAGTAGACACAAAGTGATGTACTTGCATCAAACAAATCATTACAGGAAGAAGCAATAACTTTTTGTAGAAATGTATAGCAACTTTGTGGAGCAATGAGGCAATTTTTCCCAAATTTGTAAGTATACACCGAAAACAAATGAATTGGTGGATTTTTAGAAATTATTTCAGTAGATTCAACACAAATGTATCAAAAGAATCGTAAAATTGTCAGATCTAAAACATTTGGTTTTGTTACTAATTTTTTTTTGAAACATATGTCTGAATGTGTGCTGAAGAATGATTCATTTAATCGGTGATTCGAATTGATCAACCCAACAAAGCATATCAATTAACTCATGAATCGTGAAATTTTGACATTTTCTGCTTCTTCATCTGCCTGGACAATATAGCCTCATTAATGACATCCTATTTAATTTGCTTTCTGGCCTGGTAATTTAAAATCTTACTTAAAAATGTGTTCAATATGTTAACCACAATGCCTTTTTGATATGATCAAAAGGACGCTGTTGGTCTTTCCTTCCTGGCCTTCGGCATTTATTTTATAAAAACGAATATCGAAGAAGCCAAGAAAAGAGATGAAGTCTGGCAGTGACATATCTATAGTGAATCATGTCAAGGTCAAGGCAACTTATATTGTATCTATAGAATATGATGGATCAAGATTCAAGTTTCTGGAAGGATGTTTGCAGGCAACTCAAGACACATCAGATAGTAAAAGTATTAATACAACAGTAATTTTCCTGCCATAGATCTGCATCATATTCCTTAGGCCGAAATTTTGAGGATTTAAAACAGTTTGTCCATTAACGGGCACACATTTAGCTGTAAAAACTGCTTTGACATGACAGAGCGTTCCATTTGAAATGGACTTGCAGTATGCTTTACTTTTGTGGCCTGTCAATTGGTGCTAAACATCAGTAGCAAATATTTTGGAACTGATATTGTATATTTTTAGTTGATTATGTTGTTTTCTGTCTAACACTCGTCAGAGCATAGCATACTCAATCTCAAAGTTCACTGAAAGTTTTCTTACCCCTCACACAACATATCTCTATATTTGCTGTTCATGTTGCCTTTTTCCACATTCAACATACGAGCTCAAATAAAAGCCAAACTTTAAATCCGGTGACAAGCTAACTGTCACACATTGCAACCTTTTAAAACTCATAATGATATTTAAGTGAGATAAAGTCACACAAAACCACCTTTTGAAAGCATGTTTGTTTGTACAATCTCCTTAAAATCTTCTTGTTAAACAAACACAATATTCTCCACTAAAATATTGGCAAAGTGCATGAGACATTCATCAGAAATTGTCATACTACGTGTATGTTAGCTCGGTTATTAAAGCCAGCAGTCGATTAGCATTTTCTCATTGTTTCTTGGCTTGCACAGAACTAACATAACTTCTATATTGCTACAGCTGTTCTTTCCAAGAAGTACTAAGTTTTTAGACCAATGCTGCTTTCCTCAAGTACCTTGTAAGGCTTGTATCAGCAAAAGTATTTGGCAAATAGCAGTTTGTCAGCTGAATTACTGTAATTACCTTATGGTTGCTTTAGTTTGAGCACCTCAGTTATTTCCAAAAACAACAGTGATTGTTTGAGGACAGCAAACAACATTTTCCCACAACAAACAAAGCCTGAGATGCAGAGTTAGCTTATGCCCTATAAACTCGGTCCAGGTAATTTATGACATTAGGGCCAACTGGACAGGCCACACTCTCCCATGTTAGCACTGGACTTGTGTGAAAGGAAGAGAATAAAACAAAACTCAAATGTCATTTGATATGAAGATCTAGCTCGTATCGTAATGATTTATACAATTAATGCTGGATCAGATTGATGCTAGATTCACCGAGCAGAAATATATCGATGCAAAAATTTTAATTGTACGTATACCAAAGTGCTGTGAGAGATTTATGTGGAAGTCCAATATGAGGAGCTGATCTATATTATATCCAAGTAGTGAAGCAAGGGTGTATGGGTATTGGGAAATGTAAAGAAGCAACACCCACAAAGCCATGTTTAAAGCTTGAAAAGCTACTTTGATATAATGTCTGATGCTTGGCAATAACGTGTATTAGCCTCAAATTATAAATTATAATTAACCTGAAAATTTATATGACAGTACACTTTTCTGAAGTGTATGACAACTGCCCAAAAATTCAATTAACAAATGTTTAAGTCTTGTAAATTAGGTTGATGTAGTAATTTCTATCTGACAATCAAGTCCTTTTGTCTTTCCTATATCTAAGTGTGTTAAGGGAAGGGCCTCATTGAACAATGATCATTCAGCAAAAGAAAAGGTACAGACAAAAATGTATATTTTTTGACTCAACAATATATATTAATCAGTATTTTATTAATGCAAAGGTTAATAAAAAAACTTCCTTTCATAGGCAGTTTGATAATCCATTAACACTGCATGTACATTTTCATTGCTCTTGGCCATGATATAAAATATAATAAAAAAGATGTGATGCTGGCATTCCACAAAAGGAAATTTAGGAGGCCAAAAGAAGAGCTGAAGTCTGGCAGTGACATATAATAGTTGATCAAGTCAAGGTTAAGGCAATTCATAGTGTAGAGTATGGTAGATCTAGGGTCAAGCAACTGGAAGGATTTTTGCTTGAAAAAGTTATCAACAAAGTTGTCACTGAGATGACAGCAACCTTGGTACAACACTTAATACTTTCTGAAAATCATAATTCTTTCTACCATGCTGTCTAAATATAGCCATTTGAGATTTAGAAGCAGGACATTCACTCACTGTATCTGACTTGGTTTTAAGAACAGGGTTGAAAATAGAGAAACATAAATAGCAAATATTTTGGAATTTATTTTGGCAGGTACTTTTATTTATAAAAAACATTGCTCTGTCCCATTTTAGTCTTCAGAACATGCTCGATCAATCTTGGAGTTTGTTGAAAATGTTCTTACTCCTTACACAACCTATGTCTATATTTGCTGTTCATGTTACTCTTTTCCACTTTAACACATGAGCTCAAATAAAATGCAAACTCGAAATCCAGTGATAAGCTGAATGTCAATATATTGCAAACTTTTAAAATTCATCATTAATGGAGTGTGTGAGATGAAATTGATGATACACAAAACCTCCTAATCAAAGCTTTATTTGTTCCCTGACCATGAAATCACCTTATCAAACAAAAAAAAAAGTTCCCCAGAAGAGAAGTCAGTAATTGTGAGACATCCTTCAGAAGTTCTTGCACTGATTGTATAAGATGTCAGATGTTGTTGTGTCATTGTTCCTTGATTTGTGCAGAACAAATGAAGTTCTACATTGTAGCTGGCGTTCCTCCAAGTGGTAATCATCTTTTAGACCAAAGCAGCTTTCCAGCAGTTCCTTATTAGCAAAAATCTTGGGCAAATAGGAGTTACGACAGTTGAACTGATGAGATTACCTTGAGCTAGTTCAAGATCGAGCACCTTGAGTTATTTCAAAAAACAACAGATTGTTTGAGGACGGCAAACAACTTTTTCCCACAACAAACATAGCCCAGACGCAGAGTTAGCATACATCCTATAAAATCAGCCCAGGTAATTTATGACATTAGGGCCAGCTGGACAGGCCACACTCTCTGATGTTAGCACTGCACTTGTGTGAAAGGAAGAGGATAAAATGCAACACAAGCATTGTTTACATGTTCACAACGTTCTCTGTAATTATTGGACCAGTGTTGTCTAATCAGACTGATGCCAAGCACAAATATCAATGCAGATGCACTATTGTCTGTAATTGATCATCGATTGAGAGAAATAAGGAGATGTAACGGCATCTTATTTATGTAAAAATATTACTAATATCTACAACATTTTATTTATAAAATGCTGATGTGAATTGAAAAACCTTCGATCAGTGGCCATAAAATGTCAAAACCCATTTATAGTAACTGTTGGCTATTGTGATCCAACCTGCAGTCTCTACTTTACGGATTTCCAGTCTGAGAACTCTAACAGCAAAAGTGTAACAAATCTAATTTTAGTGTTGTAACCGCTTCTTGTGCAAAATAAAATATCAATCAAAGTGGAAATAGAAAGTATCAAAATTGAATACAAAAAGAGGTGAATCAGCAGTGAATAACCATGCTCAATCTCAATCTCAAAGTTGACTGAAAGTTTTCTCGCTCGGTACAAGAGCTATGTCTATTTATTTGCTGTTCATGTCTACTTGAACACACGAGCTCAAATAAAAGCCAAACTTAAAATCCAGTGACAAGCTAAATGTCAGCATATTGCAAACTTTTAAAATTTATCATTTATGGCACCAGTGAGATCAATCGATGATACACAAAACCACCTTTTGAAAGGCGGCTGACGAAGTTTGGTTGTGTGCTTCCCATGAAATCTTCTTGTCAAACAAACAAACAAACAAGCAAAATTTCCCCAGAAAACTAGTCAGTAATATGAGACATTCTTCACAAATATTTACACTATGTTGGGCATTCAATCATGCCAGCGGAGAGTTTTTGTTGTGTCATTTTTCGTTCAGTAACTTAGCAGCTGGGTAGCCAAGTGGCTAAGGTGCTCGCATGCTCCGCTGAAGGTCTTTGCCTGCATGCCCAGGTTAAAACCTGGTGGGGAAGCCTAAAATTTCCATTGTACCTCCATGAGCAAAATCCCAGTTGGATGTCATTTCATATGCGACATGAAATATGTGGCCCCTTGTATCAGTGTCTTTGCTAAACAAGTAAAAGATCCCTCACATGGGGTAAATGTGCAACATGTTGAGGACTCCCGCTGTCTCTCCCATCTCATCAATCAACCCTCGTGAGCACCCGGAACTGGGCTTAGAGGGCAGCACTTACCATAGCTACAGTATCCTATTAATTTTCTTTCAGAGAGCAACTAATTTTATGGACCAATGTAGCTTTCCTCAAGTACCTTGCAATAGCTGAAATGTAAATGAAAATATTAGTTACAACAGTTGAATTACTGAGATTACCCTTAGGTGGTTCTAGATTGAGCACCTGTGTTATTCTGAAGACAACAGATTTTTGAGGATGGCAAACAACATTTTCCCACAACAAATATCACCCCCGACACACAGTTAGCTCATGCTCTATAAACTCAGTCCAGGTAATTTATGACATTAGTGCCAGCTGGACAGGCCACACTCTCCCATGTTAGCAGTGGACTTGTGTGAAAGGAAAAGGATTAAATGCAACATAAATGCTGTTTATAATAAGACATTCTAGTTTACATTGCATTTCTGTTAGTATTGGACCACTTTTGCACAATCAGAATGATACCAGCTTGACCAATATTTATGCAAATGAATAAATTGTCAGTGCTGAACTATTATATATGGCGTCAGAGACAAAAGATGATGTAGGAAACATATCTGGGCATTTTTTTATAGTTCACAACATTTGTAACCTGATGATGATGTGAAACGTTTTTGCTGGAAATAAGACAGTTTCAATAGGGCAGGCCAGTAAGCAGTGTTGGTTATAAAGAAACCTGAATAGATAGCTTCAAATTATAGTGTAAAAGTAGGGAAACAATTGTGTATGAGAAAATGAAAGAAGCAACATACATCATATAATATTTAACCTTGAAAAACTACTTTGATATAATGTGAGAGACATAAAAATGATTACCCTTTACCTGAAAATGTATAAGAACTGTCAAAAAATTGAATAGACAAAAGAATAAGCATTGTGAGTTGGGTTGATGCTGTAAATTTTATCTAACAGTAACAACTTTTCCCTTTGATCTCCCCAAATTCAAGTGCATTTATGTCAGGATCCAATATAACGACGAAGGTTAAGACAAAAGAAAATATACTTTCCCTCAATTTATAATTATTATAAATTTAGTGAAAGTACCTTTTCTTCTTACTATATATAGCAAGTAGCTACAGTTTCTTTCTTTTTGTGTGTGTATCTAATTCCGTAACTAAGCAGCTTTTATTAAATATTGCAAGATTCTACATCTTACCTAGAATGTTAATCTGAGAAGATTGTGTTGGATTACTGTTGTAATCATGTTATTGTGCATAATTGACTTAATTGTACACAAGTAAGAATGCTAATGATATGCTTGCCAAAACCTAGCAATAACACATATATATTTAGACCTCGGAAAGACAAACAAAAATAAACCAAATACTGCAGTTTTCTGAGTAATTTATCAAAGATTGTCAATTTTGTTATAAAAATGGTATTTCTAATTATATATTATCTTCATGAAGTTTGATAGATAAAAACCTGAAATATAAGTTATAACCTTGAAATTCTGCGACTTATTAAGAAAACAGGTGATATCTCGTGCATCATCCACTTTTATAGTCTCCCGATCTATTTTCAACTTTTGCGGTGAACGTTTCTTTAGAGCTTCATTGTTCGATATCATGCTATTTGTTTTTTAGTTTTATGAGACTAGCTAGCTACGTTTACTTCAATTGAGGAGGATTTTGCTCCCTGATCCAGTTATGATCGCTGTAAAATGAATATTTTGTGGGATAAAGGATTGAAAATAAGGAAAGAGAAGTAAGTCTGAGGTTGCAGTGACAGTGGGGGGGAGGGTGAGTTTCACCTTCCTGTCCACAGCTGGTCAGTTGTATATGAAACAACAATGATGCCAGCCAGTATCCATGTGCATCACTAAGGAGAGAAAGGCAGCTGGGACAGAAGATAATTATCATTGTTGATCTAATTGGACTGATCAATTGTTCATGTACATGCATTTCTAACTGATGGCATACATGCACATAATTATCTTATTTCAACTGATTTTTCATCCAAAAACTTTGAAGCACACCTGAATGATGGCTTGCAGATGTACGTTGTTGTGATATATGTAAATGTGCATGTCAGTCAGCAGAAATTAATATCTCATTTTACTTCCCTTTAAGTGCACAAAAAAAATTATGAATAAACTCCAAATGGGCAGACAACATCACCTAATGTCGCTAATTGGTGGATGGCTTGTCTGTTGCCAAACAGAAATGTATGGTTGAAATTATGTTGCCAAAACGTGAACACAACGTTGAGATTTTTCACAACTTAGTTACAACTTTGACCACAATGTTGCATGCTAATGTCATATCTTGACGTTGCTTCACAACATCAATGTCAATTCTGTAATTTTCACCAAAATTGCAATGTTGTTGCAATGTGGATGTGCCCATAGGGATGCACTATATAGTAATGCAATGGAAAATTTGCTCTGACCTAATTGGCACTAAGCATACTCAGACATGACCTCGTTTCCACTAGGCATGCTCAGACCTATTGACCATGTGCAGTGAGCAATATCAATTGGTGGCCATTTTGAAATTTCCCTGATTCAAACTTTCAAGGCCGGTTTTCACCTTTTCACTCATCAGACAAGGCTCATATTAATCTAAATTTTGTGAGGAATTTTTTGGTATAGGTCTGATCAGTGAACCCCATGTAGCTCACTTTCGCATCAAATTTTACAATGAATGATAGTAGCAGTTTTCATAGTGGGATGAACAAATTGAATATGAAAACTAAGACTTTTCTCATTTATTAATACTATATCAATCCCTCAGAGTTAAGTACCCTTGTACTAGAAATTGCTCAAATCGCTACACTCAGACATCATTACGTAATAAGGGGTAAAAATAGCTGAGGTATTTTTAGTCCGTCCCAGACACAGATTGACTCAGGGCTGCACCTGGGAGGTAATTTAGCCCAGCTGATTCTCTGATGAAACAAATCACATAAGCTCAAGACAAGCCCACCTCAAAGAACCAGAACCACAAGAACAAATTGGCAGAGTTGGCAATATAATTGAGAGCTTGGAAAGCATAAGTACTATTCCATGATGTGTGTGTCCATATATATCTATATGCACACCTTGAGTAAAGATATGTAACTATTGAATGTATTCATAAATAAGTATATGGGCTCACAGATGTGTAATGGTTGGGAGCAACAATTAGATCTCGGGGGGGGGGGGCACAATGTGATCGGGGTGTTTTTTGTTTCCTGACAAGGTCTATGTTATGGTGACATGGTCAAATCTTGTGAATCCCATCTTGATGCATGATTCTTATGTCGGGAAATTATGGCCAGATGCAGAGTTCGTGAGAAAAAGTTTGTTTTCCTGCTACTTTACTAAATTCAAAGGGGTTCAAGTCGAACCGTTCTCTGGACAAACCACAACCAATCAGGCTTTATCAACGCTTGTGGAGTTAGAAACATCGTAAAGACCAGTTATTAATTACTTTGTGATGAGCACACTCACGGTTGACTAAGAAATTAGCACTTTGGTGTGATAGTTACTTCAGGGTTCACTCAGTCAAGTGAAAATGCTGCTGCCACCTGGCACAAAAGTTGTTTTTTTATGCTACAGCATTGCTGTCCCAAGAAATAGTTCCAATTTCATTGCACATTCACAAAATTTCTATTCATCATTGATTTATACCAGAACCAGACGCGGCAATCACATTCCTAAGGAAGTAGTTAAGTAGACAAGGCCATCAGCACACTCAGAAACAGCCCCGGTTTCTTCCAGACAAAATTGTGTGAGTTTCTCAGACTGAAATGATGTGGACCGCTCGAAGGTGCTCGCGGAATAGCACACTAGTCACTCGGTGGCAACACATGACAGCATGTGTTCTGATCTGCCAAGCCTGGAAAACAAAGTGGCAATGTAACTTTGTTATGAATAAATTTCTTGTCTGTCTGTCTGTCTGTCTGTCTAGCTGTCTGTCTGTCAGTGGTCTACTTGTAGACAGGGGTTCACTGTAACACTGAACACGGGGCAAATTGGGATGTACTTTATGTGGCAGAATATAAGTGTCCTAGGCAACCGAATGGCACAGGACCATGAAAATAAGTATGCAGACCACAGTGAATTGAGGCACAGTGTATCACCATGCTTTGTAAACAAATTGGTGGCAAAGCGCTGGGAGTTCCTTACATTGATGACTGAACCTACAGGACAGTTGATGTCAAATTTTTTGTTATTAACCAGGTATTATTGACACTACAAAGTGTTTTTGCATTGTAGATAGTCTTTAGTATTTCTTATATTCAATATCTAATGCACAAGGAGTGTTAAAATTGTTTTAAAACTAAGCCCCGTAGTTGGGGCACATTGGGACAGTACTCCTCCGGCATTTTAGCTCAATTTGACGTCAGGGTGAATCAAGCTGATGTCACAGACATCATCCTGATGTCAATTAAACATAAGACATCAGATGCACGTTGGGTAATGGTTACATCACATTTTACGGTCTGACTGCAATATAGTAGGTGCAGTCTAATCGTTTGCATCTAAACGGATTATATTGGTGACATTCGTGCAAACTTCTAACTTTTTAACATTGAGTAAAATTAGTGCGTGCCAAAGTCCCAATGTGCCCCAGTGCCCTCAGTTGTTTGATTCAGAAACAAATTTTTCAAGATGCTGCGCACTCGAAATGAATAATTTGTTTCGGATTTTTTGTGAAATCGTATCTCTTGTCAAGGAAAACTATAAGCCCTTCCTGAATATCTAGTAGTCATCCACTTTTTTAATATATAATGTGCACATAGTATCATCAATTTAACACTTACTAATACAGATTCTTTTTAGCTTATTCACTGACTTATTTGTTTACTTACTAAGGCAATGAGATATCCTAATCAAACTAAAGTCATTGATCTCCAATGACTGTCAAAACAAATCTCTCAATTAACAATCAATTAACCTTGCAGTGACAAAAAGCAAGGCTGGACGAAATTAAGCAGACTAAGTCCAGTAAATTGAAATACTGAGTCTGAATAGTGAATCCTTTTCCCGCCAGCTAATGAGGCTATGTCTGGTAATTGCTGTTCTGTAAAACTATCCTGTAATTTGTACTGCTAGTGTGGTCCAAATTCTTTAGCTTTCTTTGAGAAAGTCGGATGTAAAGTCATTGACAGAGAGACAGGTAGCCCGACAGACAACAGACAGACAAATTATTCATTTGGCCAAATTAATTACATATTTGTACAAAAACATGTTGCAATCATTTCAAGCACGGTCAAGGAGACATGCACTTGGCATTAGCCGGTAACGTGCATGCCACCTGATTTTTTAATCTAAATTTCTGTAAATAAATGTAATTCTATATAAATAGCTGATACCTCAACTACCTCTGTAATATTATCCACCGTGTCACAGTCTTTCGCATCTCCTGTGACAAATTTTATCATCTCAGTCAGGACTGTCATCATGCATGATGTAGCAAAAGTAAAATTTGCCAAAGACCTTGGCATGCATTCAGGGAAGGTCACTTGATTCTCAGAGTGGCGGCATGATATCCAAACGTATATCCATTTCAATTGGTATACTCGATATTCGGATTCCACAAAAATTTTGTTTTTGTCAACTAAGTGAATTTAATCATTTCCAAAAATACAATAAAATTTGCAAATTTGAGGAGACAGCATCTTCAACATTATATTTAGTTGTTGTAGATTCCCAGCAAGACCTCTCTATAGTTGAAAAGTCATTTATACCATCAGTGAGCCACCAGAACATCATGACCACTGTAGGATTTCCCCAGAACTTTTGGCAGTTGATATACATGCAGTTAGTCTCATACAATCTGTGTCTTAATTGGTCTCTGCTATTCTGGTCTGATCCACTCCAAAGCAGCATACATCATCGGTATGAACATCCTGCAGACAAATGCCACATAATTCAGTAACTAGGACTGCAGTCTGAGGGTCTGAGGGTCTGGGACATGGTCTGGGAGGAAAATATACAGATTATAGGATAGACATTACAGTACGTGGTATTATTATTGGAACTCTTGGAATTTTCTTTAAAGAAAAGCTGTTTTGATACCAGTGCTCTTTCTAGAGAATAAAACTTGGGGCTTCGCTATTTCTTTTTGCTGTAAACTTGTGATGTTTCAGGTATACTGGTACTGGTACCGTTATTTTACCATGCTGCTTTCTGGACAATGTTGCTTTTGGTGACTAAACTAAAACCAAATTATGCAGGAGTCACAGACAAGGAGGCTAATCCAATATCCAACCGTTTTTCAAATGACGTCCTGTCCGCATTTTATTCAAATGACACTAGTCCCCGGCTCTGACACAGTATTGTGTATGGCGAAGGGCTGAAGTGTCGCACCAGAAGTAACCTAAACCAACCTCCTCCCCCATAACTATATATATATATATATATATATATATATTAGGGTGTGGCTGGTGCCCCTCAAAATGGAAAATTTTGGAGGAGCCATCTGTACCTTTTCATGGTATTGTGGTTTGACCCAAGGGACGTACCTGAGAAATTTCAAGAAAATTGGTAAACGTTTACCTTGAGCACAATTCAGTTGAAGTTTCTTCGCTCGTAGCTAGGAACGAAAGTCGCGGTATTGGATAACTTGGTCAATATTCATTTTAGAACATTAACAGTTACATGGCTGGACAGGCCTCACTTAGACCTTCAATTTGAATACCAACTTTAATGGTTTTGGACAATTTTAAGCAGTTTATAAATCTTTTATTTACTAGTTCAGGTGTCTTTTTCGTTTCCTATCAGATATATTCAAATCTCTGTCACTTGTCAGGATATTAACATGGTAACTTATATTAGTTAAAAGACAGTCTTAATAGTCTTCAAAAACTTTTTTTTAAGAAACTGGCATGACTTGAAGACTATATGTAGCACTCGTAGTGTATCAAATGTGGATGAACAAGATCGCATTTTAAACATTATACAGGGATCATTTTTGGCACATATCCATTTTTCTGGCTGACTTTGACACACTAAGAACAATTATTAAACAACAGTTATGTAAGCTACTGTTGTCAATGACTCACTGGTGATTATAGTTGTTTAATTGTTTAGTTAAACAGGAGTAAAGACTTCATAAAAACATATGTTGCATGGCGTAGTAATACTGTTAGAATGCTATTTCTATGTCTCTTAAGATAAATTGTCACTCTTTGCTGTTTTCCACTATGATGCCTCTGAAGAAAGCTTTGGAAGTCTGACTTTAAAGCTCATAAAAGGAACGGTCAAGAAGAAATGTATTTTAGTTGGCCTAAAGTCAAGCAAATTTTAAGTGTAGCCTTGATTGCCCATGCTCGTCACAGGACAGGGAATTAGAAAAAAAAAACTTCTAGTGTAATTGTCATAATGTGGATAATAATATTATATCATCACAACTTCAATCACAAGTCATAGATAACAAGATTTATTATTGATCCTGTTTACACAGTTAAGGAATTAACGCCATGGGGTGTGAGAAAGTGTGCCAGGTTATCATAAGGGAACATTAATCGATAACTTCGGCTTTTGGTAGACCGAGGTCACAGTCTTCACGTTGCGTAAGCAACGTAGACTGAGGACATTCCATTTGCTGAGTACTCTTGAAATCATTGCAAGAATTTAAGTGATAATAACGAGCAATTGAACCAGAAAACTGACAGAAAACAACAAACTGCAAACTGTCGAGAAACAAAGTGGTCATCAGGTTTAATCTGATTTGTTTTGAACAAAATTGGGAGCCACAATTTTAAAAAGAGGAAGGTGGCACTTCGTTGGGAAGTTGTGAAAGTTATGATTACTTGTGATGGATGGATGATTGGGGCTTTACGTCCTGTATTTTTGCACTTGGCAGGCTAATTAGGACAGGAGGTGATTACTTGTGAAGAAATATGATATTTGAAAATTGAAATAAAATTAAACTTCTGATGTGGTAGTGCCATCTATCTATCTATCTATCTATCTATCTATCTATCTATCTATCTATCTATCTATCTATCTATCTATCTATCTATCTATCTATCTATCTATCTATCTCGGGGGGGTTGGTCTACTGGCAGTGCATAAATACAGGATGTAAAGGCCCAATCATCCATCCATCATCTATCTATCTATATCTATCTACATATCTTTCTCTCACTCTCTCCATTGCTGTTATTTTGTGCTAAAAGTGGGTAAAGTATGCATTACTGGAAAAAGGAGAGATATACCTAGATTAACACTTCACAAAGAGCCCTTAAAATATCATTTAAATGCGATCTGAATTTGTCAAAAGTGGTCAACGTCAGCCACTGCATGTTCTTTGTTCACCAAGCCTTCTTTAAAAGCAACCAATCAGATCATATCTTTTATGAATGGCTGATGATGATTGACAGTTACATATGGCACTTAATTTCAAAACAATTCACACATAAACACAAATAATAACACATGAACAACATACAGATTAACAGCTATCATTTTATGCTAAGGCCGCCTCCCTTCTACCCGAAACTTGTGTCATTTTTACTGGTAAATGTTTGAAAATCGGCCGATTTTGACACTTAAAATTACAGGAATATTCTGAAAATGACATATCATACATTTTAAAACATTTCCTATCCCCCCATATCTTTATTTTTGATGAGAATAGGCCCAAAACAGCTGCGACACGATCCTGTGTCGCAGATGTAGTTCCCAACCTATGTATTGTCTCCCATCCTTCTCAGCTACACTGAGAAGGTGGGTCTTCCTATCTAGCTTTTGGTACACATCTTACAATTGCAGTCTACTTTTAAAGACAAGAGTATAAAACACAGCAATGAGATGAAGACTATTTAAAACTGCTGTCCAACAATTGTACAGTCAGATGATACTATGAGATATGAGACTCAGACAGGTATGTTGAGAAATCTGAGATTTATGATCATTATTCATGAACATCATCATTTTTTATTGTATAACTGTGATAATTATAAATGTTATAGAAAAGACAGAACAGCTCAATCTGGTGGTATGATGTTATATGTAAGGTCCGACATACCACATAACAGAGTTGCTCAACAGGAAATAGATGATGACTCATGTCACATAGAAAATATTATCATTGAATTTGGTTTTAAGAAATGTAAGTTGTCTCTAATATGTGTTTATAAAAATCCAAATGTTCCAAAAGATATATTCATTAGACATGTGAAAGATATCTATGATGGTATCACTGAGAACAACAGAGACAGTATTCTACTTGGTGATGTTAACATTGATATGACTGAAAGCAACAATGTCGTTGAGCAACAACTATGTGCTATGTATGATCTAAAAAACTTGATAACAACACCTACTTGTTTCAAAAGTGAGAAAGGAACTCTTATAGATCCCGTAATTGTATCAAACAGTAACAAACTCTGTAATCCTTTCAATGTTACATGTGGATCAAGTGATTTTCATAATCTTGTTGGTTGTATTTTAAAACATAGTTTCCCACTGACTAAGCCCCATAAAGTTCAATACAGATCATTTAAGAACTTTGATAAACGTAATTTCAAGAAAGATGTTGAAGGCATACCACTGTATATTCATAACATATTTGATAATGTTGATGACCAATTTTGGATGTTTTCAAAAATGTACACATCAGTGTTGGATGAGCATGCACCGCTTAAAACTAAAGTTGTGAGGAGTGAGAAAATACCTTACATGTACTCAGAACTCATGAAAGCAATGTACAAAAGAAATCATCTAAAGAATCTTTACCATAAAAACCGGAAACAGACCAATTGGGAGTTATATAGGAAACAGAGAAACATTGTCACACGCATGAGACGGAATGCAATCAAACAGTATTTCATGAAACAATGTAAAATCTCAAGTTCACCAAAGAATTTTTGGTCTACTGTTAAACCATTCTTCAACGAAAAAGGAGTGAATGCTAAAGGAAATATCATCTTAAATGACAATGATAATGTTGTTAGCGACCCTGAAAGTGTTTGTGAGATATTTAATGAGTACTTTATTAATATTGCAAATGACATTGGAATAACAGATAGAATACTCTCAAACTGTAATAACTTATGTGATTGTTTGGCTTTTCACAGTGATCATCCTAGTATTGTGTCAATTGCTAATAATGTCAAACCAGAAAACAGACCACAGTTCAATTTTAAGCCTGTAACTGTGAAAGATATATGTACGCAGCTGAAAAGTATAAATAGAAGCAAACCTGCTGGCTTTGACAGTATTCCACCTAAGACTGTTCAGATGTGCCACAATGAACTTGCCCATCTAATGGCAAATTTTATAAATTACTCACTGCATCATTGTCAATATCCTGATGATATGAAGAAAAGTGAGGTCTCCCCAATATTCAAAAAGAAAGATTTTATGATAAAGGACAACTACAGACCAATTAACATAATAGGAATATTTCCAAAGCTTTTTGAAGCTGTCATAGCTAAACAGATAGAAAACTTCATGGCACCTCTTTTTAATAGCCATCTTGGGGCATACAGAAAAGGGCATGGCTGTAGCCAAGTTCTCACAGCAGCAATTGATAGCTGGAAAAAGGCCCTTGATCAAAAGCATGTAGTAGGGATGATCCTAATGGATCTCTCTAAAGCATTCGATGCCATCCCGCATGATCTGTTGATTGCAAAGCTACATAGTTATGGTTTTTCGACCAAAGCTTGTGAATTTATGTTAAGCTATTTAACGAATAGAATGCAAAGAGTGAAAATTAGGGACAAAAGAAGCACATGGAAAATTGTAAATAGAGGAATACCACAAGGGTCATGTTTAGGACCTCTCCTATTCAATATATTCATCAACGATCTTTTTATGAATATAAAACGTGCAGAATTATTTAATTATGCAGATGATAATTCTTTATGTGCCAGGGCTGACTCCTTTGATATAGTTTCAAATATACTTATCCAAGATTCACAAAATGCCATTAAATGGTTTTCAGACAACTTTATGCAAGCAAACCCAAACAAATTCCAGTCAATGTTTTTAAAGCCCAGTCATTATAATATCACCGTCCCCAGCTACATAGAAATAAATGACATTCCCATAGAAATAAGTAACGAAGTCTTATTACTAGGAGTCAAAATTGACAACAAATTAAATCTTGACTCACATGTATCTAATTTATGCAAAAAGGCAGCAAGACAGCTCAAGATCCTAATGAGATTCAAGCGTTTACTCAGTCGTAAAGAGAAAGAAATTCTTTTCAAGACGTTTATCTTGTCAAACTTCAATTTTTGTCCTGTGGTATGGAACTTTTGCAGTAAAACATCATTGAAAAATGTAGAGAAAATCCAAGAACGTGCATTAAGATTTTTACTTAATGATTCTAAAAGCCCCTATTATGAGCTGCTACGAAAAAGCGGTTTCAAGACTTTACACCTCAACAGACTAAAGACTATAGCAATTGAAGTATTTAAATGTTTATACAAATTAAATCCATCATTCTTGAATGAAATATTCACAAAAAAAGATAATGTACAAAGCTTAAGAGATCCATCTATATTAGCTATACCACGTTTCAATACAATTCAATATGGAAAAAGATCGTTTTCTTACTATGGCTCGCATTTATGGAATTTAATGCCTAATAATATTAAAAAATGTACAGATTTACATACATTCAAAGATTTATTGAGGACATGGGAAGGGCCTGCTTGCTCATGTTCTATATGTAACCTGTGATATTGTTAGTTGAATGTTACTGTGATGAATAGTATTGTTTTATTTGTTGTTATTAGTTTTGATTGTTTTATTCTGTCACATAATAGCACTTGTGCTAATGTTGTTTGTTTTTAACTGTGACCTTAAATAAAGATTTTTATTATTTATTATTATTATTATTATATTATGATCACTACCTTTCGTGATTGGCAAAATCATATGAATAGCAGAAAATCATGCAGATCACATAAACAAAATGTCATGGTGACACTAAGTGACAGGTATGTTGAGAAATCTGAGATTTATGATCATTATTCATGAACATCATCATACTTCAGAAGCAGGTCTGGCATCTTTGAGTCATCGGTAAACTTCAATTTAAAGTGATTAACTAAACTAAACATTCCTGATGAATTAATCCATGCAGCTAAATCAGGATTTGATTTCCATTCAACCTTGGAAAATATTCATGTAAACTTTGGATGATGCGCATTTACACATTTGTAATTAACAAGTATCAAAAAGCAAAAGGGCTGCCAAATAAATTTCTACACCCAATGGATAACATACATTGGATCAATAGATGCATCTGATGGATCTATTGATGTCATTGGTGTCTTCAAACAGGTGAACACAGTCATTCAAACTTCCCTGGCTGAATAATATCAGATCTTCAAATAAATGGTAGTAAACAAAATGTGTCAAAATTCTTGCTTTAACCTTCGAAACATCTCAAAACTGCGTAAGTCACTGAACAAAGATTCAAACAAAACAGCTGTCAATGCATTAGTCACACCTCATTTAGACTATGGCAATGGATTGCTCTATGGTTCGTTGAAAAAAGTGATAAATAAACTCCAGGTGGCGCAAAACTCAGCTGTACGACTGACTGAAGGTCTGAAAAAACAAGATAAAGTCAGTCGTTACAGGAACGAGTTACACTGGCTTCCAATCCCTGCAAGGATCCAATTCAAACTTATGACAACTACGTGGAAAGCTGTGAATAATCAAGCACCTCAGTACCTCAAAAGTCTCATTTAACGTAAACCTAAAAATGACCTGAACCTCCGCAGCAATGGGAAAGTGCTGTTAGAGGTACCTGCCACTCAAAATCAAAGCAAGTTTGAGGATAGAGCCTTTTCCTATTCTTCGCCGATACTGTGGAATGGCTTGCCTGAAAATGTGCGAAAATCAAAGACACTGGATAACTTCTGGAAGCGACTGAAAACATATCTTTTTGCACAATTCTACGGTGATACCAGCTAATCTAACTAAGCGCCAGTGAGCAGTTTACTGGAATTGGCGCCATTTAAGTACTTAATATTATTATTTTTATTATTTAAAATACAGACTCTGAGAGAGAACCTCAGTTTATCCCTCAGATTGTCCAAAAAATATGGTTTAGACATGCAGCTATACACTATCCATACCACTACAGTGGCACTTACCCACTTACATTAGTTTTGTCATAGAGCTATGGTTTTGTTATTCAGACAAACCACTGTCAATGATCCACCCCAGGCCTTGTCTCTGATAGACATCTCTTATATTGTCATAAACAACATCTTGCAACCACTTTTACCCCTCAAATATATAAGATTACCCTTTGCAAACATTTCTCTGACTCTTTGTCTCTCCCCACCTGTTAATAACCCCACTTTCTGCTAATAACCCCTCAGCATTATCTTCCTCCTTTTACCCTTTCATATTCTTTTTACACCCTTTTTTGCCCAATAACCCTACCCTGGAAACACAATGTAAAATGTTCTGTACTTTGTGCAGATGAATTTGGAACAGCAACTGCAATGCATGGGACCAATAACCTTCAGTTTGGATGATCAATGCATGTACACAATTTAATTTTTTTTTTTGCTCAATACAATTTGGATGGATTAATTGAGTTGCTAAAGAGTGAAACCAATAGAAATAAGCTTCTTGAACTATTCAGCAGTGTCTATACTCTATAGGCCTAAATTTATGAACCAAACCAATTGCTCACTAAAAAATTAAAGTGCAGCTCCCTCCACAAAGATGGAGGTTGAGCTGCCCCGCAGTCCGAGCCCATGGGACATTAAATGGAGGCCGGTTGTATCCAGTATTCTATGCTGGGGCAACTGAAAGACCCTGGGCATCCCTGAATTAATAGGGTATGTTCCAGACTCCCAGTCTTCTCATCTCATCACCATACGGTGGTCACCAAAATATAAAAGTGCAGCTCCCTCCACAAAGATGGTGGTTGAGCTGCCCCGGCTGATCCGGGGTACACCAGCACAACACAAGTCAAGTCAAGCACAACAAGAGCCAGCAGCCAAGAGGGCCCTGGGTTGAAATCCAGTTTTGGCAGAGTCAGCTGGACATACACATATATGTTGGCCACTCATGGCCAGCAGTTTCAATCATCCTTTAATTGCTTGTCTGATGTCCTCCTCTTGTTCTTGTTAGCCTATAAGTAGAGTGCATAGATATAGGACGTAAAGCCCCAGTAATCCATCCGAACATACCATGAATCTAATAAATTAACTGCCCTGGATCAACTATTGTAAATGACAAGAAATTACAGCAGGTTGCATTTCTCAAAGCAAAACCTACCTGCTTACATTTCTGTACATTGTATCTTCCCATTATTTAAAACACATAGTATCTGCAGAATCTGCTTATGATATATATCCAACCTAATACATCACTACAATTTTTACAGAGCACATTTTGCAGAGCTCCCTGGATGGAACCAGGGTCGAAATGACGCACAGGGAGTAAGAAGCAGTGTCTGTAAACTAATTCTACAAAGTTCACCAGTCCTGGAATAGCATACAAATAGCATACACAAGAAATGCCAAGTCAACCTCAAATCTTGATTCTCACTTGAGGATGATGTGCAGGATGATGTGCATAACCCAAACACACATAAGCTGACAGTTGTGCAAAGGTATTGACATATTCTTTGAGGACTTGCTGGTTCTGGGGGCTTGGCTAGGTTGGGAGTAATGCAAGGGTGTT
The DNA here is from genome assembly GCA_026936325.1 of Platynereis dumerilii. Taxonomy (NCBI): domain Eukaryota; kingdom Metazoa; phylum Annelida; class Polychaeta; order Phyllodocida; family Nereididae; genus Platynereis; species Platynereis dumerilii. Next base: position 68,008,779 of record JAPTHN010000005.1, on the reverse strand, counting down.
CTTTGTAGCCAACAGTTACTGTCAAGTTCTTCTGAGCACTGGAACTGAAGAAATGTACCTACTATTTCATATAGCAGTATCATTTGAATTTATGACTCAACCTGATTTTTTGATAATATACTTGCATGTTAACCAATGCAGCAATTCCAAGAAAGTATGCATGGTCTTTTACATTTAATATGATTTAAAAAATATATAATCTCAAAGTTCTGATGCATGATGCCAACAGGGTGTTTCTCTTCTTTACTCGAACATAAAAATGAATGAATGAATGAATGCATGATGGTTGTTAAATACTATATGAGCAACCTCACTTTAGGAGGAATACCATTACAGGTACCATCACAGTGATTCCTATCTTCTTCACGTTGTAACATCACTCTGCGAAAAAGTGCTGAGCTCAGCAGTTTCTCCTGATGGCATGTTAAGCGTCTTATTGCAATCATTCTGACTATGAATGGCATCCAACATACGGCTAGTCCAATATCAGATTCGTGTAATACTTTGATGTAAGTGACAATGTATCAATGTGACCCTATGTCACATTGAAACCGATTGCGTACATCTGGAGAATAGCAATTCTCTGTATTGTCGATGTTATAGTTTAGATTTTTTCAACATAAATTGTGTGAAAAGTCAATGGGTTTATATTTAGGAATATTTCACTGTTGCTATATTCATGATACGAGGGGTGTCCCAAAAGTTCTGACCAATTTTTTTGGCAGACCTTTCTATTTGAAGTAGCTGCATGAAATTTTCACAGAATCAATTTCAGGTATTTCACTATCCATTTTGAAAATATGGTACCTGTTCGAACATTTTAAATAACTTTTCTGTTGCCATGGAAACAGAAGGTCAGTGAACCCAGCGCAGCTCAATTTTTTAGGCCAAATCCAAGTGCCTAGGCTTGTAAATAACCAAGGAATTTACTGTAAATATGCAATGGATAATCATGAAAAACATCATTTGGAAACTTAACAGTATCTCAAAGTTTTTCATTTACATTTAGAGTCACTGTGAATCTGTTTAACCCATGTGCTGAGGCGATCACGCGGGTCCTTCAAACTGGGCTGTTCCTAAATTGTGGAATTTCAGTGTATGTGGCGACTGCTTCATTTCTCGTTGTGACTATTATTTCTTTATTTTTTGAACTGGTATATATGTTTTAGTATCATGCAAAGTTACAGAAGGCAAAATTTGGTAATTAAAGCAGATGAGATTGGGTTTTGAACCTGAGGTTCTTGAGCACTGCCTCTTGACAGCAGATTGTTTCAGCCAAACTGTCTCAAGCGCTGTTAGGCAACTGCTGGAAAAAGCCTTTGATTATTGCCTCAGCTGATCAGGTTGAAATATAAATAAATGTTAATAATCTAATGGAAGATATCTTGAAAGACAGCAAGCTTATCAGGAAATACATTTTCTTGCAATAATTTGCTTTTTTGCTATAAATTCTCTGACTTTTAACACACTAATTTGCTGAATTTCGTCAGAGAAATTGAGCTGCGCTGGGTGCACTGTCCTCTCGTAACCGTGGTAACAGAACAGTAACTTAAACACTTCTTACAGTCTTGTTTTTTTTCAAAATAGATGGTCAAATACCTGAAATTTATCATGTGAAAATTTCATTTACCTATTTCAAATAGAAAGGTCTGCCAAAAAAATTGGTCAGAACTTTTGGGACACCCCTCGTATATCTTTATTTTTGTTAGACATGTTCACCTGTTTGAGTGTTAGTCTTATGCATTGGTGTAAACCGGTTATTCTCCATGGGATCACGAATGTGTGTTTATCATACCCCGGGCTGAAACCTTAGGTTGATAAACCACATATATATTCCCTCTACCGTGTTGAAAAACGTATATAAATACAATCCCTTGGTCTTCCCCATATGTAAATTAAGGTAATTATTTATAAATAAATAATTGATAAATGATTGGGGGTTTTACGTCTTTCAATTCGGACTTAACCGAACTCTGCTGACATGAGTTTGAGAATGAGGCGAGTGACACAGTACAGGGGATTTGCAGCCATTTCGGGATGCATACATCACCCTGTTGTATAGTGCCAGGAGCGGGAGTTGAACCCGGTCCCTGAGAGCCTAACTGGATTCAAGCGCAGGCACTCTTAACCATTAAACCACGAAGGTACTATTTATAGTTAATATCAAGAGCAATGAGACTTTCCAAAAATGCAGTGCTTGTCATTGTTAGAGCACCTACCAAAAATCAGTCATTGGTATACATCTTATTTTGTGTGTGGTTTATATTTGCATACAGCATAAGTGCCCAAAACTTTCATTCCATACATGAAAACAGCATAACCTACTCTTGGTTATAACATTACAATTCCTTTGATGACTTAACCCTATTGATGACTCAACCTCAGTCACACAACAACCTCAGTATTAACAAATTGGACCATTTAATCTGTGCATAATCACAATGTTAAGCCATGGAGCATCAATACTGTTATCGTGACGTCTGAGAAATATTGATAATAATTATTGATCTTTCCCAGTCTTAGCATGATGTCTTTAATCTTCGTGAAATTAAGGATCAAGCTGGACCACCATTAAATTCAATAATCACCTGGTGACTATTGGCTGAATGCTGTATGGATCCAAACCCCTGCAGTGTTGTAGAATTTGAAGTTGATTTTGGTAGTTTACAGAGCTTGTGACATCAGGTGATTGATGTCTGCATTGATGAAATCTGATCTGATTCAGCTTGCTTGGTCTAATTCATGGATTTACAAAGATTTTGTGAAACGTTATAATAGTTTATTCAGTCCTCTTTGCCTGGGTGTTGCTCTATTCTATTATATTTGTATTCTGTTCTATTTTATCCTATTCTATTCTATTCTGTTATAACCCAATCCAGTAATAAATATGATAGAGAAAAGGTGTGATAGTGAGAGATGTGATAAACATGTCGCGACCCAAGAAACTGACGAACAAGTGAGCAAAGATGTGGTACATGAAGTCAAACAGGAAAAAGTAGGCAGAAACTAAGGAAATATTAGGTTGTTGATGGTTATAGCAGCCACCAAAGAGTGAAATTGTGACTTCTAAGTTGAGAATCTTGCACTTTCCCATGCAGAATGCATGCAGCCACAGTCCACTGAAGCAATCTGCTATCTTAGATGGTGCAGGTTCTATGTCATGCATGGGGGAACTGAACAGATCCTCCATAACTCCTTGCTTTTCTCCACTCAGGTGTAAATGGGTACTTGGCAATTGTAGAATGCTTG